>CM068376.1:177546646-178746646 GCA_034769895.1 Magicicada septendecula | reverse complement strand
GCACTGTTACCCTCAGTGACAAACGGTTGTTTAGGCCTACATACTGTGATCTCAAACGTGAATGTTTATGTACATTAGTAAAAAGCCTCCTTTTTTAAATAAATATAACACAATAGAAATTAAACGAATAAGACAAAAATATTTAGACGCCAAAAGGCATCCGTATATACTATTCAATTAGCGTATACAATGAAACAGTTTTTGTTGTTCATGTATTTCAGTTTAATTAAAATTTTAATGTTTGACGATCTCGTATGAGGGGTATATAGCTTATGTCTGAAGACGGAACGATCGTTCCGAAACGCGTGACAAAGCTACTAGAAGAAGTCACAAGACGGAACTGAAATAAAAGAATATATTAAGCAAATAAAATATTGCCTCGCGCGCACCTTGTATAGATCCCAAGAATTGCCTCCGCGGGCACCTTGTACAGAGACCTTTTTGAGGTTGTAAATTGTCCCTTCATAATCCCTTGACCGCCGCGCGCCTTGTGTAAACGCTTGTGGCCCAATGCGGATAAATCACTCGCTAGCAAGCTGTTAGTGCTTGTCATTCCAGTGAGCTCCACATGTGGGGGGGGGGTGTTCTATCCGACTTTTAGAACTTTTTTGTACGACTTCAATATCAAGCATTTTAATAATTGCGTTCTTTGCAAAATATTATGAAAAACGAGTGCAAACACGATATAAGTTTATTATTAAAAAAATAAAATAAAGACTATATTGGTGACCTACGCAATAAAGAGGAGTTATACTATGCCACGATTCTGCATTCACTGAAACTTACAGATCCCTACGCGTTCATTACATTCCGATACATATTCGGAGCACGGCTGACTCGTATGTTTGGATGACATTCAAATCTGATTAGCTTGCAGTGTCCTTCATGGTCGTTAGGATTCTAAACAATAGAAATTACTACAAGACTTACGACCACCAAAGAAGTGAGATTCTTCGGAAATGCGTAGTAGTAGTCATCTGCTTACCTTCTGTCCACATTGATCTGCCGTCTATCCCGTCTTTCGCGTATTCGTTTTGAAGAAATATTTTCACCATTTCGCCACTGTACGATAGATCATCTCTTGTGTTTATAAGGAAAGATTTGCTTGGTCTTAACTCTTAACGGAAAGTGAAGGCACAGCACCGTTATCAAAGGCTTGGCTAATATAAATTGGCCCTGAGCAACACGATTTATTTTCAAGACAGACAAACGGAGAAATTCATTTTTTAATACATTTAAACCAAAGTATAATGGTCAGATAAGTTACGCGAATGATGGCCGCTTTAAACTTGATGTAATTTTTAAAGGAAAACTCGTCGCTACACGTATGTGAAGAGACACAACAAGTGGCAACATTTTATTGTTTAGGGCCGAATGTTTGAGCCTCCCCGTGGGCATTACTACTTCTCTTTTGATACAGCGCAGTAGGACATGCGCGATACTTCATTTCTTATAGATAATTTAAAAAACGTTAATATAAAATCCTGTACCCTGACAATCGCATTTATTAGTAACATTATATTTTCTATAATGAAATAAACAGAGATAATCATTTTAAAATTGTGCGATTAAAATTGTCTGTATATTCTTCGGTAACGTTATTATGTTGTTTTGATTTTCTAACAATCCTATGACAAAATCTAGTAAATTTCAGATAAAGGTGTGAAACATGATGCTTTGATAATTTTGGTCGATTGGTATGAAAGGTATTTTGTAAATGTATGTTATTAAACGCAAATTATTTCATATTTTATTTCATATATTTCATATTTCATATATGTTATTAAAACGCAAATTATTTCTTATTTATTCCACAAATCGGGACCATGGCGAAATAGGCAGGAAAACTTATCGTTCTAGTAAAATGAAGTGTTCTTTAATGTTTTGTGTAACATATCTATAATCCGATTAAAATTACTTTTCGCCTGGCGGCTTGCTCGCTCAGCGACAAATCACTTTGAACTTATAACGCTGGCATATTAACGTAAAAGGCAGAAAACCTTTGAAACGGGTACTGTTGCCCTCACTGATAAACTGTTGTTTACATACTGTAATCACAAACGAGTATTTTTATCTGTGTTGGTAGAAAATCCACGTTTTATAGTAAATATCACTCAATAGCAACTAAACGATTAGGCCCTAAGACAAAAATATTTTATTACAATATATTTGCAAACAAAATACTAGAGGTGTTGTAAAAAATGTGTGTTTTAATCAGAAACTCATAATAATTCCTTATTAGTACTCCCAACTGGCAAACTGCTAATTTGGGGGTTTGATTAGTTTATAAGCAACCACAAAAATAAGAACGTAACAAATTATAAAACAGCGGCTATTTTTTCTTTTCATCTACCCCTGGTTTAGAGGAAGCAGAGCGCGAAGCTCAGGAGCCCGCTGCAGCTAGTAAAACCCCTATAGTGCACCCGGAATCGAATCCACGACCTCTACATTAGCAGCCAGGCGCCATAGGCATTGGTCTATTAAATCCCATTATAACCTTTTTACAAAAACATAAACATAGTAGAAAAACACGTTTTACAAATAAAAGTTATTTTAGCATTCCAAGGAACTATCTAGATGAGACATCAAATGGAGGTACTGCAATAGTCTTCGGTAATGGCATCAAATACTACGAATTGGGGAGTTACGTTAACACGAACATGTGGATTCAATCATCATCTCAACCATACACTGCCCACCTATAAAGAACAATAAGAGCATATTTTAGGCAATAGACTGAAACATTGTTGGCAGCGACTGGAGTTCCAAAAATATACAATGGGGATCTAAACTGACGACCTCAAGAGAAAAGAACAATTCACAGCTATACGTAAAAGAAAAAAGAAAGAACTATACGTCAACACCACCTGTCAACAGAGCAACCAATACCGGCCAAAAGAATTCCGGGAAGGAAAGAGTTCTGTGTCACCAAAGGCGTCACAACCTGAGACACCTCAAAATTGAACTCAGACCATACACCGCTTACACTCACTATGTTTCCCGCAGCATTAGAAACTCTCAGACAACCACTCCTGCAAATTTATAAAATCGATTGGGAATTATACAGAGGTTGACACTGATCTACTCAACCTCATTACTTACTTCACTACTGATGGACAGCAATGGCCCTAAAGAAACATTCACGCTTCAGAAACCCCCCTCCACACACAAGATAATAGAAAAAATTATAAAAAATAAGATTGAGAGAAAGCGATAAAACTCCTAGAGAATGTCTAGGAGTGACGATAAAAAAACTTTAACAGAGTTACTAAGGAACTAAAAGAATTGTTGTTAGAATTAAAAAAATAAAAAACAATTGAAGAATAATTAGAATACTTGACAGTACAGGATACTACAGAATATTCTTTCCAGAAAGCGAACAAATGAGTCACAGACCCAATACCATCCTCCTATGAAAGATACCAATCGCCTTTGCCCTTCAAATTGCCAACACTGATAACAGAACAACAAAACAAAAAGTCACGAATATCAAAAACCGTATTTATGTAACGCTTACTGATACTGTGTGGTTGTTTATTACCTTAACCTAGTTGAACAATGTAGACGCTGACTGCGCGCGATAACCTATCTTGACATAACCACACGTCCTGTTGATTAATGGCCTGCAAAACTCAACGATTTGAATCTTTTACTTCTAGTAATGCTTATTAAGTGTCGCGCCATATCTTAGCTATTGACGTAAACAAGTCTTAGGAAACTTTAAAAGGCTTCATCTAAGTTAGGGGTCAGCAACCCCTGTGACGTTTTATTCCATTGCCTGCCCACTGCCAAAATGTTCGATTTTCTTTGAAATTACTTTCAGAAAGATAAAAATATTAGAACAGAAATAATACGGAATTAAAATAAATGTGCGATTTGGCTTTTGTAGGTGTAATCATTAGCGCCCGGATCTGTATGACCTAAAAATCCAGAATGCATGGAATTATTTCTTTTAATTTTGTCCGGAAATGATTTTTTTTAATTTTAGATACCCTTGGAACTACCAAAATATGAACTAAAACCGCCAAAATATGTCCCACAGAAATAATGAAGTGTAAGGTTAAACTGTACAAGATATACTGAAAATAATATAATATTGTTAAAATAATTTCTTATATTTTAACAGAATACAAAAACTATTTTCTGTTTTCATATAAAAAAACACTGTGTTCACGTTTAACAAAAAATCTTGGATAAACGTTTTTATTTTAAATTAGTTTCCATATTCGTTAGAGTTACGTTGAACTCTGACATGCATTTTCAAAGTCTCAAATTTCAACGACCTCCGGTTGTCTAGCAGTAGTTTCGCTTGACGTAACGGGAGCAAACTTAAAAATTAACTCATTGGGCTAAAGCTCTGGATTACTTTCACACAACTCAGAATTTCTCTATCAACAACCTCAGCAGTTTTACATACGGAATTCAAAGCACACTTTGTAATTTTACTGTTTTCAGCTATTCCCAACTTGCCTGCGTTAACTGATTTTCAGTACAGTATCTTATTATTATACGCCTACTCGCTTTTTCTCTGTTATCATTTATCACAATAATAATTATTATTACTTAACGAGCGAAGCGAGTAGTCAGTTTTAACTCGACCGTTCGGTAATTGTCTGCGTGTGTGTCTATCTAGCTGTTTGGGTATGTCTCACGATAACTTTTGAATACATAACCGAGCTCCGTAGACTCGGCATGCGTCTCCATACTTTTACCGCTATTAGTTTTAGATTGATCCCTCCTCCCCAGTCAGTAGTTGGAGTTGGGACTTGGAGACAAAAATGTGGAAAATTATAGAAATCCATGTTTAGTATCAAGTTAAAGGGAATTTTAACCTAAATCTGAATACAGGTATTCATTTTTTAAATTTTTTAAATTTTGGGCCTAGAGTCCAAAAAGTGGATCAAAACATTTGATAAAATCACAAAATTATGCAGGGTATCAAATTACACAGAATATTAAGAAATAGCTGAGTGTAGTGCACAGATTTAGAAATTTCAAATTTTTACGGTAGTAGGACCAAAAAAAGAAATCAGAAGATTGAAAAAATGGTAAAAATCTTGCCGGGTGTCAGACTAAAGAGAATTTTAACTCAAATCCGAACGTAATGCTTACAATGAAAATTTTTTAACTTTAGGGCCACCATGGACCAAAAATGACGTATTTTATTCAAAATACAAACTCGATATCGTTAATAATTTGACATAATTAATCTCATAACACTCCTTGTCAATTTTGTGTCGCTTTCAAAAAGTTTATAAGCTATGTTTACCAAACCAAAACTAGATAGTGTTATCAGTTCTGTATATCTGTGAAAATTATTATTTATATATATCTATGGAAACATGCATAAACTGGTGGTAAGACTATTTTTTTATCACTTAGACATAGGCCTAATGGTTATAAATTTAAATAGAAAACCACTGCAGTAGGCGTGAACTTTTTATTGCTTCATTGTCTGCTTTACAGTTGTTATTTTACTATTAAAAATATAACAGAATAATCGGGTGATTGCTACTTTTCTGATAATGAAAAATGTGTAATACTAAAAAATTATCTAATAGTAATTTATGAGTATTTCGTTCAAAATAATGAGCAAGTTCTGCAACTGAGGGAGGTTTCTAGTTATTATTATTAACATCGTCATCAACTTCTACAACGATTAAACTGAAAATGGTTTGTTCCGGTCCCAAGCATAGACTAGAGTTGGTCACTCCTGCTCTAGTTCGGACGCCCCACACCTCTCTGTTCCATCCGTTTCATTGGCTTATAATTCACTAGTTGTTTGAGGATGCGACAGTCCTATCCATTCGGTTAAGATATTCCAATCATTTTATCCGACATTGGACAATCCTATCAAGTATACTCATAATATTCATTTCCAGCTTGAAGAGCATAACCTGCCACGTGCCTGAGAAATGTCACTTCGGTGGCTTCAATAAGACTGGCCTGGGATTTCGTTAAAGTCCAATTATCAAACCCATAAAGAAGTGTGGAGAGATCCATCACCTTGCAGAACTTCAGGCTTGTTTCTTTACTCGTTGATTTTAGCCTAATAGTCCTCCTAATAGTCCCACACATATAGTTGAGCTTATGTAGTTTATTTACACCATGTCACATGTTTTGTACTGTAAAACACACTATAGCCCAAATATTCAAAATTAGTGACCAACTCCAGAACAGTACCATCATCTACAACAATTTTTGCCCGTATGGGATCGGCTTTATTAAAAGCAATCACCTTGGTCATCAATGTGGAGATCGGTAATCCGAAATCCTTGCAGACTCGATCCAGTGAGTGTACAGTCATCTTCAAGGCGCTTTCCGAGTTCGACAGTATAACCTGGTCATCAGCAAACACTAACGTCTCGACTGCAGAGTTACCAATCATAAAGTGCTCCAAACGTTCATCTGCAAATTGTGTATGACATCGTCTATACATAAAATATAAAGTGAATGTGATAATGAGCAGCCTTGTCGCACTCCACAGTTGATCAGGCCCACACTAGGAGTTGTGCTCGGTCTTCCTGTCTCAATTAAGAGTTTGTTTCCCACACAAAGAATTTGTATGGCTCTAATGAGGTATTACGTGATTTTCTTTGCCATTATTGCCCATCATTATTCAATCTATCAAATGCCTTTCAAAAGTCGATGAAATGCGGTCAAATGATACTCTCTGTGCTTTTCAATGAGCTTGGCTATTGTGAAGATGCAATCTAAACATGATCTCCCCTTCCTGAAACCTTGAATTCACTCGTTTAGCTAGGATACATGCATACAATTTGTAAGATGTGTTAGCAGACTGGTCCCTCTATGGTTTCAGAGTCATTACGAACTCCTGTGTTGAATATGGGGACTACCTTTCCCACGTGCCAATCGTCGGACGTTCACTAAACGATCATGTAGCAAAGTTAACGTACACTTTATAAGCTCAAAATTCAGTCCGTTACACACCAGAGAGTTTCTGTTTTTTACAGCATTGTAGAGCAGCTATAAATATCATCCACTGCTGTTGGATCCACATACAAAGTTTGTTTTTCGCAGATGCTCCTGGGTCCACACATTAGTCTTCAATGTGAAAATTTGTAGCCCAAAATGCTTGCAGATTCCGTGTGATGATGATGATGATGATGATGATGATGATGATGATGATGATGATGATGATGATGATGATGATGATGATTGTATGAATAGGAAATAAAGAGCTTGCTAATACTATTGCAGTATTATTTATTGTAACAGCAAATTAAATAAAGCATTGTCATCTAGTGAGTCATAAAAACTCGGTCAAATATGACACAAAAATATGCAATAGGATACAAGGTTTAGATAAAATTAAATGTGACCTTTAAAGTAAACAAAATGTTAAAATATACATTGATTTGAGATGTATACCCCTGAAATCATAGTTTTCTTGTTTCTTGAACTGGGCGCGTTAGCTGGAATGTAATTTATAAACCAAAGTATATGTAGCCTATATCTGATTTGAAATTCACCACGTTCCAGAAGCTGAATAAACTTCGTAAATCCGTTCAGCAAACAAACGCTGCTACTCTTGAAAGGCAGCAATCTCTTCATATTTACTCTTTAATGAAACCCGAAGTAATCAGTATGTTTCAGAAATTTATAGATGATGATAACGACGACAGTAATTACGGCAACAAAGTACAGAGCTTGGTTTTACGCAACTGCTGTTTTGTGTCAAGGCGGAAAATCGCTGTATGCATATAATTGGATCTGTTCTACTGATGTTTCAGATGATGAAGTTTGTGCTGCCTATGCTGTTGATCGTGCACGTAATACAATGCGCAGACGACTGCCCGCCCAACGCATGTGAAGTGAGGAAGTACAAGTGCGTGTCAGAAGATTCCTGCAACGGCACTCTCGTTGCTAGGGCTGCGGCGTGCGGTTGCTGTCCGGCGTGCAAGCCTTACCTCAGTAATTTATTTACTTTTGTATTTTACTTTAACAAATACATAACAAAATTACTTGGTGGTGCCATATTTTCACCCCCCTCTTGCTACCATTAGCTAACGTAATTTTTGTGAGGGGCGCCTTGGCCGCTTCAATGCGATAATTATTTTTATAAAGCAAGTTCACTGTTGAGTCTGTTCATTTTGTTAAGTAAATGTATTATTAGTTAGTGGTACGTTAAAATTATGGCTATTGGGCCTCACTTTTACTTTTTTCAATTATTTACTATTTCAGAAATTTATGAAAAGACCGATCAGTGTTTAGTGAAGGGTGAAGCCCTCTCTAGTCACACTCATATAACAAGCACATGCGCGTAGTCTTTCTATTGCGCGTAGTTTTTCGTATTATATAAACCCACGCTGAAACTTGACTCGAATCAGTTTCTTCACTTAATTTTTCGCCATTGGGTTAGAGTGTTTTGTGTATGTATGTGTGAAACAGTTAATACATATCACATATACGTGCACACATTTTTTTCTATCTAATTATATATTGGCTGAAAAACTGACATTAGGAGAACAATTAGAGTGATTCTTTTCTAAACGACGAGAACTACTATACAATTACTATAGCATTAGTTATTTTTATAAACATGAGTATTTTGTTCCACTTAATGGATAAAATGTAAGTCCAATAGGTTTATGATTTTGAGTCTCGCTTCTGCTGACTGTTGTTCACGAGGTTTATGGCCGATGAATTTAGATGTATTTCAAAACGTTTGGTATATGTCACTAAGTAGTGAAATGATTTCGTTTACCGTAAGGCCACGACAGATGCCCCTATTTGTGACAAACCAAAGGCATTTGTATGGCACAGACTGCCTTTCGTGAAACATCTCAAGAACGGAGACTTTGCAATCGGACACCTTTCTCCAAAGCTGTATCCTTAAGTCTAAACTGGTCTGAATATGACGTTGGAAACTACCAGCAATCGTCTGCCCAGAAGCCAGCAGTGTTTGCATAACTTGGTGCCAAGTAATTTCCTCTTCGATCATATGCGTGGGCGCTATGCCATCAAGGAAAATCTTCAGGTATTTCACGTGGTCAGCTGTAGGGATGGCATTATCATCTAAATCCACTTTCGGGGTTACACCATGTTATTTTGTAAAGTAATGTGCGCTGATTTCATTCGTTTAGTTTAATTCTCCCTTATTTTGCTTACTTTTCTAGTTTACTTAAATTATTTTATAACACTGTAGATGATGGTTCTTGTCTAACTGCCGTAGTAGAGTACACAAAACAGAGCAAACACACAAGTTGTAGTAGTGCCATAAATACAATGACCAGTTTACTCACCTCTGTGATACGGTGTTGCCAAAACAGCTACGTCATAACCAGAATGCGGTCGGCAGGTGAAACGCTTCTGGCGTACACATGTAAATAGAGACACTACAAGGAATATACAATTGATCGGTCCGACTAAATCAAATAAACCGATTCTGGTGTTTGTTGCTTACATCTGTTCCGGCCATACAACCCGGGCTCTGTTGTACTGTCCGGTCAAAGCCTGAATTTGGCGCCTCTTTCGAAAAACGAAATAACAGTGTGTTTGTACGTACGAAAATTTTGATAGGTAGCAATGCCAGCGCTAGCTATTTTGCCGCCCTGTGCAGTAGCTCTTCCTGTCTCCCCCCCCCCCACGACTACCTAAACGCCTTGCGCAGAATCATTGAATGAAAAATGTATAATTAAACAGAATTTTGAATTTCAGTTTTAGTTTTGCGGGAAAAGGAGATAATGTCCAAGACTGTCACCTGGCCGCTCTCCAAGATCATCTGAAATTCCTACTGGTTTTTCTAGCATGTGGCTAATTAATATACCTGATATCCTCCTATGCTAAGCAGTTTCTCAGTATTGTTAACCTCTTCACCACTACATTTAAGCGTTTGAAATAGTCGCAATTGACAGAGAGGGGACCACACAAAGATCTTATTACATCTTACTACGTTTTATTTCAACAGCTGTTTGTAAGCCTTAAATTAACACACTCAATTACCTTAAAAATAGCACTACATCAAATGAATATGGAATTTTGATAATTTTGTTTAATTGATCCCCCTGAACCGCGACGTAAACTTACAATATTCGGAACTCCGCGCCGTTTACATATATAGCCTCTGCCGGTGCCATAACATTGTTGGTGCTATTATTATTATTATTATTATTATTATTATTATTATTATTATTATTATTATTATTATTATTATTACACATTTCACAATCATAGGTCGATTTCTCTCATTGTGAACGAGTTAATACTTTGCGAATTATATGACAGGTGTGGAAGATGACTAATTCCTGCAATTTCCAAATTAATGTTTTGAGTTTAAATGTTTCGATTAGTTTGGTTGTTGTGCTTGGTATTATTCCAGTGGCAGAAATTACGACCGAGTTCACTATTACCTTGTTGACCTTCAACATCTTTTTAATTTCTGTAGATAAGTCTTGATATCTGTTGATTTTTTTCTTGGAATACATTTCTAAGGTTGTGGGAAAGGGGAAGTGAGATATCAGTGAATTGTAGTTCTTGTTTATTTTAATCCAAAATGGTGATATCTGGTCTCTTTGCTGGAATTGTGATATCAGTGAGTTGTACTAATTTATTGGAAATCCTTGTTCCAACAAATTTTAAAGTGTCCGTTTTCTGAAACAGTTTCAGATTTGTACTTGTAATCAGAGGCGGATTAAGCCGATTGGAGGCCCCTGGCGGTAAAAATTTCTAGGCCCTTAGACCCAAGCCCCAAAACAAAAAAATAGTGTAAGGAAGTGATGGCTTTTTCGGAAAGATTTCAGTATTAGACTTTTAATGACTTGCTTAAACCAGCAATATGTAGCTAATAATAAAACTCAATGTTTCAAGAAAAATCAGAAATTTATTCAAAAAATTTAACAGTAACTAAGTTACCTGAGTGCTAATAAAAGGTTATCTATATGAATTTGCGTCTTGTATTATCTTGTATGAATCTCGAACACAATGGATTACGTGACCGCTGCAAGAGTTACAAGAGTGCGGTGATGCCAACGGTGGCTACCGATCGCAACGCGCAGTCGCAATTTCAGGCGGGATTTCACGTATTCAAATACAACTTTTCATACTGCTAAGAAATTTGTAAAAATCAATCACTTCTTATTACTAAAATGTATATTTGACATTATAGTATACTTGATGTAGATAATAAATTAACAGTTTTAATTACGAGTCTTTCGCTTTTGGCTTTTGCGTTTACATGTAGAATACGTGAATAATCTTAAATTTTGCATCTTTCGCTTTTCTGTTGTGGCAGTTTTTAAATAGGAATCTATCGATTTCGGGGCCCCTTGGAGATTCGGGGGCCCCTGGCCACCGCCAGGTCCGCCAGCCGCTTAATCCGCCCCTGCTTGTAATAATGAACGATGTTATGGAGAAGACTATTTGCACTTGCCAAATATAGGTGGAGAATGTTGGCAACATTGTTATGTCTTCTCATTTGCAGCAAGCTAGGTCAGGATTCTGTGATGTGTTCTATGGATTCAGAGTGGTGGTGACACTTTCTACATCCATCGTCTGTGATGACTTCTTCATTGCGTAGTATCTATTTGTGGTAATTTTGTGTTGTTCTGGATGGCCATAATAAATCCTGTTGTCTACCTGAACATGTTCTTGTTGAGCCAAAATGCTAGCAGTTTTGTCTATTTCAGGGTTATTGAGATACTTTGAATATGTTCCTTGCTTTACCGATCGATAATCTGAGCTTTTTAGGAGGTGCATTCGATAGTTTAATTTTGGTCTGACAAACGAAGAGGTGTAGAATTTTCATCATCTGCACAAATGACATCAAACATTCTATTATCTTCTCGGCGCATGAAGAAGTATTGTCGCAAATCCTGTAGTTATTTACTATGAAGTCATTGGCTATGTGTCATCCTCCTTCATTTGCGGGCAGTGGAACTCTTTCGACTATTGATTTTGAGTTTCTCATACAATAATTTTGTAATGTTTGTTCTAACGGATCTGGAGAATACATTTAAGTCAGTTATTGTTCATTTTAGGATTCCAAAGTAGTAAGTTAGTACAGCAATGGCAAATGTGTTTAATGCTTTGATTTTGTTCGTTGTGTAGAAGTGCGACTTCAGGATACTGCGAACTCTAAAAAATTACTGCTTTAGATCTTTTTGAGTTCTGTATGGTGTATGTCTTTCAATTATAAGATTACCAAATATTTGTACCACTTTTCTTCAATCAAGTCTTCTACTTTTTTCTGTTGATTCAATAAAAACCCTTGAATCATACTTACTTTTCCTCTAATGAGATAGAAATAGAATCTCAATTCCTCAATTCCTAGTTCCATGAAAATAGAATTGCTGAATTGAATTGCGATGTCTAGAAGGAAGATTATGAAGAACTTGTACAGAATTTTATGTCATCCGTGTACGTAAGATGGTGCACAACACATTTCATATTATTATTACTATTATTATTATCATCATTATTATCAGTAAGTTTACTTTGTTAGTCGTGAACTGAAAGTCCTGAAAGCTCTTGGTCTTACTCCACTCTCATCTAGAAGAAAACTTGTTTTCCATGGAATTCCTCGTGGACTTAGTGGATCCTCGGTTTAAGATTGTCTAGCTACACAATGCGTTCAAGGTTGTAGTCAAGAGGTCCTGAAATTTCCAACGCGCATTTTGACAGCCTGGACTTCTTTACTGGCAAAAATAAAATTCTCGTAGCTGTGAAAAGTGAAAATCTTCCATTTATTTGGTTGTGTCGTTAGGTTTATTTATAATAAAAATTAATTTCATTTATTTTTTCTGTATCCCTTCCTGATGGCACTCTCTTAATTAATAAAGAATATTGAAAACGTCTCGGACTATACGAGGCGTGAAATACAAATGTTTGCGAACCGTTGTTATTAGACTTGCTCCTGCCCTAGCAGATGGATCGCCATGTGTGGCAGCCCTGGAAAAACATCATATTAATTACTATATATAGAATTGTTTTTTGCGGATTTATGCAATGATTACTATTATTTACACATATTATATTAAACGGTTAATTAGCGGAATATGAATTAAAAAAGGAAACAGACTTGTAAGATTGCTCGTACGTTATTCTTCAGACGTTCACGCAAATAAGATTCGTTCTTCTTTGGCAAGCAGGTGTCGTTTACACCTAGACCTAAAATTCTGAGTGACAATAAAAAATTCTCCACCTCTAACTGTCGCTTTGGGGTTATACTGAATCCGTTCTCATAAATTTAAATATCGGTATGGAGAACCATACAGGACTTCCATGTTCTAAGATTTATATTTAAAATCATATTCGAAATGAAATATTTCCGTAGAAACTACTTCTTTCTACTTATTGCTTCAGCCTTAAACCACAGTACTGTGGTCACTAACGTATACCACCTCACGTTTTCGCACTCGATTTTCACTGAGATGGAAGTCGATGGCACTGCCGAAAAGTCTGGTTTTGCAGAAAACATTGGACTACGGCTAAACAGCCCGGGAAGGAATTTTAACAAAGAACTACTTCTTTGTTGCCGATAACGTAGTACACATACAAAATTCTTCCCTCCTCCTACAACTATAATTTTCATTTATAGAAAATTACCCCCACCCCGTTCACCTAACCTCTTCATTTATAGATATTTCATCTACGTTTCTACAGTGGATTATTATGAGCTTCTTATCAAGATACTGTATTTATCAAAATTAAGTACTTTACTCTTGTTAAAACATAAAACGTTGCAGGTAAACTACCCGTTTCTCTAAACCGATCTTCACCAAAATCAATAGACCTTCAGTCCTCTACAATGCAGGGATGCATGCAAAAAAATATTTGATTCTGTTTCAATTTGAGGCAGTTATCGTTAGTCATGAAAACATTTCTCTTGTTACAACATATCATGTTTCCGGTAAACTACCCCTTTCCCTTAACCGATCTTCACCAAAATCAACAAGCCTTGAGCTCTCTACAATTTAGGAAGATATGCAAAAAAATATTTGATTTTCTTTGAATTTACAGCAGTTATCGTTCGTCATAGAAAAAATTACCCTTGTTAAAACATAAAACGTTGCCGGTAAACTACCCCATTCCCTTAACCGATCTTCAACAAAATCAACACACCTTGAGTTCGGTATAATTAAAAAAGGTATGAAAAAACTAGTTGATTCTGTTTGAATTTGCGGCTGTTATCGTTTGCCATAGGAAACAATTACCCTTGATAAAAACAAATGTTGCCGGTAAACTACCCCTTTCCCTTAACCGATCTTCACCAAAAATAATAGGTCTTATGTACTCTAGAAATCAATGCTGTATGCTAAAAATTATTTGATTCTGTTTGAATTTGCGGCTATCGTTTGCCATAGAAAAAAATTAACCTTGATAAGAAAAACGTTGCAAGTAAACTACCCCTTCCCGTTAACCGATCTTCACCAAAAACAACAGATCGTGAGTACTCTACAAATCAGAGCTGTATGCAAAAAATTATTTGATTTTGTTTGAATTTGCGACTCTTATCGTTTGCCATAAAAAATACCCTTTTAAAACATAAAACGTTGCCGGTAAACTACCCCTTTCCCTTAACCGATCTTCACCAAAAACAATAGATCCAGCGAACTCTACAATTAAGGGGTGTATGCAAAACATTATTTGATTCTGTTTACATTTGCGGCTTTTATCGTTTGCCATAGAAAATACCCTTGTTGAAATATAAAATGTTGCTGGTAAACTACCACTTTCACTTAACCGATCTTCACCAAAACCAACAGGTCTTGAGAACTCTGTAATTCAGGGCTGTATGCAAAAGAGTAGTTGATTCTGTTCGAATTTGGGGCGGTTATCGATTGCCATAGAAAAAAATTACCCTTGATTAAAAAAAACCATTGCAGGTAAACTACCCCTTCACCTTAACCGATCTTCACCAAAATCAACAGGTCTTGAGTACTCTAAAAATCAGGGCGGTATGCAAAAAATTATTTCATTTTGTTTGAATTTGCAACTCTTATCGTTTGCCATAAAAAATACCCTTTTAAAACATAAAACGTTGCTGGTAAACTACCCCTTTCGTATAACCGATCTTCACCAAAAACAATAGGTCATGAGAACTCTACAATTCAGTGCTGTATGCAAAACATTATTTGATTCTGTTTACTTTTGCGGCTTTTATCGTTTGCTATAGAAAATACCCTTGTTAAAATATAAAATGATGCCGGTAAACTACCCCTTCCCCTTAACCGATCTTCACCAAAACCAATACGTCTTGAGAACTCTATAATTCCGAGCTGTATGCAAAAGAGTAGTTGATTCTGTTTGAATTTGCGGCTGTTATCGTTTGCCAAAAAAAAATATCGGTATGGAGAACCATACATGACTTCCATGTTCTAAGATTTATATTTAAAATCATATTCGAAATGAAATATTTCCATAGAAACTACGTCTTTCTACTTATTGCTTCAGCATTAACCACAGTACTGTGGTCACTAACGTATACCACCTTACGTTTTCGCACTCGATTTTGACCGATGATGGCACTGCCGAAAAGTCTGGTTTTGTAGAAAACATTGGACTACGGCTAAAGAGCCCGGGAAGCAATTTTAACAAAAAACTACTTCTTTGTTGCCGATAACGTAGTACACATATACAAAATTCTCCCCTCCACCTTCAACTATAATTTTTAATAATAGAAAATTACCCCCACCCCTTTCACCTAACTTCTTCATTTATAGATATTTCATCTACGTTTCTACAGTGGATTACTATGAGCTTCTTATCAGGATACTTTATTTATAAAAATTAAGTACTTTACTTTTGTTAAATCATAAAATGTTTCAGGTAAACTACACCTTTCTCTTAACCGATCTTCTCCAAAATCAACAGACATTCCGTCCTCTACAATTCAGCGAAGCATGCAAAAAAATATTTGATTCTATTTGAATGTGCGGCAGTTATCGTTCGTCATGGAAACATATCTCTTGTTACAACATAAAATGTTGCAGGTAAACTACCCCTTTCCCTTAACCGATCTTCACCAAAATCAATAGACCTTGAGCTCTCTGCAACTCAGGAAAAAGTGCAAAACATTATTTGATTCTCATTGAATTTTCGGCAGTTATCGTTCGTCATAAAAAAATTACCCTTTTTAAAACAAAATCGTTGCTGATAAACTACCCCTTCCCTTAACCGATCTTCAAAAAAATCAACAGACCTTGAGTCCTCTTTAGTTCAAAAAGGTATGCAAAAACCTAGTTGATTCTGTTTGAATTTACGGCAGTTATCGTTCGTCATATAAAAAATTACCCTTGTTAAAACATAAAATGTTGCTGGTAAACTACCCCTTTCCCTTAACCGATCTTCACCAACACCAATACGTATTGAGAACTCTACAATACAGGGCTGTATGCGAAACATCATTTGATTCTGTTTGAATTTGCGGCTGTTATCGTTCACTATAGAAATATCGGTATGGAGAACCATACATGACTTCCATATTCTAAGATTTATATTTAAAATCATTTTCAGCCAAACAGCCAGGCTGTGTCTTACCTGCCTTTTTATTGCTGTATTAAATGAAAAATATTATATTACATTAAAATGAAAAAATTATAATTTTATTGCCTGGCAACAAAATTATTTTATTTTTAACAATTACCATTGTTTCAAAAAGTTTAAATAAATTTTCAAGTACTTTACTCTTGTTAAAACGTAAAATGTTGCAGGTAAACTACCCCTTCCCCTTAACCGATCTTCACCAAAATCGAAAGTCATTGAGACCTCTACAATTCAGGGCTGTATGCAAATAATCTTTTGATTCTGTTTGAATTTGCGGCTGTTATCGTTTGCCATAGAAAATACGCTTGATAAAAAAACGTTGCAGGTAAACTACCCCTTCCCCTTAACTGATCTTCACCAAAAACAACAGGTCTTGAGCACTCTACAAATCAGGGCTGTATGCAAAACATTATTTGATTCTGTTTGAATTTGCGGCTGTTATCGTTTGCCATAGAAAATACCCTTGTTAAAAAAATGTTGCAGGTAAACTACCCCTTTCCCTCAACCGATCTTCACCAAAAACAATACGTCCTGAGAACTCTACAATTTAGGGCTGCATGCAAATAATCTTTTGATTCTGTTTGAATTTGTGGCTGTTATCGTTTGCCATAAGAAATACATATTATGTATTGCCTTGTTAAAACATAAAACGTTACAGGTAAACTACCCCTTTCCCTTAACCTATCTTCACCAAAATCAACAGATCTTGAGAACTCTACAATTCAGGGCTGCATACGAAACATTATTTGATTCTGTTTGAATTTGCGGCTGTTATTGTTTGCCAAACAAACAAAATTACCCTTGCTAAAAAAAACCGTTGCAGGTAAACTACCCCTTTCCCTCAACCGATCTTCACCAAAAACAACAGGTCGCGAGTACTCTGCAAATCAGGGCTGCATGCAAAAAGTATTTGATTCTGTTTGAATTTGCGGCAGTTATCGTTTGCCATAGAAAAAAAATCTACAGACACAGACACACAGACACACAGACACTTTTCGGAAAACGACTTTTTTTCATGTTTTGAGTGTAGTAGAATCAGAATCTGCAATAATCTCGAACACGATTTTTTTTGCCATCACCATACTTCCATTCCTTAAGGAATATGGAAGTAAAAAACGTTGCTGGTAAACTACCCCTTCCCCTTAACCGATCTTCACCAAAAACAATTGGTCTTGAGCACTCTACAAATCAGGGCTGTATGCAAAACATTATTTGATTCTGTTTGAATTTGCGGCTGTTATCGTTTGCCATAGGAAATACCCTTGTTAAAACATAAAACGTTACAGGTAAACTACCCCTTTCCCTTAACCGATCTTCACCAAAAACAATAGATCTTGAGTACTCTACAAATCAGGGCTGTATGCAAAACATTATTTGATTCTGTTTGAATTTGCGGCTGTTATCGTTTGCCATATAAAATACCCTTGTTAAAAAAACGTTACAGGTAAACTACCCCTTTCCCTCAACCGATCTTCACCAAAAGCAATAGGTCTTGAGAACTCTACAATTTAGGGCTGTATGCAAATAATCTTTTGATTCTGTTTGAATTTGCGGCTGTTATCGTTTGCCATAGGAAATACCCTTGTTAAAACATAAAACGTTACACGTAAACTACCCCTTTCCCTTAACCGATCTTCACCAACATCAAAAGAACTTGAGAACTCTACAATTCAGGGCTGTATGCGAAACATTATTTTTAATTCTGTTTGAATTTGCGGCTGTTATCGTTTGGCAAACAAACAAAATTACCCATGCTAAAAAAAAACCGTTGCAGGTAAACTACCCCTTTCCCTCAACCGATCTTCACCAAAAACAATAGGTCGCGAGTACTCTGCAAATCAGGCCTGCATGCAAAAAATTATTTGATTCTGTTTGAATTTGCGGCAGTTATCGTTTGCCATAGAAAAAAAATCTACAGATAGACACACAGACAGACACACAGACAGACAGACAGACAGACAGACACACACACAGAGACTTTTCGGAAAACGACTTTTTTTCATGTTTTGAGTGTAGTAGAATCAGAATCTGCAATAATCTCGAACACGATTTTTTTTGCCATCACCATACTTCCATTCCTTAAGGAATATGGAAGTAAAATTTACCCTTGATAAAAAACCGTTGCAAGTAAACTACCCCTTTCCCTTAACCGATCTTCACCAAAAACAATAGGTCTCGAGAACACTAAAATTCAGTGCAGTATGCAAAACATTATTTGATTATGTTTGAATTTGCGGCTGTTATCGTTTGCCATAGAAAATACCCTTGTTAAAAAAACGTTGCATGTAAACTACCCCTTTCCCTCAACCGATCTTCACCAAAAACAATACGTCTTGAGAACTCTACAATTTAGGGCTGTATGCAAATAATCTTTTGATTCTGTTTGAATTTGCGGCTGTTATCGTTTGCCATAGGAAATACCCTTGTTAAAACATAAAACGTTACAGGTAAACTACCCCTTTCCCTTAACCGATCTTCACCAAAATCAACTGATCTTGAGAACTCTACAATTCAGGGCTGTATACGAAACATTATTTGATTCTGTTTGAATTTGCGGCTGTTATCGTTTGCCAAACAAACAAAATTACCCTTGCTAAAAAAAACCGTTGCAGGTAAACTACCCCTTTCCCTCAACCGATCTTCACCAAAAACAACAGGTCGCGAGTACTCTGCAAATCAGGGCTGCATGCGAAAATTATTTGATTCTGTTTGAATTTGCGGCAGTTATCGTTTGCCATAGAAAAAAAATCTACAGACACACAGACACACACAGACACACAGACACTTTTCGGAAAACGACTTTTTTTCATGTTTTGAGTGTAGTAGAATCAGAATCTGCAATAATCTCGAACACGATTTTTTTTGCCATCACCATACTTCCATTCCTTAAGGAATATGGAAGTAAAAAACGTTGCTGGTAAACTACCCCTTCCCCTTAACCGATCTTCACCAAAAACAATAGGTCTTGAGCACTCTACAAATCAGCGCTGTATGCAAAACATTATTTGATTCTGTTTGAATTTGCGGCTGTTATCGTTTGCCATAGGAAATACCCTTGATAAAACAAAAAACATAGCTGGTAAACTACCCCTTTCCCTTAAACGATCTTCACCAAAAACAATAGGTCTTTAGTACCCAAGAAATCAGGGATGTATGCAAAAACTTATTTGATTCCGTTTGAATTTGCGGTTGTTATCGTTTACTATAGACAAAAATTACCCTTGATAAAAAACCGTTTCTGGTAAACTACCCCATTCCCTGAACCGATCTTCACCAAAAACGACAGGTCTTAGGTACTCTACAATTCAGGACCGTATGCAAAGAATTATTTGATTTAGTTTGAATTTGCGGCTGTTATCGTTTGCCATAGAAAACACCCTTGATAAAACATAAAACGTTGCTGGTAAACTACCCTATTCCATTAACCGATCTTCACCAAAAACAACAGGTCTTGAGAACTATACAATTCAGGGCTGTATGCAAAACATTAGTTGATTCTTTTTGAATTTACGGCAGTTATCGTTCATCGTAGAAAAAATACCCTTGTTAAAACATAAAACGTTGTAGGTAAACTACCCCTTTCCCTTAACCGATCTTCAACAAAATCAACAGACCTTGAGTTCTGTATAATTCAAAAAGGTATGCAGAAGAGTAGTTGATTCTGTTTTAATGTACGGCAGTTATCGTTCGTCAAAAAAAAAATTACCCTTGATAAAACATAAAATGTTGCTGGTAAACAACCCTATTCCCTTAACCGATCTTCACCAAAACCAACAGATCTTGAGAACTGTACATTTTAGGGCTGTATGCAAAATATTATATGCATATTCCCTTAACCGATCTTCACTAAAACCAGCAGGTCTTGAGAACTCTACATTTCAGTGATGTATGCAAAATATTATATGATTCTGTTTGAACTTGCGGCTGTTATCGTTTGCCATATAAAATACCCTTGATAAAACAAAAAACGTGTCTGGTAAACTACCCCTTTCCCTTAACCGATCTTCACCAAAAACAATAGGTCTTTAGTGCCCAACAAAACAGGGCTGTATGCAAAAACGTATTTGATTCTGTTTGTATTTGCGGCTCTTATCGTTTGCCATAGAAAATATCCTTTTAAAACATAACACGTTGCCGGAAAACTACCCTTTTCCCTTACCCGATCTTCACCAACACCAACAGGTATTGAGAACTCTACAATACAGGGCTGTATGCAAAACATCATTTGATTCTGTTTGAATTTGCGGCTGTTATCGTTTACCATAGAAAAAAATTACCCTTGATAAAAAACCGTTGCTAGTAAACTACCCCTTTCCCTTAAGCGATCTTCACCAAAAACTATAGGTCTTTAGTACTCAAGAAATCAGGGCTGCATGCAAAAACTTATTTGATTCTGTTTGAATTTGCGGCTCTTATCGTTTGCCATAGAAAATACCCTTTTAAAACTTAAAACGTTTGCGGTAAACTACCCCTTTCCCTTAACCGATCTTCACCAAAAACGATAGGTCTTGAGAACTCTACAATTCAGGGCAGTATGCAAAACATTATTTGATTATGTTTGATTTTGCGGCTGTTATCGTTTGCCATAAGAAATACCCTTGTTAAAACATACAACGTTGCTGGTAAACTACCCCTTTCCCTTAACCGATCTTTACCAAAATCAACAGATCTTGAGAACTCTACAATTCAGGGCTGTATGCGAAACATCATTTGATTCTGTTTGAATTTGCGGCTGTTATCGTTTGCCAAACAAACAAAATTACCCTTAATAAAAAAAAACCGTTGCAGTTAAACTACCCCTTTCCCTCAACCGATCTTCACCAAAGACAATAGGTCGCGAGTACTCTACAAGTGAGAGTTGTATGCAAAAAATGATTTGATTCTGTTTGTATTTGCGGCTGTTATCGTTTGCCATAAAAAAAATCTACAGACACACAGACACACAGATAGACAGACAGACACACACACAGACACTTTTCGAAAAACGACTTTTTTCATGTTTTGAGTGTAGTACCATCAGAATCTGCAATAATCTCGAACACGATTTTTTTTGCCATCACCATACTTCCATTTCCTTAAGGAACATGGAAGTAAATATCGGTATGGAGAACCATACATGACTTCCATGTTCTAAGATTTATATTTAAAATCATTTTCGAAATGAAATATTACCATAGAAACTACTTCTTTCTACTTACTGCTTCAGCCTTAACCACAGTACTGTGGTCACTAACATATACCACCTCACGTTATCGCACTCGATCTTCACTGATGATGGAAGTCGATGGCATTGCCGAAACGTCTGGTTTTGTAGAAAACATTGGACTACGGCCAAATATCCCGGGAAGGAATTTTTACAAAAACTACTTCTTTGTTGTCGATAACGTTGTACACATATATATAAAAAATATGCATAAAATTAATGGCTTGTATAAGTTAATGATTGATCTCCATTAAGTAGTGCTCAAGTTTCCAAAGTTTTAATATTATGATGTCCGTAATTAAAACATCAGAGCAGGTTTAGTGTGTATGAGGGTACACCGTGGACAAAAATTTTCAACATTTCCTATTGAGCGTTGCTTAGAATAAAGCTGTGAATCTACAGTGTACGTTTCACAGAACAAACACGCGGAAAAGAAGGAGCGCTCCGAAGTCACTCATGGACCCTCAGCATCTAGCAGAGGGTTCATTCCCTAAAGACGAAAAGTCTGCCTATGAATCGTTCCTCTGTAAACACGTGCAGTTACACTGCCCAGCGATCCACAGGAAGCAAATCGCTATCCACGCTGGACACTTTTTCGGCTTGCATGCGTTATGTTGGTATGGGTTCGGCACTTTCCATTTAAAAACCGTGCAAATGTAAGAAAATAAACATGAATGAGGCCAGAAATATCGCGAATTGTGTGTGTGTGTGTGTGTGTGTGTGTGTGCCCTGCCTTTTCATTGCGGTAGTCATAATAATAAAATGGAAACGTAAACAGTACATAACTGAGAAAAAATACATAAATGAAAAAACTATAATTTTATTGCCTGGCAACAAAATTATTTTATTTTTAACAATTACCAATGTTTGAAAAAGTTTAAATGAATTTTCAAGTACTTTACTCTTGTTAAAACGTAAAAGGTTGCCGGTAAACTACCCCTTCCCCTTAACCGATCTTCACCAAAATCAAAATTCCTAGAGTCCTCTACAATTCAGGGACGTATGCAAAAAATTATTTGATTCTGTTTGAATTTGCGGCTGTTATCGTTTGCCATAGAAAATACGCTTGATAAAAAAACGTTGCATGTAAACTACCCCTTCCCCTTAACCGATCTTCACCAAAAACAATAGGTCTTGAGTACTCTACAAATCAGGGCTGTATGGAAAAATTATTTGATTCTGTTTGAATTTGCGGCTGTTATCGTTTGCCATAGGAAATACCCTTGTTAAAACATAAAACGTTACAGGTAAATTACCCCTTTCCCTTAACCGATCTTCACCAAAAACAATAGGTCTTGAGAACTCTACAATTCAGGGCTGTATACGAAACTTTATTTGATTCTGTTTGAATTTGCGGCAGTTATCGTTTGCCATAGAAAAAAAGCTACACACAGACAGACAGACAGACACACACACACACACACACTTTTCGGAAAACGACTTTTTTTCATGTTTTGAGTGTAGTACAATCAGAATCTGCAATAATCTCGAACACGATTTTTTTTGCCATCACCATACTTCCATTCCTTAAGGAATATGCAAGTAAAAATTACCCTTGATTTAAAAAAATCGTTGCAGGTAAACTACCCCTTTCCCTTAACCGATCTTCACCAAAAACAATACGTCTTGAGTACTCTACAAATCAGGGCTGTATGCAAAAAATTATTTGATTCTGTTTGAATTTGCGGCTGTTATCGTTTGCCATAGAAAAAAATCTACATACACACAGACACACAGACAGACAGACAGACAGACACACACACACACACACACACACACACTTTTCGAAAAATGGCTTTTTTTCATGTTTTGAGTGTAGTACAATCAGAATCTGCAATAATCTCGAACACGATTTTTTTGCCATCACCATACTTCCATTTCCTTAAGGAACATGGAAGTAAAAATGGATTAAAATTTTTTCAAATGCATTGTAGTAATTTTATTTCGTTTTGTTTTATAGAAGAAGGAGATTCGTGTACTTTGGAGGAACCAGGTTCGAACACGACAACTTCTGCTCCAACGACCCCATCCACCGGCTTGGTCAACATTGACTCTGTGAAAGCCGTTTGCAGACCGGGAAGTTTAACCTGCCTCTTTGGAGTTTGTGTCAGCATATACTAAGCACTTTCAACGTTTTTTTTTACATAACATACACCCAACAAATACAGTTCAATATTACAGTAAATCTTTTCGATTAAAAACTGTGGCAAATGATTGACCTTGTTACTAAGATCTGTAAGTACTATAGGCCTATTTCACAGTGAGAAACTGTTAAGTAGTGAGACAGTCAGAAACCAGTGGCTGTACGTGTCTCGTATAGTCTGAAAACTAAAGAACGTATACGATGGGTGATTTGTAAACGTATTGATGACAGATAATTACAGTTTGTTTTGTTGTGGTTTATGTACATTGATCACCATACAAAATCTTGAGTTAATAAAATTTATTCGATTTTCAAATTTTCAGAACGTATATAATTTGGAATCGGTCCCGTCAGTCTGCAGACGCATTGTGCTTCTTTCACTGTCAGAATAGAACAACAAATTTTTGTATTAAAAATTAACATGAAAACTGTAATTAAATCTACAGATTCAAATAAATATTTGGAATTTACAACTTGGATAAAATGACTGAGAAACTTCCTTCCTCTAATATCTCCCACATCCTGTGTCGCAAAACTTTATCAAAGGCTTTGTACAATCAACAATAGTGTCTAAGTTTTCATGTGCATACAACTGTTACATGGTAAAAACTACGTCTATGCATGAGCGTCCCTTGCGGAAACCACTCTGTTATTCTTCAATTAATACTTCAGTAAAGAGCCTGTCCTTATTCAAATTTTAAAGAGACACATCGCTGTAGTTTTAAGTTCTAACATAGACGAAGTCACGGAACTGATATATATTAATCAAGGAGTAAGACAAGGTTGCTGTCTGTTACCAGTGTTGATTAACGTATATATATATATATATATTACAAACAACTTCCAGACACATACCATATTATTCGCCAATGATCAAACTTTAATAGATAGATCAGAAGATATCTACAAACAGCCATTCACCATCTGAACATAAAGGAAAGAAGTACCTACAACTGTAAAATTTCCACAATAAAAACAAAAGTAATGTTTTTTTAGGTAAGAACATAATTCGGTCTAAAGTACATTTAGAAGGTACTACACTGGATCAGGACAGAGGCGTAGCTAGGGGGGGCCAAGGGGGCAGCCGCCCCGGGCGGCGTAGCCAGCAGGGCGGCAAAGTGAGCATAGACTTGAAAAAATTGTTTTCAGTTTATAAAATTACAACTTGTTTCTTTGATATGACTATTCCTTAAGCAGGCCCACTACAGGAATATACGATTTTCCTAATATAAGATTAAGAACTACAACAAGTTCCAAAGAGTTTATGAAGTCCTTTATTCAAGGAAAATGGAACCCTAAGTGTCAAAATATTACAACTAACAAGGAAGGAACTTGCGATCATAAAATGGATGTTATTAGCGACGAGGCTGTTGATAAATACAATAAAGTCAACGACGTGAATACTTCAAATTGTGAAAGTGTCAAAGTACGGTTATAAGATTCAGTTACGTAGTTCTAGTACCATGGATGATGTTGCACCGTACAGTCTTGAAATTACAGGCGATGAAGGACAGAACATTACTAGCAACAATGTAGACCGTGTTCTTGGTACTGCTCTACAAGATATGGGAGTTTGGCCAAGCGAGAAATCTCAATCTTTCCGAGATATAATGGTGAATAGAGGAACAAGTCAGTTGCAGAACAAGGACAGCTACTTTCCTGAAGATGAAGGTCGACAATCCTTAAAAAAGTATGGTTTGATAAAACCTTTGAAAATGGAGAAAATGTAAATTGGATGTGTTTTTCTCCAACTAAAAACTCTCTATTTTGCTTTTGTTGCACTTTATTTCCACGAAAGAAGCCATTTCAATAGTAAAAATGGGTTTTCGTCGTGGCGAAAGTTAAATCCCCGTGTTCAGGATCATGAAAATAGTCCTGCTCATCGCTCTGCGTTTTTTGAATGGAAGGAATTGGAACGTTCTTTAAACAAAGGGGGACTTATTGATAATCTACTTCAGGAACAAATGAGTAAAGCAGTTAAGACATGGAAAGAAATCCTTGAACGGGTCATTGCCACAATACAAACTCTTGCACAACAAAATCTGGCACTGATAGGACATCGAGAGTCAATTACTAACGACTCAAATCCTGGAAACTTTCTGGCTTTGTTAAATTACTTGGATACATTTTTAGCGTATAAAAATATACTTTGTGCATAACGTATTAAAATACTTTGTTATGCTTTGGATAAATAAAGCATTGACACCTCTGCAGACGCTAACGGACAAATTAAAAGTTTGGAGGAATGAGCTGTGTGACAATATCGTTACTAAGACAGAGCAGGTATGTAATGAATGGAGTGTCAGTATAACAAAAAGGATAAGTAGAAAGCGCACGATTCAAGGGGAGTATGCAGACGATTCTGCGTTAACCGTTCGGCAAGAAATGGGACGTTCTCTAATAGAAATTTGGACAAACTGTCAGCTGAAATTTCAAGCCGTTTCTCTAAAGTAAAAGAGTTAGAAAAACGCTTTGGGTTCCTCTGTAAATTTTGAGGCGTACGTAAATGATTGGGATATACATTTTAAGGAACAGGTTTCCCAAATCAATACTAAGTGCACAGTGTTTGCAAAACTGTATCCACATGACCTTAAAAAGTAAAGAATTGTTCAGTGACTTGAAAGACGTGATACTTTTATTTAAAAGGGAAAAAGTTAACGGAGAACAAAAAGACTTTAAACCTCAGGACTGCTAAAATACATTTTTTTAATGAGATTAGAAACCTACAAAACATTAGCAACAGCTTTAAAAATTTTTCTTACTTTACCGGTGTCTGTGTCGTCTTGTGAGAGATCGTTTAGTAAGCTTCAATTGATTCAATCGTACCTACGATCAACAATATCTTAAGACAGAGTATCAAATCTTTCAATTGAAAACGACATTGCTTCGTCTTTAGATTACAGTGATTTAATAACCCACTTTGCAGCAATTAAGATCAAGAAAGTTACATTTTAAACTGTCTCGTTTTAAATATTCATTAAATATTAAAAATAAATAATACGTGTTTATTAATAGAAGACGGAACCATTAACCTGTAATGGTAAGTGATTTATTTTATTACTTTTAACGTAATTCTTTGTTGTTTTAGGATATTGTTTTGACGATGCGTTTCAGACCTACAAGGAAATTGCATGTTTATTAGAACATTTTTACGTTCTAAATAATATTACTACATTTTTTTATAGTCTACATTTGTTAATAATAAATGTATACAAACTGAATACCAGTAATATTATAATATGAAATTTCTTAATTTTGACTTAACAAATATTGTTAAGACGTTTGGTGGACGTGCTTTCAAACAAAAATCTACACATTTGTATTTATTAAGTACTTTATTCACTTGATGAGCCTTCATTTTTGCTCTTTTGTGCCCATTTATTTGTGAAGGTGAGGCGGCCGACGATCTCCTTGCCCCGCGCGCTAAAAAGCCTAGCTACGCCACTGGATCAGGACACACGTTTTAGATATCTTGAGTGTGACATAACTTATGAAGATAATCAAGACACTGATAACAAGCTAGCAGACTTTTAAGAATGTGTGGTATAATAAAAGAACTCGTGGTAGACAGTGGAAAAAAGTAACATTAATGATACTGTACAAAATAATGACAGTGCCAGTTCTCACATTTGGTAGTGAAACGTGGGTGCTTAGATACAAACTATAAGGTGCCGAGATGACGTTTTTTGAGAAACGTGATGAAATATAGGCCTACACGATTTGACATAATGAGAAATGCACAAATAAGAAACGAATTAAATATCATTTCACTAGCCTAAATGGAAAAATCAAACAATACAGACTTGAATAGAGGGAGCATATCAGTTGTATGGAAGAGTACAGGATACCGAAATTAGCCTTTGAGTATACATACTTTGAGTACATGGCGGAGATGATACTTGGAATTCTGAAAATTCTCTTTATATTCTGTAAATCGCCCTTTAACTGTTTTTAGTAATATCCGGAAAAGCTTTAAAAAGCATAAACTGCTTTGAATTCATAGTTGTAATCTGACATTTAGTTGTGTTCCTCCTGTTCTATAACTAAGATTACGTACGTTAATCTCCGTAGTGGAAACGTCTAATTTGTTCATATGTAAAGTACACGCACCCGCGCTCCCGCCCTCATTTCGTATTCCAAGATTTATATAATTGAATACGAATGTTCAAATATATAAATCGAATATAAATTGCTATGAATGCAAAGAATGTAAATGACTCCGAAGGCACAAAAGCCATTATGAAGAGCCGGGGACCAAGGAGAATTGTATTTTCTAATGGGACACCGAAAACGATTCATTTTTTATCTGAAAAAAACACACAATTCGGTATTTGGTCATATCAAGGGACACACCAGCCATTTGCTGCAGGTCGAATCGCCCTCACATTCACTATAGTAGTAAACAAAGAACATTTCCATTCTTCCATTATCCGTGGTGTCACTCGTCCTGTGTAAATGTCTCATTATTTAGTTAGTTACGTCTGTGTAGTGAATGTACTGGAATCGTTTTATGAATTAACATATTACATATAGCAACTTATACCGTGAACGAAAATACAATGCCGGGAAATTTATACACGACGTCACCTACAAACATGTGTAGCAGTATTTGTGTTGTTTCTTTGAAGCTATTTTTACTTTAGAGGAATAATTTCTTCTCGATCTCTGCAATTTTCCTTAAAAAGAACGCACGCACGCACGCACGCACGCACGCACACACACACACACACACAGAGTTAAACACAGTTAATATACGCTGTAGACGTTAACAGTTAACAGTTATAATAAATACAGAGGTAACATTAGTGTAGTGTGTAGGCCTACTTTCACTAATCATCGGGTCGCGTAAATTCATGTCATCGGAAAAGTGTGCAGTTGTGGCGTTTGTATAATTACTAGGCCTATCCAGAAAGTATCTAACCATATAGAATTTGGAGAAAAACAGCGGCTTAAGGAGCATAATGGGGACTTGAAGTACTCCATTTAGAACTTCCATGCATTTATCCATGTGTCTCTCGAAACAATATGCAAATTCCTCCTTCGGAATTGCCATCGGCTATCTCGTCGTATTCTTCTGAATCCCATTCGCTGTCTGAAATGTCCCCGTTTCAGTGGCGATTTTAACATTAGAAAAAACCAGAAGTCGAAAGGAGCCAAATGAGTTCTGTATGGTAGCTAAGCAACTTGTGTGATATGATTTTTCATCAAGAAATCTTGTACTCTGTGCCAGGATGTGCAAGCTCATTTTCACGGGGAAGGTGCCAGTTAACACTTGCCCACAATTGATTCAATTTTCTCCTCACAGCATCCTTCAGACTGCGAAGAATTTCTGTACAATACTATTGTCTGATGTGGAGGAGCGTACAGTGTCGAATAAAACACTCGACGTGGCCTCGATGTTGCTTCCACAGATTGTGGGTCCCAGCCACCTTGAAAGTGGCAATACCATATTTTAATTTGATTACCTCTCATGAATCCTCCGCGAACAACCTGTTAATCATTCGAATGAATTCTGTAGCACTCCATGTCCAAATGGATTCAAATGAACGTACAAGTTTGAAGCAACATTTATGCACATTCACCGATCTGCTCGCTGTCATTGTCATTGGTCATTGGTCACACAGAACACAAGCTGAGGGATCAGACAGAAGTGTGACTGTAGATGTGCGGTAAGGCCTTCCAGTTTTGTGAAGGTCACGTGGCACATTGTCGAGATATTCAAAATGGTTAGATACTTTTGGACATTTGGACAGACCTTCATTTCAGTGTAATGATTACGTGCGCGGGTGTGTGTGTGTGTGAGAGAGAGAGAGAGAGCACTATTAATATACGCTGTTAATATGTAGGTAATAGATACCCTATTGCTTACCATTCCATAATATATGGTATAGGGTACTCGCACTAAATAATTTTATGAAAATAATAGCAGATACGTGAATTTACGTGATTGAGAATTCGATTGTGTCGTTTTTGAGGTTCAAAGAAAACGAATTCTGTTTGGGATACAATTAGGTTTATATTTTTCATTTCATTACAGTAAATGTGACAGATAAACTTGTTAACAGATAATATATTCGATCAGTTTAACAGTGTTTAGCGTAATGTTTTGTTCATAAGCGAAGACAATTTATCTAAGGGGCTGGACTTATCGCTGTCTCCGCTAGGCTTGTCTTCTTCACTGTCGCCGCTTCCTTTGTTTCCTCCACCAGCCATATTTTGGAATTTCTCAACGACCCCGGAGAATATGTCCTCGCGTTTGGCTTTCCCTCCTGCATTGTCCTCTTTCTCCTCTTCCTCCTCCTTCTGTTCGATCATTCCGGCTAAGCCTTCCATATTTATCTTGTCGCTGCTTGATTGCAAGCGTTCCGTCAAATCTTCGAACACTCCAGGCGAACGCTTAGTTTTTTCAGCCGACGCTTCTGTTGGGGATTCGGTATTGGACTCATGAGAGCTCATAGGATTTAAATTGCTTGGCAGTATGTTCATGTTGTTCACGAGCCCGTCGGGGACGTGCTCTTTCCATTGGTTCCATATGCCATTATCCGCATGTTTCGCCCTTTCTCCATCTGGAAATGCAAGTACGTTGTCTTCCTGCAAAAAACAAAATTGGCATAAAAACTCTGTATAGTGTACTTAACAAAATCTGCGAATTAATTACATGTGAAAAGGTATGAGACTGCGAATGTACCGTACGTTATCGCTTTACTATCATTATGAACAATGGTTCTGACAGCTCTTCGATGGACGTGATTCCACATACAAACTCGTGTTTTCGTTATTTATTCTCTCTCTCTCTCTCTCTCTCTCTCTCTCTCTCTCTCTCTCTCTCTCTCTCTCTCTCTCTCTCTCTCTCTCTCTTAAAATCAGACTGGTAACAGCAAACTGTAATTAACCATCATATTCTTCGAACTCAATGCACACTGTATGTTTGCATATTCTGTGCTACCGCTGGAAAGTGAGATTCCTCCGTATGCTGTGGCATAGAACTTACTATGTTAACATAGCAACTCCGTAGTAACAACGTTATCATTACAACGTTCTGGTAGATCACGCTCTCCACACATGTCAAAGCCAAACAGTAAATAATACGGGTATAGTAATTACCATGTGCGCGATTTACGGGTCGCAATATGTCAATAACGGAAACTGTTACATCCGACAATACAATCAATTACTGATTAAATTGCATTTAATGACGTTGCGAAGGCAAATAATCCTTTCGCTCACAATAACTTGTTAAATATTCAAATGAATTATGAAATACTTACCAGTTTTAAGTTCTATGTCAAAAAATCTAAAAAATAAAATAAAATATAACGTACATTACAAAATAACAAAACAATCTTAGCCAGTTTTATTAATAAGCTGACAGTTTTTGTAAATACGATGAGTAATAAATAAATGCTCTAACTATGTCTTTTTGGACTAGTTTTCAATCAAATTTCATGTAACCCTGAGTAAAACTGTTATGTCAGTAACGATGAATAAATTTACTGTGTACATTATTCAGTAGCTTTATAAAGTTGATTTTGCGTAATTAGGTGACTCACTAAAGGGAGGTTGCTGATATGGGCAGTAACTCCACTGTACAGAGGACACATAGGTACACCCTATAAAGGTGTCGCTTCTCAACAAATTATCATTCACACAAAGAAAGAATTCGATAGACAGATTGAAAACTTTTGGCAAAGAAACTTAAAGTGGACCGAGGAAAACGGTCATCACTGTTGACAAGAGCAGACTTTTCACAATTTTGAAGCTCAAGTCCGGACGGTGGTACTAATAATAGACAACCACTATGCATAAAAATGTGTCATATATTTGGAAATAGTTAAAACCAAAACTAGTTTACTTGTGTCATACTTTCTCTTTTTGAAATATTTCAAACGGTGGCTCAAAATCCGTAATTCCGATCGTATAACTAGAAAGGAGGAATTTTCCCTCAACAGTCGCTCTCTATTCTCTTAATCGATGTAGACGAAATGCGAGTAATTTATAATTGTATTTATTTCTTTATTTATTAGCATATTTAAATCATGTTTGTAATACTACTTACTGGTCAAGTCTAGAAAACAGTAAAGCTACCAGCAATGAGCCCCCTAGTTTAATCAGTCGCTTAGGCAAACTAATATAATATTAGCAGGTCTGCATCGATACATGAACGCACATACTAACGTGATTCCACATCGCTGTGAATTTTAAATGACAAAGTAATTTACACTTCCTGATTACTACGTTTCAATACTTCTAAAATAAACAATAATTACTGAATATAATAATAATTACTTATATTGTATATAAGTTGGCTTACCATGATGGTCCTCTCGTACGGGCTTGCCGTGACACCATAATTGTCTAAAACAAAGTTTAGCCTTTTTTACATCTATGCATTAACCTGGAAAGTTATATCATGCATTATTCTAGAATTTTTATCACACACACACATTAATACAAGAATTAGGATTTTTTTACAATATCAAAAAACAAATTTTAAAAGATTGTTGTCTAATTAATATTACAGTAAACCAGGCTCGCTATTTTATACATCGCACTTAAAAATTATAATCACACCTTGAAACGAATGCTTCATTTAATCATTATTTTTTGACATGAAATTAATAAAGTAATTACTTTGTGACATAGTGTTCTTACGAGCAAACATACGCATTACATATAAATGGGTACATTATAATTAAGAAAGTTGGTTAGTGGTTATAATCACAAACAAACAGAATTAACACTGTTGCACCCCACTATAGAAATTCGGAATAAGTTTTCTATAATGGTGTGCAACAGTGTTAGTTCTGTTTGTGATACATTATAAATCATACAATTGTAATATTCTATTTAGTTAAGTGGTTATCTGGAATAGGAATAACCTTTGCATTACTATTTTCATCCTCATTATTGTTATTTTTATTATATGTAATCCAAGTATTTCCAATAATTTTAACTATAACCCTAGTGTAAGCATGCGCACAATATTGTAGATACCACCAAATTTTATACCTGAAAACATTAGGTATCGAAGCTCATCCACTTCAATTTGCTTTGCTTTCAATAAACTATAATTTTTTAGTGTTAATAACTTCATATGCGTAAATATTTATTGCGCATATTTAAACGGAGGGGAATAAAATTATTTTTAATATCAAATGTGTAAGCGAGTTGCATGCATGACTTGTAAACAAACGTAATCTACAGACGTAGTAACTTATTACCATTATAGGTATCAAGAAATGGTAACTCGGCAGTTGCTGTACAATCCAGTTAGCACGGTTAATTCGTTCTTCAAAAGCGATTCGTTATATTCAAAAGCTTCATTCATTATAACTTTGCTTCCCTTATCGATCAATCTAAATCGCGCTAGGCAAGGCTAGACTTAAATTCTATTGTATTCACAAGTACATTACTATTGCCAATATGCCCATAGCACACACAACAGCGTAACTGTTTCATTCGCCGACGATGTGGCAATTAATCTCTGCCCGGATCATACGTTCAGCTACATCTGAACCTACTCCTGGCGATTCCACATTACCGAAGCTAAGTCCGTCCAAGTAATACTCAGCACAAGACAGTCTGCCCCTCCCCCCATTTACAGCCAAAGATGCGAGATGCGCCCACACTAAATATCTTGGTCGTATCCCCACCAGCGCCTTATATGTCTTCAGTATATCCAAGCCGAGCGATAACAATGTGTGCTCAAAAGATTAGACAGCTGTGCTGGTTTCTTGGGCGTAAATGTAGACTGTTCGACGAACACAGAGCTCTTGTCTACAAGACCGTTTTGAAACCCGTTCGGTCGTATGGAATTCGACTCTGGGTATGTGCCGCCAATTTCAACAAGCTCAGTCCGAAATTCAACGAATACTAATAAACGCACCGTGGTACATTATCAACCAAACGATTCGTGAAGACCTAAACATCCCATCTATCGCTAACAAAATCCATCGGTAGGCCTACGCAGCATAATATCCCGTGTGATTTCGTCGAAACAAGAGCTCGCCAGTACACACATTCTGCTTAGATACGTATGTAGAGCTTTACAATAATTTGCCACCAATTTTACTTAAAACTCTTTAATATCAAGTGCATTTTAACTTGGTAATGTAATAAATAATGTAGATTAGGTTACTCTTCTACAAATACTTTACAATGTATACAATTGGAGATTGAAAACATATTAGGACAGTTTAAACGTTTTATTTAGTCTATAATATTTAAACATATACTGTCGTGTGATTAACGTTTAAAAATAAATACGAACAGTACGTACTATAAAATACAAGTGTAATTTTGTATAGGCCTATTATATTACGTAAACGTTTAACTTGCAACTGTAGCAGTGTCAACATTATTTCACTGTTTGTTTTATTCGCTTACTGAAGAAAACTTCAAATTGCATCTATACTGCCCACTACAATGTTTGTTTTTCATTACAGCGTACAAAACACAAAATTTTACAAGAATATTATTATTGACGTTTTCAACCGTGTAGTGCGTATTGCATGTTAGTAAATTCTTTATAATTTTTTTTGATTTTCGAAACCTGACAGGATGTGACTATGTCATGTCATGACTTGTATCTTTTCCTATAGAATGTGTTCTCTTTGCGTTCACCGTATTGATTTGATAATAAATTGTTGTTGTCTTCTTACCTTCAAAATTGTCTAACCTTTAAAATGTTTATATCGGGCCATGAAGTTGTGTTATGAGTTAAACGCAGTATAATATGTAGACACAAGGTCTAAGGGAACCCACGTCTCACTTTCACTCGGTAAACGCGCACCGCGGAGTAGCCTATAGTGCTGTCCCTTGTTCTAGGTACGAAAAAAGACCAACGCCGCTGTAGTCGGAAAAGAGGATCTTTGATACGGCGGAAGTAGCCTTAAGCCAGTATAGAAGCTACGGTACATAATCTTAACTTAGGAGTCCCCAACATACGTTGGGGACTCCTAAGTCCAAACAACCAAGGCTTGCCAAACAGCCAAGGAAGGCTGTTTGGCAAGCACTACCATTCAGCTGAGCATCATTATCCCAGGTACGAATTTTTACAGGTCGAGTCGAAAAACACACCTTGATATTATGGACCGGGATTAATAGCCAGTTACCATCAGTTACCATACCCAATGGGCTAATAAGCCCCTTATTTGAGTAGATTTCACCGCGTTACTTCGATTTTCAGTCTCATTACTTCAAAATTAACCGACCGCGTTGAAACGAACCTGTGGAAAACAAACCATGTTTTAAGTGAGGTTGGATATACCCTTTTTGCTGAGGAACACTTCGTGGCAAAATAACTTATCTAAAGTTTTATTAGTTATATCATCATTATTATCACTCTTGACACAGTAATTAGTTTCACTGTTCCAAAAACTTGGCAAAATTGTTTTTCAAGTTTTTCAGAACTATGTTGTATAAAAAAATAGAACTTTTGAAAACTGTAAAATAAAACATAATTATTTCACTTACAGAAAGAAAGGAGACCTACGATCTGCAACAAAACGCCAGCACTTGACATTGTGGACAGTTGTATTGTTGTTCACTTATACTCAACTGGACTTTCCTTGCCCCTTTTTATATACCCAACTGAGAACACAGGCTGGCTAAGAAAATTTATTACCTGTGGTGTATTCCTTAAGATAAGATAGACAGGCAGGAACAATATGAAGCAGTAGTGTCAACGAATTATCATTGTAACAACAGTGGTTAGCCTGTCACACTTTTGTTTGATATTATTGTGCTGTAAGAGATAAATCAAAAGGGGTCAAAATACTCACTGCTTAACACACGACAGTGTGTTCCAACTGTAAAGTGAATGAAACATTTATTTTTGAAAAAAAAAATTAGCAAATGTGTATACCCTTTTTTGGAGTTTTATAATTAAAATTTCCTAATCCTGTATGATACTATGTGTGTGTGAGATACAGTTGTGCCTACATCATAGTTTGTACACATAGGTCTAATAAAGATGCTTCGTGTCATAGAAGATTAAATTATATTTACCTTTGAACTTTAATTGTAATTATAATTTAATTTAATGTTTCTGTTCTCTTCAAAGTGGTAAGTAGCTTTACGTGCAGTAAGGGAAACAATTTCCTCTATACAAAACAAAATTCTGCAAGTGACATAATTTTGTTGAAGAAAGAGAGCAAAAAATTTAATTCAGTTGAGTTTCTTCTTATAGCCAACAGCCTGATCAAGAAATGATGAGTTTTTACTTCATCAATTAGTGGATTCAATGAAGCCAATAAACAAAAGTTGTGGGTGCTCTCTCCCCTAAGTGAAACAACTCTAAAATGCAGGAGAAGTATTTTGTCTGAGGAGAAGTATAACGGGTCAGAATAAATTGATGAAACTGTGTACAATTATGTTTTTCAGGGGGTCTGAGTAAGAATTTAGAACCAGCTGTATTGCACACATTTAGGGAGTCAAAAGTCACAATTTGAAGTGTGTTAGATGTATAAATATTTTTACATTCTTTTCTTACAGTATTCAAAAATTAATTTTAAGTGAAAACATAAGTATGAAGTATGGTGGTCAAAACTTTATTAGTATATTACATACTACAGGGTTGAAATTACCCCTAATCTGCAATTTTTGCAGTAAACTACTTGGAATAAATTGTATACTTATGTTTTCGAGGTTGCTGATTAAAAAAGTAAGATAAAAAATATTGTAAAACCCAGTGAAGTCGAAATGACCAATTTATAGAGAAGGTGAAATTTACAAAATATCCTTATCCTTGAATTCACTTTTTCTTTTGATAGTCAAATACACAGAGTGAGATAAAATAAAAAGGGAAATAGTTAAATGTCTTTATTAATTTAACATTTTATAATTTTATAAGTGGTCAAAGGTACAATTCCTTTCCTTACATTATTTCAATGGTGACCTTTTCAGTTAGGAATTCAGTTAAGTTTACCACCAAATCTGAACAATAATATCTCTCAAAGTATTTGTTCTACAAAAATTAAAAAACTGATTTGTTAATATGCTTTATTTAGTATGTCTAAATTCCTTTCTTAAACCCAATATTTTTCTGGTTATTAGGGAAAATTTTAAAATTTTCAGTGACATCACTAAATTAACCCAACATTCAAAGACTAATATTTTTAAAAAGAAATATTTGAAAAAACTTGAAAAACTGAAGCTTGATCAAAATAATGTAAGTTAATGATGATACCTGTTTCAGAATTATTCTTCATTTTCATTTAATAACAAATTACACCAGAAAACTGCCAATTTTCCAAAAAGGTATGAAAACCCCACATGGTTTTTTGACCATAACTTTATTTTTACTAATATTATGAGTCATTAGAAAGACAATATACTGGTGCAGGTCTTTAATCTAATGTAAGAGTACTGTTTTCACAAAATGTATGGTTTTTCGATATATTCAAAGTCAAAATTGTTTTTTTTGGGGGGGTAAAAAAATTTAAGCAGCATTTTTAAACAGTTGTATCTCGTAAAGTTTTAGTCCTACGCTAATGATAAGACAAGAAGATTTTTGCTATAAAATAATCTTTATTTTGTATGTTCACATTTATTTTGATAAATTTCATAATTTTTTGTTATTTAGTAACAAAATTATTACTAATATTAATTATATTATAGTATAAGTTATACTAATATTAGTAACAATATTAATCTTTCTATTTGATGAAATTGCTAAATTGATCTAAACTTCAAAGTTTAATAGTATCAAACAAAGAGCTTGAAAAATTAAAAGCATACTGAAAATATGTTGATTAGTTTGCAAAAAGTGTTTTTTTTTTTAATTTTTACATAGCAGAAAATTACAGCAGATATGTTTCTAAATGTTTCTGAAATAATACAAAATAAGAACAATTTTTTTATCATAATTGTAATTTCATGATTCTCAATTTAGTTCATAGGCAATTTTCATCAAAACCATAGTTTTTGATTATCAAGAGACAAAAATTGTCCTCTGCAGAAAAGAAATGGAAGCACCATTTGTAAACAATCATACCCCCCGAAGTATTCAATCTACAGGAATTCAAATATCTCAGCTTGTTTCAAGGAAATGAGCTTTATTATGAAACAGATTCAATATCTATGAGTTATTTAATAGAGACTGTCATGAGGTAACAATTTTAGGGGGTGAAAAAATAACAATTTTCAACTCACAATAACTCGAAAACCACTGGCTTCCATGAAAAAATACATACCAACTTATAATCTTTTAATTTCACAATGTATCAATTTTAGGGGTTGTTCATATATTTTTATTTTCCACCCACTGAGAAGGGGTGGGAACAAACCTCAAAGGGAGAGTGTGAACTTTTTTTTTTAACTTTTACCTGAACACTGTGTAGAAGGTATTACAAAAGGCTTCATGTCAATTCATTCAGTTGCAAAGAATTCTGGGGTAAAATGCTTCACTGACTCGAATAAATCTTTAAATCTTGTTTATGCAATAGATCACAGCTTTCTTGTTGGCATATATAGGTACTGTGTCCACAGACACATTCAAAAAATTTCAGTGTGTAATGCTAGATTGGGGTAATCTTTTCTTCACAACTGAATCCACAATTGAAGTACAAATAGTGCTAAATATAAAAATGTACAGAAAAAAATATACTTTGCAAAATGGCAAAGAAAATTCTAGAATTTCTATTCTCAAATTCAGCCTTTCCAATTAACAAGATTTACTTGCCCTACACAACAATATTCATCATTTGGATTTTATTTTAGTTCTTGCACACCAATACCTAAAGAAGAACCAAACCAACGGAAGCTCTATACTAGGTTTGTATAATTCATTCATAATAATTTCTTGTGTCTTCAAGCTTCAAGCATTAAGCTTTCAAGCTGCAAGGTTTTATTTGTACAATCCTGTGAGCACACATGAGGCCAGAGTATTTTAATGATATACTTCAGAGTTGAAATAAAACTCCAGAATCTTTCACTTGAGTTACTCTTCACCACAGTAATATATGAATGACATTTGGACTATCAGTGTTTTCATTTGCCATGACACCTAGAAAATCTGCCTCTTTTATTTGTTCTGAATTTCTTCTTTGCATAACTCTAGCACTTCTTAAAGCAGATGTTTTTCTAGTCTTAAATATTCCTTTAAACACTTTAAACACTGTGAACTTTTGTAGGTGTCCATAGTAAGAAGAGAAGAACAACATAACCTCTAGACAATGTATCATATGGAGAGCTAGAGACAAAACTATGAGAAAAAACCTAGAGAAAATTATAACTATAGTAAGAGGCTGATAGAAGAGCAGACTTTAGCAAGGACAAGTTGCAACAATTAGAATACATCGAGCAGAATGATTTAAAATAAATGTGATAAATATGAAAGAAACATGATGCAATAAATAAAACCTTAATTTAGTAGTGGCCATCGATCAATAAATTTTAACAATGGAAGATTTAGCGAGAATTGGTCAATAAATATTACAAAAATTTTACATTATTTGTGTTGATGTTTCAACAGTATTTGTTGTCATGATCAGGACCTGTGTAGGGATACAAGATAAAATATCAAACACAACAAGAACAATTGATTGAATGTGTGTGTGTGTGTGTGTGTGTGTGTGTGTGTGTGTGTGTGTGTGTGTGTGTGTGTGTGTGTGTGTGTGTGTGTGTGTGTGTGTGTGTGAGAGAGGGAGCTGAAACACTTTGTTTTATGAGCTCGTACATTAGCAAAATAATTACATTCCTTACATACTGTTTTACTTAAATACACAGACAATATTATAATACATCAATTATTATTCTTTTATTTTATTTAATGTGTCTTTTGTTTAATACATTTTGTATGTTTATTGAAGATTTTAATGATTTTGAAATGCTACTAACTTGTGGCAATTAAGCAGAAGTGAGCATGACATGTATTAGGCTCTAGACTTCATTTATAGATATTCTGGCATTTTTCTCATAAATTGTCACATTTAATAGGTTTTGTACTACTGTGACCTTGAATTGGTTTTCTGTATTTAAAAATTCTAACTTCTAAGTACCGGTATCTGTGGTCATTTTTATAACCTCACCATACTTTAAATTATATTATGAGAAAGGAGCTATTCACTTAACAAAATTTCAAAAATAAGTGTAATAATATATAATTTTGTATATACAGTAAAACACTGTTTAACCGAACTTGGCTTGTCCAAAACCTGGGTTAACCGAAACGATGTCAGAAGAAAAATTACAACAAATGGAAAAAATAAATGCTGGAACATGTAATGATAAAGACCAGAATGCTGGCCGCATGTCAGTGACCCCATGTGGACATTTTAGGTAAACACTTGTAAACAAGTGAGTTACCCTCCATCCATGTACAGTTAGTTATGTGTCATAAATAAGTTGACATTCAGTAAGTAAAGTGCAATAATCACTTATCACAGTGCAGTACTTGTAGTGTGTTTTGTAATTCTGTAACGAAGTTAATTGTTGATGTGTTTATTATATGAGTGAGGTTTTGACATGTCGACTAAACGAAAACATGTTGTGGTAACAAATCACGACAAACTTGAAGCAATAAGAGAAGTGGTGAATAGTGTGTTGTTGTGAAACGTAGCCGCTAATTATGGTGTTGGGATATGAATGGAGTCAGAGTGAGTAAAATCAAAATCAAAACTTCAGGAATACTATTCTAATAAAGTGATACAAGAAAAATCGGCACCTGGACATAAACAGAGAATTGCGATTTTAGCATGTGCAAATGCAGCTGGATATTACAGACATCTTCTGATGAGAATCGGAAAACCTAAATCAATTAGAGCTCTGAAAAACATTTCTCCTAATGCACTTCCAATTACTTATCACGCCCAAAAAGTGTTTGGATGTCCTCAGATCTTTTAAAGAGTGTTTTTATAACAACTTTGTTCCGAGTGTAGAAAAACATCTTCTAACAACGAAACATCCCAGGAAAGCTATTCTGATCATAGACAGTGTACCTACACATCCAAGTGAATTACAAAGTGGTGATATTGTTATAAAGTTTTTACCAGGAAACGTCACAAGTTTAATTCAATCTATGGATCAGGGTGTGCTGGAATCCTTCAAGTGCCATTATCAAGGATTTCTTTTAAGATACATTTTGGAAGAGTCTGAGACACACAACAAAAACGTATCTGACTCATTGAAATCAATGAACATGACACATATAATTTATTGGTGTTCACAGAGTTGGGAGAAGATTACAGATTCCACTTTAAGACATGGAACAAATTGTATAATGGACTTGAGTATGAAGAAAAAGAGGAAAATTATGAAAACTTGGTAGAACTGTTTAAAGGAATTCTAGGATGTGAAGAAATAGAAGAAAGTGAAATTAATGAATGGCTAGAGGCAGATGATGCAGAACTAGAATTTTCTTATTCTTATTAATCAATTAATTTTGCTGTCTTATTAATGCATGACAGATTCGACATAGCAGCTTTATTTTTATAGGTAGCTTTATGTTTCGTGGAGCAGACTGAGCAAGCAACAAAATCAAACATCTTACTTTTAAAGAGATGGCGTGACATTGTAGCGTGCAAACACTGTTAAGAAACAGTTTAGAAAAACATTATGGACTTTTAAAAGTAAACTATGTAACTGTGAACGTAGATTACAATGTATTGCATGTTTATAATTTAAACATGTATAATTAAATATGTTTTTACTAACAATTTTGTGTTTTTTATTCTTTAATAAACGGTGTAACAATGAGATTTGCTTGTGTCGCTCTTTAATTATGCCCCACTGTTGTAGGCGTCAATTTGTAACAACAAAACTCTGTACGGTCTTAATGTCTCGCGTAGTTGTCATCAATTTGTAACGATAAAAGTATTATGTTTTGTTAAAGTTCAAGTTGCGTCATAATTTCGTAACGAACTTCTTGTGTCGTATTTGACTTCGCCAATACCTGTTTACCTGTTTTAATTCTGAATTGTGATTTTCCCGTTTCTAGGCGCCAAATTGTTTGTCCAAAACAATTGAAAAATTGTATAATTCCTTTGTCTAGTGTAACCGTATTTCTTGCTGGTTGTAGTCGGAGAAATTCAAATCTGTTTTCCCGTGAAGTCTTACCAACCTGTATTTCTTGTAGAAAGAATTTTTATGGTGCTATGTTAATGAATTAAACACATAAAGATTAATAAGTGAAATAATGGACAGGTATTAAAATAAGTATTGGTTTATAAACGGTCAGTTTTGCTGTTAATAATTACGATAACATGAAATTATAAAAATATATTACTTTTTTGCTTGTTATGCTCCGGCTATAATAATTTACCACTCAGCGGTTGGCTATATTCGACTTGGGTCGTTTTTGACACACTAAGATGTCTCCTTTAGTTTATTCAGACATGTGGTCATTCAAAAAGTTCTTTTGATTACTGCAAAAAGGTTTACAAAATGATTTTTGAAAGTACAATCCTTGACATCAAGTTAATTAAATATTATAATCTTTCTTTACAACAGTTTACTTATGGTTTAAAACAACAGTGAGTTCACTTTACAACATAGGTTAAGTTTTAAATTGTGCATAAATCGTTTCTTTTTTCTCAAAGTGTTAATAATGAATTCGAACAATCCTTTAATACTAATTATTGAATATTTTAATAATTATTCAGTGTTTATAATGTTTGAACCAAGTTTGGGTATTGTGCATAAATTCTTTAAGTGTTGTGAAAAGTCTTGTGGGTGTAGTTAATTAATTTAGTATTATACTTTACAAGTTCATTGATGTTTGATGGATTATTTTCATCAGTTCTGGTGTTCGAGTCGTCCTTCTCTTATATTGGTTTTATTTCTTGTAATTCTGATTTAATTTGGATTAATTTTGCTGAAAAGTTCTGACAATCTTGTCTCTTCATTGTTATTAATTATTTTCATTTATCTGTTTGGTTTATTTTTACTAATTTTTGTGGATCGACAATTTTATCATCTGCCCTCTTCTGATGCTAAAAAATGGACTCTTATTTTGTTTTTAACGGTTTTTATATAATAATGTTTTGTTGTTATAGTAACCAGACTACTCTCTATTGGCTGAAAGCATTTTGTACTCATTGTTATACAGCTTGATTTTTTGTTCAAAATGACAAATATTTTCTAACTAAGATATTTTCCTTGTCTTATTACCAATCTGATTATTATTATTATTATTATTGAATAGCTTTTCTGATGTAGTTTATTTAGACATCAAACATGATTATGTTTTGTTATCTCTGGCCTATTTTAACATTTGGCTATCATTATTCTTTTTTCTTAATTTTGTTATTATGTTGTTTTATGCAATTATTTTGTTTTTGTATTGTTCCTTGGTTTGTTATTTTATGTTTACTTATCTTTTCCTCTCACTGTTTACTGTTATTGGTGGATATTTTACAATTTTGGTTCACATAGTTTGAGGCCTACCCTGACCTATCCTTATTACATTTTTATTTTAATTTTACTCTTAATACTAGTTTTTTATCATTTTGTTTTGGGTAGTTTACATTAATTATTGTTTTACATTCCTTATTATATGGCTATTACATCTTCTCTGACATTTTACTGCTTTTTATAACTAATTTTATAATCCTTGGATTTCGTTGTCCATGACGTGTCCGTTACTTAACTAAATACCACTATTACATTAACAACTCGGAACACTAGGTTTTTTATAAGTAGAAGCATAAAGTTTTACCTTTCAGCCTGAACTGGTTTTCTCCTTGAAGAAGCCTTTTAAAGGAGAAAACCGGTTCAGGCTGTAAGGTAAAACTTTATGCTTTTACTTATATAAAACCTAGTGTTCCGAGTCATTAATGTAATAGTGATATTTAATTTTTAATTTTATAACTTTAACATGATCTGTTCCTTATGCTTTTATCATCATTAATACAACTTATTCTTAATACTATTTCAACAATTATAACATTTGAACAATTCTACTATCACTATAATCTTCTCTGCATCTCCTTATAACATCATTACAATAACTTTAAACATTTAACATATAACTTTAGCCAGTGGCGTATGCTGAGTTCGAGACCTGGGCTAGCTCACCTTAGAATTGAAGAAAATGCACTGGAGGGGGTCCCCCTCGTTCATATTTCAAGCTTTTTGAAGTGATGTGTTGTTGTGACACCAATGCATTCTAACTTATATAATAATGACTGATACTTCAACAATAATTATGAAATGGCATCATTAGAAAGACAAAAGCAAGCAAAGAACTTCAGTACTTCATTTATTTATTTATAGCATACATTTGTTCCGCAGAAGCCACTAGGGCCGGACGGCGGTAGTGAAACAAATAAAAGATTACAAAAAGCAAGAACTATATCATTACATCATGAGGAAATAATATATAATTATACTGAAGAAAGTTTGACTTACTTCGACGACGGCTCTGTGTAGACTTATTTGAACAAGAATCCATTCTTCTCTCCTTTTGTGTGAATTTCAGGATTACACTTTCATAAAATGTTTCTTCTGACCACTTTTTCATATTAAGAAGAATGTTTTTCTCAATAGATATAACAGCCAAGTTGCTTAACCGGACTTGTCCTTGTGTGGCTCTGAGGTAAGTCTTAATCCTCTTTAGAGCGGAGAAACTTCTTTCAACAGTTGCAGTTGTAGATGGAAATGTCAATGTTAATTCTGCTAGTTTGTACACTTCACTAAACACTATGTCCAAATTATTGAGTTTCATATAAATAGTAATCTCATTCACTGATTTTTTCTTATACTCATCTAGAGTATAAAGCACATTTAGTTCATTTTTGAGGCGAACAATGTCAAAGTATGAACTATATGGTTCTTTAAGTTCTGTCATCAGATTTTGTGGGAAACTTTTACAAAATGTATCAAAATTGTTTGAATCCAATAAAGACACGAATTTAAGATCCTTTTGGGACTCAAACCTGAATTTTATCTGGGACATCACTGTGTCCAGAATTTCGTTAAAAATACGCTGCCATTTGGAACGGTCATCATTTCTCTGTCTTTTGTGTCTTGGTTCATATTCTTTATCTTCATTATCTTCATATTCAGAATTACTTGTAGCTTCTGTCCATACAAGATCAAAATCCTCATCACTAATTTTCTGCAGAGTATCATAGAATTCATTGACTTTGTTCATGCAGTAAGAAATGTCCAAACATTTTTTTTGCATTATGGCAAAAAGAACATCAGAAACTGCAAATATTTTGCTGAAACTAGAAGAAGAAATCTAGTGTCGAATTTATGTAAAAAACAAACAAAGCCTGAAGCAGTATTCACTTCTTCACCTGTCCAGTCACCGGGTTCATCTTCTATTGATGAAAAGAACATGATAAGAGGCCTTCTATATTCTTTGACAGTATTTACAAGCCTTGATGAGAAATTCCACCTTGTTGGTGCCACTCTCGGTAGTTTCTTCTCCATAAAGTTTTTTAGAGCAGTTGTGTGGACTGTAGAATGTGAAAAAAGCTAGGTATTCCTGATAAAGTGATGAAAAACCGTTTACATTCTGCTACAAAATTTGTAGACTTTGACAAAACCAAATTCAGCCTGTGACTACAGCAATGAATAAAAGTTGCTGATGGGTACTTATTTTTCACCAAGGTTTGAAGTCCAGACACATGGCCGGCCATAACAGCTGCTCCATCGAAAGTTTGGGCTATAAGTTTTTTTGAACATTCTAAATCATCCACAACCTTGGTGACATGTTGGAACAATCCTTGTGCAGTTCGGTCTAAACTGACATCAGTGAAGTGCAAAAATCGTTCCTGACAGTTTCCTTCATTATCGACAAATCGTAAAACTGTTGATAATTGACTTTTATTGGTTACGTCAGTTGTCTCGTCAAGTAATATTGCAACGAATGTTGCATTAGATATTTCTGATTTGATTTTGTCTGTAATTACGCTACCTACTGTGTCAATTAAATCATTTTGTATTACCGGTGACGTTCCTCTAAAAATTGTTGCGGTTTTTAAATGGTTCGCTATTGTTTGCTCATACGTTGATAAAAATTACAAAAGTTCTATGTACATGCCTTTATTTGTTGAATCGCTAGACTCATTGTGGCCCCTAAATGGACATTCTTGCTTCCCTAGGAATGTTACTGCGTCAATCAGTCTTCTTAAAATAATTCTATTTTCCTTTACTTTTTCATTATGTAGACTGTCAGCAATCTTTTTCTGTAAATTAAGGGAATGATCGATTCTTTGAAAACCGAATGTCTGTAACGTATTGAATGCTCGTATATGAGTAAGTGATTTTTGATGTTTATCACAAGCCGTTACCAAATAATTTAAATTATTAAATCCTGTCTTATTCCAAGGACTTGTATCGGTGCAAAAAAGCAAACACGCCCAGCAGTACAATTTATTAGTTGTACTCGATCCAGTTAACCAAGGGTATTTTTTGTAGTTGGCCTCACTAAAACATCTAGTATACACTCTGTTCTTTTCTTTATGTTCACTTTTAAGTTCTAGAAGGGATGGCTGAGGCCTACCTATCTTTACAATTTGAAGCTTATCCTCATACGGAAGCTGAGCAAATTGTGTATTCGTCAATAGTTTATTAACTATATCACTCATCTTAATTTATTATTCAAACCGCACAGCACAAAATATCATTCACAAAATTATAACTAATTTTAAAATGAACCACTGCTTTGCGTGCCACACGGCCTACTGTCTCACACTGTTGGCTAGCTCTCCAAGGAGCGAAGCCTAGCCTACGATAAACGTCACTGCCCCCACCAAGTCCCTCACTGTTGTCATAGCAACGCCATTGAATTGTGACGAGGAAAGGCTTCGCAAGTTACTTGCGAAGCCTGAGTAAAACAAGTTGCAGTGATTCAGGTGCCGTTATATGTGAAGTTGTATTGTCTATAATTAGTAATTACGCTACTACGAAACAGAAGTAAACACATGAGGGAAACACGTCTGACTTCGATAAAATGAACAATTTTATGCAAATTCCTAATAGATTTTTTTGTGCTTTAATCTTTGGGCTTCGCAGCTAGCCTACCTAGCCTAGAATATACACCCCTGACTTTAGCACTTAAACATTCATTTCTCTTTTTTGATCTACTCTTCCTTTATACCATATCATTGGTGTAAAGTTTGGCTTAGTTCTTTTAATTATTACTTTTAACTAAAAACAATATTACTTTGACTAAAATTACTTGGTTTTTTTCTATTGACTAACAATCTAATTTAATGATATTAGTTCCTTTTCACCACTAAACTTATCTAATTATTCACTTCTTTCAGTGTTTTTATATATATTTTTTGTGGTTTACAATTTTAATTATCCACTTTCCTTATGCACTCTCACTTCTAGATGAGTTCTTGCTTATAATTATTTATGTTTGTTTATCTTTGGGTTACACTGGCACTTTGTAAATTTTTCACAGTACTATTTAGTGTTTACAGTGGTTATTCTATATCATTTAATTTCTTTACCTTAATTCACTTTGGTGTAATCACCCTTATTATAATGTTAATTGGTAATTCATTTCCTACTCCTATCATGCACTCTTGGTTCATTCTAGTTTGATTAGTATTATATTATTTATTATATTTCACTTTTGTTCTTTGTATCATGGTTTGTGTGTTTTATTGTTTGTTCATTTCTTTATCATTCTATATTTACTTAATTGCTATTATAATATTTTCTTTGGGCTTTTACTTTCCATTATTAATGGTACATTTAATAATAGTTTCTTAATTTATGTGTTCATTTCATTTCTTTTTTCATTGGGCCAATCACTTGGGTTGGGTCATTGTCATTTGTCTCGTATACGTTATAGTCATTTTATTTTTCTTTATTTAAAAATTATTAATTCTTCTTTATTTTCATGACTTTTACTTTATACTTCTTCTCTGGTATTGGGGCTACTTTTGGTATCATAACAACGGTAATATACTCCAATGCGTAATAATCTGAAAAAATGTGTTATATGAAATGGCTGTCCCCTCTTTAGTTTGGTTAAAAAGGGTTCTACTGTATATTCATAAATATACCTTGTCTGCTTTCAAAATTTACTTTAGTTTTATCAATTACATTCTTTAGGCATAAAAAATTTAATAAAGATAGAAATTTTTATTTAATTTTTAACAAAAACTAATTGTAAATGAATTAGCATAAATAAAAATAAGAAAAATGTACTGGAAAACAGCAAACATTACTCTAAAGACGACATAATAATCATTAAGAAGATACATTATTAACTATTACTTAGTCAAGGAAGTATATGACACAGTCATCAAATTTATGAAAATTTCAGTAAAAATGGCCCACCACAGACCAAGGAGACAAGGTTTTAGGTCCCCACACCCAAAGTCTTAAATTCGCTACAGTAAATAAATACACAGCACAGGTTGGATAATACTAATTAAAATTAAAGGAAAATAACACTTCACCATAGGATTAAATAAATCATGAACAACTGTAAACTGTCATCATGTGTAAAACAATTACGATATCAAAAGTTGTGCATATGTGGAAAAGAAGGATGAGTTAGACATGCCAGCTGAACCTCATGTCACAAGTCATTTAACAAATTATTTTGAGAGACTAATTAATGTTGCACAAGAACCAACAGTTTCTCTAGGAGCAAATGCAAAAACTAACATCGCATATGTTTATAGTCTATGCTGCAAGACCTTTGCAATGTCTAACTACTGAGACAGGGAAAGTTGGATTTAACCTACCTGGAATAGTAATGTCTATTGAATATGCATGTTGCCCGAGCCGTCAGTAAATATCATTTACATACTTGTTCTCTAAGAATGTGCTTTTTTTTAAAGCATTTGATTTTATTCTAGGATCATTGAACTTTTTAAGCATGATTCATTTCTAGGTACTTCACATGAATATTGGCACCTGTTTACAATAATAAATTAAAATTTTTTAATTACAACAACTGTCTGTAATTTAGAATTTTTTACATGATATTTGTAGTCAGTGGCCCTTACACAAAATTTTCATAAGAATCAGAATAATAGTTTCAAAGTTACTAAACTCATTTATTTTATTGTTTACAACCTGTTTATTATTATTTGCAAGCACAAAAAATTTCCAGAGGTAAACTTTTTTTGTATTTAGTGCAAAAAGGTAAAATAAAATAATGCAAAAGCTTTCACACTGATTCAGGAAGAGAGGCTGAGTTTTAAGGTTTTACTCTTTTTAAGTCTAACAGCACTCCACTATATAAAGATCTATAAACTTTATTTTTATGTTTTTATAAGACTCGCAGTCCTAAAGTACATCTTGTAAAATACTAACTGCAGGAGTCATGTCAGAGCTTCAGCATTATTTAGGAGAACCAACTGGAGCACATTTCTTTACGTAATTAGATCAACATGGCTGATGCATAAAGCATATGCTCAAAACATGTTCCATATAAGTTGATACTCATAGATGAAGTGGCTGCAAGATCTTAGCTACCTGATACCCATATGCTAGATTTAAATTTGTTTTAGTTTAATAAATGCTACCTCCAGATGAGAGACTCTGTTATATATTATTAGTTCTAATACATGTCTATGCATCCTCAATTTGTTTCATTGCGTAGAAAGTTTTGGTGCCGCCAATGTGGTTGGCATGAATGAGTGTATGTTGTATATCATTTGTAATATTTTGAAACTGATTGTAATTGAACTGTGTTATAACTTGTGTCTTAACAGAGAGTGTATACTGTGTATATTTTGCATATTCTCTGAAAGACTATAGTAAATTTAGAACTGTATAATAATATTTACTAGCGTAATTATCTGGAGTTGAATATTTGAATTTGTACTGCATGAGACTGAACTCTGAGTCTCTGATGAAGGGGATAAAGTATGAGCGAGTGTGTTTGTGTTAGTAGTGTTAGCTTGTCAAGGCCGATGGTTTATGATAGCTGCCACACCTGTTCACAGTCAAACTGGCTGCAGACTCGCAAAACCAATTAAACACTTTGTAATTTTACTGCAGTCTGGTATTCACCGTTGTGGTACAGTAGTAAGTGCATTCAAAGACTACGGATTATTGGTTCTGTGTTTACAACTTAGTACTTTTCAAGTTGTTGTGTTATAGTAACATTAACAATGCCAATTCGTGAACTATCGTTTAGGATTAGTATACTTTCAGTTAGTGAGCGAATTATCTTGTTATTTGTTTATTTGTAGCTGTCTTTTCACAATGTCTCTTTAAGGGTCATCGAAAGAAAGAAAATGAAGTTTTGTTGTTCACAGCAAAAGAAATGCAGTCCAGAAAGAAATCTCTTGCCGGAAATCTCTTCCGGGAAAAACGTAAAACATGTGAGGAAAGGAAACTTTTTGTAGATGATTCTGATAAGTGTATAGTAACAATTATCATTCAGGATTTTTATAAAAATCAAAATATTGTGCTCACTGCTAAAAAAACGCCTACCTATCATGAAAGAAAGAATCCATTTTTCATGGGGCGCAATATCATTAACACGAGTGTTTAAAAGTGTGGGATTCAAGTGGAAGAAATGTAGAAGTAAAAGAAAAGTGTTAATTAAAAAAAAATTGTAATAATGCGTTACAAGTATCTTGTGCAAATTAAAAGTTCTTGGGAATCTGGGAGAAATATATTTTTTTTAGATGAGAGGAAATCTAGCATTGAGTGAGTTTTGATAACGTAATGTGAATCGGTGTTTCTGAGTAGTCGTTGGTTTGTTTATACTGCTGAGCGTGCCTACGCGTGCGCATGTCTACGCTATCTTTCTAAGCCACATACCTCTCAGAGACATGGAGTTCAGTCTAAAGCAGTACATGTTAGATTCAATATTTGTGGACATTGAATTTATTTGATATCTGATAACTACAGTGTACTACAGAAATATATAGGGACGTAATATACATTATAATATACATTAAACATAATAATATAAGAATAAGTGTTTCGGTGTGTAAGTAAATAAGATAAACTTTGTTTTGGGTAGTTATCTTTAGTGGGAAAATATCCAGAACAACCACAACAATCAGCTGATTTGCAATCAACACTTCCTGCTGTATTAGCTAGTATACAATCCGTATATATATTATAAGAAAATAATAAGAACATACAATCAGTTCGGGATTATAAAAATAAAAACATTCAAGCGATACATGATGACACTAAGCAACAAAATAAAAATATCCATGATGAAAATAAACTATAATTATGACTGACAATAGTTGCTTTGATTGCCAACAGATAAAGGTTTAAATAAGGGAGCTAACTAGCAAACCCTCTACTGCATCTCTATCCTCACTTATTATCAATAACCTGCAACCATATAAAAATCCTTGTCTACAACCCTCCAATAAAAATAATCCTGGCCATGCTAGTTTTTTTGTCTGTAGCATATTGTATGTAGCTGCGTCATTGCCTACAGATGATATCCTTATAAAGCTAAATATAATTCATTTTCATGGTTCTGAATTATAAATTGATTATCTGCGAGAATAATAATGCCTAGTAAGACCTAGTGAGATGCAGAACTTCATCACTATTTTCAATGAAGTACTCTTATTATTAGATGAATTTTGGTATTAGATCACTTTTCAGTTATCAGAAAAATTATGGAAATGATTACGCTAGTATTTTTGAGTAATATAACAATTGTAGATCAGAAACACTAAAACTTCAAAACATTCAGATTTGGGTACTTTTATTTTAAATACAAGGATTCTGATAACAAAGAAGACTAAGATTTCAACACTAAAAATTCAGAATTGGAGCCTCACTTCAAGGAACTGCTGAGGGCCTCAAAATCTTAAATATAGCCTTGTTGGTTATTGCTATTAGTTGATTTCATATCAAAACATTACAAAAAGTAATTTAGCAATACATACCACAAATGCATGTCATGAAATCCCAGACATCAATAACATGACACAAATAAAAAATATTACACATAAAGATACTATAATGAACATTTGGGAAAACCTGTGTATGTGCACGTGTAAACATAAAAAACCAACAGAAATTCAAAATAACACAGAAGACAATTTTAAAACATTAATGTTGGACACACTCACAGACAAAAATATCCACCAAAATCCGTCCAACAACCTTCCATAATTATCAACCAACAGCAATAACCGATCCAGTATTTCACTGGACTACAGGTAGACACATTTTATGACACATGCTTGAAACACTTCAGTTCTAAAATGCAATTCTAAACACTGGTCTTTCTAAAATGAAATTATAGAAGAATTATTGCAATATTCAAAATAGTCATTATACTAGTAATTCTAAAAACATATGAATGTGTAATGCAACATATGAGTTATTCACCTACTGAGAACCTTTTATAACTTAACTTGCAATTTCTCAGTCATTTGGAGAGGCATCTGTACGAGTTTTTTTTTTTTTGTATCAAAAGTTATTTTGCTCGCTTGTTGAAAACTTAATTGTTTTTATATCAACTTCATATAATTTTTTTGTAAAGCATTAAAAAGTTTACTACTACATTTTCACATAAATTTTTTGGGTCTTTCAATAATTAGTGTTCTCTGAAAACTAGCTTATTAGTGCAAACAGACTAAATTTAAAAAAATATCCAAGTTTTGTTTTGTTTTTTTATTTACGCTACAATGATGAGGGGTTCTTATTACACAAACGTTTGAAGAGATAGTGCATGTTTTTTTGAGTAATCAAGTAGACCTATATAATATTAAGAAAATATAATTTATTCACTTACCATACATGAACAAAATTACTTAACAGTAGAGTTGCCAACACTTAAATGTTTTCAGTCACCGATTCCATCTTATTCATCACTACTTTTGATAGAAGAACAGTTTGTTATAAAAAAACTCTCTCACTCTCTCTCTCTCTCTCTCTCTCTCTCTCTCTCTCTCTCTCTCTCTCTCTCCCTCTCTCTATTTATGCACCTAAGCATTCAAAGAATTTCGACGAAACCGAAACATCGAAGCAAGATAATGTTTAGGCTTTTGAAACGTATAATGTGGATTACGTTTGGTGGATTACGTAAATCATTTCCAAACCACAGATGATCACAAACAGAGCATGTAAAACCAAATTTATTCTCACTAAAACGTTTGCTAAACTCAATGTCAGCAGCGATTATTTCTGTCTTGATGCGTTTACATATCAAATTTCTAGTCTGTGGGGAATCAAAAGTGTGGAAGTGTCACATTTTTTGATGACGTTACATTTTTGTGGAATGACCCCCAGCCTAAAACTCTCTCTCACCCCTACACACACACACACGCGCGCGCACACGTACGCATAAAGAATTTCAACGAAACCGAAACATTGAAGCATGATAATGTTTTGTAAACAAAAGATTTCTAGACTGTGGGGAATCGAAAGTGTGGAAGCGTCACATTATTCGATGACGCATCACGCATTTTGTGGAATGACCCCCAGCCTAAAAACACTATCATGTTAAAAACCTCTAAATACTGATATACGTGATATGCTCCTGTTCATATATATTTTTTTATCTTTACTATTTTATTGCAGACAGTAGCCCAATCATCCTCTCAGACAAAATCAAATTTTTTTTATAAACAAATATTGTCATGTCTTCTAATTTATAAGTAACATTTCTTTTTTGGTACGTGGGTTTTCACTATTCTCTAAGTTAACTCAATACAGCTGAGGTCCGGGTGGCAAAGAATTTTGTGCCCATGTGGCTTCAGTTAATTAGTATGATTTTTTTATTTCTACCCATATAAAATTTTATTAATATACATGGTTCTGGGTTTAGTGAGCTGTTGGAGGATGCAGATTTTTCTCTTGCAGCCATGTTTTTATTACTACCTTTCTAGTATTGAATTGGGGCTTTTACATTCTACAGTATTGTGGAATGGTGCATTATAAACAACTACAATAAAATTACATGGTCTAACTATAAACTTAATTTTGGCCTAATGTATAAAATTTCTACAACTCATTTGACTGAGATAATCCTCAGATTTTTTTCCCCACTTCCCAAATTAAGAATGAATCCATGTTGACTCCAATGTGATAATAATTGCTATTTTTCTTTTTTGTACACTCTTCCTGAAGCTGTCTGCCCTCACTATTATCAGACCAACCTTTTTTGGATACCTGTTTAGACAAAAACCATGATTTGCCTGAAAAATTGGCCGTTTCTCTTCTCTAAACTATTTAATTGTTCTCACATATTATAATTGTTTTGTTCTGATATCATATGCCTCGCTTAATATTTGTTTGTTTCCTACATTTTCTATTATTTCCTACTTTCTTCTGTGTAAAACCAAATGATTCCAATATTGTTCTTAAACCTGACATGCTTCCAATGTAGTTTACACTTTCATCTAATTTTTCACAGATTCATTTCAATGATGTCATTTTGAATTTTCATACAGTTCACCTCGCAACACATTTATCAATGATATCCAATTTTATTAATGTTTTCTTTTATCTCTCAACATTTTAGGAGTTTGAAACAAACACTGTTTGACATAGATTCCAACTATATTTTTTATGCAATATCCTGACAGAAACAACAAAAACACCTTAGCTGTTGTCTGTATGAACTTTTTTATAGTAACACCACTAGAATTATAAGACTCCTCTAACATAACTTCACTTACATGCCACATTATTTCGCAAGCTTGACTGAGCAGCAACTTTATCCCACAATTAAATTTAAAACAGAATTCGGAAGCGCTTCCTACTTTCAGTAGGCCTACATACAAAAATTAAATGTTAATAAACAGCTATTTGTTAAATTAAATTAATGTTAGTAAGAAGTGAACATATACAGGTGTCCAATGAGGAATGGGGAATACATCAGGAATGCATTCTACAGGCTGAAATAAAAAAGAAATTTCATATACACATAGGTCCAAAAATGCTTTTTTATTTACGGCTTGTGAAAATTTTTATCTTGATTTTAGCTTCAAGGCTACAATTAAGCCATACTGAAATTCTTAAAACTAAATATAAAGAGTAAATTTGATGGTTTCATATGTTTTTTGACCTGAATATATATATTGCAATGAAACACAGGATCCTGATAAGCAGTGTGGGCTTGTGTAATACACATACGATAAACATTCATGTCTAAGTTGGTAGTTTGTTAGATTTGTTTTTTTTTTTGGTATGAGTTTTGTATTTTAGAAAGGATAAGGAATTAGGCTTAGTCAAACTGTATATTATTTTATGTGTTATTTATTCATGTACTATGTCTGTGGAAATGTGCGCGCGTGCGCGAGTGATAAACGTTTCCCCGGCTGTGCGTGATATAATTGTCATATCGTTGTGACACTTGAACTGAACATAAGCTACTGTATTAGCTACAGTTCCTGTATTTTTTCTATCTATTAAATGACGTTAAAATATGATTTCGTTTAAATATAAAGTTGTTGTAAAACGCATTTTTGCGTGAGATAAAGGTATTCAGAGATTACCATCTATGCATGCTCTTGCAAAGTCGATGCACTTTATGGCATGAAAAATTGGCGAGTCATGTTCAAAGTAACCATGTGACTTCCTTCCACCAATAAAATGCTGGAAGGCAGTTGGAAATTTTCTTAGCCTGTTGCTACACAGGCAGTTCTTCTCATCTAGCTATCACGATCGGTACGGCAATTCTTGTGCAAGATTTTCCGCTTGCAAGAATTTGTTAAGTCTTTTCGGCGGTAGTAACGAGTGCGAGGGCTCAGAACTGTTGGTGTAATTCATCGCTACACGCAGTATTTTATTTGAATATAGCGTGTGTAATAAGTGAACTTGAACTGTTTTACTGTGTGAGGTATTCTGCAGTACCAGTAATATTTCGTAATTACTTAGTAATAAAATTTTGTCATCATTAGTTTCCGCGTGAGTGGAAGATTTCCGCATAGGGAGGTCTGCTGATCGCGGTAGACCCAGTGGTACGCGTGAACACTTGAAGAGTCCGGATTGGTATAAGCCTAATATACCGTTTCTAAGTAAAACTCACTGTGACCTGAGATACCAATGAATTATAAATACTGTATACAATTTCAGAAGTAGTATTCCATAGAACCGTTGTTTGTGTGCGAAGCGTCTGTGTCAACGTTGGAACTCCAGGACACCAGCCCAGCTGGAAGCGTCACCAGGCTGAACCATCTGTCATCGTACGCCACGCCTGACGACTCCACGACACAGCAAAGCCCCCCCCCTTTTCCATCAACATCGCCGTGGGAATCATCACATATGTAATGTACCACAACTCGTATATGAACAATAATTAACACTTTAAAAGACTATATCTGAAACACCATCATTATTATGCTTGCCAAATATATCATATAAACAATTACATATGTCTTGTGTGGAATAAATAATCTTAAACCCTCCAATATAGACTTTTTCATTAAGATACACATACTACCATATCCTGTGCGCCAATAGTTAAGTTATTTGTATTGTCGCAATATATATATATATATATAATATATATATATATACACTAATAATAGTGTTTTTCTTTTTTTATAACTATAAAAAAAAAGAAAAACATACTATTATATATAAGTATATATACATATAAAGAGTGTCCCATAATGTACGCAATATTTGAATTACGCGCCACTGTCGTCTTGTTAGGTTGGTAGCACTGCAACTGTTGTATTGTTGCCGTTTACTCGCCATTAGTCGTCATGGAGCGTTACACGAAAGAACAGCGCGTTGTTATTGTGAAAACACATTATAAGAAAGGTGAATGTTATGCGGAAACCGTTCGTAAATTGCGTGGAATTTTTGGACGACGAAAAGCACCTAATCTGTCAACTGTGCAGAGATTGATTAAGAAATTCGAAGAAACAGCTTTGTTATTAGACGTTAAATCGTCTGGACGTCCTCGCGCTACCCGTTCTATTGAAAACGTCGCGGTAGTGAAAGATAGTGTCGATGTGAGTCCAAGGAAATCAATTCGCCGTCGATCACAACAACTGGCCATTCCAAGAAGCACAATGCAGCGAATTCTGAAATATCGGAATATTCTAAAATATTCGTATGGAGAACCATAGGCCTACATGACTTCCATGTTCTAAGATTTATATTTAAAATCATATTCGAAATGAAATATTTCCATAGAAACTACGTCTTTCTACTTATTGCTTCAGCATTAACCACAGTACTGTGATCACTGAACGTATACCACCTCACGTTTTCGCACTCAATTTTCACCGATGATGGCAGTCGATGGCACTGCCGAAAAGTCTGGTTTTGCAGAAAACATTGGACTACGGCTAAAGAGCCCGGGAAGCAATTTTAACAAAAAACTACTTCTTTGTTGCCGATAACGTAGTACACATATAAAAAATTCTCCCCTCCACCTTCAACTATAATTTTTAATAATAGAAAATTACCCCCACCCCGTTCACCTAACCTCTTCATTTATAGATATTTCATCTACGTTTCTACAGTGGATTACTATGAGCTTCTTATCAGGATACTTTATTTATAAAAATTAAGTACTTTACTCTTGTTAAATCATAAAATGTTTCAGGTAAACTACCCCTTTCTCTTAACCGATCTTCACCAAAATCAACAGACCTTGAGCTTTCTGCAACATAGGAAATTGTGCAAAAATTTATTTGATTCTCTTTGAATTTACGGCAGTTATCGTTCGTCATATAAAAAATTACCCTTGTTAAAACATAAAATGTTGCCGGTAAACTACCCCTTTCCCTTAACCGATCTTCACCAAAATCAATAGACCTTGAGCTCTCTGCAACTCAGGAAAAAGTGCAAAACATTATTTGATTCTCATTGAATTTTCGGCAGTTATCGTTCGTCATAAAAAAATTACCCTTTTTAAAACAAAATCGTTGCTGATAAACTACCCCTTCCCTTAACCGATCTTCAAAAAAATCAACAGACCTTGAGTCCTCTTTAGTTCAAAAAGGTATGCAAAAACCTAGTTGATTCTGTTTGAATTTACGGCAGTTATCGTTCGTCATATAAAAAATTACCCTTGTTAAAACATAAAATGTTGCTGGTAAACTACCCCTTTCCCTTAACCGATCTTCACCAACACCAATACGTATTGAGAACTCTACAATACAGGGCTGTATGCGAAACATCATTTGATTCTGTTTGAATTTGCGGCTGTTATCGTTCACTATAGAAATATCGGTATGGAGAACCATACATGACTTCCATATTCTAAGATTTATATTTAAAATCATTTTCAGCCAAACAGCCAGGCTGTGTCTTACCTGCCTTTTTATTGCTGTATTAAATGAACAATATTATATTACATTAAAATGAAAAAATTATAATTTTATAGCCTGGCAACAAAATTATTTTATTTTTAACAATTACCATTGTTTCAAAAAGTTTAAATAAATTTTCAAGTACTTTACTCTTGTTAAAACGTAAAAGGTTGCAGGTAAACTACCCCTTCCCCTTAACCGATCTTCACCAAAATCAAAGTCATTGAGACCTCTACAATTCAGGGCTGTATGCAAATAATCTTTTGATTCTGTTTGAATTTACGGCAGTTATCGTTCGTCATATAAAAAATTACCCTTGTTAAAACATAAAATGTTGCTGGTAAACTACCCCTTTCCGTTAACCGATCTTCACCAACACCAATAGGTATTGAGAACTCTACAATACAGGGCTGTATGCAAAACATCATTTGATTCTGTTTGAATTTGCGGCTGTTAACGTTTACTATAGAAAAAAATTACCTATGATAAAAAACCGTTGCAGGTAAACTACCCCTTTCCCTTAACCGATCTTCACCAAAAACGACAGGTCTTGGGAACTCTACAATTCAGCCCTGTATGCAAATAATTATTTGATTCTGTTTGAATTTGCGGCTGTTATCGTTTGCCATAGAAAACACCCTTGATAAAACATAAAACGTTGCTGGTAAACTACCCTATTCCATTAACCGATCTTCACCAAAAACAATAGGTCTTGAGAAATATACAATTCAGGGCTGTATGCAAAACATTAGTTGATTCTCTTTGAATTTACGGCAGTTATCGTTCGTCATAGAAAAAATACACTTGTTAAAACATAAAACGTTGCAGGTAAACTACCCCTTTCCCTTAACCGATCTTCAACGAAATCAACAGCCCTTGAGTTCTGTATAATTCAAAAAGGTATGCAGAAGAGTAGTTGATTCTGTATTAATGTACGGCAGTTATCGTTCGTCAAAAAAAAAAAATTACCCTTGATAAAACATAAAATGTTGCTGGTAAACAACCCTATTCCCTTAACCGATCTTCAACAAAACCAACAGGTCTTGCGAACTCTACATTTCAGGGCTGTATGCAAAATATTATATGATTCTGTTTGAATTTGGGGCTGTTATCGTTTGCCATATAAAATACCCTTGATAAAACAAAAAACGTGTCCGGTAAACTACCCCTTTCCCTTAACCGATCTTCACCAAAAACAATAGGTCTTTAGCACTCAACAAAACAGGGCTGTATGCAAAAACGTATTTGATTCAGTTTGAATTTGTGGCTCTTATCGTTTGCCATAGAAAATACCCTTTTAAAACATAAAACGTTGCCGGTAAACTACTCCTTTCCCTTAACCGATCTTCACCAACACCAATAGGTATTGAGAACTCTACAATACAGGGCTGTAGGCAAAACATCATTTGATTCTGATTGAATTTGTGGCTCTTATCGTTTGCCATAGAAAATACCCTTTTAAAACATAAAACGTTGCCGGTAAACTACTCCTTTCCCTTAACCGATCTTCACCAACACCAATAGGTATTGAGAACTCTACAATACAGGGCTCTATGCAAAACATCATTTGATTCTGTTTGAATTTGCGGCTGTTATCGTCTACTATAGAAAAAAATTACCCTTGATAAAAAACCGTTGCAGGTAAACTACCCCTTTCCCTTAACCGATCTTCACCAAAAACGATAGGTCTTGAGAACTCTATAATTCAGGGCTGTATGTAAAATATTATGTGATTTTGTTTGAATTTACTGCTGTTATCGTTTGCCATAAAAAATACCTTTGATAAAACAAAAAACGTGGCTGGTAAACTACCCCTTTCCCTTAAACGATCTTCACCAAAACCAATAGGTCTTGAGTACTCAAGAAATCAGGGCAGTATGCAAAAACGTATTTGATTCTGTTTGAATTTGCGGCTCTTACCGTTTGCCATAGAAAATACCCTTTTAAAACATAAAACGTTGCTGGTAAACTACCCCTTCCCCATAACCGATCTTTACCAAAATCAACGGATCTTGAGAACTCTACAATTCAGGGCCGTATGCGAAACGTTATTTGATTCTGTTTGAATTTGCGGCTGTTATCGTTTGCCAAACAAACGAAATTACCCTTGATAAAAAAAACCGGTTGCAGGTAAACTACCCCTTTCCCTCAACCAATCTTCACAAAAAACAGTAGGTCGCGAGTATTCTGTAAATCAGGGCTGTATGCAAAAAATTACTTGATTCTGTTTGAATTTGCGGCTGTTATGGTTTGCCAAAAAAAAAATCTACAGACACACAGACACACACACAGACACTTTTCGAAAAATGACTTTTTTTCATGTTTTGAGTGTAGTACAATCAGAATCTGCAATAATCTCGAACACGATTTTTTTTGCCATCACCATACTTCCATTTCCTTAAGGAACATGGAAGTAAAATATCGGTATGGAGAACCATACATGACTTCCATGTTCTAAGATTTATATTTAAAATCATATTCGAAATGAAATATTTCCATAGAAACTACGTCTTTCTACTTATTGCTTCAGCATTAACCACAGTACTGTGGTCACTAACGTATACCACCTCACGTTTTCGCACTCGATTTTCACTGATGTTGGCCGTCGATGGCACTGCCGAAAAGTATGGTTTTGCAGAAAAAATTGGACTACGGCTAAACAGCCCGGGAAGCAATTTTAACAAAAAACTACTTCTTTGTTGCCGATAACATAGTACACATATACTAAATTCTCCCCTCCATCTTCAACTATAATTTTTAATTATAGAAAATTACCCCCACCCCGTTCACCTAACCTCTTCATTTATAGATATTTCATCTACGTTTCTACAGTGGATTATTATGACCTTCTTATCAGGATACTTTATTTATAAAAATTAAGTACTTTACTCTTGTTAAATCATAAAATGTTTCAGGTAAACTACCCCTTTCTCTTAACCGATCTTCACCAAAGTCAACAGACCTTGAGCTTTCTGCAACATAGGAAATTGTGCAAAAAATTATTTGATTCTCTTTGAATTTACGGCAGTTATCGTTCGTCATATAAAAAATTACCCTTGTTAAAACATAAAATGTTGCCGGTAAACTACCCCTTCCCCTTAACCGATCTTCACCAACACCAACAGGTATTGAGAACTCTAAAATACAGGGTTGTATGCAAAACATCATTTGATTCTGTTTGAATTTGCGGCTGTTATCGTTTACCATAGAAAATATCGGTATGGAGAACCATACATGACTTCCATATTCTAAGATTTATATTTAAAATCATTTTCGAAATGAAATATTACCATAGAAACTACTTCTTTCTACTTACTGCTTCAGCCTTAACCACAGTACTGTGGTCACTAACGTATACCACCTCACGTTATCGCACTCGATTTTCACTGATGATGGAAGTCGATGGCATTGCCGAAATGTCTGGTTTTGTAGAAAACATTGGACTACGGCCAAATATCCCGGGAAGGAATTTTAACAAAAACTACTTCTTTGTTGCCGATAACGTTGTACACATATATATCAGTGGCGAAGTTACATGGAGGCAATTGAGGCAATGCCTACCCTAACAAATTCTGTAGAATAAAAATTATAAATACGTATGAACTACATAACGTAAAGATTATACATTGTTACTGTGACTGTCAAATTTATTAAACCGAAACGTGCTTTATTGAGCGACCGCTAGATGGTGACAGGTGAGATTCGGCATAGTTCGTTTAAATCGAATGAGGCAACCTGAACTTGCCTCAGCGTTTTTTGTATACATCGTATGTAAGCAATGTAGTGGTGTGATAGGGAAGTGTAGAGAGGGGGGATTGTCCCGCGCTGTACACATAGAGCGTTGAGGCATGCCTCACTTCTGTGGTCCAAACAGTTAAGTTAAAGCGCCTGTGTTGTTACTAAGTGTTTATTTTATGCGGTTATTAAAAGTGTCACTGTTATTCCGCTGAACTAACAGATGATCAAGATTGTTATTTGAATTATTTGTAACATTAAACATATATATAGAAACTAACCAAGTTTAAAAATTTGAAGTTCAATCAGTTGTATTATTGTGTATGACTAATACAAGGATTGTTCAATAGACACACGTATAGAGCTGTAAAGCATTTTTTATTCAACGATTTTAAAAGAAGTCTCCAATAACATTAAGACATGAGTTCCACTGTTGCGCTAACCTGTAGACCTGTAGATTCCCTGCTAGTAAAATTCTTACGGCTGTTTGTGGAACCATTCGGTTACAGCAAACTCTACCTCAGCGTCCGATTTGACCCACCGTCCTTTTAGTGATTCCTTAAAAAAAATTTAAGATAAGATTTTTGCCTACCCATTCATTAACTACTAGCTTCGCCAGTAAGCAAATTGATGTCCATTTTTTCGGCTTGCACGCGTTATGTTGGTGTGGGTTTCGGCACTTTCCATTTAAAAAGCGTGCAAACGTAAGAAAATAAACATGAGTGAGGCCAGAAATAACGTGAATTGTGTGTTTGTGTCTTACCTGCCTTTTTATTGCCGTATTAAATGAAACATATTATATTACATTAAAATTAAAAAATTTTAATTTTATTGCCTGGCAACAAAATTATTTTATTTTTAACAATTACCATTGTTTCAAAAAGGTTAAATAAATTTGCAAGTACTTTACTCTTGTTAAAACGTAAAAGGTTGCAGGTAAACTACCCCTTCCCCTTAACCGATCTTCACCAAAATCGAAAGTCCTTGAGACCTCTACAATTCAGGGATGTACACAAAAAATTATTTGATTCTGTTTGAATTTGCGGCTGTTATCGTTTGCCATAGAAAATACGCTTGATAAAAAAACGGTGCAGGTAAACTACCCCTTCCCCTTAACCGATCTTCACCAAAAACAATAGGTCTTGAGTACTCTACAATTCAGGGATGTATGCAAATAATCTTTTGATTCTATTTGAATTTACGGCAGTTATCGTTCGTCATATAAAAAATTAACCTTGTTAAAACATAAAACGTTACAGGTAAACTACCCCTTTCCCTCAACCGATCTTCACAAAAAACAGTAGGTCGCGAGTATTCTGTAAATCAGGGCTGTATGCAAAAAATTACTTGATTCTGTTTGAATTTGCGGCTGTTATGGTTTGCCAAAAAAAAAATCTACAGACACACAGACACACACACAGACACTTTTCGAAAAATGACTTTTTTTCATGTTTTGAGTGTAGTACAATCAGAATCTGCAATAATCTCGAACACGATTTTTTTTGCCATCACCATACTTCCATTTCCTTAAGGAACATGGAAGTAAAATATCGGTATGGAGAACCATACATGACTTCCATGTTCTAAGATTTATATTTAAAATCATATTCGAAATGAAATATTTCCATAGAAACTACGTCTTTCTACTTATTGCTTCAGCATTAACCACAGTACTGTGGTCACTAACGTATACCACCTCACGTTTTCGCACTCGATTTTCACTGATGTTGGCCGTCGATGGCACTGCCGAAAAGTATGGTTTTGCAGAAAAAATTGGACTACGGCTAAACAGCCCGGGAAGCAATTTTAACAAAAAACTACTTCTTTGTTGCCGATAACATAGTACACATATACTAAATTCTCCCCTCCATCTTCAACTATAATTTTTAATTATAGAAAATTACCCCCACCCCGTTCACCTAACCTCTTCATTTATAGATATTTCATCTACGTTTCTACAGTGGATTATTATGACCTTCTTATCAGGATACTTTATTTATAAAAATTAAGTACTTTACTCTTGTTAAATCATAAAATGTTTCAGGTAAACTACCCCTTTCTCTTAACCGATCTTCACCAAAGTCAACAGACCTTGAGCTTTCTGCAACATAGGAAATTGTGCAAAAAATTATTTGATTCTCTTTGAATTTACGGCAGTTATCGTTCGTCATATAAAAAATTACCCTTGTTAAAACATAAAATGTTGCCGGTAAACTACCCCTTCCCCTTAACCGATCTTCACCAACACCAACAGGTATTGAGAACTCTAAAATACAGGGTTGTATGCAAAACATCATTTGATTCTGTTTGAATTTGCGGCTGTTATCGTTTACCATAGAAAATATCGGTATGGAGAACCATACATGACTTCCATATTCTAAGATTTATATTTAAAATCATTTTCGAAATGAAATATTACCATAGAAACTACTTCTTTCTACTTACTGCTTCAGCCTTAACCACAGTACTGTGGTCACTAACGTATACCACCTCACGTTATCGCACTCGATTTTCACTGATGATGGAAGTCGATGGCATTGCCGAAATGTCTGGTTTTGTAGAAAACATTGGACTACGGCCAAATATCCCGGGAAGGAATTTTAACAAAAACTACTTCTTTGTTGCCGATAACGTTGTACACATATATATCAGTGGCGAAGTTACATGGAGGCAATTGAGGCAATGCCTACCCTAACAAATTCTGTAGAATAAAAATTATAAATACGTATGAACTACATAACGTAAAGATTATACATTGTTACTGTGACTGTCAAATTTATTAAACCGAAACGTGCTTTATTGAGCGACCGCTAGATGGTGACAGGTGAGATTCGGCATAGTTCGTTTAAATCGAATGAGGCAACCTGAACTTGCCTCAGCGTTTTTTGTATACATCGTATGTAAGCAATGTAGTGGTGTGATAGGGAAGTGTAGAGAGGGGGGATTGTCCCGCGCTGTACACATAGAGCGTTGAGGCATGCCTCACTTCTGTGGTCCAAACAGTTAAGTTAAAGCGCCTGTGTTGTTACTAAGTGTTTATTTTATGCGGTTATTAAAAGTGTCACTGTTATTCCGCTGAACTAACAGATGATCAAGATTGTTATTTGAATTATTTGTAACATTAAACATATATATAGAAACTAACCAAGTTTAAAAATTTGAAGTTCAATCAGTTGTATTATTGTGTATGACTAATACAAGGATTGTTCAATAGACACACGTATAGAGCTGTAAAGCATTTTTTATTCAACGATTTTAAAAGAAGTCTCCAATAACATTAAGACATGAGTTCCACTGTTGCGCTAACCTGTAGACCTGTAGATTCCCTGCTAGTAAAATTCTTACGGCTGTTTGTGGAACCATTCGGTTACAGCAAACTCTACCTCAGCGTCCGATTTGACCCACCGTCCTTTTAGTGATTCCTTAAAAAAAATTTAAGATAAGATTTTTGCCTACCCATTCATTAACTACTAGCTTCGCCAGTAAGCAAATTGATGTCCATTTTTTCGGCTTGCACGCGTTATGTTGGTGTGGGTTTCGGCACTTTCCATTTAAAAAGCGTGCAAACGTAAGAAAATAAACATGAGTGAGGCCAGAAATAACGTGAATTGTGTGTTTGTGTCTTACCTGCCTTTTTATTGCCGTATTAAATGAAAAATATTATGTTACATTAAAATTAAAAAATTTTAATTTTATTGCCTGGCAACAAAATTATTTTATTTTTAACAATTACCATTGTTTCAAAAAGGTTAAATAAATTTGCAAGTACTTTACTCTTGTTAAAACGTAAAAGGTTGCAGGTAAACTACCCCTTCCCCTTAACCGATCTTCACCAAAATCGAAAGTCCTTGAGACCTCTACAATCCAGGGATGTACACAAAAAATTATTTGATTCTGTTTGAATTTGCGGCTGTTATCGTTTGCCATAGAAAATACGCTTGATAAAAAAACGGTGCAGGTAAACTACCCCTTCCCCTTAACCGATCTTCACCAAAAACAATAGGTCTTGAGTACTCTACAAACCAGGGCTGTATGCAAAACATTATTTGATTCTGTTTGAATTTGCGGCTGTTATCGTTTGCCATAGGAAATACCCTTGTTAAAACATAAAACGTTACAGGTAAACTACCCCTTTCCCTCAACCGATCTTCACCAAAAACAATAGGTCTTGAGAAACCTTCAATTTAGGGCTGTATGCAAATAATCGTTTGATTCTGTTTGAATTTGCGGCTGTTATCGTTTGCCATCGGAAATACCCTTGTTAAAACATAAAACGTTACAGGTAAACTACCCCTTTCCCTTAACCGATCTTCACCAAAAACCATAGGTCTTGAAAACTCTACAATTCAGGGCTGTATACGAAACATTATTTAAGTCTGTTTGAATTTGCGGCTGTTATCGTTTGCCAAAAAAAATTTCCCTTGATAAAAAAAACCGTTGCAGGTAAACTACCCCTTCCCCTCAACCGATCTTCACCAAAAACAACCGGTCGCGAGTACTCTACAAATCAGGACTGTATGCAAAAAATTATTTGATTCTGTTTGAATTTGCGGCAGTTATCGTTTGCCATAGAAAATACGCTTGATAAAAAACGTTCCAGGTAAACTAACCCTTCCCCTCAAACCGATCTTCACCAAAAATAACAGGTCTTGAGTACTCTACAAACCAGGGCTATATGCAGAAAATTATTTTATTCTGTTTGAATTTGCGGCTGTTATCGTTTGCCATAGAAAATACCCTTGTTAAAAAACCTTTGTAGGTAAACTACCCCTTCCCCTTAACCGATCTTCACCAAAAACAAAAGGACTTGAGAACTCTACAATTTAGTGCTGTATGCAAATAATCTTTTGATTCTGTTTGCATTTGCGGCTGTTATCGTTTGTCATAGAAAATACCCTTGTTAAAACATAAAACGTTACAAGTAAACTACCCCTTTCCCTTAACCGATCTTCACCAAAAACAAACGATCTTGAGAACTCTACAATTCAGGGCTGTATACGAAACATTGTTTGATTCTGTTTGAATTTGCGGCTGTTATCGTTTGCCAAAAAAAAAATTTCCCTTGATAAAAAAAACCGTTGCAGGTAAACTACCCCTTTCCCTCAACCGATCTTTACCAAAAACAACAGATCGCGAGTACTCTACAAATCAGGGCTGTATGCAAAAAATTATTTGATTCTGTTTGAATTTGCGGCAGTTATCGTTTGCCATAGAAAATACGCTTTATAAAAAACGTTGCTGGTAAACTACCCCTTTCCCTCAACCGATCTTCACCAAAAACAATACGTCCTGAGCACTCTACAAATCAGGGCAGTATGCAGAAAATTATTTGATTCTGTTTGAATTTGCGGCTGTTATCGTTTGCCATAAAAAATACCCTTGTTAAAAAAACGTTGTAGGTAAACTACCCCTTCCCCTTAACCGATCTTCACCAAAAACAACAGGTCTTGAGAACTCTACAATTTATGGCAGTATGCAAATAATCTTTTGATTCTGTTTGAATTTTCGGCCGTTATCGTTTGCCATAGAAAATACCCTTGTTAAAACATAAAACGTTACAAGTAAACTACCCCTTTCCCTTAACCGATCTTCACCAAAAACAATATGTCTCGAGTACTCTACAATTTAGGACTGTATGCAAATAATCTTTTGATTCTGTTTGAATTTGCGGCTGTTATCGTTTGGCATAGCAAATACCCTTGTTAAAACATAAAACGTTACAAGTAAACTACCCCTTTCCCTTAACCGATCTTCACCAAAAACAAAAGGTCTTGAGAACTCTACAATTAAGGGCTGTATACGAAACATTATTTGATTATGTTTGAATTTGCGGCTGTTATCGTTTGCCAAAAAAAAAAATTTCCCTTGATAAAAAAAAACCGTTGCAGGTAAACTACCCCTTTCCTTCAACCGATCTTCACCAAAAACAATAGGTCGCGAGTCCTCTGCAAATCAGGGCTGTATGCAAAAAATTATTTGATTCTGTTTGAATTTCCGGCAGTTATCGTTTGCCATAGAAAAAAAATCTATAGACACACAGACACACAGACACACACACAGACACACACACAGACACACACACACACACAGACACTTTTCGGAAAACGACTTTTTTTCATGTTTTGAGTGTAGTAGAATCAGAATCTGCAATAATCTCGAACACGATTTTTTTTGCCATCACCATACTTCCATTCCTTAAGGAAAAAAATATGGAAGTAAAAAATTACCCTTGATAAAAAACCGTTGCAGGTAAACTACCCCTTTCCCTTAACCGATCTTCACCAAAAACGATGGGTCTTGAGAACTCTATAATTCAGGGCTGTATGTAAAATATTAAATGTTTTTTTTTGAATTTGCGGCTGTTATCGTTTGCCATACAAAATACCCTTGATAAAACAAAAAACGTGGCTGGTAAACTACCCCTTTCCCTTAAACGATCTTCACCAAAACCAATAGGTCTTGAGTACTCAAGAAATGAGGGCAGTATGCAAAAACGTATTTGATTCTGTTTGAATTTGCGGCTCTTACCGTTTGCCAAAGAAAATACCCTTTTAAAACATAAAACGTTGCTGGTAAACTACCCCTTCCCCTTAACCGATCTTTACCAAAATCGACGGATCTTGAGAACTCTACAATTCAGGGCCGTATGCGAAACGTTATTTGATTCTGTTTGAATTTGCGGCTGTTATCGTTTGCCAAACAAACAAAATTACCCTTGATAAAAAAAAACCGTTGCAGGTAAACTACCCCTTTCCCTCAACCGATCTTCACCAAAAACAACAGGTCGCGAGAACTCTGTAAAGCAGGGCTGTATGCAAAATATTACTTGATTCTGTTTGAATTTGCGGCTGTTATCGTTTGCCATAGAAAAAAAATCTATAGGCACACAGACACACACACACAAACACTTTTCGAAAAATGACTTTTTTTCATGTTTTGAGTGTAGTACAATCAGAATCTGCAATAATCTCGAACACGATTTTTTTTTGCCATCACCATACTTCCATTTCCTTAAGGAACATGGAAGTAAAATATCGGTATGGAGAACCATACATGACTTCCATGTTCTAAGATTTATGTTTAAAATCATATTCGAAATGAAATATTTCCATAGAAACTACGTCTTTCTACTTATTGCTTCAGCATTAACCACAGTACTGTGGTCACTAACGTATACCACCTCACGTTTTCGCACTCGATTTTCACTGATGTTGGCCGTCGATGGCACTGCCGAAAAGTATGGTTTTGCAGAAAAAAATGGACTACGGCTAGACAGCCCGGGAAGCAATTTTAACAAAAAACTACTTCTTTGTTGCCGATAACGTAGTACACATATACTAAATACTCCCCTCCATCTTCAACTATAATTTTTAATTATAGAAAATTACCCCCACCCCGTTCACCTAACCTCTTAATTTATAGATATTTCATCTACGTTTCTACAGTGGATTATTATGACCTTCTTATCAGGATACTTTATTTATAAAAATTAAGTACTTTACTCTTGTTAAATCATAAAATGTTTCTGGTAAACTACCCCTTTCTCTTAACCGATCTTCACCAAAATCAACAGACCTTGAGCTTTCTGCAGCATAGGAAATTGTGCAAAAAATTATTTGATTCTCTTTGAATTTACGGCAGTTATCGTTCGTCATATAAGAAATTGCCCTTGTTAAAACATAAAATGTTGCTGGTAAACTACCCCTTTCCCTTAACCGATCTTCACCAACACCAACAGGTATTGAGAACTCTAGAATACAGGGTTGTATGCAAAACATCATTTGATTCTGTTTGAATTTGCGGCTGTTATCGTTTACCATAGAAAAAAATTACCCTTGATAAAAAAACTGCTGCTAGTAAACTACCCCTTTCCCTTAACCGATCTTCACCAAAAACGACAGGTCTTGAGTACTCTACAATTCAGGCCGGTATGCAAACAATTATTTGATTCTGTTTGAATTTGCGGCTCTTATCGTTTGCCATAGAAAACATCCATAATAAAACATTAAACGTTGCTTGTAAACTACCCTATGCCATTATCCGATTTTCACCAAAACAATAGGTCTTGAGAACTCTACAATTCAGGGCTGTATGCAAAACATTATTTGATTCTCATTGAATTTTCGGCAGTTATCGTTCGTCATAGAAAAAATTACTCTTGTTAAAACATAAAACGTTGCAGGTAAACTACCCCTTTCCCTTAACCGATCTCCACAAACACCAATAGGTATTGAGAACTCTACAATACAGGGCTGTATGCAAAACATCATTTGATTCTGTGTGAATTTGCGGCTGTTATCGTTTACCATAGACAAATATCGGTATGGAGAACCATACATGACTTCCATATTCTAAGACTTATATTTAAAATCATTTTCAGCCAAACAGCCAGGGAAGGAATTTTAACAAAAAAATACTTCTTTCTTGCCAATAACGTAGTACACATATAAAAAATATTATCCCCTCCCCTTCAACTATAATTTTGATTTATAGAAAATTACCCCCAGCCCGTTCAACTAGCCTCTTCATTTATAGATATTTCATCTACGTTTCTACAGTGGATTATTAAGATCTTATCAGGATACTTTATCAAAATTAAGTACTTTACTCATGTTACAACAAAAAATGTTTCAGGTAAACTGCCCTTTCCCCGTAACCGATCTTCACCAAAATCAACAGACATTGAGTTCTCTATAGCTCAGGCACATATGTAAAAAATTATTTGATTCTGTTTGAATTTACGGCAGTTATGGTTCGTCATATAAAAAATTACCCATGTTAAAACATAAAACATGAGATTTATAAAACATATCTAAGATTTATATTTAAAATCATTTTTGAAATAAAATATTTTCATAGAACCTACTAACGCTGGGGAAATCTGAGGAGCCAATCAGAGTTGGGCCTACCTGTCACTCTGCTGAATTTGGTGGAAAGCCCTGTCACTGTCGTCAAAGTATCAGCCTTAACAGGGTCCTCTTTTTCTGCAAAATGGGAGAGGAGGCTTGAGATGGAGTGAGTGACATGGTCCCCACCTCAATGAAGAACCCATTGTTTTATAAAAATATATTTAAATTTTGAAAACTGAAAATTCTTTTCTTGTTGTAAATATTTATATTTTATAATCAAAATGACTTTATCAAAAAACAAACATTATTTTTTTATAATAAGTACTTACATATGTTTCTTAATATGCTTACTTTTTCTTCAGTGTTGATGATCATTTCCAAACATTCTGACAAAATTGTATCTACAGAACAGTGTACATTCCCCAGGTTTCCAGTTCTGCTAATTTCTCATTACACCTTCCACTGACGTATTATTAACCATTTCATAAACTATCGTATAATCTTTTCAGATTTTGTGGTACAAAATCTGAAATTTTCAGATTGCCTGGCAACAAAATTATTTTATTTTCAACAATTACCATTGTTTGAAAAAGTTTAAATGAATTTTCAAGTACTTTACTCTTGTTAAAACGTAAAAGGTTGCAGGTAAACTACCCCTTTCCCTCAACCGATCTTCACCAAAAACATTAGGTCGCGAGAACTCTGTAAAGCAGGGCTGAGTAATTTTCAAGTACTTTACTCTTGTTAAAACGTAAAAGGTTGCAGGTAAACTACCCCTTCCCCTTAACTGATCTTCACCAAAATCTAAAGGCCTTGCGTCCTCTACAATTCAGGGCTGTATGCAAATAATCTTTTGATTCTGTTTGAATTTGCGGCTGTTATCGTTTGTTTCAAAAAGTTTAAATAAATTTTCAAGTACTTTACTCTTGTTAAAACGTAAAAGGTTGCAGGTAAACTACCCCTTTCCCTCAACCGATCTTCACCAAAAACAATAGGTCGCGAGAACTCTGTAAAGCAGGGCTGTATGCAAAAAATTATATGATTCTGTTTGAATTTGCGGCTGTTATCGTCTGCCATAGAAAAAAAATCTATAGACACACAGACACACACACAGACACTTTTCGAAAAATGACTTTTTTTCATGTTTTGAGTGTAGTACAATCAGAATCTGCAATAATCTCGAACACGATTTTTTTTGCCATCACCATACTTCCATTTCCTTAAGGAACATGGAAGTAAAATATCGGTATGGAGAACCATACATGACTTCCATGTTCTAAGATTTATATTTAAAATCATATTCGAAATGAAATATTTCCATAGAAACTACGTCTTTCTACTTATTGCTTCAGCATTAACCACAGTACTGTGGTCACTAACGTATACCACCTCACGTTTTCGCACTCGATTTTCACTGATGTTGGCCGTCGATGGCACTGCCGAAAAGTATGGTTTTGCAGAAAAAATTGGACTACGGCTAAACAGCCCGGGAAGCAATTTTAACAAAAAACTACTTCTTTGTTGCCGATAACATAGTACACATATACTAAATTCTCCCCTCCATCTTCAACTATAATTTTTAATTATAGAAAATTACCCCCACCCCGTTCACCTAACCTCTTCATTTATAGATATTTCATCTACGTTTCTACAGTGGATTATTATGACCTTCTTATCAGGATACTTTATTTATAAAAATTAAGTACTTTACTCTTGTTAAATCATAAAATGTTTCAGGTAAACTACTCCTTTCTCTTAACCGATCTTCACCAAAATCAACAGACCTTGAGCTTTCTACAACATAGGAAATTGTGCAAAAATTTATTTGATTCTCTTTGAATTTACGGCAGTTATCGTTCGTCATATAAAAAATTACCCTTGTTAAAACATAAAATGTTGCCGGTAAACTACCCCTTCCCCTTAACCGATCTTCACCAACACCAACAGGTGTTGAGAACTCTAAAATACAGGGTTGTATGCAAAACATCATTTGATTCTGTTTGAATTTGCGGCTGTTATCGTTTACCATAGAAAATATCGGTATGGAGAACCATACATGACTTCCATATTCTAAGATTTATATTTAAAATCATTTTCGAAATGAAATATTACCATAGAAACTACTTCTTTCTACTTACTGCTTCAGCCTTAACCACAGTACTGTGGTCACTAACGTATACCACCTCACGTTATCGCACTCGATTTTCACTGATGATGGAAGTCGATGGCATTGCCGAAATGTCTGGTTTTGTAGAAAACATTGGACTACGGCCAAATATCCCGGGAAGGAATTTTAACAAAAACTACTTCTTTGTTGCCGATAACGTTGTACACATATATATCAGTGGCGAAGTTACATGGAGGCAATTGAGGCAATGCCTACCCTAACAAATTCTGTAGAATAAAAATTATAAATACGTATGAACTACATAACGTAAAGATTATACATTGTTACTGTGACTGTCAAATTTATTAAACCGAAACGTGCTTTATTGAGCGACCTCTAGATGGTGACAGGTGGGATTCGGCATAGTTCGTTTAAATTGAATGAGGCAACCTGAACTTGCCTCAGCGTTTTTTGTATACATCGTATGTAAGCAATGTAGTGGTGTGATAGGGAAGTGTAGGGAGGGGGGATTGTCCCGCGCTGTACACATAGAGCGTTGAGGCATGCCTCACTTCTGTGGTCCAAACAGTTAAGTTAAAGCGCCTGTGTTGTTACTAAGTGTTTATTTTATGCGGTTATTAAAAGTGTCACTGTTATTCCGCTGAACTAACAGATGATCAAGATTGTTATTTGAATTATTTGTAACATTAAACATATATATAGAAATTAACCAAGTTTAAAAATTTGAAGTTCAATCAGTTGTATTATTGTGTATGACTAATACAAGGATTTTTCAATAGACACACGTATAGAGCTGTAAAGCATTTTTTATTCAACGATTTTAAAAGAAGTCTCCAATAACATTAAGACATGAGTTCCACTGTTGCGCTAACCTGTAGATTCCCTGCTAGTAAAATTCTTACGGCTGTTTGTGGAACCATTCGGTTACAGCAAACTCTACCTCAGCGTCCGATTTGACCCACCGTCCTTTTAGTGATTCCTTAAAGAAAATTTAAGATAAGATTTTTGCCTACCCATTCATTAACTACTAGCTTCGCCAGTAAGCAAATTGATGTCCATTTTTTCGGCTTGCACGCGTTATGTTGGTGTGGGTTTCGGCACTTTCCATTTAAAAAGCGTGCAAACGTAAGAAAATAAACATGTGTGAGGCCAGAAATAAAGTGAATTGTGTGTTTGTGTCTTACCTGCCTTTTTATTGCCGTATTAAATGAAAAATATTATATTACATTAAAATTAAAAAATTTTAATTTTATTGCCTGGCAACAAAATTATTTTATTTTTAACAATTACCATTGTTTCAAAAAGGTTAAATAAATTTGCAAGTACTTTACTCTTGTTAAAACGTAAAATGTTGCTGGTAAACTACCCCTTCCCCTTAACCGATCTTCACCAAAATCGAAAGTCCTTGAGACCTCTACAATTCAGGGATGTACGCAAAAAATTAATTGATTCTGTTTGAATTTGCGGCTGTTATCGTTTGCCATAGAAAATACGCTTGATAAAAAAACGGTGCAGGTAAACAACCCCTTCCCCTTAACAGATCTTCACCAAAAACAATAGGTCTTGAGTACTCTACAAATCAGGGCTGTATGCAAAACATTATTTGATTCTGTTTGAATTTGCGGCTGTTATCGTTTGCCATAGGAAATACCCTTGTTTAAACATAAAACGTTACAGGTAAACTACCCCTTTCCCTCAACCGATCTTCACCAAAAACAATAGGTCTTGAGAAACCTACAATTTAGGGCTGTATGCAAATAATCGTTTGATTCTGTTTGAATTTGCGGCTGTTATCGTTTGCCATCGGAAATACCCTTGTTAAAACATAAAACGTTACTGGTAAACTACCCCTTTCCCTTAACCGATCTTCACCAAAAACAATAGGTCTTGAAAACTCTACAATTCAGGGCTGTATACGAAACATTATTTAAGTCTGTTTGAATTTGCGGCTGTTATCGTTTGCCAAAAAAAAAAATTTCCCTTGATAAAAAAAACCGTTGAAGGTAAACTACCCCTTCCCCTCAACCGATCTTTACCAAAAACAATATGTCGCGAGTACTCTACAAATCAGGGCTGTATGCAAATAATTATTTGATTCTGTTTGAATTTGCGGCAGTTATCGTTTGCCATAGAAAATACGCTTGATAAAAAACGTTGCCGGTAAACTACCCCTTCCCCTCAAGCGATCTTCACCAAAAACAACAGGTCTTGAGAACTCTAGAAATCAGGGCTGTATGCAGAAAATTATTTTATTCTGTTTGAATTTGCGGCTGTTATCGTTTGCCATAGAAAATACCCTTGTTAAAAAAACGTTGTAGGTAAACTACCCCTTTCCCTTAACCGATCTTCACCAAAAACAATAGGTCTTGAGAACTCTACAATTTAGTGCTGTATGCAAATAATCTTTTGATTCTGTTTGAATTTGCGGCTGTTATCGTTTGCCATAAGAAATACCCTTGTCAAAACATAAAACGTTACAAGTAAACTACCCCTTTCCCTTAACCGATCTTCACCAAAAACAAACGATCTTGAGAAATCTACAATTCAGGGCTGTATACGAAACATTATTTGATTCTGTTTGAATTTGCGGCTGTTATCGTTTGCCAAATAAAAAATTTCCCTTGATAAAAAAAAACCGTTGCAGGTAAACTACTCCTTTCCTTCAACCGATCTTCACCAAAAACAATAGGTCGCGTGTACCCTACAAATCAGGGCTGTATGCAAAAAATTATTTGATTCTGTTTGAATTTGCGGCAGTTATCGTTTGCCAAAAAAAAAAAATCTACAGACACACAGACACACACACACACACACACACACACACACACACACACACACACACACACACACACACACACACACACACACACACACACAGACACTTTTCGGTAAACGACTTTTTTTCATGTTTTGAGTGTAGTAGAATCAGAATCTGCAATAATCTCGAACACGATTTTTTTTGCCATCACCATACTTCCATTCCTTAAGGAAATATGGAAGTAAAAATTACCCTTGATAAAAATACTGCTGCCAGTAAACTACCCATTTCCCTTAACCGATCTTCACCAAAAACGACAGGTCTTGAGTACTCTACAATTCAGGCCGGTATGCAAACAATTATTTGATTCTGTTTGAATTTGCGGCTCTTATCGTTTGCCATAGAAAACATCCATAATAAAACATTAAACGTTGCTTGTAAACTACTATAAGACTAATGGCACGCGTTGTGCAGCCAAATATAAGATTTCTTTATATTGGGAGTTTTTGATAATTGTAATAAAGTAATAATTAAAATCACTTACTGCCAAAATGTTTCAATTTCCCGGGCGCCACCTCATATCTACAAGGATGTGGATATAAAGGATTCATTTGCCAAACACACAACAACAATATTATGTCTAATGCTTATTTAATTAATCAAGTTGTAGCAAATTACAAATATAACACTCTGTATGGATATTTCCTTAAGTAGAATCACTTCTCTTATCTTAACAATGAGTATCTCTGAAATCGCGATTAATTAACATTTAGTAATTTTCTAACACTTATAATTGTAAATTATAATCTACAATTGTAATTGGCAAATTTAGATTAGTGTTTAGATATGATTTTTAAGAATTTACTAGTTGACGTTTTATTTCGCTTCAGTCGAATGCAGAGCACTGAGAGGCAGTTCTCAAGGTTAATTAATTATTAGTGTGAGTTCTTTGACTTGAATGAATTGAGTTTGTTGACTTAACTCTAAAGTACCATTAGTTTGAGAGCGTTGGTTATTCGTAGTTCATACTCTCGGTGACATCATGTGGTCCTCTGTGTTTAGTAGTTGCAGATCTCCGTAGTCGTTGTAGATTACGTATCCTTTCGCGGTCACTGCACCTCACAATCACTGTTTAATTATTGAAGCATTCTCGACCTGTTCACTTTTCACGGCACACGTATTGTGTTGAATATGAGTGTCCTTAATTGATGTTGGTAAAGTTCATGTATAATGTTTTTTAAATAGTTCTTTAGATTGCTGATTTTATGTTGATGTGTTCTGTATTATATAAAAGCTGCTGTGATGTTTATAGTTTCTTGTGAATTATTTGTAATTGTAGAATGTCTGTTAATTGAATTTGTCTTCACTTAGTATTGTACTGTGTATCCGTATTCTCCGACACTTTGTTTAAATTACGGTGAAGTTAATTAATTGTAAAGTCTGTTTACATGTTGACTTCGCGTGATATTACTTTATACTAATAGTCTGTCGAACGCGATTAACTGTTCAACTCTCTTGCGAGTTAAGATGATTCGTGGTGATCACTTTGTAGATGAGTACTAGACTAATGATGAGTACTAGACTGCCGTTTTTCTGTTCTGAGATCTACCAAGTAAACTCTCATCCCGCCTACCTCTGCTGAATCTTCCATCTGCTTGGATACTCTTATTGGTTCCTTAGCCAGTGTGACAAATTGTATATTCGTAATTGGTTTTCGAGTATATCTGCTTTATACGTGATTCTCTTGTCGAACTCCCATTGGTCCTGATTGTTCCTACAGCCGTTTTCTCTATTTACTAGGAATCTCATTCAAGCACTCCAGAATTCGTGAGTTTCACTTTCCCCTTGTAAATCAGGCGACATTTCTTTGTCTCTCGTGGCCGTCTCCTAGTGTCCACTTTCTGTTACGCTTTGACATAGATACAATACTGGTATTGTTCGATCTGCTGCACCATTGTTTATCTTCAAGTTGCACTCTAGCTTTGTTTTGAGTCTGGAACGAATCTTCCTTTGTAATCACGACTTTCGTCAAATTTCTACGTTGCAATTGTTCTGGCCTCTAATGTTGTACCGTATCGAATTGACAAACTCTTTGCTTTCAGTCTGTGTCAAAGTTTTAAAAAGGGTAAATTGGTTTATTGGGGGTTATGCCTTTCTTACTCAGACCAGCTGCCTGATGCGAAATACAACGTCTCACATACATTTAGTAAGTGTCACTCTTTTTGTCAAACAATTAACTTTACAGCCGTAACACATCAAGCTGTCTGTAGGTTACAATGCCAAGAGGACAGTCTTACAAACTTTCCCTTCACACACCCTCACATACTTCTTTGTCAAACATAACTGCTAGTACACATTATTTTTAGCTATTCTTTACTACTTGTATAATTTTATAAATATTTTTCAAAAATAAACGTTACATTGTCCTTAAATTTTTATTAATTGATGGCGTGTAACAAAATCAAGTAATAAAATTTGTGCCTTTTTTTTTAATTATGTAAATTTAAATTAATTATGTAAATTTTAATTAATTAAGTATAAATATCTAATGAGTTACATTTATTGCTAGTGATGTAATCCCTTTAACGGGTTAGAGGACGTTCAACTTGGTTTGTTTACGTTCGAAACTGTCTACAGTGTACCCTTGTGTCTGGGTTAAGATTTATGACCTCTCCCATTCATCCCCCTGTCACTCGACACTTTCACACCTCGTTACTTGTCAAAGGGTCTACTAACGGTTTAAATTTTTCTGTTTGCTATGCTAACCTATACAATTGTTTACAATCCTACGCACTACCATCCATTCAGACCACTTATCTTCCTAACATATCATAATATAGAATTAACAACTATCTAATTCATTATGTACATCTGTTTCCATATAATTATTCACCTAGATACTATTACTGTTCTTTCTTACTTCCTATTAGTTAAATATCCACTTATATATATTTTTCATTTGTCAATAATTTTCTACTTGCAAATGCATACAACAACAAAAAAATTCATAATATCATATGAATTATCACTTAGTTCTTATCATTACTTTCATTGTTAGTCATTGTTCAATGTCTTTGTTTTGTTTTTCTTAGATATACTTTTATTCTTATACATAATATACAAAATATAAATCTTTACTCTGTTATACATCGTCAGTTGATAATCTTACTTCGATTATTACTTTAAAATTTTACAATTATTATACATAACTTTATTATATCATATTTATTATATGAGTGCTACAATTTGCTTACTCACGTAACCGATCGTTACTAACGCATTATTTCCTTTTACTGCTCTTCTTGTCAGGTAATATATTGCTTTAGCTGTCGGACATTGAAATTTCCTCTTGTTCCTTTCTTCTCGTCCAAATATTCTAACATATAAGTAGCTTTACTTATTTGCTTCGCAACCCTATATGGTCCTTCGTACAGGTCGCAAAATTTCGCTATTATCTTATTCATTTCATCGGATATTGGACATGTTTTAACTAATACCAGGTCACCGATGGCGAATGTTGTTAGTTCTCTTTGGTTCATCTTATTTGCATGTCGCTCTCTCTTTTCTTTAATCCTTAAGTAAATGTCTTCCGGCTTATAAGTAGTTGGTTCGGAAATCACACTTCTGTCAATAAATTTGGTCCACTCTCTGGTTGGTTTCTTTCCAAAGTGTGCCTCGATTGGACTCATCTCAATGGTACTATGGTATGTCTCATTTAAACAAATTTCAATGGCTTGGATATACTTGGCCCAATTTGAGTGTTTCTCTTTGACAAATACTCGAAATAAGTTGCCTAGTTGTCTGTTAGTTTTCTCGGCTATATTTGTACACGGGTTCCGAATAGCGGTAAACTTCGGTTTAATTCCTAGTTCTCGTAAACTCCTTGTCCAAATATTAGTAGTGAATTGGGTTCCATTATCAGTGACAATTGATAACGGTTTTCCCCATGACGCTATATATTGTTTGAGTCTATTTATGGTAGCACGAGTTGTAGCTATTTTCAACGCATACAGTTTGACGTACTTTGTGAAATTATCGATGATAACAAGAATGTATTTAACACCTCCAGTCGATGTAATTAGGAGTCCATAGTAGTCCATGCTGATTAACTCCCCTTTCTTCTTTGGCAGCATCGGTATGGTTTCTCCTACATTATTCTTATGATGATCCTTACATCGCTGACATGTATCGCACTTAGTAATGATTTGATGTATCGTTTTGTTTATTCTGTCTCCAGTAAAGTACTCTCGAAAAAGTCTTTCGGTTTTTTTGTATGCCGCAGTGTCCGTATACAACGTGTAATTCTTGAATTAAATTTTCTTTCATGTTATTCGGTACATATATTTTCCATGACTTCTTGTCTTGTCGGTATAGGATTTTTTTAACATATTGATATTTATTACTTAATTTAGAGTCTTCCTTACTTTCTAACTCACAAATAATTTTGTTCAATTTAGGATCTTGGCGCTGCAATTTCTCAATATTTTTTATATCCTTCATTATTTTCTTATCCAATTTCAAGGTAATACGATTAATTTCCATCTCTTCACTAAAACTGACATCACTGCTGTCCATAGAGTCCTCTGGGTTTCGGCTTAGTATGTCGGCTACAATATTTTCTTTGCCTTTACAATGCACAAAGTCGAAATCGTATTCTTGGATGCACAGTATCCAGCGGGTAATTCTAGCATTTGATAGGTGGCATTTGTGTAGGAATGTGAGAGCTTTATTATCTGTTATGATTGTGAATTTATGTCCTAATAAGTATATCCGAAATTTCTTCAAACAATGTATGATACTCAGCAGTTCCTTCTCGGTTGTGTGATAGTTTAATTCAGCACCTTTGAAAGTTCTGCTAGTAAAAGCTACGACGGCGATGTGTCCTTCGTCATCATATTGAAACAATTGCCCTCCTAGTGCGTAGTTGCTGGCATCCGTTTGTAAATAATATTGCTTCTTGAGATCTTGGTGTTTTAAAATTACAGTATCTATAAATAATTCTTTGACTAATTTAAATTGTCGGTCGTGCTGCTCCGTCCACTTGAAGTAGCGCTCCTTCTTTAACAATTGTATTAATAAAGATGTTGTTTCAGCATATCGATTGGTAAATCTGTTATAAAAATTTGTAAGTCCTAAAAACCCTTTTAGTTGCTTTTGATTTCTTGGACGTGGAAAATTTTGGATTGCCTTTACCTTGTCTGGCATAGGACTAAGGCCTTCTACTGATAAACAGTAACCAAGATAATTAATTTCTCTACGGAAAAACTGTGATTTTTTGAAGTTTACTGTGATGTTTGCTTCGTATAAATTGGTCAATAATAGATCCAAATGTGTGAGGTGTTCCTCCAGACTGTTAGATAGACATAGGCAGTCGTCTACATATATTATCGTAAATTTCTTGACTGCATCTGACAACACAGTATCCAATCCTCTCGTCAGGCTGGCCAGACTTGTCTTTAATCCAAACGGTGTGACTGTGAAGCGGTAAGTCTTTCCTTTATATAGAAACCCGGTGAAGTCCCTGCATTCTCGCTTAAGTGGTACCTGCCAGAAGCTGGAGCGTAGGTCGATCGATGACATATATTTTACTCCTCGGCAATTAGCAATGAGCTCGTTGATTGGTTGTGCCCCTTCGAAGTCAGGTATCATCACCTTGTTTAACTTCCTGGCGTCCAAACACAATCTTACGCTCTGGTCCTTTTTTATAACTGTCACCATGGGATTGATATATTGGCTGCTCGCTCGCTCGATCACTCCGTATCTTAACATTTTCTGGATCTCCTCTTCGACTTTGTCTTGATAGGCAATTGGTATAGGCCATCCCTTTTGGAAGAAGGGGGTGTTGTCCGTGATACGTAGTTCATGTTCATATCCATGAATTCGGCCTGGTTCTTCTCGGAATAGATTTATATTTTTCATTAATATTTTAGTTAATTTTTTCTTCGTTTCTGTATTTATATTAGTTAACTCTTCGACAGCTTCTTGAAAGTTAATAGATTCCTCATCGGCCGTTTCTTTATCCAAAGCGATCTGATGTATATGTACAATTTCATTAGGATCCTCTACATTTTTCTTATAATTTCTATTTTTAATATGCATTACATTTTGCTGGAAATCTATAGTACACTCACCTTCCTTCAACATATTTATTCCTAGTATACAGTCTTTATTCAGTCCAGGGATGATAAAAAATACTAAGTCAAATTTATAATTATCAACCTCAGCTTCTAAAAGTACTTGTTTTCGTATTAATTTTGATTTATGTCCGAATGCACCTTTTATATTGGTATTCGATAAGTTTAATAACTCGATTCTACCTAATTTATCTTTATTATGGTTGAACCACGTTTCGGCAATTCCGTTTAATTGACTCCCCGAATCAATAAGTGCAGTTAATTCTACATTATTTAATTTTATTTTTATTTCCGGACATTTATTGTACGGGAAATTAGTGGTTTCTTCTTCTTCATCCATTTTATCCAATTCTTCACGAATATCAATATAATCTAATGCTACGTCTAACTGGTTATTTATTTTTCTACTAGCTAAGTATTGTTGCCGCGATAGTGGGTTGGCTGGTCGTTTTTTGTACGTGATTCTTGTGAAGGGCCAGGTTGTTGACGCTCAATTGTTACTGTGTTGACAATGGGCTGTTTTGTTCCCCTATCCTCTGTACCAAACGTTTGTTTATTGCGCCACCCAGGTCTGTGACCCTCGTGTTCAGTCTCCATTTTCATACCCTTCGTTTTATGATAGCTATTGTTAATATGTCTTCCACCGTTGTCAGCCGTTGTTTGTTGTGGCGGCCGATACGATCCTCTCATTTCTCGTTGTTGAATGGTAGCAAACTCATTTAATAAGCTTTCAAATTGATCTACTTGTTGGACGCCTCTAGTTATGATGGCAACTTCTATTTCCTTACTATAGTGGCGTGCAAGTTTGCGAATTAAATGCTGATCCGAGATTGGTGGGATCAGTTGTCTGCACTGTAGAATTTTATTCTCGAGGTATTGCACCATAGTGAGTTTACCATTCGGATAATAACATCCGTACTCCAAGCTGTCCCGGATGTTTTCTTGAATTTGTTGACTCCAGAATTTCTTGGTAAACGCCTCCTCGAATTGTTCAAACGTATGTATTTGGGATTGTACGATTCTCCACCATACTGTTGCTTCACCCTCTAGATGCCTGTTAATCCACTTAATACCTCCGCTGGGGTAATATATTTCTTTAACCTCTTTTATTTCTTTTAGAAATTCCATGGGGTAGGCGTCTCGTCCGTTGTACCGTACCTCCTTTAACTGTTCTTGGTTAGCCACAATAGTATTTTGGTTGTTTACCATTGGTCTTGACTCCAACTCTGTTAATTTTCGTTTTAATTGCTCTTGATCTTCTTTCATCTCGTCGATGCGTCGACCCTTTTCTTCAGCTAATTTTCTTAATTGTTCTTCCATTTCTTCTTTGTTTACGGTAGAAATATTTCTGACTTCTTCTCGGACGACCTCTTTCGTTGTTTTTATTTCTCTTCTCACTTCCTGATTGATTCGATTTAAATTTTCACTTAAGTTTTGAGTAGTTTTTTGTATTTCACACTTAAATTTTTCACTTTGTTGCTGTACCACCTCGGCAAAATTATGCTCAGTCTTATTCAATTCTTCACGCCATGTTTTATTCACTATTTGAATATCACCAACTAATTTGTCATGCAACGTGTTCATATCGTTTTTTATCTCCTCTCTTAACTTAGTGTGCTTTCCTGTAATATCCTTAATAGCTACTTCTAATTTATTCTGATTTGCTTCAACTTTTTCTTCTAATTTCTTCTGATTTACTTTAATATCTTGAATGTCTTCATGTAATTTATTCAGACTTATTTCTAATTTATTCTGTAATTTCTTGTTATCTACTTTCATCAATTCGTATAGCATTTGCAGCTCACTTTGTGGCTGTGGTCCTTCTGTCCTTATTTGTTCCTTCTCCGTCTGTGGTACTGTCGCACTTACTTGTTCAACTTCTGCGCGTGGTCCTTCTGCCCTTATATTTTCAATATCCGTTCTGATTTCTTCCTCCATCATTGCTATGACTTGAGGATCTCCCATTTGGTTATATATCTCCATCTCTTCGCTCTCTTCAGCTCTCCTTGGTACTTGTGTTTCTTCTTCACTGGCCATTGTCGTATAAGGTGTTTCTTTTTACATTTTGCGTGCCTTACTTCGCGTCAACATATACCGTATATATTCGAACCGTGACTAAGCAACTGTAGTTACAATTACTAGCCCTATGTTCTTAATGTCTACTCTATTTATTAATACTTCTATTTTATTTCTAATTCTCAGTTTAGTTAACTTATTTAACTCAATTCATTCATCTGCCTTTTTGACAAATCTAAATGTAGATTTTTCCACGCGAGTTGGGCGACAAATATAAGACTAATGCCACGCGTTGTGCAGCCAAATATAAGATTTCTTTATATTGGGAGTTTTTTGATAATTGTAATAAAGTAATAATTAAAATCACTTACTGCCAAAATGTTTCAATTTCCCGGGCGCCACCTCATATCTACAAGGATGTGGATATAAAGGATTCATTTGCCAAACACACAACAACAATATTATGTCTAATGCTTATTTAATTAATCAAGTTGTAGCAAATTACAAATATAACACTCTGTATGGATATTTCCTTAAGTAGAATCACTTCTCTTATCTTAACAATGAGTATCTCTGAAATCGCGATTAATTAACATTTAATAATTTTCTAACACTTATAATTGTAAATTATAATCTACAATTGTATTTGGCAAATTTAGATTTGTGTTTAGATATGATTTTTAAGAATTTACTAGTTGACGTTTTATTTCGCTTCAGTCGAATGCAGAGCACTGAGAGGCAGTTCTCAAGGTTAATTAATTATTAGTGTGAGTTCTTTGACTTGAATGAATTGAGTTTGTTGACTTAACTCTAAAGTACCATTAGTTTGAGAGCGTTGATTATTCGTAGTTCATACTCTCGGTGACATCATGTGGTCCTCTGTGTTTAGTAGTTGCTGATCTCCGTAGTCGTTGTAGATTACGTATCCTTTCGCGGTCACTGCACCTCACAATCACTGTTTAATTATTGAAGCATTCTCGACCTGTTCACTTTTCACGGCACACGTATTGTGTTGAATATGAGTGTCCTTAATTGATGTTGGTAAAGTTCATGTATAATGTTTTTTAAATAGTTCTTTAGATTGCTGATTTTATGTCTAATGTCTCTGTTGTAGAATATGCACTGAGTCTCTATGTTGATGTGTTCTGTATTATATAAAAGCTGCTGTGATGTTTATAGTTTCTTGTGAATTATTTGTAATTGTAGAATGTCTGTTAATTGAATTTGTCTTCACTTAGTATTGTACTGTGTATCCGTATTCTCCGACACTTTGTTTAAATTACGGTGAAGTTAATTAATTGTAAAGTCTGTTTACATGTTGACTTCGCGTGATATTACTTTATACTAATAGTCTGTCGAACGCGATTAACTGTTCAACTCTCTTGCGAGTTAAGATGATTCGTGGTGATCACTTTGTAGATGAGTACTAGACTAATGATGAGTACTAGACTGCCGTTTTTCTGTTCTGAGATCTACCAAGTAAACTCTCATCCCGCCTACCTCTGCTGAATCTTCCATCTGCTTGGATACTCTTATTGGTTCCTTAGCCAGTGTGACAAATTGTATATTCGTAATTGGTTTTCGAGTATATCTGCTTTATACGTGATTCTCTTGTCGAACTCCCATTGGTCCTGATTGTTCCTACAGCCGTTTTCTCTATTTACTAGGAATCTCATTCAAGCACTCCAGAATTCGTGAGTTTCACTTTCCCCTTGTAAATCAGGCGACATTTCTTTGTCTCTCGTGGCCGTCTCCTAGTGTCCACTTTCTGTTACGCTTTGACATAGATACAATACTGGTATTGTTCGATCTGCTGCACCATTGTTTATCTTCAAGTTGCACTCTAGCTTTGTTTTGAGTCTGGAACGAATCTTCCTTTGTAATCACGACTTTCGTCAAATTTCTACGTTGCAATTGTTCTGGCCTCTAATGTTGTACCGTATCGAATTGACAAACTCTTTGCTTTCAGTCTGTGTCAAAGTTTTAAAAAGGGTAAATTGGTTTATTGGGGGTTATGCCTTTCTTACTCAGACCAGCTGCCTGATGCGAAATACAACGTCTCACATACATTTAGTAAGTGTCACTCTTTTTGTCAAACAATTAACTTTACAGCCGTAACACATCAAGCTGTCTGTAGGTTACAATGCCAAGAGGACAGTCTTACAAACTTTCCCTTCACACACCCTCACATACTTCTTTGTCAAATATAACTGCTAGTACACATTATTTTTAGCTATTCTTTACTACTTGTACAATTTTATAAATATTTTTCAAAAATAAACGTTACATTGTCCTTAAATTTTTATTAATTGATGGCGTGTAACAAAATCAAGTAATAAAATTTGTGCCTTTTTTTTAAATTATGTAAATTTAAATTAATTATGTAAATTTTAATTAATTAAGTATAAATATCTAATGAGTTACATTTATTGCTAGTGATGTAATCCCTTTAACGGGTTAGAGGACGTTCAACTTGGTTTGTTTACGTTCGAAACTGTCTACAGTGTACCCTTGTGTCTGGGTTAAGATTTATGACCTCTCCCATTCATCCCCCTGTCACTCGACACTTTCACACCTCGTTACTTGTCAAAGGGTCTACTAACGGTTTAAATTTTTCTGTTTGCTATGCTAACCTATACAATTGTTTACAATCCTACGCACTACCATCCATTCAGACCACTTATCTTCCTAACATATCATAATATAGAATTAACAACTATCTAATTCATTATGTACATCTGTTTCCATATAATTATTCACCTAGATACTATTACTGTTCTTTCTTACTTCCTATTAGTTAAATATCCACTTATATATATTTTTCATTTGTCAATAATTTTCTACTTGCAAATGCATACAACAACAACAAAATTCATAATATCATATCAATTATCACTTAGTTCTTATCATTACTTTCATTGTTAGTCATTGTTCAATGTCTTTTTTTGTTTTTCTTAGATATACTTTTATTCTTATACATAATATACAAAATATAAATCTTTACTCTGTTATACATCGTCAGTTGATAATCTTACTTCGATTATTACTTTAAAATTTTACAATTATTATACATAACTTTATTATATCATATTTATTATATGAGTGCTACAATTTGCTTACTCACGTAACCGATCGTTACTAACGCATTATTTCCTTTTACTGCTCTTCTTGTCAGGTAATATATTGCTTTAGCTGTCGGACATTGAAATTTCCTCTTGTTCCTTTCTTCTCGTCCAAATATTCTAACATATAAGTAGCTTTACTTATTTGCTTCGCAACCCTATATGGTCCTTCGTACAGGTCGCAAAATTTCGCTATTATCTTATTCATTTCATCGGATATTGGACATGTTTTAACTAATACCAGGTCACCGATGGCGAATGTTGTTAGTTCTCTTTGGTTCATCTTATTTGCATGTCGCTCTCTCTTTTCTTTAATCCTTAAGTAAATGTCTTCCGGCTTATAAGTAGTTGGTTCGGAAATCACACTTCTGTCAATAAATTTGGTCCACTCTCTGGTTGGTTTCTTTCCAAAGTGTGCCTCGATTGGACTCATCTCAATGGTACTATGGTATGTCTCATTTAAACAAATTTCAATGGCTTGGATATACTTGGCCCAATTTGAGTGTTTCTCTTTGACAAATACTCGAAATAAGTTGCCTAGTTGTCTGTTAGTTCTCTCGGCTATATTTGTACACGGGTTCCGAATAGCGGTAAACTTCGGTTTAATTCCTAGTTCTCGTAAACTCCTTGTCCAAATATTAGTAGTGAATTGGGTTCCATTATCAGTGACAATTGATAACGGTTTTCCCCATGACGCTATATATTGTTTGAGTCTATTTATGGTAGCACGAGTTGTAGCTCTTTTCAACGCATACAGTTTGACGTACTTTGTGAAATTATCGATGATAACAAGAATGTATTTAACACCTCCAGTCGATGTAATTAGGGGTCCATAGTAGTCCATGCTGATTAACTCCCCTTTCTTCTTTGGCAGCATCGGTATGGTTTCTCCTACATTATTCTTATGATGATCCTTACATCGCTGACATGTATCGCACTTAGTAATGATTTGATGTATCGTTTTGTTTATTCTGTCTCCAGTAAAGTACTCTCGAAAAAGTCTTTCGGTTTTTTTGTATGCCGCAGTGTCCGTATACAACGTGTAATTCTTGAATTAAATTTTCTTTCATGTTATTCGGTACATATATTTTCCATGACTTCTTGTCTTGTCGGTATAGGATTTTTTTAACATATTGATATTTATTACTTAATTTAGAGTCTTCCTTACTTTCTAACTCACAAATAATTTTGTTCAATTTAGGATCTTGGCGCTGCAATTTCTCAATATTTTTTATATCCTTCATTATTTTCTTATCCAATTTCAAGGTAATACGATTAATTTCCATCTCTTCACTAAAACTGACATCACTGCTGTCCATAGAGTCCTCTGGGTTTCGGCTTAGTATGTCGGCTACAATATTTTCTTTGCCTTTACAATGCACAATGTCGAAATCGTATTCTTGGATGCACAGTATCCAGCGGGTAATTCTAGCATTTGATAGGTGGCATTTGTGTAGGAATGTGAGAGCTTTATTATCTGTTATGATTGTGAATTTATGTCCTAATAAGTATATCCGAAATTTCTTCAAACAATGTATGATACTCAGCAGTTCCTTCTCGGTTGTGTGATAGTTTAATTCAGCACCTTTGAAAGTTCTGCTAGTAAAAGCTACGACGGCGATGTGTCCTTCGTCATCATATTGAAACAATTGCCCTCCTAGTGCGTAGTTGCTGGCATCCGTTTGTAAATAATATTGCTTCTTGAGATCTTGGTGTTTTAAAATTACAGTATCTATAAATAATTCTTTGACTAATTTAAATTGTCGGTCGTGCTGCTCCGTCCACTTGAAGTAGCGCTCCTTCTTTAACAATTGTATTAATAAAGATGTTGTTTCAGCATATCGATTGGTAAATCTGTTATAAAAATTTGTAAGTCCTAAAAACCCTTTTAGTTGCTTTTGATTTCTTGGACGTGGAAAATTTTGGATTGCCTTTACCTTGTCTGGCATAGGACTAAGGCCTTCTACTGATAAACAGTAACCAAGATAATTAATTTCTCTACGGAAAAACTGTGATTTTTTGAAGTTCACTGTGATTTTTGCTTCGTATAAATTGGTCAATAATAGATCCAAATGTGTGAGGTGTTCCTCCAGACTGTTAGATAGACATAGGCAGTAGTCTACATATATTATCGTAAATTTCTTGACTGCATCTGACAACACAGTATCCAATCCTCTCGTCAGGCTGGCCAGACTTGTCTTTAATCCAAACGGTGTGACTGTGAAGCGGTAGGTCTTTCCTTTATATAGAAACCCGGTGAAGTCCCTGCATTCTCGCTTAAGTGGTACCTGCCAGAAGCTGGAGCGTAGGTCGATCGATGACATATATTTTACTCCTCGGCAATTAGCAATGAGCTCGTTGATTGGTTGTGCCCCTTCGAAGTCAGGTATCATCACCTTGTTTAACTTCCTGGCGTCCAAACACAATCTTACGCTCTGGTCCTTTTTTATAACTGTCACCATGGGATTGATATATTGGCTGCTCGTTCGCTCGATCACTCCGTATCTTAACATTTTCTGGATCTCCTCTTCGACTTTGTCTTGATAGGCAATTGGTATAGGCCATCCCTTTTGGAAGAAGGGGGTGTTGTCCGTGATACGTAGTTCATGTTCATATCCATGAATTCGGCCTGGTCCTTCTTGGAATAGATTTATATTTTTCATTAATATTTTAGTTAATTTTTTCTTCGTTTCTGTATTTATATTAGTTAACTCTTCGACAGCTTCTTGAAAGTTAATAGATTCCTCATCGGCCGTTTCTTTATCCAAAGCGATCTGATGTATATGTACAATTTCATTAGGATCCTCTACATTTTTCTTATAATTTCTATTTTACTTCCATATTCCTTAAGGAATGGAAGTATGGTGATGGCAAAAAAAATCGTGTTCGAGATTATTGCAGATTCTGATTCTACTACACTCAAAACATGAAAAAAAGTCGTTTTCCGAAAAGTGTCTGTGTGTCTGTCTGTCTGTGTGTCTGTGTGTCTATGTGTCTGTCTGTCTATAGATTTTTTTTTTTTGGCAAACGATAACTGCCGCAAATTCAAACAGAATCAAATAATTTTTTGCATACAGCTCGCTTTTGCAGAGTTCTCGCGACCTATTGTTTTTGGTGAAGATCGGTTGAGGGAAAGGGGTAGTTTACCTGCAACGGTTTTTTTTTAGCAAGGGAAATTTTGTTTGTTTGGCAAACGATAACAGCCGCAAATTCAAACAGAATCAAATAATGTTTCGCATACAGCCCTGAATTGTAGAGTTCTCAAGACCTACTGTTTTTGGTGAAGATCGGTTAAGGGAAAGGGGTAGTTTACCTGTAACGTTTTATGTTTTAACAAGGGTATTTCCTATGGCAAACGATAACAGCCGCAAATTCAAACAGAATGAAAAGATTATTTGCATACAGCCCTAAATTGTAGAGTTCTCAATACCTTTTGTTTTTGGTGAAGATCGGTTAAGGGAAAGGGGTAGTTTACCTACAACGTTTTTTTAACAAGGGTATTTTCTATGGCAAACGATAACAGCCGCAAATTCAAACAGAATCAAATAATTTTCTGCATACAGCCCTGATTTGTAGAGTACTCAAGACCTATTGTTTTTGGTGAAGATCGGTTGAGGGGAAGGGGTAGTTTACCAGCAACGTTTTTTATCATGCGTATTTTCTATGGCAAACGACAACTGCCGCAAATTCAAACAGAATCAAATAATTTTTTGCATACAGCCCTGATTTGTAGAGTACTCGCGACCTATTGTTTTTGGTGAAGATCGGTTGAGGGAAAGGGGTAGTTTACCTGCAACGGTTTTTTTTATCAAGGGAAATTTTTTTTTTTTTTGGCAAACGATAACAGCCGCAAATTCAAACAGAATCAAATAATGTTTCGCATACAGCCCTGAATTGTAGATTTCTCAAGACCTATTGTTTTTGGTGAAGATCGGTTGAGGGAAAGGGGTAGTTTACCAGCAACGTTTTTTTAACAAGGGTATTTTATATGGCAAACGATAACAGCCGCAAATTCAAACAGAATCAAATAATGTTTTGCATACAGTCCTGATTTGTAGAGTACTCAAGACCTATTGTTTTTGGTGAAGATCGGGTAAGGGGAAGGCGTAGTTTACCAGCAACCTTTTACGTTTTATTTTCTATGGCAAACGATAACAGCCGCAAATTCAAACAGAATCAAATAATGTTTTGCATACAGCCCTGATTTGTAGAGTACTCACGACCTATTGTTTTTGGTGAAGATCGGTTAAGGGGAAGGGGTAGTTTATCTGCAACGTTTTTTTATCAAGCGTATTTTCTATGGCAAACGATAACAGCCGCAAATTCAAACAGAATCAAATAATTTTTTGCATACTTCCCTGAATTGTAGAGGTCTCAATGACTTTCGATTTTGGTGAAGATCGGTTAAGGGGAAGGGGTAGTTTACCTGCAACCTTTTACGTTTTAACAAGAGTAAAGTACTTGAAAATTTATTTAAACTTTTTGAAACAATGGTAATTGTTAAAAATAAAATAATTTTGTTGCCAGGCAATAAAATTATAATTTTTTCATTTTAATGTAATATAATATTTTTCATTTAATACAGCAATAAAAAGGCAGGTAAGACACAGCCTGGCTGTTTGGCTGAAAATGATTTTAAATATAAATCTTAGAATATGGAAGTCATGTATGGTTCTCCATACCGATATTTTAATATGCATTACATTTTGCTGGAAATCTATAGTACACTCACCTTCCTTCAACATATTTATTCCTAGTATACAGTCTTTATTCAGTCCAGGGATGATAAAAAATACTAAGTCAAATTTATAATTATCAACCTCAGCTTCTAAAAGTACTTGTTTTCGTATTAATTTTGATTTATGTCCGAATGCACCTTTTATATTGGTATTCGATAAGTTTAATAACTCGATTCTACCTAATTTATCTTTATTATGGTTGAACCACGTTTCGGCAATTCCGTTTAATTGACTCCCCGAATCAATAAGTGCAGTTAATTCTACATTATTTAATTTTATTTTTATTTCCGGACATTTATTGTACGGGAAATTAGTGGTTTCTTCTTCTTCATCCATTTTATCCAATTCTTCACGAATATCAATATAATCTAATGCTACGTCTAACTGGTTATTTATTTTTCTACTAGCTAAGTATTGTTGCCGCGATAGTGGGTTGGCTGGTCGTTTTTTGTACGTGATTCTTGTGAAGGGCCAGGTTGTTGACGCTCAATTGTTACTGTGTTGACAATGGGCTGTTTTGTTCCCCTATCCTCTGTACCAAACGTTTGTTTATTGCGCCACCCAGGTCTGTGACCCTCGTGTTCAGTCTCCATTTTCATACCCTTCGTTTTATGATAGCTATTGTTAATATGTCTTCCACCGTTGTCAGCCGTTGTTTGTTGTGGCGGCCGATACGATCCTCTCATTTCTCGTTGTTGAATGGTAGCAAACTCATTTAATAAGCTTTCAAATTGATCTACTTGTTGGACGCCTCTAGTTATGATGGCAACTTCTATTTCCTTACTATAGTGGCGTGCAAGTTTGCGAATTAAATGCTGATCCGAGATTGGTGGGATCAGTTGTCTGCACTGTAGAATTTTATTCTCGAGGTATTGCACCATAGTGAGTTTACCATTCGGATAATAACATCCGTACTCCAAGCTGTCCCGGATGTTTTCTTGAATTTGTTGACTCCAGAATTTCTTGGTAAACGCCTCCTCGAATTGTTCAAACGTATGTATTTGGGATTGTACGATTCTCCACCATACTGTTGCTTCACCCTCTAGATGCCTGTTAATCCACTTAATACCTCCGCTGGGGTAATATATTTCTTTAACCTCTTTTATTTCTTTTAGAAATTCCATGGGGTAGGCGTCTCGTCCGTTGTACCGTACCTCCTTTAACTGTTCTTGGTTAGCCACAATAGTATTTTGGTTGTTTACCATTGGTCTTGACTCCAACTCTGTTAATTTTCGTTTTAATTGCTCTTGATCTTCTTTCATCTCGTCGATGCGTCGACCCTTTTCTTCAGCTAATTTTCTTAATTGTTCTTCCATTTCTTCTTTGTTTACGGTAGAAATATTTCTGACTTCTTCTCGGACGACCTCTTTCGTTGTTTTTATTTCTCTTCTCACTTCCTGATTGATTCGATTTAAATTTTCACTTAAGTTTTGAGTAGTTTTTTGTATTTCACACTTAAATTTTTCACTTTGTTGCTGTACCACCTCGGCAAAATTATGCTCAGTCTTATTCAATTCTTCACGCCATGTTTTATTCACTATTTGAATATCACCAACTAATTTGTCATGCAACGTGTTCATATCGTTTTTTATCTCCTCTCTTAACTTAGTGTGCTTTCCTGTAATATCCTTAATAGCTACTTCTAATTTATTCTGATTTGCTTCAACTTTTTCTTCTAATTTCTTCTGATTTACTTTAATATCTTGAATGTCTTCATGTAATTTATTCAGACTTATTTCTAATTTATTCTGTAATTTCTTGTTATCTACTTTCATCAATTCGTATAGCATTTGCAGCTCACTTTGTGGCTGTGGTCCTTCTGTCCTTATTTGTTCCTTCTCCGTCTGTGGTACTGTCGCACTTACTTGTTCAACTTCTGCGCGTGGTCCTTCTGCCCTTATATTTTCAATATCCGTTCTGATTTCTTCCTCCATCATTGCTATGACTTGAGGATCTCCCATTTGGTTATATATCTCCATCTCTTCGCTCTCTTCAGCTCTCCTTGGTACTTGTGTTTCTTCTTCACTGGCCATTGTCGTATAAGGTGTTTCTTTTTACATTTTGCGTGCCTTACTTCGCGTCAACATATACCGTATATATTCGAACCGTGACTAAGCAACTGTAGTTACAATTACTAGCCCTATGTTCTTAATGTCTACTCTATTTATTAATACTTCTATTTTATTTCTAATTCTCAGTTTAGTTAACTTATTTAACTCAATTCATTCATCTGTCTTTTTGACAAATCTAAATGTAGATTTTGCCACGCGAGTTGGGCGACAAATATAAGACTAATGCCACGCGTTGTGCAGCCAAATATAAGATTTCTTTATATTGGGAGTTTTTTGATAATTGTAATAAAGTAATAATTAAAATCACTTACTGCCAAAATGTTTCAATTTCCCGGGCGCCACCTCATATCTACAAGGATGTGGATATAAAGGATTCATTTGCCAAACACACAACAACAATATTATGTCTAATGCTTATTTAATTAATCAAGTTGTAGCAAATTACAAATATAACACTCTGTATGGATATTTCCTTAAGTAGAATCACTTCTCTTATCTTAACAATGAGTATCTCTGAAATCGCGATTAATTAACATTTAATAATTTTCTAACACTTATAATTGTAAATTATAATCTACAATTGTATTTGGCAAATTTAGATTTGTGTTTAGATATGATTTTTAAGAATTTACTAGTTGACGTTTTATTTCGCTTCAGTCGAATGCAGAGCACTGAGAGGCAGTTCTCAAGGTTAATTAATTATTAGTGTGAGTTCTTTGACTTGAATGAATTGAGTTTGTTGACTTAACTCTAAAGTACCATTAGTTTGAGAGCGTTGGTTATTCGTAGTTCATACTCTCGGTGACATCATGTGGTCCTCTGTGTTTAGTAGTTGCAGATCTCCGTAGTCGTTGTAGATTACGTATCCTTTCGCGGTCACTGCACCTCACAATCACTGTTTAATTATTGAAGCATTCTCGACCTGTTCACTTTTCACGGCACACGTATTGTGTTGAATATGAGTGTCCTTAATTGATGTTGGTAAAGTTCATGTATAATGTTTTTTAAATAGTTCTTTAGATTGCTGATTTTATGTTGATGTGTTCTGTATTATATAAAAGCTGCTGTGATGTTTATAGTTTCTTGTGAATTATTTGTAATTGTAGAATGTCTGTTAATTGAATTTGTCTTCACTTAGTATTGTACTGTGTATCCGTATTCTCCGACACTTTGTTTAAATTACGGTGAAGTTAATTAATTGTAAAGTCTCTTTACATGTTCACTTCGCGTGATATTACTTTATACTAATAGTCTGTCGAACGCGATTAACTGTTCAACTCTCTTGCGAGTTAAGATGATTCGTGGTGATCACTTTGTAGATGAGTACTAGACTAATGATGAGTACTAGACTGCCGTTTTTCTGTTCTGAGATCTACCAAGTAAACTCTCATCCCGCCTACCTCTGCTGAATCTTCCATCTGCTTGGATACTCTTATTGGTTCCTTAGCCAGTGTGACAAATTGTATATTCGTAATTGGTTTTCGAGTATATCTGCTTTATACGTGATTCTATTGTCGAACTCCCATTGGTCCTGATTGTTCCTACAGCCGTTTTCTCTATTTACTAGGAATCTCATTCAAGCACTCCAGAATTCGTGAGTTTCACTTCCCCTTGTAAATCAGGCGACAATTCTTTGTCTCTCGTGGCCGTCTCCTAGTGTCCACTTTCTGTTACGCTTTGACATAGATACAATACTGGTATTGTTCGATCTGCTGCACCATTGTTTATCTTCAAGTTGCACTCTAGCTTTGTTTTGAGTCTGGAACGAATCTTCCTTTGTAATCACGACTTTCGTCAAATTTCTACGTTGCAATTGTTCTGGCCTCTAATGTTGTACCGTATCGAATTGACAAACTCTTTGCTTTCAGTCTGTGTCAAAGTTTTAAAAAGGGTAAATTGGTTTATTGGGGGTTATGCCTTTCTTACTCAGACCAGCTGCCTGATGCGAAATACAACGTCTCACATACATTTAGTAAGTGTCACTCTTTTTGTCAAACAATTAACTTTACAGCCGTAACACATCAAGCTGTCTGTAGGTTACAATGCCAAGAGGACAGTCTTACAAACTTTCCCTTCACACACCCTCACATACTTCTTTGTCAAATATAACTGCTAGTACACATTATTTTTAGCTATTCTTTACTACTTGTACAATTTTATAAATATTTTTCAAAAATAAACGTTACATTGTCCTTAAATTTTTATTAATTGATGGCGTGTAACAAAATCAAGTAATAAAATTTGTGCCTTTTTTTTAAATTATGTAAATTTAAATTAATTATGTAAATTTTAATTAATTAAGTATAAATATCTAATGAGTTACATTTATTGCTAGTGATGTAATCCCTTTAACGGGTTAGAGGACGTTCAACTTGGTTTGTTTACGTTCGAAACTGTCTACAGTGTACCCTTGTGTCTGGGTTAAGATTTATGACCTCTCCCATTCATCCCCCTGTCACTCGACACTTTCACACCTCGTTACTTGTCAAAGGGTCTACTAACGGTTTAAATTTTTCTGTTTGCTATGCTAACCTATACAATTGTTTACAATCCTACGCACTACCATCCATTCAGACCACTTATCTTCCTAACATATCATAATATAGAATTAACAACTATCTAATTCATTATGTACATCTGTTTCCATATAATTATTCACCTAGATACTATTACTGTTCTTTCTTACTTCCTATTAGTTAAATATCCACTTATATATATTTTTCATTTGTCAATAATTTTCTACTTGCAAATGCATACAACAACAACAAAATTCATAATATCATATCAATTATCACTTAGTTCTTATCATTACTTTCATTGTTAGTCATTGTTCAATGTCTTTTTTTGTTTTTCTTAGATATACTTTTATTCTTATACATAATATACAAAATATAAATCTTTACTCTGTTATACATCGTCAGTTGATAATCTTACTTCGATTATTACTTTAAAATTTTACAATTATTATACATAACTTTATTATATCATATTTATTATATGAGTGCTACAATTTGCTTACTCACGTAACCGATCGTTACTAACGCATTATTTCCTTTTACTGCTCTTCTTGTCAGGTAATATATTGCTTTAGCTGTCGGACATTGAAATTTCCTCTTGTTCCTTTCTTCTCGTCCAAATATTCTAACATATAAGTAGCTTTACTTATTTGCTTCGCAACCCTATATGGTCCTTCGTACAGGTCGCAAAATTTCGCTATTATCTTATTCATTTCATCGGATATTGGACATGTTTTAACTAATACCAGGTCACCGATGGCGAATGTTGTTAGTTCTCTTTGGTTCATCTTATTTGCATGTCGCTCTCTCTTTTCTTTAATCCTTAAGTAAATGTCTTCCGGCTTATAAGTAGTTGGTTCGGAAATCACACTTCTGTCAATAAATTTGGTCCACTCTCTGGTTGGTTTCTTTCCAAAGTGTGCCTCGATTGGACTCATCTCAATGGTACTATGGTATGTCTCATTTAAACAAATTTCAATGGCTTGGATATACTTGGCCCAATTTGAGTGTTTCTCTTTGACAAATACTCGAAATAAGTTGCCTAGTTGTCTGTTAGTTCTCTCGGCTATATTTGTACACGGGTTCCGAATAGCGGTAAACTTCGGTTTAATTCCTAGTTCTCGTAAACTCCTTGTCCAAATATTAGTAGTGAATTGGGTTCCATTATCAGTGACAATTGATAACGGTTTTCCCCATGACGCTATATATTGTTTGAGTCTATTTATGGTAGCACGAGTTGTAGCTCTTTTCAACGCATACAGTTTGACGTACTTTGTGAAATTATCGATGATAACAAGAATGTATTTAACACCTCCAGTCGATGTAATTAGGGGTCCATAGTAGTCCATGCTGATTAACTCCCCTTTCTTCTTTGGCAGCATCGGTATGGTTTCTCCTACATTATTCTTATGATGATCCTTACATCGCTGACATGTATCGCACTTAGTAATGATTTGATGTATCGTTTTGTTTATTCTGTCTCCAGTAAAGTACTCTCGAAAAAGTCTTTCGGTTTTTTTGTATGCCGCAGTGTCCGTATACAACGTGTAATTCTTGAATTAAATTTTCTTTCATGTTATTCGGTACATATATTTTCCATGACTTCTTGTCTTGTCGGTATAGGATTTTTTTAACATATTGATATTTATTACTTAATTTAGAGTCTTCCTTACTTTCTAACTCACAAATAATTTTGTTCAATTTAGGATCTTGGCGCTGCAATTTCTCAATATTTTTTATATCCTTCATTATTTTCTTATCCAATTTCAAGGTAATACGATTAATTTCCATCTCTTCACTAAAACTGACATCACTGCTGTCCATAGAGTCCTCTGGGTTTCGGCTTAGTATGTCGGCTACAATATTTTCTTTGCCTTTACAATGCACAATGTCGAAATCGTATTCTTGGATGCACAGTATCCAGCGGGTAATTCTAGCATTTGATAGGTGACATTTGTGTAGGAATGTGAGAGCTTTATTATCTGTTATGATTGTGAATTTATGTCCTAATAAGTATATCCGAAATTTCTTCAAACAATGTATGATACTCAGCAGTTCCTTCTCGGTTGTGTGATAGTTTAATTCAGCACCTTTGAAAGTTCTGCTAGTAAAAGCTACGACGGCGATGTGTCCTTCGTCATCATATTGAAACAATTGCCCTCCTAGTGCGTAGTTGCTGGCATCCGTTTGTAAATAATATTGCTTCTTGAGATCTTGGTGTTTTAAAATTACAGTATCTATAAATAATTCTTTGACTAATTTAAATTGTCGGTCGTGCTGCTCCGTCCACTTGAAGTAGCGCTCCTTCTTTAACAATTGTATTAATAAAGATGTTGTTTCAGCATATCGATTGGTAAATCTGTTATAAAAATTTGTAAGTCCTAAAAACCCTTTTAGTTGCTTTTGATTTCTTGGACGTGGAAAATTTTGGATTGCCTTTACCTTGTCTGGCATAGGACTAAGGCCTTCTACTGATAAACAGTAACCAAGATAATTAATTTCTCTACGGAAAAACTGTGATTTTTTGAAGTTCACTGTGATTTTTGCTTCGTATAAATTGGTCAATAATAGATCCAAATGTGTGAGGTGTTCCTCCAGACTGTTAGATAGACATAGGCAGTAGTCTACATATATTATCGTAAATTTCTTGACTGCATCTGACAACACAGTATCCAATCCTCTCGTCAGGCTGGCCAGACTTGTCTTTAATCCAAACGGTGTGACTGTGAAGCGGTAGGTCTTTCCTTTATATAGAAACCCGGTGAAGTCCCTGCATTCTCGCTTAAGTGGTACCTGCCAGAAGCTGGAGCGTAGGTCGATCGATGACATATATTTTACTCCTCGGCAATTAGCAATGAGCTCGTTGATTGGTTGTGCCCCTTCGAAGTCAGGTATCATCACCTTGTTTAACTTCCTGGCGTCCAAACACAATCTTACGCTCTGGTCCTTTTTTATAACTGTCACCATGGGATTGATATATTGGCTGCTCGTTCGCTCGATCACTCCGTATCTTAACATTTTCTGGATCTCCTCTTCGACTTTGTCTTGATAGGCAATTGGTATAGGCCATCCCTTTTGGAAGAAGGGGGTGTTGTCCGTGATACGTAGTTCATGTTCATATCCATGAATTCGGCCTGGTTCTTCTTGGAATAGATTTATATTTTTCATTAATATTTTAGTTAATTTTTTCTTCGTTTCTGTATTTATATTAGTTAACTCTTCGACAGCTTCTTGAAAGTTAATAGATTCCTCATCGGCCGTTTCTTTATCCAAAGCGATCTGATGTATATGTACAATTTCATTAGGATCCTCTACATTTTTCTTATAATTTCTATTTTACTTCCATATTCCTTAAGGAATGGAAGTATAGTGATGGCAAAAAAAATCGTGTTCGAGATTATTGCAGATTCTGATTCTACTACACTCAAAACATGAAAAAAAGTCGTTTTCCGAAAAGTGTCAGTGTGTCTGTCTGTCTGTGTGTCTGTGTGTCTGTGTGTCTGTCTGTCTATAGATTTTTTTTCTATGGCAAACGATAACTGCCGCAAATTCAAACAGAATCAAATAATTTTTTGCATACAGCGCGGTTTTGCAGAGTTCTCGCGACCTATTGTTTTTGGTGAAGATCGGTTGAGGGAAAGGGGTAGTTTACCAGCAACGGTTTTTTTTTAGCAAGGGAAATTTTGTTTGTTTGGCAAACGATAACTGCCGCAAATTCAAACAGAATCAAATAATGTTTCGCATACAGCCCTGAATTGTAGAGTTCTCAAGACCTACTGTTTTTGGTGAAGATCGGTTAAGGGAAAGGGGTAGTTTACCTGTAACGTTTTATGTTTTAACAAGGGTATTTCCTATGGCAAACGATAACAGCCGCAAATTCAAACAGAATGAAAAGATTATTTGCATACAGCCCTAAATTGTAGAGTTCTCAATACCTTTTGTTTTTGGTGAAGATCGGTTAAGGGAAAGGGGTAGTTTACCTACAACGTTTTTTTAACAAGGGTATTTTCTATGGCAAACGATAACAGCCGCAAATTCAAACAGAATCAAATAATTTTCTGCATACAGCCCTGATTTGTAGAGTACTCAAGACCTATTGTTTTTGGTGAAGATCGGTGAGGGGAAGGGGTAGTTTACCAGCAACGTTTTTTATCATGCGTATTTTCTATGGCAAACGACAACTGCCGCAAATTCAAACAGAATCAAATAATTTTTTGCATACAGCCCTGATTTGTAGAGTACTCGCGACCTATTGTTTTTGGTGAAGATCGGTTGAGGGGAAGGGGTAGTTTACCTGCAACGGTTTTTTTTATCAAGGGAAATTTTTTTTTTTTTGGCAAACGATAACAGCCGCAAATTCAAACAGAATCAAATAATGTTTCGCATACAGCCCTGAATTGTAGATTTCTCAAGACCTATTGTTTTTGGTGAAGATCGGTTGAGGGAAAGGGGTAGTTTACCTGCAACGTTTTTTTAACAAGGGTATTTTATATGGCAAACGATAACAGCCGCAAATTCAAACAGAATCAAATAATGTTTTGCATACAGTCCTGATTTGTAGAGTACTCAAGACCTATTGTTTTTGGTGAAGATCGGTTAAGGGGAAGGGGTAGTTTACCAGCAACCTTTTACGTTTTATTTTCTATGGCAAACGATAACAGCCGCAAATTCAAACAGAATCAAATAATGTTTTGCATACAGCCCTGATTTGTAGAGTACTCACGACGTATTGTTTTTGGTGAAGATCGGTTAAGGGGAAGGGGTAGTTTACCTGCAACGTTTTTTTATCAAGCGTATTTTCTATGGCAAACGATAACAGCCGCAAATTCAAACAGAATCAAATAATTTTTTGCATACTTCCCTGAATTGTAGAGGTCTCAATGACTTTCGATTTTGGTGAAGATCGGTTAAGGGGAAGGGGTAGTTTACCTGCAACCTTTTACGTTTTAACAAGAGTAAAGTACTTGAAAATTTATTTAAACTTTTTGAAACAATGGTAATTGTTAAAAATAAAATAATTTTGTTGCCAGGCAATAAAATTATAATTTTTTCATTTTAATGTAATATAATATTTTTCATTTAATACAGCAATAAAAAGGCAGGTAAGACACAGCCTGGCTGTTTGGCTGAAAATGATTTTAAATATAAATCTTAGAATATGGAAGTCATGTATGGTTCTCCATACCGATATTTTAATATGCATTACATTTTGCTGGAAATCTATAGTACACTCACCTTCCTTCAACATATTTATTCCTAGTATACAGTCTTTATTCAGTCCAGGGATGATAAAAAATACTAAGTCAAATTTATAATTATCAACCTCAGCTTCTAAAAGTACTTGTTTTCGTATTAATTTTGATTTATGTCCGAATGCACCTTTTATATTGGTATTCGATAAGTTTAATAACTCGATTCTACCTAATTTATCTTTATTATGGTTGAACCACGTTTCGGCAATTCCGTTTAATTGACTCCCCGAATCAATAAGTGCAGTTAATTCTACATTATTTAATTTTATTTTTATTTCCGGACATTTATTGTACGGGAAATTAGTGGTTTCTTCTTCTTCATCCATTTTATCCAATTCTTCACGAATATCAATATAATCTAATGCTACGTCTAACTGGTTATTTATTTTTCTACTAGCTAAGTATTGTTGCCGCGATAGTGGGTTGGCTGGTCGTTTTTTGTACGTGATTCTTGTGAAGGGCCAGGTTGTTGACGCTCAATTGTTACTGTGTTGACAATGGGCTGTTTTGTTCCCCTATCCTCTGTACCAAACGTTTGTTTATTGCGCCACCCAGGTCTGTGACCCTCGTGTTCAGTCTCCATTTTCATACCCTTCGTTTTATGATAGCTATTGTTAATATGTCTTCCACCGTTGTCAGCCGTTGTTTGTTGTGGCGGCCGATACGATCCTCTCATTTCTCGTTGTTGAATGGTAGCAAACTCATTTAATAAGCTTTCAAATTGATCTACTTGTTGGACGCCTCTAGTTATGATGGCAACTTCTATTTCCTTACTATAGTGGCGTGCAAGTTTGCGAATTAAATGCTGATCCGAGATTGGTGGGATCAGTTGTCTGCACTGTAGAATTTTATTCTCGAGGTATTGCACCATAGTGAGTTTACCATTCGGATAATAACATCCGTACTCCAAGCTGTCCCGGATGTTTTCTTGAATTTGTTGACTCCAGAATTTCTTGGTAAACGCCTCCTCGAATTGTTCAAACGTATGTATTTGGGATTGTACGATTCTCCACCATACTGTTGCTTCACCCTCTAGATGCCTGTTAATCCACTTAATACCTCCGCTGGGGTAATATATTTCTTTAACCTCTTTTATTTCTTTTAGAAATTCCATGGGGTAGGCGTCTCGTCCGTTGTACCGTACCTCCTTTAACTGTTCTTGGTTAGCCACAATAGTATTTTGGTTGTTTACCATTGGTCTTGACTCCAACTCTGTTAATTTTCGTTTTAATTGCTCTTGATCTTCTTTCATCTCGTCGATGCGTCGACCCTTTTCTTCAGCTAATTTTCTTAATTGTTCTTCCATTTCTTCTTTGTTTACGGTAGAAATATTTCTGACTTCTTCTCGGACGACCTCTTTCGTTGTTTTTATTTCTCTTCTCACTTCCTGATTGATTCGATTTAAATTTTCACTTAAGTTTTGAGTAGTTTTTTGTATTTCACACTTAAATTTTTCACTTTGTTGCTGTACCACCTCGGCAAAATTATGCTCAGTCTTATTCAATTCTTCACGCCATGTTTTATTCACTATTTGAATATCACCAACTAATTTGTCATGCAACGTGTTCATATCGTTTTTTATCTCCTCTCTTAACTTAGTGTGCTTTCCTGTAATATCCTTAATAGCTACTTCTAATTTATTCTGATTTGCTTCAACTTTTTCTTCTAATTTCTTCTGATTTACTTTAATATCTTGAATGTCTTCATGTAATTTATTCAGACTTATTTCTAATTTATTCTGTAATTTCTTGTTATCTACTTTCATCAATTCGTATAGCATTTGCAGCTCACTTTGTGGCTGTGGTCCTTCTGCCCTTATTTGTTCCTTCTCCGTCTGTGGTACTGTCGCACTTACTTGTTCAACTTCTGCGCGTGGTCCTTCTGCCCTTATATTTTCAATATCCGTTCTGATTTCTTCCTCCATCATTGCTATGACTTGAGGATCTCCCATTTGGTTATATATCTCCATCTCTTCGCTCTCTTCAGCTCTCCTTGGTACTTGTGTTTCTTCTTCACTGGCCATTGTCGTATAAGGTGTTTCTTTTTCCATTTTGCGTGCCTTACTTCGCGTCAACATATACCGTATATATTCGAACCGTGACTAAGCAACTGTAGTTACAATTACTAGCCCTATGTTCTTAATGTCTACTCTATTTATTAATACTTCTATTTTATTTCTAATTCTCAGTTTAGTTAACTTATTTAACTCAATTCATTCATCTGCCTTTTTGACAAATCTAAATGTAGATTTTGCCACGCGAGTTGGGCGACAAATATAAGACTAATGCCACGCGTTGTGCAGCCAAATATAAGATTTCTTTATATTGGGAGTTTTTTGATAATTGTAATAAAGTAATAATTAAAATCACTTACTGCCAAAATGTTTCAATTTCCCGGGCGCCACCTCATATCTACAAGGATGTGGATATAAAGGATTCATTTGCCAAACACACAACAACAATATTATGTCTAATGCTTATTTAATTAATCAAGTTGTAGCAAATTACAAATATAACACTCTGTATGGATATTTCCTTAAGTAGAATCAGTTCTCTTATCTTAACAATGAGTATCTCTGAAATCGCGATTAATTAACATTTAATAATTTTCTAACAGTTATAATTGTAAATTATAATCTACAATTGTATTTGGCAAATTTAGATTAGTGTTTAGATATGATTTTTAAGAATTTACTAGTTGACGTTTTATTTCGCTTCAGTCGAATGCAGAGCAATGAGAGGCAGTTCTCAAGGTTAATTAATTATTAGTGTGAGTTCTTTGACTTGAATGAATTGAGTTTGTTGACTTAACTCTAAAGTACCATTAGTTTGAGAGCGTTGATTATTCGTAGTTCATACTCTCGGTGACATCATGTTGTCCTCTGTGTTTAGTAGTTGCTGATCTCCGTAGTCGTTGTAGATTACGTATCCTTTCGCGGTCACTGCACCTCACAATCACTGTTTAATTATTGAAGCATTCTCGACCTGTTCACTTTTCACGGCACACGTATTGTGTTGAATATGAGTGTCCTTAATTGATGTTGGTAAAGTTCATGTATAATGTTTTTTAAATAGTTCTTTAGATTGCTGATTTTATGTCTAATGTCTCTGTTGTAGAATATGCACTGAGTCTCTATGTTGATGTGTTCTGTATTATATAAAAGCTGCTGTGATGTTTATAGTTTCTTGTGAATTATTTGTAATTGTAGAATGTCTGTTAATTGAATTTGTCTTCACTTAGTATTGTACTGTGTATCCGTATTCTCCGACACTTTGTTTAAATTACGGTGAAGTTAATTAATTGTAAAGTCTCTTTACATGTTCACTTCGCGTGATATTACTTTATACTAATAGTCTGTCGAACGCGATTAACTGTTCAACTCTCTTGCGAGTTAAGATGATTCGTGGTGATCACTTTGTAGATGAGTACTAGACTAATGATGAGTACTAGACTGCCGTTTTTCTGTTCTGAGATCTACCAAGTAAACTCTCATCCCGCCTACCTCTGCTGAATCTTCCATCTGCTTGGATACTCTTATTGGTTCCTTAGCCAGTGTGACAAATTGTATATTCGTAATTGGTTTTCGAGTATATCTGCTTTATACGTGATTCTCTTGTCGAACTCCCATTGGTCCTGATTGTTCCTACAGCCGTTTTCTCTATTTACTAGGAATCTCATTCAAGCACTCCAGAATTCGTGAGTTTCACTTTCCCCTTGTAAATCAGGCGACAATTCTTTGTCTCTCGTGGCCGTCTCCTAGTGTCCACTTTCTGTTACGCTTTGACATAGATACAATACTGGTATTGTTCGATCTGCTGCACCATTGTTTATCTTCAAGTTGCACTCTAGCTTTGTTTTGAGTCTGGAACGAATCTTCCTTTGTAATCACGACTTTCGTCAAATTTCTACGTTGCAATTGTTCTGGCCTCTAATGTTGTACCGTATCGAATTGACAAACTCTTTGCTTTCAGTCTGTGTCAAAGTTTTAAAAAGGGTAAATTGGTTTATTGGGGGTTATGCCTTTCTTACTCAGACCAGCTGCCTGATGCGAAATACAACGTCTCACATACATTTAGTAAGTGTCACTCTTTTTGTCAAACAATTAACTTTACAGCCGTAACACATCAAGCTGTCTGTAGGTTACAATGCCAAGAGGACAGTCTTACAAACTTTCCCTTCACACACCCTCACATACTTCTTTGTCAAATATAACTGCTAGTACACATTATTTTTAGCTATTCTTTACTACTTGTACAATTTTATAAATATTTTTCAAAAATAAACGTTACACTACCCTATGCCATTAACCGATTTTCACCAAAACAATAGGTCTTGAGAACTCTACAATTCAGGGCTGTATGCAAAACATTATTTGATTCTCATTGAATTTACGGCAGTTATCGTTCGTCATAGAAAAAATTACTCTTGTTAAAACATAAAACGTTGCAGGTAAACTACCCCTTTCCCTTAACCGATCTCCACAAACACCAATAGGTATTGAGAACTCTACAATACAGGGCTCTATGCAAAACATCATTTGCTTCTGTGTGAATTTGCGGCTGTTATCGTTTACCATAGACAAATATCGGTATGGAGAACCATACATGACTTCCATATTCTAAGATTTATATTTAAAATCATTTTCAGCCAAACAGCCAGGGAAGGAATTTTAACAAAAAAATACTTCTTTCTTGCCAATAACGTAGTACACATATAAAAAATATTATCCCCTCCCCTTCAACTATAATTTTGATTTATAGAAAATTACCCCCAGCCCGTTCAACTAGCCTCTTCATTTATAGATATTTCATCTACGTTTCTACAGTGGATTATTAAGATCTTATCAGGATACTTTATCAAAATTAAGTACCTTACTCATGTTACAACAAAAAATGTTTCTGGTAAACTGCCCTTTCCCCGTAACCGATTTTCACCAAAATCAACAGACATTGAGTTCTCTATAGCTCAGGCACATATGTAAAAAATTATTTGATTCTGTTTGAATTTACGGCAGTTATGGTTCGTCATATAAAAAATTACCCATGTTAAAACATAAAACATGAGATTTATAAAACATATCTAAGATTTATATTTAAAATCATTTTTGAAATAAAATATTTTCATAGAACCTACTAACGCTGGGGAAATCTGAGGAGCCAATCAGAGTTGGGCCTACCTGTCACTCTGCTGAATTTGGTGGAAAGCCCTGTCACTGTCGTCAAAGTATCAGCCTTGACAGGGTCCTCTTTTTCTGCAAAATGGGAAAGGAGGCTTGAGATGGAGTGAGTGACATGGTCCCCACCTCAATGAAGAACCCATTGTTTTATAAAAATATATTTAAATTTTGAAAACTGAAAATTCTTTTCTTGTTGTAAATATTTATATTTTATAATCAAAATGACTTTATCAAAAAACAAACATTATTTTTTTATAATAAGTACTTACATATGTTTCTTAATATGCTTACTTTTTCTTCAATGTTGATGATCATTTCCAAACATTCTGACAAAATTGTATCTACAGAACAGTTAACATTCCCCAGGTTTCCAGTTCTGCTAATTTCTCATTACACCTTCCACTGACGTATTATTAACCATTTCATAAACTATCGTATAATCTTTTCAGATTTTGTGGTACAAAATCTGAAATTTTCAGATTGCCTGGCAACAAAATTATTTTATTTTCAACAATTACCATTGTTTGAAAAAGTTTAAATGAATTTTCAAGTACTTTACTCTTGTTAAAACGTAAAAGGTTGCTGGTAAACTACCCCTTCCCCTTAACTGATCTTCACCAAAATCTAAAGGCCTTGAGTCCTCTACAATTCACTGATGTATGCAAAAAATTATTTGATTCTGTTTGAATTTGCGGCAGTTATCGTTTACCATAGAAAATACGCTTGATAAAAAACGTTGCAGGTAAACTACCCCTTCCCCTCAACCGATCATCACCAAAAACAATAGGTCTTGAGAACACTACAAATCAGGGCAGTATGCAGAAAATTATTTGATTCTGTTTGAATTTGCGGCTGTTATCGTTTACCATAGAAAACATCCATAATAAAACATTAAACGTTGCTTGTAAACTACCCCTTTCCCTTAACCGATCTTCACCAAAAACGACAGGTCTTGGGAACTCTATAATTCAGGACTGTATGTAAAATATTATATGATTTTGTTTGAATGTGCGGCTGTTATCGTTTGCCATACAAAATACCCTTGATGAAACAAAAAAGGTGGCAGGTAAACTACCCCTTTCCCTTAAACGATCTTCACCAAAAACGATAGGTCTTGAGTACTCAAGAAATCAGGTGAGTATGCAAAAACGTATTTGATTCTGTTTGAATTTGCGGCTCTTACCGTTTGCCATAAAAAATACCCTTTTAAAACATAAAAAGTTGCTGGTAAACTACCCCTTCCCTTCAACCGATCTTTACCAAAATCAACAGATCTTGAGAATTCTAGAATTTAGGGCCGCATGCGAAACGTTATTTGTTTCTGTTTGCATTTGCGGCTGTTATCGTTTGCCAAACAAACAAAATTACCCTTGATAAAAAAAACCGTTGCAGGTAAACTACCCCTTTCCCTCAACCGATCTTTACCAAAAACAATAGGTCGCGAGTACTCTGCAAATCAGGGCTGCATGCAAAAAATTATTTGATTCTGTTTGAATTTCCGGCTGTTATCGTTTGCCATAAAAAAAAAATCTACAGACACAGACACACACACAGACACACACACAGACACACACACAGACACTTTTCGAAAAATGACTTTTTTTCATGTTTTGAGTGTAGTACAATCAGAATCTGCAATAATCTCGAACACGATTTTTTTTGCCATCACCATACTTCCATTTCCTTAAGGAACATGGAAATAAAATATCGGTATGGAGAACCATACATGACTTCCATGTTCTAAGATTTATATTTAAAATCAGATTCGAAATGAAATATTTCCATAGAAACTACGTCTTTCTACTTATTGCTTCAGGATTAACCACAGTACTGTGGTCACTAACGTATACCACCTCACGTTTTCGCACTCGATTTTCACTGATGTTGGCCGTCGATGGCACTGCCGAAAAGTATGGTTTTGCAGAAAAAATTGGACTACGGCTAAACAGCCCGGGAAGCAATTTTAACAAAAAACTACTTCTTTGTTGCCGATAACGTAGTACACATATACTAAATTCTCCCCTCCATCTTCAACTATAATTTGTAATTATAGAAAATTACCCCCACCCCGTTCACCTAACCTCTTAATTTATAGATATTTCATCTACGTTTCTACAGTGGATTATTATGACCTTCTTATCAGGATACTTTATTTATAAAAATTAAGTACTTTACTCTTGTTAAATCATAAAATGTTTCAGGTAAACCGTTCTCTTAACCGATCTTCACCAAAATCAACAGACCTTGAGCTTTCTGCAACATAGGAAATTGTGCAAAAAATTATTTGATTCTCTTTGAATTTACGGCAGTTATCGTTCGTCATATAAAAAATTACCCTTGTTAAAACATAAAATGTAGCTGGTAAACTACCCCTTTCCCTTAACCGATCTTCACCAACACCAACAGGTATTGAGAACTCTAAAATACAGGGTTGTATGCAAAACATCATTTGATTCTGTTTGAATTTGCGGCTGTTATCGTTTACCATAGAAAAAAATTACCCTTGATAAAAAAACTGCTGCAAGTAAACTACCCCTTTCCCTTAACCGATCTTCACCAAAAACGACAGGTCTTGAGTACTCTACAATTCAGGCCGGTATGCAAACAATTATTTGATTCTGTTTGAATTTGCGGCTCTTATCGTTTGCCATATAAAACATCCATAATAAAACATTAAACGTTGCTTGTAAACTACCCTATGCCATTAACCGATTTTCACCAAAACAGTAGGTCTTGAGAACTCTACAATTCAGGGCTGTATGCAAAACATTATTTGATTCTCATTGAATTTACGGCAGTTATCTTTCGTCATAGAAAAAATTACTCTTGTTAAAACATAAAACGTTGCAGGTAAACTACCCCTTTCCCTTAACCGATCTCCACAAACACCAATAGGTATTGAGAACTCTACAATACAGGGCTGTATGCAAAACATCATTTGATTCTGTGTGAATTTGCGGCTGTTATCGTTTACCATAGACAAATATCGGTATGGAGAACCATACATGACTTCCATATTCTAAGATTTATATTTAAAATCCTTTTCAGCCAAACAGCCAGGGAAGGAATTTTAACAAAAAAATACTTCTTTCTTGCCAATAACGTAGTACACATATAAAAAATATTATCCCCTCCCCTTCAACTATAATTTTGATTTATAGAAAATTACCCCCAGCCCGTTCAACTAGCCTCTTCATTTATAGATATTTCATCTACGTTTCTACAGTGGATTATTAAGATCTTATCAGGATACTTTATCAAAATTAAGTACCTTACTCATGTTACAACAAAAAATGTTTCCGGTAAACTGCCCTTTCCCCGTAACCGATTTTCACCAAAATCAACAGACATTGAGTTCTCTATAGCTCAGGCACATATGTAAAAAATTATTTGATTCTGTTTGAATTTACGGCAGTTATGGTTCGTCATATAAAAAATTACCCATGTTAAAACATAAAACATGAGATTTATAAAACATATCTAAGATTTATATTTAAAATCATTTTTGAAATAAAATATTTTCATAGAACCTACTAACGCTGGGGAAATCTGAGGAGCCAATCAGAGTTGGGCCTACCTGTCACTCTGCTGAATTTGGTGGAAAGCCCTGTCACTGTCGTCAAAGTATCAGCCTTGACAGGGTCCTCTTTTTCTGCAAAATGGGAAAGGAGGCTTGAGATGGAGTGAGTGACATGGTCCCCACCTCAATGAAGAACCCATTGTTTTATAAAAATATATTTAAATTTTGAAAACTGAAAATTCTTTTCTTGTTGTAAATATTTATATTTTATAATCAAAATGACTTTATCAAAAAACAAACATTATTTTTTTATAATAAGTACTTACATATGTTTCTTAATATGCTTACTTTTTCTTCAATGTTGATGATCATTTCCAAACATTCTGACAAAATTGTATCTACAGAACAGTTAACATTCCCCAGGTTTCCAGTGCTGCTAATTTCTCATTACACCTTCCACTGACGTATTATTAACCATTTCATAAACTATCGTATAATCTTTTCAGATTTTGTGGTACAAAATCTGAAATTTTCAGATTGCCTGGCAACAAAATTATTTTATTTTCAACAATTACCATTGTTTGAAAAAGTTTAAATGAATTTTCAAGTACTTTACTCTTGTTAAAACGTAAAAGGTTGCAGGTAAACTACCCCTTCCCCTTAACTGATCTTCACCAAAATCTAAAGGCCTCGAGTCCTCTACAATTCACTGAGGTATGCAAAAAATTATTTGATTCTGTTTGAATTTGCGGCAGTTATCGTTTACCATAGAAAATACGCTTGATAAAAAACGTTGCAGGTAAACTACCCCTTCCCCTCAACCGATCATCACCAAAAACAATAGGTATTGAGTACTCTACAAATCAGGGCAGTATGCAGAAAATTATTTCATTCTGTTTGAATTTGCGGCTGTTATCGTTTGCCATAGAAAATACCCTTGTTAAAAAAACGTTGTTGGTAAACTACCCCTTTCCCTTAACCGATCTTCACCAAAAACAACAGGTCTTGAGAACTCTACAATTCAGGGCTGTATGCAAAACATCATTTGATTCTGTTTGAATTTGCGGCTGTTATCGTTAACCATAGAAAAAATTTCCCTTGATAAAAAACCGTTGCAGGTAAACTACCCCTTTCCCTTAACCGATCTTCACCAAAAACCATAGGTCTTGAGAACTCTATAATGCAGGGCTGTATGTAAAATATTATATGATTTTGTTTGAATTTGCGGCTGTTATCGTTTGCCATACAAAATACCCTTGATAAAACAAAAAACGTTGCTGGTAAACTACCCCTTTCCCTTAAACGATCTTCACCAAAAACGACAGGTCTTGAGAACTCTACTATTCAGGGCTGTATGTAAAATATTATATGATTTTGTTTGAATTTGCGGCTGTTATCGTTTGCCATACAAAATACCCTTGATAAAACAAAAAACGTGGCCGGTAAACTACCCCTTTCCCTTAAACGATCTTCACCAAAAACGATAGGTCTTGAGAACTCTACAATTCAGGACTGTATGTAAAATATTATATGATTTTGTTTGAATTTGCGGCTGTTATCGTTTGCCATATAAAATACCCTTGATAAAACAAAAAACGAGGCTGGTAAACTACCCCTTTCCCTTAAACGATCTTCACCAAAACCAATAGGTCTTGAGTACTCAAGAAATCAAGGCAGTATGCAAAAACGTATTTGATTCTGTTTGAATGTGCGGCTCTTACCGTTTGCCATAGAAAATACCCTTTTAAAACATAAAACGTTGCTGGTAAACTACCCCTTCCCTTCAACCGATCTTTACCAAAATCAACAGATCTTGAGAACTCTAGAATTCAGGGCCGTATGCGAAACGTTATTTGATTCTGTTGGAATTTGCGGCTGTTATCGTTTGCCAAACAAACAAAATTACCCTTGATAAAAAAAAACCGTTGCTGGTAAACTACCCCCTTCCCTCAACCGATCTTCACCAAAAACAATAGGTAGCGAGTACCCTGTAAATCAGGGCTGTGTGCAAAAAATTACTTGATTCTGTTTGAATTTGCGGCTGTTATCGTTGGCCATAGAAAAAAAATCTAAAGACACACAGACACACACACAGACACACACACACAGACACTTTTCGAAAAATGACTTTTTTTCATGTTTTGAGTGTAGTACAATCAGAATCTGGAATAATCTCGAACACGATTTTTTTTGCCATCACCATACTTCCATTTCCTTAAAGAACATGGAAATAAAATATCGGTATGGAGAACCATACATGACTTCCATGTTCTAAGATTTATATTTAAAATCATATTCGAAATGAAATATTTCCATAGAAACTACGTCTTTCTACTTATTGCTTCAGGATTTACCACAGTACTGTGGTCACTAACGTATACCACCTCACGTTTTCGCACTCGATTTTCACTGATGTTGGCCGTCGATGGCACTGCCGAAAAGTATGGTTTTGCAGAAAAAATTGGACTACGGCTAAACAGCCCGGGAAGCAATTTTAACAAAAAACTACTTCTTTGTTGCCGATAACGTAGTACACATATACTAAATTCTCCCCTCCATCTTCAACTATAATTTGTAATTATAGAAAATTACCCCCACCCCGTTCACCTAACCTCTTAATTTATAGATATTTCATCTACGTTTCTACAGTGGATTATTATGACCTTCTTATCAGGATACTTTATTTATAAAAATTAAGTACTTTACTCTTGTTAAATCATAAAATGTTCCAGGTAAACTACCCCTTCCTCTTAACCGATCTTCACGAAAATCAACAGGTATTGAGAACTCTAAAATACAGGGTTGTATGCAAAACATCAACATCAAGGGTTGTATGTTGAGCTTTCTGCAACATAGGAAATTGTGCAAAAAATTATTTGATTCTCTATGAATTTACGGCAGTTATCGTTCGTCATATAAAAAATTACCCTTGTTAAAACATAAAATGTTGCAGGTAAACTACCCCTTTCCCTTAACCGATCTTCACCAACACCAACAGGTATTGAGAACTCTAAAATACAGGGTTGTATGCAAAACATCATTTGATTCTGTTTGAATTTGCGGCTGTTATCGTTTACCATAGAAAAAATTACCCTTGATAAAAAAACTGCTGCCGGTAAACTACCCCTTCCCCTTAACCGATCTTCACCAAAAACAATAGGTCTTGAGAACTCTACTATTCAGGGCTGTATGTAAAATATTATATGATTTTGTTTGAATTTGCGGCTGTTATCGTTTGCCATACAAAATACCCTTGATAAAACAAAAAACGTGGCCGGTAAACTACCCCTTTCCCTTAAACGATCTTCACCAAAAACGATAGGTCTTGAGAACTCTACAATTCAGGACTGTATGTAAAATATTATATGATTTTGTTTGAATTTGCGGCTGTTATCATTTGCCATATAAAATACCCTTGATAAAACAAAAAACGTGGCTGGTAAACTACCCCTTTCCCTTAAACGATCTTCACCAAAACCAATAGGTCTTGAGTACTCAAGAAATCAGGGCAGTATGCAAAAACGTATTTGATTCTGTTTGAATTTGCGGCTCTTACCGTTTGCCATAGAAAATACCCTTTTAAAACATAAAACGTTGCTGGTAAACTACCCCTTCCCTTCAACCGATCTTTACCAAAATCAACAGATCTTGAGAACTCTAGAATTCAGGGCCGTATGCGAAACGTTATTTGATTCTGTTGGAATTTGCGGCTGTTATCGTTTGCCAAACAAACAAAATTACCCTTGATAAAAAAAACCGTTGCAGGTAAACTACCCCTTTCCCTCAACCGATCTTCACCAAAAACAATAGGTAGCGAGTACCCTGTAAATCAGGGCTGTGTGCAAAAAAGTACTTGATTCTGTTTGAATTTGCGGCTGTTATCGTTTGCCATAGAAAAAAAATCTAAAGACACACAGACACACACACAGACACACACAGACACTTTTCGAAAAATGACTTTTTTTCATGTTTTGAGTGTAGTACAATCAGAATCTGGAATAATCTCGAACACGATTTTTTTTGCCATCACCATACTTCCATTTCCTTAAAGAACATGGAAATAAAATATCGGTATGGAGAACCATACATGACTTCCATGTTCTAAGATTTATATTTAAAATCATATTCGAAATGAAATATTTCCATAGAAACTACGTCTTTCTACTTATTGCTTCAGGATTTACCACAGTACTGTGGTCACTAACGTATACCACCTCACGTTTTCGCACTCGATTTTCACTGATGTTGGCCGTCGATGGCACTGCCGAAAAGTATGGTTTTGCAGAAAAAATTGGACTACGGCTAAACAGCCCGGGAAGCAATTTTAACAAAAAACTACTTCTTTGTTGCCGATAACGTAGTACACATATACTAAATTCTCCCCTCCATCTTCAACTATAATTTGTAATTATAGAAAATTACCCCCACCCCGTTCACCTAACCTCTTAATTTATAGATATTTCATCTACGTTTCTACAGTGGATTATTATGACCTTCTTATCAGGATACTTTATTTATAAAAATTAAGTACTTTACTCTTGTTAAATCATAAAATGTTCCTGGTAAACTACCCCTTCCTCTTAACCGATCTTCACGAAAATCAACAGGTATTGAGAACTCTAAAATACAGGGTTGTATGCAAAACATCAACATCAAGGGTTGTATGTTGAGCTTTCTGCAACATAGGAAATTGTGCAAAAAATTATTTGATTCTCTATGAATTTACGGCAGTTATCGTTCGTCATATAAAAAATTACCCTTGTTAAAACATAAAATGTTGCAGGTAAACTACCCCTTTCCCTTAACCGATCTTCACCAACACCAACAGGTATTGAGAACTCTAAAATACAGGGTTGTATGCAAAACATCATTTGATTCTGTTTGAATTTGCGGCTGTTATCGTTTACCATAGAAAAAATTACCCTTGATAAAAAAACTGCTGCCGGTAAACTACCCCTTCCCCTTAACCGATCTTCACCAAAAACGATAGGTCTTGAGAACTCTACCATTCAGGGCAGTATGCAAAATATTAAGTGATTCCGTGTGAATTTGCGGCTGTTATCGTTTGCCATACAAAATACCCTTGATAAAACAAAAAACGTAGCTGGTAAACTACCCTATGCCATTAACCGATTTTCACCAAAACAATAGGTCTTGAGAACTCTACAATTCAGGGCTGTATGCAAAACATTATTTGATTCTCATTGAATTTACGGCAGTTATCGTTCGTCATAGAAAAAATTACTCTTGTTAAAACATAAAACGTTGCAGGTAAACTACCCCTTTCCCTTAACCGATCTCCACAAACACCAATAGGTATTGAGAACTCTACAATACAGGGCTGTATGCAAAACATCATTTGATTCTGTGTGAAATTGCGGCTGTTATCGTTTACCATAGACAAAAATTACCCTTGATAAAAAACCGTTGCCGGTAAACTACCCCTTCCCCTTAACCGATCTTCACCAAAAACGATAGGTCTTGAGAACTCTACAATTCAGGGCAGTATGAAAAATATTAAGTGATTCTGTTTGAATTTGCGACTCTTATCGTTTGCCATAGGAAATACCCATTTAAAACATAAAACGTACCTGGTAAACTACCCCTTTCCCTTATCCGGTCTTCACCAAAATCAATAGATCTTGAGAAATGTACAGTTTAGGGCTGTATGCAAATAATAATTTGAATGTGTTTGAATTTGCGGCTGCTATCGTTTGCCATATAAAATACCCTTGTTAAAACATAAAACGTTGCGGGTAAACTACCCCTTTTCCTTAACCGATCTTTACCAAAAACAACAGATCGTGAGAACTCTACAATTCAGGGCTGTATGCGAAACATTATTTGATTCTGTTTAAATTTGCGGCTGTTATCGTTTGCCAAACAAACAAAATTACCCTTGATAAAAAAAACCGTTGCTGGTAAACTACCCCTTTCCCTCAACCAATCTTCACCAAAAACAATAGGTCCCGAGTACTCTACAAATCAGGGCTGTCTGCAAAAAATTATTTGATTCTGTTTGAATTTGCGGCTGTTATCGTTTGCCATAGAAAAAAATCTACAGACACACACACAGATACTTTTCGAAAAACGACTTTTTTTCATGTTTTGAGTGTAGTACAATCAGAATCTGCAATAATCTCGAACACGATTTTTTTTGCCATCACCATACTTCCATTTCCTTAAGGAACATGGAAGTAAAAATTAACCTTGATAAAAAACCGTTGCAGGTAAACTACTGTAACCCCTCTTTCAACTTTTAGACTTTATTAAAAAAAAAAAACTTTTTTATTATTTTTTTTTTATTTTATTTTTTTTATTTTTTTTTGAAAGAGGGGCCACTAGTTATTTAAAACTAGGCCAGAGCCTAGGGAAGCCAAAACTGCGCTGGGTCCAGTATGACGGGACTTGCAATTAAACTCATTGTTTAGCAACAATAACAATTTTATTTAGCTATTTCGAATAACATGCAAGTATCCTTTCATCAAATTAAATTACATTCCGGAGTTCATTCAGAGGTGCCGCAATCTCCGCCGCGTTTGGGATGAAACGTCGATAGAAATTGACCATCCCCACAAATCTCGCGATGCCTTTGGCATCCTTTGGTGGGGGAAAGTCCCTGATCCCCTGTGTTCGCTCAGGATCCACAGTGACACCTCTATGGGAAATCAGGTGGCCCAGAAAAGAAATTTGTGTCTGGGCAAACTTCACCTTTTCTGGATTGACAGTGAGGCCGGCACCCCTCAACCTGCACATCACCTCTTCAAGATGATCCAAATGTTCCTCGTACCCCTTGCTGTACACCAGCAAGTCATCAAGATAATTAAAAACGTACTTGAACTTGACATCGTGAAAAACGGTGTCAAGCAAACGGGTGAGTGTTTGGGCCCCTACCGCTAGACCCATAGGAACCCTAGTATACTGATAGAGGTTCCACGGAACACAGAATGCCGTGTAGGGCCTACTTTCTTTCGTCAAGAGAATCTGGTGATATGCAGAGTTGAGGTCAATGATGGTTAAATACCTCGCCTCACTGAACCAATCGAACGCGGAATGAAGGTCAGGAAGTGGGACCGAATCTACCTCGATGTTAGCGTTCAGCTTGCGGTAGTCGATGACCATCCTGTGCTTACCTCCAGGCTTGGGCACTAGGAACGCTGGACTGGCATAACTGGACTGAGAAGGTTCAATCACCCCTTGATCTAATAATTCTTGAACCTTCTCCCTCAAGATGCTCATCTTCGGAGGGGCAAACTTATAAGGGTGGGAGCGCACCACCTTGGAGTCCGTTAGGCGGATCTTATACTCCAAGAGATGTGTGAGCCCAAGGGCCGGAGTTAATACAGTGGGGAAACGCTCACACAACTGATCTAAAGCGGACCGCTGGGACTGGGAGAGGTGGTCTCTAGATGTGTCGGGGCACTTAACCTCTTGGATATCTTGCCTGGTCCCCTGATATCCAAGGAAAGGGATTACAACTCCCCGATTAAATTTAAAATAGCATTGGTGCTCTTGGATGTCAATAACGAGACCACTTTTGCAGATGAAATCGGCACCAATAATGCATTCAACTCCCAGAGCAGGAGAAACCAGAAAGCTCCACACCCAAGAAAATCCCTCGATTTTGAACTTGAAAGAAACTACCCGGGAAATGGGCAGAATTTCCTGGGATGCCGTCCAGCACACTACGGAAGACTGTTCCGACCTTTTAATTAAACCCTGTCGTTCAAGGTCCTCGCACACTTTGGATGAAATGATAGATCTTGCTGATCCGGAGTCAACTAATGCTCTGAGTTGACTCTTTTTCAACTCCAACAGCAAGAAGGGGCATACAGAAGTGGTTCTAGAGATGGTTTGGAGGACCTTGCTGCCTAAAGACTTGGGACCTACAACTGGCCTGGAGGCGCGTACCTTAGAAGACCCGCGACAGGTAGGGGAAGACCTCCGACATATCTTCCCCTCATTGACCCTTTTCTGAATGACCTTGGGCGCCTTGGGGAGGGACGTTGGACTCGACCCAACCCCAGTACAAAATCGTCTGACGTGGCCCAACCTACCACACTTAAAACAAGTCACATTAGGCGAACGACGGCGCCTCTCGCTACAAGAGTTTATAATTCTATTTTCATTACCGCATGAGGATGGAACGATTCGCCCCCCATGCCTCTCGTGTCTTAACTTATCATGGGTCACGGGACTCGTCAATCCCCTGGACCGTTCTAGAAAACACACATAGCCGTTCGAGATCCGCAAAACAACGTGGACGGTCCGCGAACACCAAACGGGATCTCTCTTGGGGCGTCACCCCTTCTAAAATTCTTCCAACGACATCCTTCTCGGGCAACCCTAACCTCAAAACCCGAGCACATTTACGGATATCCTGCACAAAATCCCCCAACGCCTCTCCGTTGGCCTGTGCACGATAGAACCGGCTAAGTTTCAAATGCTCACGTTGCCGACGGGGTATGAAAGAGTCCAACACCTCCCCATGGAGAGAGTCGATACTGCCACCACGACGCAGAGTGCGGGTGACCAGCTCAGCCAATGAACCCCGGCAATATGGATATATAACAGACAAGAGGACATCCTCGGGCAGCCCAGGAAACTCCGCCAACTGCAGGACGATGTCCAGGAAAACCAACAATTTGCCCACATCTTGTCCATCTACCACCGGAAGTCTCTGGAGAATGCCGGAAATAGGGTTGGGTAGTTTCCGGTAACCTACCCCCGCCAGAATCACAATTCAAAACCCACAACAACAAACATAATTCCCACGAAACACCTAACACAAAAACATGACTTACAACACATATTAACAAGAATCGGAAAAACTCAAGTACTGTCCTTCCTTTGAGTAGACCCCCGGGTTCCCTAGCGCTGCGAAAACTCAATCCACTCCAGAACCAACTCCCCGTCAGCCGCCAGACTCAAAGAAGAAACGACATCAAACACTAACACTAACATACAATCCACACCACCGAACAACTACAACATATAACAATTCGACAAGACATTTATTATAAATACCAAGACTAAGTCGGGTCCATGACAGTACCGACTTCCGGTCAGGCCATACCGCATCCAGTTAACCTCTCGCGTTATTACTTCATAACACTTTATATAACAGGCAGCCATTCCCCCGGCAACACCCCCGCGCTCTCCGGTAAGATCCAATCTCAACAATAATAAAACTCCCAACTAAAACGCATGCCACGTGGCGGCACCAGGTTTACAATTGAAATCCCATAGCATCTACCAATTATTTTCATTTTCAAATATTGCTGATGTTTGATGTTCTTTCCAAACTATTTCCGAGCTTGCAAGCCCCGTCACAACACAGGACCCAAGGGTTCGACCCAAAGAATCGATCGCGCTCTGCTACCATTTGTAACCCCTCTTTCAACTTTTAGACTTTATTAAAAAAAAAAACTTTTTTATTTTTTTTTTTATTTTTTTTATTTTTTTTTTTTTGAATGAGGGGCCACTAGTTATTTAAAACTAGGCCAGAGCCTAGGGAAGCCAAAACTGCGCTGGGTCCAGTATGACGGGACTTGCAATTAAACTCATTGTTTAGCAACAATAACAATTTTATTTAGCTATTTCGAATAACATGCAAGTATCCTTTCATCAAATTAAATTACATGTAGACATCAGCATAATAATAACGCCTTACATGTAGACATCAGCATAATAATAACTCCCAAATATTAATAACTATAACATCAATCAATATGCACACATAATTACACACAAATAAATAGTTACATAAATACACATGGCGGACACATATCGATATGCACACATATATATATATATATACTACACACATGTTCACCTGGCAGGCAGCTCAGAAACATTTAACCATGCCACCGAAGAATAGCATCTTCAGTATCAGTGACCTAGATCCCCATCCCAAAATACAGTAAAGGGGTAAAGTACCCAGCCTACATAAACCTTCATAAACCAAACCATAAACCAGTCCAGTTATGACTGCTTGCAACCAAAGAATTATCACAAAATTTTAGAAAAGCTCCCCCAGATAGGACTGCGCCATGGTCAGGTCAACATGGGCGCACGGCCGTACGAAGGTATAACAGAATTTATGAATAGCAGTAAGAATCAATAGTGTACTCATATTAACAACTGCACCAGTAGTACACTGGCTATGGCAGTAGAAGAACTGAACGAAATTTCACTTATATTGAAATGTTACTGAGTTAATATAATTTTATAAAACATATAAAATATGGTTTATGATTGAACCAATAGTGTGCTCATATTAACAATTTAACTAGTAGTACACTGGCTATGGCAGTAAAAGAACTGAATGAAATTTACTTATATTGAAATATTACTGAATTAATATAATATTATAAAATATATATATAAAGACCATTTTAATTAAAAAAACTTTATAACATCCGCCCCTAATAAAACACGTTTGAGTTGTTTCTACAGTGTTGGCTTGGCCACAGGCGAGGCCATGCGCACCACCAGTTTCAGCAACCTAAAACATGCTATAGACCTGTACTAACGGCACCAGCGGGTGACGTCCACAGGTTACAGCACCACCCCAAACCTTTAAATCTACAAAAAAACGAAACCCATATAGCTATGAATACCCTTAATCAATGTGAGCATAATTCACCCCCAACAAATCAGTAAACTTAAGTCACCCACACTTTTACCCTTAAAGAAAATTTCTCAGCAAAATTCGGTAGCGCATGACCCCGTCCGGGCTCACACTTACTAAGGGGGCATAAGCCTTAATAAAATATACTGAGAAAATTTAAAAGCACTATTGTCTCGCTGGACTTGTGTCCCAACAACTTTAATTGGAGAAGTTCCAGGAAGTGAATACGGTGTTCTACATTGCAGAGGCCAAAATATAGATAAAAGGGTAAATGTCACCTGTGAATTCCGGCACAAAACCTGGTGTATTGTCCATTTCTTCCTCCCGACGGCACAGACGGAGAATTACTCGTATAATGTCATTGGTGGCAGAACTCCGGCCACCCGCTGGAGTGGATCGAGATCGTCTTAGGTCGGGAACCCTGAACAATTATATATATTGACAATTACTTAATGTTACCCAATTCACGATCCCCCTAATATTCATGACTCCAGCAAAATCACACACTACCACATGCTCAGATTAAAAGAAAATATGCAATTTTTAAGAAAGCACAGAAGTTACCTTCAGTAGAAAATTTTAGAATTAAAATTACTAGTATTTATGGACAGTTCGTCAACTTAATAAACCCTTATTACAATATCGAGATGAGTTGCAAACTTAAACAGGTTCATAAAACATATACAGTTCATATACCTCTACATTTAGTGCATAAAACATTCTCTTATGCCCCCCTATGATTATAAAGAAATTATTATGATATAATTAGGAAAAATACACAGCTATAATTACTTTGTAAATGCTTTAGCTCAGCCAGTGTTAACTTTCAAGGCATGCATACACAGAGTTTAACTTGCACACGCCACGTGGTGACTTTCGTATTTATATCGCATTGCATCGGCATTACTTTAAGCTAAATAACTATTCTTTTCTTAAATAATAAATAAGTTACTTTTAACAGACTTACCGAAGAGTCGCTTAGTCGATTATCTAGTCATGATGGTTAATAGTAGAGTACAAAATCAAACTGATGTCCGCCGGGAGAAATTGGTTTCGTGTTTCGTGTTCGGCTGCCTGACGATGACTGAACTCCGTAGTCACAAGAAAAATATCTCTATCACTCCCGCCTAGAGCGCGCACGGATCGCGAACAAGACAGATAATGGCTCATACATCGCTCAAATAATTAATTCACAAACCCCCGCAATGACCGTCACCTAATTAACTAGGAAAATGGCCGAGTATTCCAAAACTCGGCACACCCCCACTCCAAAAGGGCAACATGGTTGCCCCAATTGGAACTCAGTGGTACCCTGCAGTGTACCATCCTTATATACCATACTCAAGTTGTTATCGGTTTTCCCATCAGTCATGGCTCCCAGGAGAACAGAGGCTCAGAAGGAAAATGAAAGAGCAGAAGAAGACATGTAACGTGTAAGTGTGTAGCCACCGCAGGCTGACCTGATCAGGGCCAGCCAACGGCAAGAAGAGACAGCGAAGAAAAGACGAAAGAAGGTACGGGAGCTCCCTGAGCACTGGTCCCCCGAGACATGCCCAACTATTTTTGAGAAACCGACACAACCACAACAGGGCGGCAAGCCCTATAGTTACCAGAGGGACCAGCCCCCAAAACGCCAAACAATAACCGTGTTTCAGAATCACTGAAGAAAAGGGGATCGGGTCTCCATGACCCAATAATCTCACTTGCATGTGTTGTATACATATCCACAATCCCATACGTGTGTGTGTGCTCCAAGGGCTCTCTACTCTCCTTTTTTTTTTTTTTTTTTTTTTTTTTTTTTTTTTTTTTTTTTTTTTTTTTTTTTGGCAGGCTAGGAAAATCAGGAAGAAGGAAAGGGCAAGGATCATTGAAGATCAAGGCCTGGAACAGAAGGTAAGGACATGGCTCTCTCCAGAAAAAAGGAAAATTGGAGAGAACCAAGGCTCGCGCAGGCAGGGGCGCATCCCTAAAGTAGACGAACACCACTGGGACTGTGGGGAACACCTACCCGCTACCATACATCAACCCCCCCCCCAGAGCACACACCTCCCCGAATAACCTCCATCCCTACCTAAATGGGGACCGACACGTTCCCCCCTTTTCTATCAGCCCGTCCGCCCGATGTGGCAGGGCTTCAACTTCGAAACGTGCGAGACTATCTCTTTAGACGTATCTCCCGGTTCGCCCAACCTAGCCGTCACAGGCGACGCGAACCCCAGGATGCGGTACGGCCCCGACCAGCGGTAGCACAGCTTGGCGGCTCTTTTATCGGCAGCTGAGCTGATCGGGTGGCTCTGGCAGTAGACCAAATCTCCTACTTTAAAGGGATTTGGAATACGCCCCTGATTATACCGACTACGGACGCGCTCGTGCGCACGAAGCAAATTCTTCCGGGCCTCTTTCCACCTATCTGCCGTCCTAATGTCCGGATTACTCGGCAGAAGATCGTCTATGTTCCACAAGTTGGCCAAGGGAAGCGTAGGCGAGAAACCAAACATAACTTCAAAGGGAACGGCCTTATGACTGTCATGCAGGGCCGTATTGAAAGCTAGCTGTAACCACTTAAGGTTCTGGTCCCAGGTGGTCTGTTGCTCTGCATGATAAGCAATAAGCGCGGACCTGAGATTCCTGTTGAATCTCTCCGCGTGGGACGGCTGTGGGTAATAGGGGGAAGTGGTTACATGTTTGATGCCATTGGCGAAGCACATTCGCCGAAAATCGCCTGAAATAAATTGTGGACCATTGTCCGAGACAATGATGGCCGGAAGACCGAAGTGCTGAAATACATGACTCTGGAGCGCGTTTATGGTCAATCGAGCAGTTGCCTGCCGTAAGGGCAGTAGCCAGGCAAACTTCGAAAAAGCATCCACACAGACAAGTAGGTAAGCATTACCTGACTTGCTACGCGGGAAGGGTCCCACGTAGTCGATGAATAGCTTCTCCATCGGTCTGCTCGCCACATCAGATGACAACAGCCCTAACTTTGTGTTTTGGGCAGGCTTGCTTAAGCCACAGAGATGACATGCCTTCACCCGAGTTGCTATGTCCCTATCCATGCCCTTCCAGATGAAGTTTTTCCTAATACTGGAAATGGTCTTCGAAATTCCCTTATGTCCACCTACCGGGGAATCGTGATAGTAGCTGAAGACCATGGGCACGAGTTTGCTAGGAAGCACTATCTTCGGGGCCCGTCCTTTCTTCTCTCTGCAACACAGGACGCCCCTGGACAAGAAGTAGGGGACCTGCACGTTACCCTCTTTTAGATTTTGGATGATCGGACCCAACTCTTCATCATTTAACTGATGGGGCAACACATCAGTAAAAGCTAAAGGAAAGTCCAGTAGAACAGAACAGGGTTGCTCCGGCTGGGCTGGGAGAACATACGGGACAAAGCATCTGCAACCACATTTTGAGTTCCCCGAATGTGTTGCACCTTAAATTTAAAGGATGAGATTTTAACCACCCATCGTCCAATCTTACCCAGCTGCCGGGGATGAGCGAGAAGCCAAGAGAGAGCCTGGTTGTCGGTCTCGAGCAGGAACTCAGCGTGTTCCAGAAAACGCCTGAACTTATCTAGAGCGTATAAAACAGCCAAACACTCTAGCTCATACACTGAAGACTTCCGTTCTTGTTGGGTCAAAGTTCTAGAAATGAAGGCCACAGGCTGCCTAGCACCATCAACGACTTGGGACACAACCGCCCCGAGCGCCACCGAACTCGCGTCCGTCTGTAAGATAAACTGTCTCGAGAAGTCTGGCATCCTCAGTACTGGAGGGGAAATAATGGCTTCCTTCAGAGTCTCGAAAGCCTTCTGTTGCTTTTCCCCCCATACAAAATTGGCGCCCTTCTTCCGGAGTTCATTCAGAGGTGCCGCAATCTCCGCCGCGTTTGGGATGAAACGTCGATAGAAATTGACCATCCCCACAAATCTCGCGATGCCTTTGGCATCCTTTGGTGGGGGAAAGTCCCTGATCCCCTGTGTTCGCTCAGGATCCACAGTGACACCTCTATGGGAAATCAGGTGGCCCAGAAAAGAAATTTGTGTCTGGGCAAACTTCACCTTTTCTGGATTGACAGTGAGGCCGGCACCCCTCAACCTGCACATCACCTCTTCAAGACGATCCAAATGTTCCTCGTACCCCTTGCTGTACACCAGCAAGTCATCAAGATAATTAAAAACGTACTTGAACTTGACATCGTGAAAAACGGTGTCAAGCAAACGGGTGAGTGTTTGGGCCCCTACCGCTAGACCCATAGGAACCCTAGTATACTGATAGAGGTTCCACGGAACACAGAATGCCGTGTAGGGCCTACTTTCTTTCGTCAAGAGAATCTGGTGATATGCAGAGTTGAGGTCAATGATGGTTAAATACCTCGCCTCACTGAACCAATCGAACGCGGAATGAAGGTCAGGAAGTGGGACCGAATCTACCTCGATGTTAGCGTTCAGCTTGCGGTAGTCGATGACCATCCTGTGCTTACCTCCAGGCTTGGGCACTAGGAACGCTGGACTGGCATAACTGGACTGAGAAGGTTCAATCACCCCTTGATCTAATAATTCTTGAACCTTCTCCCTCAAGATGCTCATCTTCGGAGGGGCAAACTTATAAGGGTGGGAGCGCACCACCTTGGAGTCCGTTAGGCGGATCTTATACTCCAAGAGATGTGTGAGCCCAAGGGCCGGAGTTAATACAGTGGGGAAACGCTCACACAACTGATCTAAAGCGGACCGCTGGGACTGGGAGAGGTGGTCTCTAGATGTGTCGGGGCACTTAACCTCTTGGATATCTTGCCTGGTCCCCTGATATCCAAGGAAAGGGATTACAACTCCCCGATTAAATTTAAAATAGCATTGGTGCTCTTGGATGTCAATAACGAGACCACTTTTGCAGATGAAATCGGCACCAATAATGCATTCAACTCCCAGAGCAGGAGAAACCAGAAAGCTCCACACCCAAGAAAATCCCTCGATTTTGAACTTGAAAGAAACTACCCGGGAAATGGGCAGAATTTCCTGGGATGCCGTCCAGCACACTACGGAAGACTGTTCCGACCTTTTAATTAAACCCTGTCGTTCAAGGTCCTCGCACACTTTGGATGAAATGATAGATCTTGCTGATCCGGAGTCAACTAATGCTCTGAGTTGACTCTTTTTCAACTCCAACAGCAAGAAGGGGCATACAGAAGTGGTTCTAGAGATGGTTTGGAGGACCTTGCTGCCTAAAGACTTGGGACCTACAACTGGCCTGGAGGCGCGTACCTTAGAAGACCCGCGACAGGTAGGGGAAGACCTCCGACATATCTTCCCCTCATTGACCCTTTTCTGAATGACCTTGGGCGCCTTGGGGAGGGACGTTGGACTCGACCCAACCCCAGTACAAAAACGTCTGACGTGGCCCAACCTACCACACTTAAAACAAGTCACATTAGGCGAACGACGGCGCCTCTCGCTACAAGAGTTTATAATTCTATTTTCATTACCGCATGAGGATGGAACGATTCACCCCCCATGCCTCTCGTGTCTTAACTTATCATGGGTCACGGGACTCGTCAATCCCCTGGACCGTTCTAGAAAACACACATAGCCGTTCGAGATCCGCAAAACAACGTGGACGGTCCGCGAACACCAAACGGGATCTCTCTTGGGGCGTCACCCCTTCTAAAATTCTTCCAACGACATCCTTCTCGGGCAACCCTAACCTCAAAACCCGAGCACATTTACGGATATCCTGCACAAAATCCCCCAACGCCTCTCCGTTGGCCTGTGCACGATAGAACCGGCTAAGTTTCAAATGCTCACGTTGCCGACGGGGTATGAAAGAGTCCAACACCTCCCCATGGAGAGAGTCGATACTGCCACCACGACGCAGAGTGCGGGTGACCAGCTCAGCCAATGAACCCCGGCAATATGGATATATAACAGACAAGAGGACATCCTCGGGCAGCCCCGGAAACTCCGCCAACTGCAGGACGATGTCCAGGAAAACCAACAATTTGCCCACATCTTGTCCATCTACCACCGGAAGTCTCTGGAGAATGCCGGAAATAGGGTTGGGTAGTTTCCGGTAACCTACCCCCGCCAGAATCACAATTCAAAACCCACAACAACAAACATAATTCCCACGAAACACCTAACACAAAAACATGACTTACAACACATATTAACAAGAATCGGAAAAACTCAAGTACTGTCCTTCCTTTGAGTAGACCCCCGGGTTCCCTAGCGCTGCGAAAACTCAATCCACTCCAGAACCAACTCCCCGTCAGCCGCCAGACTCAAAGAAGAAACGACATCAAACACTAACACTAACATACAATCCACACCACCGAACAACTACAACATATAACAATTCGACAAGACATTTATTATAAATACCAAGACTAAGTCGGGTCCATGACAGTACCGACTTCCGGTCAGGCCATACCGCATCCAGTTAACCTCTCGCGTTATTACTTCATAACACTTTATATAACAGGCAGCCATTCCCCCGGCAACACCCCCGCGCTCTCCGGTAAGATCCAATCTCAACAATAATAAAACTCCCAACTAAAACGCATGCCACGTGGCGGCACCAGGTTTACAATTGAAATCCCATAGCATCTACCAATTATTTTCATTTTCAAATATTGCTGATGTTTGATGTTCTTTCCAAACTATTTCCGAGCTTGCAAGCCCCGTCACAACACAGGACCCAAGGGTTCGACCCAAAGAATCGATCGCGCTCTGCTACCATTTGTAACCCCTCTTTCAACTTTTAGACTTTATTAAAAAAAAAAACTTTTTTTTTTTTTTTTTTGAAAGAGGGGCCACTAGTTATTTAAAACTAGGCCAGAGCCTAGGGAAGCCAAAACTGCGCTGGGTCCAGTATGACGGGACTTGCAATTAAACTCATTGTTTAGCAACAATAACAATTTTATTTAGCTATTTCGAATAACATGCAAGTATCCTTTCATCAAATTAAATTACATGTAGACATCAGCATAATAATAACTCCTTACATGTAGACATCAGCATAATAATAACTCCCAAATATTAATAACTATAACATCAATCAATATGCACACATAATTACACACAAATAAATAGTTACATAAATACACATGGCGGACACATATCGATATGCACACATATATATATATATACTACACACATGTTCACCTGGCAGGCAGCTCAGAAACATTTAACCATGCCACCGAAGAATAGCATCTTCAGTATCAGTGACCTAGATCCCCATCCCAAAATACAGTAAAGGGGTAAAGTACCCAGCCTACATAAACCTTCATAAACCAAACCATAAACCAGTCCAGTTATGACTGCTTGCAACCAAAGAATTATCACAAAATTTTAGAAAAGCTCCCCCAGATAGGACTGCGCCATGGTCAGGTCAACATGGGCGCACGGCCGTACGAAGGTATAACAGAATTTATGAATAGCAGTAAGAATCAATAGTGTACTCATATTAACAACTGCACCAGTAGTACACTGGCTATGGCAGTAGAAGAACTGAACGTAATTTCACTTATATTGAAATGTTACTGAGTTAATATAATTTTATAAAACATATAAAATATGGTTTATGATTGAACCAATAGTGTGCTCATATTAACAATTTAACTAGTAGTACACTGGCTATGGCAGTAAAAGAACTGAATGAAATTTACTTATATTGAAATATTACTGAATTAATATAATATTATAAAATATATATATAAAGACCATTTTAATTAAAAAAACTTTATAACATCCGCCCCTAATAAAACACGTTTGAGTTGTTTCTACAGTGTTGGCTTGGCCACAGGCGAGGCCATGCGCACCACCAGTTTCAGCAACCTAAAACATGCTATAGACCTGTACTAACGGCACCAGCGGGTGACGTCCACAGGTTACAGCACCACCCCAAACCTTTAAATCTACAAAAAAACGAAACCCATATAGCTATGAATACCCTTAATCAATGTGAGCATAATTCACCCCCAACAAATCAGTAAACTTAAGTCACCCACACTTTTACCCTTAAAGAAAATTTCTCAGCAAAATTCGGTAGCGCATGACCCCGTCCGGGCTCACACTTACTAAGGGGGCATAAGCCTTAATAAAATATACTGAGAAAATTTAAAAGCACTATTGTCTCGCTGGACTTGTGTCCCAACAACTTTAATTGGAGAAGTTCCAGGAAGTGAATACGGTGTTCTACATTGCAGAGGCCAAAATATAGATAAAAGGGTAAATGTCACCTGTGAATTCCGGCACAAAACCTGGTGTATTGTCCATTTCTTCCTCCCGACGGCACAGACGGAGAATTACTCGTATAATGTCATTGGTGGCAGAACTCCGGCCACCCGCTGGAGTGGATCGAGATCGTCTTAGGTCGGGAACCCTGAACAATTATATATATTGACAATTACTTAATGTTACCCAATTCACGATCCCCCTAATATTCATGACTCCAGCAAAATCACACACTACCACATGCTCAGATTAAAAGAAAATATGCAATTTTTAAGAAAGCACAGAAGTTACCTTCAGTAGAAAATTTTAGAATTAAAATTACTAGTATTTATGGACAGTTCGTCAACTTAATAAACCCTTATTACAATATCGAGATGAGTTGCAAACTTAAACAGGTTCATAAAACATATACAGTTCATATACCTCTACATTTAGTGCATAAAACATTCTCTTATGCCCCCCTATGATTATAAAGAAATTATTATGATATAATTAGGAAAAATACACAGCTATAATTACTTTGTAAATGCTTTAGCTCAGCCAGTGTTAACTTTCAAGGCATGCATACACAGAGTTTAACTTGCACACGCCACGTGGTGACTTTCGTATTTATATCGCATTGCATCGGCATTACTTTAAGCTAAATAACTATTCTTTTCTTAAATAATAAATAAGTTACTTTTAACAGACTTACCGAAGAGTCGCTTAGTCGATTATCTAGTCATGATGGTTAATAGTAGAGTACAAAATCAAACTGATGTCCGCCGGGAGAAATTGGTTTCGTGTTTCGTGTTCGGCTGCCTGACGATGACTGAACTCCGTAGTCACAAGAAAAATATCTCTATCACTCCCGCCTAGAGCGCGCACGGATCGCGAACAAGACAGATAATGGCTCATACATCGCTCAAATAATTAATTCACAAACCCCCGCAATGACCGTCACCTAATTAACTAGGAAAATGGCCGAGTATTCCAAAACTCGGCACACTACCCCTTTCCCTTATCGGTATGGAGAACCATACATGACTTCCATGTTCTAAGATTTATATTTAAAATCATATTTGAAATGAAATATTTCCATAGAAACTACTTCTTTCTACTTATTGCTTCAGCATTAACCACAGTACTGTGGTCACAAACGTATACCTCCTCACGTTTTCGCACTCGATTTTCACCGATGATGGCAGTCGATGGCACTGCCGAAAAGTCTGGTTTTGTAGAAAACATTGGACTACGGCTAAAGAGCCAGGGAATCAATTTTAACAAAAAACTACTTCTTTGTTGCCGATAACGTAGCACACATATAAAAAATTCTCCCCTCCACCATCAACTATAATTTTTAATAATAGAAAATTACCCCCACGCCGTTCACCTAACCTCTTCATTTATAGATATTTCATCTACGTTTCTACAGTGGATTACTATGAGCTTCTTATCAGGATACTTTATTTATAAAAATTAAGTACTTTACTCTTGTTAAATCATAAAATGTTTCAGGTAAACTACCCCTTTCTCTTAACCGATCTTCTCCAAAATCAATAGACCTTCCGTCCTCTACAATTCAGGGAAGCATGCAAAAAATATTTGATTCTGTTTCAATGTGCGGCAGATATCGTTCGTCATGGAAACATTTCTCTTGTTACAACATAAAATATAGCAGGTAAACTACCCCTTTCCCTTAACCGATCTTCACCAAAATCAATAGACCTTGAGCTCTCTGCAACTCAGGAAAAAGTGCAAAACATTATTTGATTCTCATTGAATTTTCGGCAGTTATCGTTCGTCATAAAAAAATTACCCTTTTTAAAACATAAAACGTTGCTGATAAACTACCCCTTCCCTTAACCGACCTTCAACAAAATCAACAGACCTTGAGTTCTCTTTAGTTCAAAAATGTATGCAAAAATCTAGTTGATTCTGTTTGAATTTACGGCAGTTATCGTTCGTCATATAAAAAATTACCCTGGTTAAAACATAAAATGTTGCTGGTAAACTACCCCTTTCCATTAACCGATCTTCACCAACACCAATAGGTATTGAGAACTCTACAATACAGGGCTGTATGCAAAACATCATTTGATTCTGTTTGAATTTGCGGCTGTTATCGTTTACTATAGAAAAAAATTACCCTTGATAAAAAACCGTTGCTGGTAAACTACCCCTTTCCCTAAACCGATCTTCACCAACACCAATAGGTATTGAGAACTCTACAATACAGGGCTGTATGCAGAACATCATTTGATTCTGTTTGAATTTGCGGCTGTTATCGTTAACCATAGAAAAAAATTACCCTTGATAAAAAACCGTTGCTGGTAAACTACCTCCTTCCCTTAACCGATCTTCACCAAAAACGATAGGTCTTGAGAACTCTATAATTCAGGGCTGTATGTAAAATATTATATGATTTTGTTTGAATTTGCGGCTGTTATCGTTTGCCATACAAAATACCCTTGATAAAACAAAAAATGTGGCTGGTAAACTACCCCTTTCCCTTAAACGATCTTCACCAAAAACGATAGGTCTTGAGAACTCTACAATTCAGGACTGTATGTAAAATATTATATGATTTTGTTTGAATTTGCGGCTGTTATCGTTTGCCATAAAAAATACCCTTGATAAAACAAAAAACGTGGCTGGTAAACTACCCCTTTCCCTTAAACGATCTTCACCAAAACCAATAGGTCTTGAGTACTCAAGAGATCAGGGCAGTATGCAAAAATGTATTTGTTTCTGTTTGAATTTGCGGCTCTTACCGTTTGCCAAAAAAATACCCTTTTAAAACATAAAACGTTGCAGGTAAACTACCCCTTCCCCTTAACCGATCATTACCAAAATCAACGGATCTTGAGAACTCTATAATTCAGGGCTGTATGCGAAACGTTATTTGATTCTGTTTGAATTTGCGTCTGTTATCGTTTGCCAAACAAATAAAAATATCGGTATGGAGAACCATACATGACTTCCATATTCTAAGATTTATATTTAAAATCATTTTCAGCCAAACAGCCAGGCTGTGTCTTACCTGCCTTTTTATTGCTGTATTAAATGAAAAATATTATATTACATTAAAATGAAAAAATTATAATTTTATTGCCTGGCAACAAAATTATTTTATTTTTAACAATTACCATTGTTTCAAAAAGTTTAAATAAATTTTCAAGTACTTTACTCTTGTTAAAACGTAAAAGGTTGCAGGTAAACTAGCCCTTCCCCTTAACCGATCTTCACCAAAATCGAAAGTCATTGAGACCTCTACAATTCAGGGCTGTATGCAAATAATCTTTTGATTCTGTTTGAATTTGCGGCTGTTATCGTTTGTTTCAAAAAGTTTAAATAAATTTTCAAGTACTTTACTCTTGTTAAAACGTAAAAGGTTGCAGGTAAACTACCCCTTCCCCTTAACCGATCTTCACCAAAATCGAAAGTCATTGAGACCTCTACAATTCAGGGCTGTATGCAAATAATCTTTTGATTCTGTTTGAATTTACGGCAGTTATCGTTCGTCATATAAAAAATTACCCTTGTTAAAACATAAAATGTTGCTGGTAAACTACCCCTTTCCGTTAACCGATCTTCACCAACACCAATAGGTATTGAGAACTCTACAATACAGGGCTGTATGCAAAACATCATTTGATTCTGTTTGAATTTGCGGCTGTTAACGTTTACTATAGAAAAAAATTACCTTTGATAAAAAACCGTTGCAGGTAAACTACCCCTTTCCCTTAACCGATCTTCACCAAAAACGACAGGTCTTGGGTACTCTACAATTCAGGCCTGTATGCAAATAATTATTTGATTCTGTTTGAATTTGCGGCTGTTATCGTTTGCCATAGAAAACACCCTTGATAAAACATAAAACGTTGCTGGTAAACTACCCTATTCCATTAACCGATCTTCACCAAAAACAATAGGTCTTGAGAAATATACAATTCAGGGCTGTATGCAAAACATTAGTTGATTCTCTTTGAATTTACGGCAGTTATCGTTCGTCATAAAAAAAATACACTTGTTAAAACATAAAACGTTGCAGGTAAACTACCCCTTTCCCTTAACCGATCTTCAACAAAATCAACAGACCTTGAGTTCTGTATAATTCAAAAAGGTATGCAGAAGAGTAGTTGATTCTGTATTAATGTACGGCAGTTATCGTTCGTCAAAAAAAAAAAATTACCCTTGATAAAACATAAAATGTTGCTGGTAAACAACCCTATTCCCTTAACCGATCTTCAACAAAACCAACAGGTCTTGAGAACTCTACATTTCAGGGCTGTATGCAAAATATTATATGATTCTGTTTGAATTTGGGGCTGTTATCGTTTGCCATATAAAATACCCTTGATAAAACAAAAAACGTGTCCGGTAAACTACCCCTTTCCCTTAACCGATCTTCACCAAAAACAATAGGTCTTTAGCACTCAACAAAACAGGGCTGTATGCAAAAACGTATTTGATTCAGTTTGAATTTGTGCCTCTAATCGTTTGCCATAGAAAATACCCTTTTAAAACATAAAACGTTGCCGGTAAACTACTCCTTTCCCTTAACCGATCTTCACCAACACCAATAGGTATTGAGAACTCTACAATACAGGGCTGTATGCAAAACATCATTTGATTCTGATTGAATTTGTGGCTCTTATCGTTTGCCATAGAAAATACCCTTTTAAAACATAAAACGTTGCCGGTAAACTACTCCTTTCCCTTAACCGATCTTCACCAACACCAATAGGTATTGAGAACTCTACAATACAGGGCTGTATGCAAAACATCATTCATTTTTTTACTTCCATATTCCTTAAGGAAATGGAAGTATGGTGATGGCAAAAAAAATCGTGTTCGAGATTATTGCAGATTCTGATTGTACTACACTCAAAACATGAAAAAAAGTCATTTTTCGAAAAGTGTCTGTGTGTGTGTCTGTGTGTCTGTAGATTTTTTTTTTGTCAAACGATAACAGCCGCAAATTCGAACAGAATCAAGTAATTTTTTGCATACAGCCCTGATTTACAGAATACTCGCGACCAACTGTTTTTGGTGAAGATCGGTTGAGGGAAAGCGGTAGTTTACCTGCAACGGTTTTTTTTTATCAAGGGTAATTTTGTTTGTTTGGCAAACGATAACAGCCGCAAATTCAAACAGAATCAAATAACGTTTCGCATACGGCCCTGATTTGTAGAGTTCTCAAGATCCGTTGATTTTGGTAAAGATCGGTTAAGGGGAAGGGGTAGTTTACCAGCCACGTTTTTTGTTTTATCAAAGGTATTTTTTATGGCAAACGATAACAGCCGTAAATTCAAACAAAATCACATAATACTTTACATACAGCCCTGAATTATAGAGTTCTCAAGACCTATCGTTTTTGGTGAAGATCGGTTAAGGGAAAGGGGTAGTTTACCGGCAACGGTTTTTTATCAAGGGTAATTTTTTACTTCCATATTTCCTTAAGGAATGGAAGTATGGTGATGGCAAAATATCGGTATGGAGAACCATACATGACTTCCATATTCTAAGATTTATATTTAAAATCATTTTCAGCCAAACAGCCAGGCTGTGTCTTACCTGCCTTTTTATTGCTGTATTAAATGAAAAATATTATATTACATTAAAATGAAAAAATTATAATTTTATTGCCTGGCAACAAAATTATTTTATTTTTAACAATTACCATTGTTTCAAAAAGATTAAATAAAATTTCAAGTACTTTACTCTTGTTAAAACGTAAAAGGTTGCTGGTAAACTACCCCTTCCCCTTAACCGATCTTCACCAAAATCGAAAGTCATTGAGACCTCTACAATTCAGGGACGTATGCAAAACATTATTTGATTCTGTTTGCATTTGCGGCTGTTATCGTTTGCCATAGAAAATACCCTTGTTAAAAAAACGTTGCTGGTAAACTACCCCTTTCCCTCAACCGATCTTCACCAAAAACAATAGGTCTTGAGAACTCTACAATTTAGGGCTGTATGCAAATAATCTTTTCATTCTGTTTGAATTTGCGGCTGTTATCGTTTGCCATAGGAAATACCCTTGTTAAAACATAAAACGTTACCGGTAAACTACCCCTTTCCCTTAACCGATCTTCACCAAAAACAATAGGTCTTGAGTACTCTACAAATCAGGGCTGTATGCAAAACATTATTTGATTCTGTTTGAATTTGCGGCTGTTATCGTTTGCCATAGAAAATACCCTTGTTAAAAAAAACGTTGCAGGTAAACTACCCCTTTCCCTCAAACCGAACTTCACCAAAAACAATAGGTCTTGAGAACTCTACAATTTAGGGCTGTATGCAAATAATCTTTTGATTCTGTTTGAATTTGCGGCTGTTATCGTTTGCCATAGGAAATACCCTTGTTAAAACATAAAACGTTACAGGTAAACTACCCCTTTCCCTCAACCGATCTTCACCAAAAACAACAGGTCGCGAGTACTCTGCAAATCAGGGCTGTATGCAAAAAATTATTTGATTCTGTTTGAATTTGCGGCAGTTATCGTTTGCCATAGAAAAAAAATCTACAGACAGACAGACAGACACACAGACAGACAGACAGACAGACAGACAGACACACACACAGACACTTTTCGGAAAACGACTTTTTTCATGTTTTGAGTGTAGTAGAATCAGAATCTGCAATAATCTCGAACACTATTTTTTTTGCCATCACCATACTTCCATTCCTTAAGGAATATGGAAGTAAAAAAATCGTGTTCGAGATTATTGCAGATTCTGATTCTACTACACTCAAAACATGAAAAAAGTCGTTTTCCGAAAAGTGTCTGTGTGTGTGTGTGTCTGTGTGTCTGTCTGTGTGTGTGTCTGTAGATTTTTTTTCTATGGCAAACGATAACTGCCGCAAATTCAAACAGAATCAAATAATGTTTCGTATACAGCCCTGAATTGTAGAGTTCTCAAGACCTTTTGTTTTTGGTGAAGATCGGTTAAGGGAAAGGAGTAGTTTACTTGTAACGTATTATGTTTTAACAAGGGTATTTCCTATGGCAAACGATAACAGCCGCAAATTCAAACAGAATCAAAAGATTATTTGCATGCGGCCCTAAATTGTAGAGTTCTCAAGACATATTGTTTTTCGTGAAGATCGGTTAATGGAAAGGGGTAGTTTACCTACAACGTTTTTTTAACAAGGGTATTTTCTATGGCAAACGATAACAGCCGCAAATTCAAACAGAATCAAATAATTGTCTGCATACAGCCCTGATTTGTGGAGTACTCAAAACCTATTGTTTTTGGTGAAGATCGGTTGAGGGAAAGGGGTAGTTTACCAGCAACGTTTTTTATCAAGCGTATTTTCTATGGCAAACGATAACTGCCGCAAATTCAAATAGAATCAAATAATTTTTTGCATACAGCCCTGATTTGTAGAGTACTCGCGACGTATTGTTTTTGTTGAAGATCAGTTGTGGGGAAGGGGTAGTTTACTTGCAACGGTTTTTTTTATCAAAGGAAATTTTTTTTTTTGGCAAACGATAACAGCCGCAAATTCAAACAGACTTAAATAATGTTTCGTATACAGCCCTGAATTGTAGAGTTTTCACGACCTATTGTTTTTGTTGAAGTCGGTTAATGGAAAGGGGTAGTTTACCAGTAACGTTTTATATTTTAACAAGGGTATTTCCTATGGCAAACGATAACAGCCGCAAATTCAAAAATTCAAACAGAATCAAACGATTATTTGCATACAGCCCTAAATTGTAGAGTTCTCAAGACCTATTGTTTTTGGTAAAGATCGGTTGAGGGAAAGGGGTAGTTTACTAGCAACGTTTTTTTAACAAGGGTATTTTCTATGCCAAACGATAACAGCCGCAAATTCAAACAGAATCAAATAATGTTTTGCATACTGCCCTGATTTGTAGAGTACTCAAGCCCTGTTGTTTTTGGTGAAGATCGGGTAAGGGGAAGGGGTAGTTTACCTGCACCGTTTTTTTATCAAGCGTATTTTCTATGGCAAACGATAACAGCCGCAAATTCAAACAGAATCAAATAATGTTTTGCATACGTCCCTGAATTGTAGAGGTCTCAAGGACTTTCGATTTTGGTGAAGATCGGTTAAGGGGAAGGGGTAGTTTACCAGCAACCTTTTACGTTTTAACAAGAGTAAAGTACTTGCAAATTTATTTAAACTTTTTGAAACAATGGTAATTGTTAAAAATAAAATAATTTTGTTGCCAGGCAATAAAATTAAAATTTTTTAATTTTAATGTAATATAATATTTTTCATTTAATACGGCAATAAAAAGGCAGGTAAGACACAAACACACAATTCACGTTATTTCTGGCCTCACTCATGTTTATTTTCTTACGTTTGCACGCTTTTTAAATGGAAAGTGCCGAAACCCACACCAACATAACGCGTGCAAGCCGAAAAAATGGACATCAATTTGCTTACTGGCGAAGCTAGTAGTTAATGAATGGGTAGGCAAAAATCTTATATTAAATTTTTTTTAAGGAATCACTAAAAGGACGGTGGGTCAAATCGGACGCTGAGGTAGAGTTGCTGTAACCGAATGGTTCCACAAACAGCCGTAAGAATTTTACTAGCAGGGAATCTACAGGTTAGCGCAACAGTGGAACTCATGTCTTAATGTTATTGGAGACTTCTTTTAAAATCGTTGAATAAAAAATGCTTTACAGCTCTATACGTGTGTCTATTGAACAATCCTTGTATTAGTCATACACAATAATACAACTGATTGAACTTCAAATTTTTAAACTTGGTTAGTTTCTATATATATGTTTAATGTTACAAATAATTCAAATAACAATCTTGATCATCTGTTAGTTCAGCGGAATAACAGTGACACTTTTAATAACCGCATAAAATAAACACTTAGAAACAACACAGGCGCTTTAACTTAACTGTTTGGACCACAGAAGTGAGGCATGCCTCAACGCTCTATGTGTACAGCGCGGGACAATCCCCCCTCCCTACACTTCCCTATCACACCACTACATTGCTTACATACGATGTATACAAAAAACGCTGAGGCAAGTTCAGGTTGCCTCATTCGATTTAAACGAACTATGCCGAATCTCACCTGTCACCATCTAGCGGTCGCTCAATAAAGCACGTTTCGGTTTAATAAATTTGACAGTCACAGTAACAATGTATAATCTTTACGTTATGTAGTTCATACGTATTTATAATTTTTATTCTACAGAATTTGTTAGGGTAGGCATTGCCTCAATTGCCTCCATGTAACTTCGCCACTGATATATATGTGTACAACGTTATCGGCAACAAAGAAGTAGTTTTTGTTAAAATTCCTTCCCGGGATATTTGGCCGTAGTCCAATGTTTTCTACAAAACCAGACATTTCGGCAATGCCATCGACTTCCATCATCAGTGAAAATCGAGTGCGATAACGTGAGGTGGTATACGTTAGTGACCACAGTACTGTGGTTAAGGCTGAAGCAGTAAGTAGAAAGAAGTAGTTTCTATGGTAATATTTCATTTCGAAAATGATTTTAAATATAAATCTTAGAATATGGAAGTCATGTATGGTTCTCCATACCGATATTTTCTATAGTAAACGATAACAGCCGCAAATTCAATCAGAATCAAATGATGTTTTGCATACAACCCTGTATTTTAGAGTTCTCAATACCTGTTGGTGTAGGTGAAGATCGGTTAAGGGAAAGGGGTAGTTTACCGGCAACATTTTATGTTTTAACAAGGGTAATTTTTTATATGACGAACGATAACTGCCGTAAATTCAAAGAGAATCAAATAATTTTTTGCACAATTTCCTATGTTGCAGAAAGCTCAAGGTCTGTTGATTTTCGTGAAGATCGGTTAAGAGAAAGGGGTAGTTTACCTGAAACATTTTATGATTTAACAAGAGTAAAGTACTTAATTTTTATAAATAAAGTATCCTGATAAGAAGGTCATAATAATCCACTGTAGAAACGTAGATGAAATATCTATAAATGAAGAGGTTAGGTGAACGGGGTGGGGGTAATTTTCTATAATTAAAAATTATAGTTGAAAATGGAGGGGAGAATTTAGTATATGTGTACTACGTTATCGGCAACAAAGAAGTAGTTTTTTGTTAAAATTGCTTCCCGGGCTGTTTAGCCGTAGTCCAATTTTTTCTGCAAAACCATACATTTTTCAAACCATACTTTGTCCAAACAGTTAAGTTAAAGCGCCTGTGTTGTTACTAAGTGTTTATTTTATGCGGTTATTAAAAGTGTCACTGTTATTCCGCTGAACTAACAGATGATCAAGATTGTTATTTGAATTATTTGTAACATTAAACATATATATAGAAACTAAACAAGTTTAAAAATTTGAAGTTCAATCAGTTGTATTATTGTGTATGACTAATACAAGGATTGTTCAATAGACACACGTATAGAGCTGTAAAGCATTTTTTATTCAACGATTTTAAAAGAAGTCTCCAATAACATTAAGACATGAGTTCCACTGTTGCGCTAACCTGTAGATTCCCTGCTAGTAAAATTCTTACGGCTGTTTGTGGAACCATTCGGTTACAGCAAACTCTACCTCAGCGTCCGATTTGACCCACCGTCCTTTTAGTGATTCCTTAAAAAAAATTTAAGATAAGATTTTTGCCTACCCATTCATTAACTACTAGCTTCGCCAGTAAGCAAATTGATGTCCATTTTTTCGGCTTGCACGCGTTATGTTGGTGTGGGTTTCGGCACTTTCCATTTAAAAAGCGTGCAAACGTAAGAAAATAAACATGAGTGAGGCCAGAAATAACGTGAATTGTGTGTGTGTGTCTTACCTGCCTTTTTATTGCCGTATTAAATGAAAAATATTATATTACATTAAAATTAAAAAATTTTAATTTTATTGCCTGGCAACAAAATTATTTTATTTTTAACAATTACCATTGTTTCAAAAAGGTTAAATAAATTTGCAAGTACTTTACTCTTGTTAAAACGTAAAAGGTTGCTGGTAAACTACCCCTTCCCCTTAACCGATCTTCACCAAAATCGAAAGTCCTTGAGACCTCTACAATTCAGGGAAGTACGCAAAAAATTATTTGATTCTGTTTGAATTTGCGGCTGTTATCGTTTGCCATAGAAAATACGCTTGATAAAAAAACGGTGCAGGTAAACTACCCCTTCCCCTTAACCGATCTTCACCAAAAACAATAGGTCTTGAGTACTCTACAAATCAGGGCTGTATGCAAAACATTATTTGATTCTGTTTGAATTTGCGGCTGTTATCGTTTGCCATAGGAAATACCCTTGTTAAAACATAAAACGTTACAGGTAAACTACCCCTTTCCCTCAACCGATCTTCACCAAAAACAATAGGTCTTGAGAAACCTACAATTTAGGGCTGTATGCAAATAATCGTTTGATTCTGTTTGAATTTGCGGCTGTTATCGTTTGCCATCGGAAATACCCTTGTTAAAACATAAAACGTTACAGGTAAACTACCCCTTTCCCTTAACCGATCTTCACCAAAAACAATAGGTCTTGAGAACTCTACAATTTAGTGCTGTATGCAAATAATCTTTTGATTCTGTTTGAATTTGAGGCTGTTATCGTTTGCCATATGAAATACCCTTGTTAAAACATAAAACGTTGCAAGTAAACTACCCCTTTCCCTTAACCGATCTTCACCAAAAACAAACGGTCTTGAGAACTCTACAATTCAGGGCTGTATACGAAACATTATTTGATTCTGTTTGAATTTGCGGCAGTTATCGTTTGCCATAGAAAATACGCTTGATAAAAAACGTTGCTGGTAAACTACCCCTTCCCCTCAACCGATCTTCACCAAAAACAATAGGTCTTGAGTACTCTACAAATCAGGGCAGTATGCAAAAAATTATTTGATTCTGTTTGAATTTGCGGCAGTTATCGTTTGCCATAGAAAAAAAATCTATAGACACACAGACACACAGACACACAGACACACACACACACACAGACACTTTTCGGAAAACGACTTTTTTTCATGTTTTGAGTGTAGTAGAATCAGAATCTGCAATAATCTCGAACACGATTTTTTTTGCCATCACCATACTTCCATTCCTTAAGGAAATATGGAAGTAATTACCCTTGATAAAAAAAAACCGTTGCCGGTAAACTACCCCTTTCCCTCAAACGATCTTCACCAAAAACAATAGGTCGCGAGAACTCTGTAAAGCAGGGCTGTATGCAAGAAATTACTTGATTCTGTTTGAATTTGCGGCTGTTATCGTTTGCCATAGAAAAAAAATCTACAGACACACAGACACACACACAGACACTTTTCGAAAAATGACTTTTTTTCATGTTTTGAGTGTAGTATAATCAGAATCTGCAATAATCTCGAACACGATTTTTTTTGCAATCACCATACTTCCATTTCCTTAAGGAACATGGAAGTAAAATATCGGTATGGAGAACCATACATGACTTCCATGTTCTAAGATTTATATTTAAAATCATATTCGAAATGAAATATTTCCATAGAAACTACGTCTTTCTACTTAATGCTTCAGCATTAACCACAGTACTGTGGTCACAAACGTATACCACCTCACGTTTTCGCACTCGATTTTCACCGATGATGGCAGTCGATGGCACTGCCGAAAAGTCTGGTTTTGTAGAAAACATTGGACTACGGCTAAAGAGCCCGGGAAGCAATTTTAACAAAAAACTACTTCTTTGTTGCCGATAACGTAGCACACATATAAAAAATTCTCCCCTCCACCATCAACTATAATTTTTAATAATAGAAAATTACCCCCACGCCGTTCACCTAACCTCTTCATTTATAGATATTTCATGTACGTTTCTACAGTGGATTACTATGAGCTTCTTATCAGGATACTTTATTTATAAAAATTAAGTACTTTACTCTTGTTAAATCATAAAATGTTTCAGGTAAACTACCCCTTTCTCTTAACCGATCTTCTCCAAAATCAATAGACCTTCCGTCCTCTACAATTCAGGGAAGCATGCAAAAAATATTTGATTCTGTTTCAATGTGCGGCAGATATCGTTCGTCATGGAAACATTTCTCTTGTTACAACATAAAATATAGCAGGTAAACTACCCCTTCCCTTAACCGACCTTCAACAAAATCAACAGACCTTGAGTTTTCTTTAGTTCAAAAATGTATGCAAAAACCTAGTTGATTCTGTTTGAATTTACGGCAGTTATCGTTTTTCATATAAAAAATTACCCTGGTTAAAAAATAAAATGTTGCTGGTAAACTACCCCTTTCCCTTAACCGATCTTCACCAACACCAATAGGTATTGAGAACTCTACAATACAGGGCTGTATGCAAAACATCATTTGATTCTGTTTGAATTTGCGGCTGTTATCGTTTACTATAGAAAAAAATTACCCTTGATAAAAAACCGTTGCAGGTAAACTACCCCTTTCCCTTAACCGATCTTCACCAACACCAATAGGTATTGAGAACTCTACAATACAGGGCTGTATGCAGAACATCATTTGATTCTGTTTGAATTTGCGGCTGTTATCGTTAACCATAGAAAAAAATTACCCTTGATAAAAAACCGTTGCAGGTAAACTACGTCTTTCCCTTAACCGATCTTCACCAAAAACGATAGGTCTTGAGAACTCTATAATTCAGGGCTGTATGTAAAATATTATATGATTTTGTTTGAATTTGCGGCTGTTATCGTTTGCCATACAAAATACCCTTGATAAAACAAAAAACGTGGATGGTAAACTACCCCTTTCCCTTAAACGATCTTCACCAAAACCAATAGGTCTTGAGTACTCAAGAAATCAGGGCAGTATGCAAAAACGTATTTGATTCTGTTTGAATTTGCGGCTCTTACCGTTTGCCATAGAAAATACCCTTTTAAAACATAAAACGTTGCTGGTAAACTACCCCTTCCCCTTAACCGATCTTTACCAAAATCAACGGATCTTGAGAACACTACAATTCAGGGCCGTATGCGAAACGTTATTTGATTCTGTTTGAATTTGCGGCTGTTATCGTTTGCCAAACAAACAAAATTACCCTTGATAAAAAAAACCGTTGCTGGTAAACTACCCCTTTCCCTCAACCGATCTTCACCAAAAACAACAGGTCGCGAGAACTCTGTGAAGCAGGGCTGTATGCAAAAAATTACTTGATTCTGTTTGAATTTGCGGCTGTTATCGTTTGCCATAGAAAAAAAATCTATAGACACACAGACACACACACAGACACTTTTCGAAAAATGACTTTTTTTCATGTTTTGAGTGTAGTACAATCAGAATCTGCAATAATCTCGAACAAGGTTTTTTTTTGCCTTCACCATACTTCCATTTCCTTAAGGAACATGGAAGTAAAATATCGGTATGGAGAACCATACATGACTTCCATGTTCTAAGATTTATATTTAAAATCATATTCGAAATGAAATATTTCCATAGAAACTACGTCTTTCTACTTATTGCTTCAGCATTAACCACAGTACTGTGGTCACTAACGTATACCACCTCACGTTTTCGCACTCGATTTTCACTGATGTTGGCCGTCGATGGCACTGCCGAAAAGTATGGTTTTGCAGAAAAAATTGGACTACGGCTAAACAGCCCGGGAAGCAATTTTAACAAAAAACTACTTCTTTGTTGCCGATAACGTAGTACACATATACTAAATTCTCCCCTCCATCTTCCACTATAATTTTTAATTATAGAAAATTACCCCCACCCCGTTCACCTAACCTCTTCATTTATAGATATTTCATCTACGTTTCTACAGTGGATTATTATGACCTTCTTATCAGGATACTTTATTTATAAAAATTAAGTACTTTACTCTTGTTAAATCATAAAATGTTTCTGGTAAACTACCCCTTTCTCTTAACCGATCTTCACCAAAATCAACAGACCTTGAGCTTTCTGCAACATAGGAAATTGTGCAAAAAATTATTTGATTCTCTTTGAATTTACGGCAGTTATCGTTCGTCATATAAAAAATTACCCTTGTTAAAACATAAAATGTAGCAGGTAAACTACCCCTTCCCCTTAACTGATCTTCACCAAAATCTAAAGGCCTTGAGTACTCTACAATTCACTGATGTATGCAAAAAATTATTTGATTCTGTTTGAATTTGCAGCAGTTATCTTTTACCATAAAAAATACGCTTGATAAAAAACGTTGCAGGTAAACTACCCCTTCCCCTCAACCGACCTTCACCAAAAACAAAAGGTCTTGAGTACTCTACAAATCAGGGCTGTATGCAGAAAAATTTTTGATTCTGTTTGAATTTGCGGCTGTTATCGTTTGCCATAAAAAATACCCTTGTTAAAAAAACGTTGTTGGTAAACTACCCCTTTCCCTTAACCGATCTTCACCAAAAACAACAGGGCTTGAGAACTGTACAATTCAGGGCAGTATACGAAACATTATTTGATTCTGTTTGAATTTGCGGCTGTTATCGTTTGCCAAAACAAAAATTTCCCTTGATAAAAAAAACCGTTGCGGGTAAACTACCCCTTCCCCTCAACCGATCTTCACCAAAAACAACAGGTCGCGCGTACTCTACAAATCACAGCTGCATGCAGAAAATTATTTGATTCTGTTTGAATTTGCGGCTTTGAGTTTGCCATAGAATATACCCTTGTTAAAAAAACGTTGTTGGTAAACTACCCCTTTCCCTTAACCGATCTTCACCAAAATCAATAGACCTTGAGCTCTCTGCAACTCAGGAAAAAGTGCAAAACATTATTTGATTCTCATTGAATTTTCGGCAGTTATCGTTCGTCATATAAAAAATTACCCTTGTTAAAACATAAAATGTTGATGGTAAACTACACCTTTCCCTTAACCGATCTTCACCAACACCAACAGGTATTGAGAACTCTAAAATACACGGTTGTATGCAAAACATCATTTGATTCTGTTTGAATTTGCGGCTGTTATCGTTTACCATAGAAAAAATTACCCTTGATAAAAAAACTGCTGCAAGTAAACTACCCCTTTCCCTTAACCGATCTTCACCAAAAACGACAGGTCTTGAGTACTCTACAATTCAGGCCGGTATGCAAACAATTATTTGATTCTGTTTGAATTTGCGGCTGTTATCGTTTGCCATAGAAAATACGCTTGATAAAAAAACGGTGCAGGTAAACTACCCCTTCCCCTCAACCGATCTTCACCAAAAACAATAGGTCTTGAGTACTCTACAAATCAGGGCTGTATGCAAAACATTATTTGATTCTGTTTGAATTTGCGGCTGTTATCGTTTGCCATAGGAAATACCCTTGTTAAAACATAAAACGTTACAGGTAAACTACCCCTTTCCCTCAACCGATCTTCACCAAAAACAATAGGTCTTGAGAAACCTACAATATAGGACTGTATGCAAATAATCGTTTGATTCTGTTTGAATTTGCGGCTGTTATCGTTTGCCATCGGAAATACCCTTGTTAAAACATAAAACGTTACAGGTAAACTACCCCTTTCCCTTAACCGATCTTCACCAAAAACAATAGGTCTTGAGAACTCTACAATTTAGTGCTGTATGCAAATAATCTTTTGATTCTGTTTGAATTTGAGGCTGTTATCGTTTGCCATATGAAATACCCTTGTTAAAACATAAAACGTTGCAAGTAAACTACCCCTTTCCCTTAACCGATCTTCACCAAAAACAAACGGTCTTGAGAACTCTACAATTCAGGGCTGTATACGAAACATTATTTGATTCTGTTTGAATTTGCGGCAGTTATCGTTTGCCATAGAAAATACGCTTGATAAAAAACGTTGCTGGTAAACTACCCCTTCCCCTCAACCGATCTTCACCAAAAACAATAGGTCTTGAGTACTCTACAAATCAGGGCAGTATGCAAAAAATTATTTGATTCTGTTTGAATTTGCGGCAGTTATCGTTTGCCATAGAAAAAAAATCTACAGACACACAGACACACAGACACACAGACACACACACACACAGACACTTTTCGGAAAACGACTTTTTTTCATGTTTTGAGTGTAGTAGAATCAGAATCTGCAATAATCTCGAACACGATTTTTTTTGCCATCACCATACTTCCATTCCTTAAGGAAATATGGAAGTAATTACCCTTGATAAAAAAAAACCGTTGCAGGTAAACTACCCCTTTCCCTCAAACGATCTTCACCAAAAACAATAGGTCGCGAGAACTCTGTAAAGCAGGGCTGTATGCAAGAAATTACTTGATTCTGTTTGAATTTGCGGCTGTTATCGTTTGCCATAGAAAAAAAATCTACAGACACACAGACACACACACAGACACTTTTCGAAAAATGACTTTTTTTCATGTTTTGAGTGTAGTATAATCAGAATCTGCAATAATCTCGAACACGATTTTTTTTGCAATCACCATACTTCCATTTCCTTAAGGAACATGGAAGTAAAATATCGGTATGGAGAACCATACATGACTTCCATGTTCTAAGATTTATATTTAAAATCATATTCGAAATGAAATATTTCCATAGAAACTACGTCTTTCTACTTAATGCTTCAGCATTAACCACAGTACTGTGGTCACAAACGTATACCACCTCACGTTTTCGCACTCGATTTTCACCGATGATGGCAGTCGATGGCACTGCCGAAAAGTCTGGTTTTGTAGAAAACATTGGACTACGGCTAAAGAGCCCGGGAAGCAATTTTAACAAAAAACTACTTCTTTGTTGCCGATAACGTAGCACACATATAAAAAATTCTCCCCTCCACCATCAACTATAATTTTTAATAATAGAAAATTACCCCCACGCCGTTCACCTAACCTCTTCATTTATAGATATTTCATGTACGTTTCTACAGTGGATTACTATGAGCTTCTTATCAGGATACTTTATTTATAAAAATTAAGTACTTTACTCTTGTTAAATCATAAAATGTTTCAGGTAAACTACCCCTTTCTCTTAACCGATCTTCTCCAAAATCAATAGACCTTCCGTCCTCTACAATTCAGGGAAGCATGCAAAAAATATTTGATTCTGTTTCAATGTGCGGCAGATATCGTTCGTCATGGAAACATTTCTCTTGTTACAACATAAAATATAGCAGGTAAACTACCCCTTCCCTTAACCGACCTTCAACAAAATCAACAGACCTTGAGTTTTCTTTAGTTCAAAAATGTATGCAAAAACCTAGTTGATTCTGTTTGAATTTACGGCAGTTATCGTTTTTCATATAAAAAATTACCCTGGTTAAAACATAAAATGTTGCTGGTAAACTACCCCTTTCCCTTAACCGATCTTCACCAACACCAATAGGTATTGAGAACTCTACAATACAGGGCTGTATGCAAAACATCATTTGATTCTGTTTGAATTTGCGGCTGTTATCGTTTACTATAGAAAAAAATTACCCTTGATAAAAAACCGTTGCCGGTAAACTACCCCTTTCCCTTAACCGATCTTCACCAACCCCAATAGGTATTGAGAACTCTACAATACAGGGCTGTATGCAGAACATCATTTGATTCTGTTTGAATTTGCGGCTGTTATCTTTTACTATAGAAAATATCGGTATGGAGAACCATACATGACTTCCATATTCTAAGATTTATATTTAAAATCATTTTCGAAATGAAATATTACCATAGAAACTACATCTTTCTACTTACTGCTTCAGCCTTAACCACAGTACTGTGGTCACTAACGTATACCACCTCACGTTATCGCACTCGATTTTCACTGATGATGGAAGTCGATGGCATTGCCGAAATGTCTGGTTTTGTAGAAAACATTGGACTACGGCCAAATATCCCGGGAAGGAATTTTAACAAAAACTACTTCTTTGTTGCCGATAACGTTGTACACATATATATCAGTGGCGAAGTTACATGGAGGCAATTGAGGCAATGCCTACCCTAACAAATTCTGTAGAATAAAAATTATAAATACGTATGAACTACATAACGTAAAGATTATACATTGTTACTGTGACTGTCAAATTTATTAAACCGAAACGTGCTTTATTGAGCGACCGCTAGATGGTGACAGGTGAGATTCGGCATAGTTCGTTTAAAGCGAATGAGGCAACCTGAACTTGCCTCAGCGTTTTTTGTATACATCGTATGTAAGCAATGTAGTGGTGTGATAGGGAAGTGTAGGGAGGGGGGATTGTCCCGCGCTGTACACATAGAGCGTTGAGGCATGCCTCACTTCTGTGGTCCAAACAGTTAAGTTAAAGCGCCTGTGTTGTTTCTAAGTGTTTATTTTATGCGGTTATTAAAAGTGTCACTGTTATTCCGCTGAACTAACAGATGATCAAGATTGTTATTTGAATTATTTGTAACATTAAACATATATATAGAAACTAACCAAGTTTAAAAATTTGAAGTTTAATCAGTTGTATTATCGTGTATGACTAATACAAGGATTGTTCAATAGACACACGTATAGAGCTGTAAAGCAATTTTTATTCAACGATTTTAAAAGAAGTCTCCAATAACATTAAGACATGAGTTCCACTGTTGCGCTAACCTGTAGATTCCCTGCTAGTAAAATTCTTACGGCTGTTTGTGGAACCATTCGGTTACAGCAAACTCTACCTCAGCGTCCGATTTGACCCACCGTCCTTTTAGTTATTCCTTAAAAAAAATTTAAGATAAGATTTTTGCCTACCCATTCATTAACTACTAGCTTCGCCAGTAAGCAAATTGATGTCCATTTTTTCGGCTTGCACGCGTTATGTTGGTGTGGGTTTCGGCACTTTCCATTTAAAAAGCGTGCAAACGGAAGAAAATAAACATGAGTGAGGCCAGAAATAACGTGAATTGTGTGTTTGTGTCTTACCTGATTTTTTATTGCCGTATTAAATGAAAAATATTATATTACATTAAAATTAAAAAATTTTAATTTTATTGCCTGGCAACAAAATTATTTTATTTTTAACAATTACCATTGTTTCAAAAAGTTTAAATAAATTTGCAAGTACTTTACTCTTGTTAAAACGTAAAAGGTTGCTGGTAAACTACCCCTTCCCCTTAACCGATCTTCACCAAAATCGAACGTCCTTGAGACCTCTACAATTCAGGGATGTATGCAAAACATTATTTGATTGTGTTCGAATTTGCGGCTGTTATCGTTTGCCATATAAAATACGCTTGATAAAAAAACGGTGCCGGTAAACTACCCCTTCTCCTTAACCGATCTTCACCAAAAACAATAGGTCTTCAGTACTCTACAAATCAGGGCTGTATGCAAAACATTATTTGATTCTGTTTGAATTTGCGGCTGTTATCGTTTGCCATAAAAAATACCCTTGTTAAAAAAACGTTGCAAGTAAACTACCCCTTTCCCTCAACCGATCTTCACCAAAAACAATAGGTCTTGAGAACTCTACAATTCAGGGCTGTATACGAAACATTATTTAAGTCTGTTTGAATTTGCGGCTGTTATCGTTTGCCAAAAAAAAAAATTCCCTTGATAAAAAAAACCGTGCCAGTAAACTACCCCTTCCCCTCAACCGATCTTCACCAAAAACAATACCTCGCGAGTACTCTACAAATCAGGGCTGTATGCAAAAAATTATTTGATTCTGTTTGAATTTGCGGCAGTTATCATTTGCCATAGAAAATACGCTTGATAAAAAACGTTGCAGGTAAACTACCCCTTCCCCTCAACTGATCTTCACCACAAACAATAGGTCTTGAGAATTCTACAATTTAGGGCTGTATACGAAACATTATTTAAGTCTGTTTGAATTTGCGGCTGTTATCGTTTGCCAAAAACAAAAAATTTCCCTTGATAAAAAAAACCGTGCAGGTAAACTACCCCTTCCCCTCAACCGATCTTCACCAAAAACAATAGGTCGCGAGTACTCTACAAATCAGGGCTGTATGCAAAAAATTATTTGATTCTGTTTGAATTTGCGGCAGTTATCGTTTGCCATAGAAAATACGCTTGATAAAAAACGTTGCAGGTAAACTACCCCTTCACCTCAACTGATCTTCACCACAAACAATAGGTCTTGAGTACTCTACAAATCAGGGCTGTATGCAGAAAATTATTTGATTCTGTTTAAATTTGCGGCTGTTATCGTTTGCCATAGAAAATACCCTTGTTAAAAAAACGTTGTTGGTAAACTACCCCTTTCCCTTAACCGATCTTCACCAAAAACAATAGGTCTTGAGAACTCTACAATCTAGGGCTGTATGCAAATAATCTTTTTATTCTGTTTGAATTTGCGGCTGTTATCGTTTGCCATAAGAAATACCCTTGTTAAAACATAAAACGTTACAAGTAAACTACCCCTTTCCCTTAACCGATCTTCACCAAAAACAAAAGGTCTTGAGAACTCTACAATTCAGAGCTGTATACGAAAGATTATTTAAGTCTGTTTGAATTTGCGGCTGTTATCGTTTGCCAAAAAAAAAAATTTCCCTTGATAAAAAAAAGCGTGCAGGTAAACTACCCCTTCCCCTCAACCGATCTTCACCAAAAACAATAGGCCGCGAGTACTTTACAAAATCAGGGCTGTGTGCAGAAAATTATTTGATTCTGTTTGCATTTGCGGCAGTTATCGTTTGCCATAGAAAAAAAATCTACAGACACACAGACAGACACACAGACACACAGACACACAGACACACACACACACACACACACACACACACACACACACACACACACACACACACACACAGACACTTTTCGGAAAACGACTTTTTTTCATGTTTTGAGTGTAGTAGATTCAGAATCTGCAATAATCTCGAACACGATTTTTTTTGCCATCACCAAACTTCCATTCCTTAAGGAAATATGGAAGTAAATATCGGTATGGAGAACCATACATGACTTCCATATTCTAAGATTTATATTTAAAATCATTTTCAGCCATACAGCCAGGCTGTGCCTTACCTGCCTTTTTATTGCTGTATTAAATGAAAAATATTATATTACATTAAAATGAAAAAATTATAATTTTATTGCCTGGCAACAAAATTATTTTATTTTTAACAATTACCATTGTTTCAAAAAGTTTAAATAAATTTTCAAGTACTTTACTCTTGTTAAAACGTAAAAGGTTGCAGGTAAACTACCCCTTCCCCTTAACCGATCTTCACCAAAATCGAAAGTCATTGAGAACTCTACAATTCAGGGCTGTATGCAAATAATCTTTTGATTCCGTATGAATTTGCGGCTGTTATCGTTTGTTTCAAAAAGTTTAAATAAATTTTCAAGTACTTTACTCTTGTTAAAACGTAAAAGGTTGCAGGTAAACTACCCCTTCCCCTTAACCGATCTTCACCAAAATCGAAAGTCATTGAGACCTCTACAATTCAGGGCTGTATGCAAATAATCTTTTGATTCTGTTTGAATTTACGGCAGTTATCGTTCGTCATATAAAAAATTACCCTTGTTAAAACATAAAATGTTGCTGGTAAACTACCCCTTTCCGTTAACCGATCTTCACCAACACCAATAGGTATTGAGAACTCTACAATACAGGGCTGTATGCAAAACATCATTTGATTCTGTTTGAATTTGCGGCTGTTAACGTTTACTATAGAAAAAAATTACCTTTGATAAAAAACCGTTGCTGGTAAACTACCCCTTTCCCTTAACCGATCTTCACCAAAAACGACAGGTCTTGGTTACTCTACAATTCAGGCCTGTATGCAAATAATTATTTGATTGTGTTTGAATTTGCGGCTGTTATCGTTTGCCATAGAAAACACCCTTGATAAAACATAAAACGTTACTGGTAAACTACCCTATTCCATTAACCGATCTTTACCAAAAACAATAGGTCTTGAGAAATATACAATTCAGGGCTGTATGCAAAACATTAGTTGATTCTCTTTGAATTTACGGCAGTTATCGTTCGTCATAGAAAAAATACACTTGTTAAAACATAAAACGTTGCAGGTAAACTACCCCTTTCCCTTAACCGATCTTCAACAAAATCAACAGACCTTGAGTTCTGTATAATTCAAAAAGGTATGCAGAAGAGTAGTTGATTCTGTATTAATGTACGGCAGTTATCGTTCGTCAAAAAAAAAAAAATTACCCTTGATAAAACATAAAATGTTGCTGGTAAACAAACCTATTCCCTTAACCGATCTTCAACAAAACCAACAGGTCTTGCGAACTCTACATTTCAGGGCTGTATGCAAAATATTATATTATTCTGTTTGAATTTGGGGCTGTTATCGTTTGCCATATAAAATACCCTTGATAAAGCAAAAAACGTGTCCGGTAAACTACCCCTTTCCCTTAACCGATCTTCACCAAAAACAATAGGTCTTTAGCACTCAACAAAACAGGGCTGTATGCAAAAACGTATTTGATTCAGTTTGAATTTGTGGCTCTTATCGTTTGCCATAGAAAATACCCTTTTAAAACATAAAACGTTGCCGGTAAACTACTCCTTTCCCTTAACCGATCTTCACCAACACCAATAGGTATTGAGAACTCTACAATACAGGGCTGTATGCAAAACATCATTTGATTCTGATTGAATTTGTGGCTCTTATCGTTTGCCATAGAAAATACCCTTTTAAATCATAAAACGTTGCCGGTAAACTACTCCTTTCCCTTAACCGATCTTCACCAACACCAATAGGTATTGAGAACTCTACAATACAGGGCTGTATGCAAAACATCATTTGATTCTGTTTGAATTTGCGGCTGTTATCGTTTACTATAGAAAAAAATTACCCTTGATAAAAAACCGTTGCAGGTAAACTACCCCTTTCCCTTAACCGATCTTCACCAAAAACGACAGGTCTTGAGAACTCTATAATTCAGGGCTGTATGTAAAATATTATGTGATTTTGTTTGAATTTACTGCTGTTATCGTTTGCCATAAAAAATACCTTTGATAAAACAAAAAACGTGGCTGGTAAACTACCCCTTTCCCTTAAACAATCTTCACCAAAACCAATAGGTCTTGACTACTCAAGAAATCAGGGCAGTATGCAAAAACGTATTTGATTCTGTTTGAATTTGCGGCTCTTACCGTTTGCCATAGAAAATACCCTTTTAAAACATAAAACCTTGCTGGTAAACTACCCCTTCCCCTTAACCGATCTTCACCAAAATCAACGGATCTTGAGACCTCTAGAATTCAGGGCTGTATGCGAAACGTTATTTGATTCTGTTTGAATTTGCGGCTGTTATCGTTTGCCAAACAAACAAAATTACCCTTGATAAAAAAAAACCGTTGCCGGTAAACTACCCCTTTCCCTCAACCGATCTTCACCAAAAACAGTACGTCGCGAGTATTCTGTAAATCAGGGCTGTATGCAAAAAATTACTTGATTCTGTTTGAATTTGCGGGTGTTATCGTTTGCCAAAAAAAAAATCTACAGACACACAGACACACACAGACACTTTTCGAAAAATGACTTTTTTTCATGTTTTGAGTGTAGTACAATCAGAATATGCAATAATCTCGAACACGATTTTTTTTGCCATCACCATACTTCCATTTCCTTAAGGAACATGGAAGTAAAATATCGGTATGGAGAACCATACATGACTTCCATGTTCTAAGATTTATATTTAAAATCATATTCGAAATGAAATATTTCCATAGAAACTACGTCTTTCTACTTATTGCTTCAGGATTAACCACAGTACTGTGGTCACTAACGTATACCACCTCACGTTTTCGCACTCGATTTTCACTGATGTTGGCCGTCGATGGCACTGCCGAAAAGTATGGTTTTGCAGAAAAATTGGACTACGGCTAAACAGTCCGGGAAGCAATTTTAACAAAAAACTACTTCTTTGTTGCCGATAACGTAGTACACATATACTAAATTCTCCCCTCCATCTTCAACTATAATTTTTAATTATAGAAAATTACCCCCACCCCGTTCACCTAACCTCTTCATTTATAGATATTTCATCTACGTTTCTACAGTGGATTATTATGACCTTCTTATCAGGATACTTTATTTATAAAAATTAAGTACTTTACTCTTGTTAAATCATAAAATGTTTCAGGTAAACTACCCCTTTCTCTTAACCGATCTTCACCAAAATCAACAGACCTTGAGCTTTCTGCAACATAGGAAATTGTGCAAAAAATAATTTGATTCTCTTTGAATTTACGGCAGTTATCATTCGTCATATAAAAAATTACCCTTGTTAAAACATAAAATGTTGCCGGTAAACTACCCCTTTCCCTTAACCGATCTTCACCAACACCAACAGGTATTGAGAACTCTAAAATACAGGGTTGTATGCAAAACATCATTTGATTCTGTTTGAATTTGCGGCTGTTATCGTTTACCATAGAAAATATCGGTATGGAGAACCATACATGACTTCCATATTCTAAGATTTATATTTAAAATCATTTTCGAAATGAAATATTACCATAGAAACTACATCTTTCTACTTACTGCTTCAGCCTTAACCACAGTACTGTGGTCACTAACGTATACCACCTCACGTTATCGCACTCGATTTTCACTGATGATGGAAGTCGATGGCATTGCCGAAATGTCTGGTTTTGTAGAAAACATTGGACTACGGCCAAATATCCGGGGAAGGAATTTTAACAAAAACTACTTCTTTGTTGCCGATAACGTTGTACACATATATATCAGTGGCGAAGTTACATGGAGGCAATTGAGGCAATGCCTACCCTAACAAATTCTGTAGAATAAAAATTATAAATACGTATGAACTACATAACGTAAAGATTATACATTGTTACTGTGACTGTCAAATTTATTAAACCGAAACGTGCTTTATTGAGCGACCGCTAGATGGTGACAGGTGAGATTCGGCATAGTTCGTTTAAATCGAATGAGGCAACCTGAACTTGCCTCAGCGTTTTTTGTATACATCGTATGTAAGCAATGTAGTGGTGTGATAGGGAAGTGTAGGGAGGGGGGATTGTCAAGCGCTGTACACATAGAGCGTTGAGGCATGCCTCACTTCTGTGGTCCAAACAGTTAAGTTAAAGCGCCTGTGTTGTTACCAAGTGTTTATTTTATGCGGTTATTAAAAGTGTCACTGTTATTCCGCTGAACTAACAGATGATCAAGATTGTTATTTGAATTATTTGTAACATTAAACATATATATATAGAAACTAACCAAGTTTAAAAATTTGAAGTTCAATCAGTTGTATTATTGTGTATGACTAATACAAGGATTGTTCAATAGACACACGTATAGAGCTGTAAAGCATTTTTTATTCAACGATTTTAAAAGAAGTCTCCAATAACATTAAGACCTGAGTTCCACTGTTGCGCTAACCTGTAGATTCCCTGCTAGTAAAATTCTTACGGCTGTTTGTGGAACCATTCGGTTACAGCAAACTCTACCTCAGCGTCCGATTTGACCCACCGTCCTTTTAGTGATTCCTTAAAAAAAATTTAAGATAAGATTTTTGCCTACCCATTCATTAACTACTAGCTTCGCCAGTAAGCAAATTGATGTCCATTTTTTCGGCTTGCACGCGTTATGTTGGTGTGGGTTTCGGCACTTTCCATTTAAAAAGCGTGCAAACGTAAGAAAATAAACATGAGTGAGGCCAGAAATAACGTGAATTGTGTGTGTGTGTCTTACCTGCCTTTTTATTGCCGTATTAAATGAAAAATATTATATTACATTAAAATTAAAAAATTTTAATTTTATTGCCTGGCAACAAAATTATTTTATTTTTAACAATTACCATTGTTTCAAAAAGGTTAAATAAATTTGCAAGTACTTTACTCTTGTTAAAACGTAAAAGGTTGCAGGTAAACTACCCCTTCCCCTTAACCGATCTTCACCAAAATCGAAAGTCCTTGAGACCTCTACAATTGAGGGATGTACACAAAAAATTATTTGATTCTGTTTGAATTTGCGGCTGTTATCGTTTGCCATAGAAAATACGCTTGATAATAAAACGGTGCAGGTAAACTACCCCTTCCCCTTAACCGATCTTCACCAAAAACAATAGGTCTTGAGTACTCTACAAATCAGGGCTGTATGCAAAACATTATTTGATTCTGTTTGAATTTGCGGCTGTTATCGTTTGCCATAGGAAATACCCTTGTTAAAACATAAAACGTTACAGGTAAACTACCCCTTTCCCTCAACCGATCTTCACCAAAAACAATAGGTCTTGAGAAACCTACAATTTAGGGCTGTATGCAAATAATCGTTTGATTCTGTTTGAATTTGCGGCTGTTATCGTTTGCCATCGGAAATACCCTTGTTAAAACATAAAACGTTACTGGTAAACTACCCCTTTCCCTTAACCGATCTTCACCAAAAACAATAGGTCTTGAAAACTCTACAATTCAGGGCTTCATACGAAACATTATTTAAGTCTGTTTGAATTTGCGGCTGTTATCGTTTGCCAAATAAAAATTTCCCTTGATAAAAAAAACCGTTGCTGGTAGACTACCCCTTCCCCTCAACCGATCTTCACCAAATACAACAGGTCGCGAGTACTCTACAAATCAGGGCAGTATGCAAAAAATTATTTGATTCTGTTTGAATTTGCGGCAGTTATCGTTTGCCATAGAAAATACGCTTGATAAAAAACGTTGCTGGTAAACTAACCCTTCCCCTCAACCGATCTTCACCAAAAATAAAAGGTCTTGAGTACTCTACAAAACAGGGCTGTATGCAGAAAATTATTTTATTCTGTTTGAATTTGCGGCTGTTATCGTTTGCCATAGAAAATACCCTTGTTAAAAAAAAGTTGTAGGTAAACTACCCCTTTCCCTTAACCGATCTTCACCAAAAACAACAGGTCTTGAGAACTCTACAATTTAGTGCTGTATGCAAATAATCTTTTGATTCTGTTTGAATTTGCGGCTGTTATCGTTTGCCATAGGAAATACCCTTGTTAAAACACAAAACGTTACAAGTAAACTACCCCTTTCCATAACCGATCTTCACCAAAACAAACGGTATTGAGAACTCTACAATTCAGGGCTGTATACGAAACATTATTTGATTCTGTTTGAATTTGCAGCTGTTATCGTTTGCCAAAAAAAAAATTTCCCTTGATAAAAAAAACCGTTGCCGGTAAACTACCCCTTTCCCTCAACCGATCTTTACCAAAAACAAAACGTCGCGAGTACTCTACACATCAGGACTGTATGCAAAAAATTATTTGATTCTGTTTGAATTTGCGGCTGTTATCGTTTGCCATAGTAAATACGCTTGATAAAAAACTTTGCTGGTAAACTACCCCTTCCCCTCAACCGATCTTCACCAAAAACAACACGTCTTGAGTCCTCTACAAATCAGGGCTGTATGCAGAAAATTATTTGATTCTGTTTGAATTTGCGGCTGTTATCGTTTGCCATAAAAAATACCCTTGTTAAAAAAACGTTGTAGGTAAACTACCGCTTTCCCTTAACCGATCTTCACCAAAAACAACAGGTCTTGAGAAGTCTACAATTTAGGGCTATATGCAAATAATCTTTTGATTCTGTTTGAATTTGCGGCCGTTATCGTTTGCCATAGGAAATACCCTTTTTAAAACATAAAACGTTACAAGTAAACTACCCCTTTCCCTTAACCGATCTTCACCAAAAACAACAGATCTCGAGTACTCTACAATTTAGGGCTGTATGCAAATAATCTTTTGATTCTGTTTGAATTTGCGGCTGTTATCGTTTGCCATAGCAAATACCCTTGTTAAAACATAAAACGTTACAAGTAAACTACCCCTTTCCCTTAACCCATCTTCACCAAAAACAAAAGGTCTTGAGAACTCTACAATTAAGGGCTGTATACGAAACATTATTTGATTATGTTTGAATTTGCGGCTGTTATCGTTTGCCAAAAAAAAAATTTCCCTTGATAAAAAAAAACCGTTGCTAGTAAACTACCCCTTTCCTTAAACCGATCTTCACCAAAAACAATAGGTCGCGAGTCCTCTACAAATCAGGGCTGTATGCAAAAAATTATTTGATTCTGTTTGAATTTGCGGCAGTTATCGTTTGCCATAGAAAAAAAATCTACAGACACACAGACACACACACAGACACACACACACACAGACACTTTTCGGAAAACGACTTTTTTTCATGTTTTGAGTGTAGTAGAATCAGAATCTGCAATAATCTCGAACACGATTTTTTTTGCCATCACCATACTTCCATTCCTTAAGGAAAAAAATATGGAAGTAAAAAATTACCCTTGATAAAAAACCGTTGCAGGTAAACTACCCCTTTCCCTTAACCGATCTTCACCAAAATCGAAAGTCCTTGAGACCTCTACAATTGAGGGATGTACACAAAAAATTATTTGATTCTGTTTGAATTTGCGGCTGTTATCGTTTGCCATAGAAAATACGCTTGATAATAAAACGGTGCAGGTAAACTACCCCTTCCCCTTAACCGATCTTCACCAAAAACAATAGGTCTTGAGTACTCTACAAATCAGGGCTGTATGCAAAACATTATTTGATTCTGTTTGAATTTGCGGCTGTTATCGTTTGCCATAGGAAATACCCTTGTTAAAACATAAAACGTTACAGGTAAACTACCCCTTTCCCTCAACCGATCTTCACCAAAAACAATAGGTCTTGAGAAACCTACAATTTAGGGCTGTATGCAAATAATCGTTTGATTCTGTTTGAATTTGCGGCTGTTATCGTTTGCCATCGGAAATACCCTTGTTAAAACATAAAACGTTACTGGTAAACTACCCCTTTCCCTTAACCGATCTTCACCAAAAACAATAGGTCTTGAAAACTCTACAATTCAGGGCTTCATACGAAACATTATTTAAGTCTGTTTGAATTTGCGGCTGTTATCGTTTGCCAAATAAAAATTTCCCTTGATAAAAAAAACCGTTGCTGGTAGACTACCCCTTCCCCTCAACCGATCTTCACCAAATACAACAGGTCGCGAGTACTCTACAAATCAGGGCAGTATGCAAAAAATTATTTGATTCTGTTTGAATTTGCGGCAGTTATCGTTTGCCATAGAAAATACGCTTGATAAAAAACGTTGCTGGTAAACTAACCCTTCCCCTCAACCGATCTTCACCAAAAATAAAAGGTCTTGAGTACTCTACAAAACAGGGCTGTATGCAGAAAATTATTTTATTCTGTTTGAATTTGCGGCTGTTATCGTTTGCCATAGAAAATACCCTTGTTAAAAAAAAGTTGTAGGTAAACTACCCCTTTCCCTTAACCGATCTTCACCAAAAACAACAGGTCTTGAGAACTCTACAATTTAGTGCTGTATGCAAATAATCTTTTGATTCTGTTTGAATTTGCGGCTGTTATCGTTTGCCATAGGAAATACCCTTGTTAAAACACAAAACGTTACAAGTAAACTACCCCTTTCCATAACCGATCTTCACCAAAACAAACGGTATTGAGAACTCTACAATTCAGGGCTGTATACGAAACATTATTTGATTCTGTTTGAATTTGCAGCTGTTATCGTTTGCCAAAAAAAAAATTTCCCTTGATAAAAAAAACCGTTGCCGGTAAACTACCCCTTTCCCTCAACCGATCTTTACCAAAAACAAAACGTCGCGAGTACTCTACACATCAGGACTGTATGCAAAAAATTATTTGATTCTGTTTGAATTTGCGGCTGTTATCGTTTGCCATAGTAAATACGCTTGATAAAAAACTTTGCTGGTAAACTACCCCTTCCCCTCAACCGATCTTCACCAAAAACAACACGTCTTGCGTCCTCTACAAATCAGGGCTGTATGCAGAAAATTATTTGATTCTGTTTGAATTTGCGGCTGTTATCGTTTGCCATAAAAAATACCCTTGTTAAAAAAACGTTGTAGGTAAACTACCGCTTTCCCTTAACCGATCTTCACCAAAAACAACAGGTCTTGAGAAGTCTACAATTTAGGGCTATATGCAAATAATCTTTTGATTCTGTTTGAATTTGCGGCCGTTATCGTTTGCCATAGGAAATACCCTTTTTAAAACATAAAACGTTACAAGTAAACTACCCCTTTCCCTTAACCGATCTTCACCAAAAACAACAGATCTCGAGTACTCTACAATTTAGGGCTGTATGCAAATAATCTTTTGATTCTGTTTGAATTTGCGGCTGTTATCGTTTGCCATAGCAAATACCCTTGTTAAAACATAAAACGTTACAAGTAAACTACCCCTTTCCCTTAACCCATCTTCACCAAAAACAAAAGGTCTTGAGAACTCTACAATTAAGGGCTGTATACGAAACATTATTTGATTATGTTTGAATTTGCGGCTGTTATCGTTTGCCAAAAAAAAAATTTCCCTTGATAAAAAAAAACCGTTGCTAGTAAACTACCCCTTTCCTTAAACCGATCTTCACCAAAAACAATAGGTCGCGAGTCCTCTACAAATCAGGGCTGTATGCAAAAAATTATTTGATTCTGTTTGAATTTGCGGCAGTTATCGTTTGCCATAGAAAAAAAATCTACAGACACACAGACACACACACAGACACACACACACACAGACACTTTTCGGAAAACGACTTTTTTTCATGTTTTGAGTGTAGTAGAATCAGAATCTGCAATAATCTCGAACACGATTTTTTTTGCCATCACCATACTTCCATTCCTTAAGGAAAAAAATATGGAAGTAAAAAATTACCCTTGATAAAAAACCGTTGCAGGTAAACTACCCCTTTCCCTTAACCGATCTTCACCAAAAACGATGGGTCTTGAGAACTCTATAATTCAGGGCTGTATGTAAAATATTAAATGTTTTTTTTTGAATGTGCGGCTGTTATCGTTTGCCATACAAAATACCCTTGATAAAACAAAAAACGTGGCTGGTAAACTACCCCTTTCCCTTAAACGATCTTCACCAAAACCAATAGGTCTTGAGTACTCAAGAAATCAGGGCAGTATGCAAAAACGTATTTGATTCTGTTTGAATTTGCGGCTCTTACCGTTTGCCAAAGAAAATACCCTTTTAAAACATAAAACGTTGCTGGTAAACTACCCCTTCCCCTTAACCGATCTTTACCAAAATCGACCGATCTTGAGAACTCTACAATTCAGGGCCGTATGCGAAACGTTATTTGATTCTGTTTGAATTTGCGGCTGTTATCGTTTGCCAAACAAACAAAATTACCCTTGATAAAAAAAAACCGTTGCAGGTAAACTACCCCTTTCCCTCAACCGATCTTCACCAAAAACAATAGGTCGCGAGAACTCTGTAAAGCAGGGCTGTATGCAAAAAATTACTTGATTCTGTTTGAATTTGCGGCTGTTATCGTTTGCCATAGAAAAAAAATCTATAGACACAGACACACACACAGACACTTTTCGAAAAATGACTTTTTTTCATGTTTTGAGTGTAGTACAATCAGAATCTGCAATAATCTCGAACACGATTTTTTTTGCCATCACCATACTTCCATTTCCTTAAGGAACATGGAAGTAAAATATCGGTATGGAGAACCATACATGACTTCCATGTTCTAAGATTTATGTTTAAAATCATATTCGAAATGAAATATTTCCATAGAAACTACGTCTTTCTACTTATTGCTTCAGCATTAACCACAGTACTGTGGTCACTAACGTATACCACCTCACGTTTTCGCACTCGATTTTCACTGATGTTGGCCGTCGATGGCACTGCCGAAAAGTATGGTTTTGCAGAAAAAAATGGACTACGGCTAGACAGCCCGGGAAGCAATTTTAACAAAAAACTACTTCTTTGTTGCCGATAACGTAGTACACATATACTAAATTCTCCCCTCCATCTTCAACTATAATTTTTAATTATAGAAAATTACCCCCACCCCGTTCACCTAACCTCTTAATTTATAGATATTTCATCTACGTTTCTACAGTGGATTATTATGACCTTCTTATCAGGATACTTTATTTATAAAAATTAAGTACTTTACTCTTGTTAAATCATAAAATGTTTCTGGTAAACTACCCCTTTCTCTTAACCGATCTTCACCAAAATCAACAGACCTTGAGCTTTCTGCAACATAGGAAATTGTGCAAAAAATTATTTGATTCTCTTTGAATTTACGGCAGTTATCGTTCGTCATATAAGAAATTGCCCTTGTTAAAACATAAAATGTTGCTGGTAAACTACCCCTTTCCCTTAACCGATCTTCACCAACACCAACAGGTATTGAGAACTCTAGAATACAGGGTTGTATGCAAAACATCATTTGATTCTGTTTGAATTTGCGGCTGTTATCGTTTACCATAGAAAAAAATTACCCTTGATAAAAAAACTGCTGCTAGTAAACTACCCCTTTCCCTTAACCGATCTTCACCAAAAACGACAGGTCTTGAGTACTCTACAATTCAGGCCGGTATGCAAACAATTATTTGATTCTGTTTGAATTTGCGGCTCTTATCGTTTGCCATAGAAAACATCCATAATAAAACATTAAACGTTGCTTGTAAACTACCCTATGCCATTAACCGATTTTCACCAAAACAATAGGTCTTGAGAACTCTACAATTCAGGGCTGTATGCAAAACATTATTTGATTCTCATTGAATTTTCGGCAGTTATCGTTCGTCATAGAAAAAATTACTCTTGTTAAAACATAAAACGTTGCAGGTAAACTACCCCTTTCCCTTAACCGATCTCCACAAACACAAATAGGTATTGAGAACTCTACAATACAGGGCCGTATGCAAAACATCATTTGATTCTGTGTGAATTTGCGGCTGTTATCGTTTACCATAGACAAATATCGGTATGGAGAACCATACATGACTTCCATATTCTAAGACTTATATTTAAAATCATTTTCAGCCAAACAGCCAGGGAAGGAATTTTAACAAAAAAATACTTCTTTCTTGCCAATAACGTAGTACACATATAAAAAATATTATCCCCTCCCCTTCAACTATAATTTTGATTTATAGAAAATTACCCCCAGCCCGTTCAACTAGCCTCTTCATTTATAGATATTTCATCTACGTTTCTACAGTGGATTATTAAGATCTTATCAGTATACTTTATCAAAATTAAGTACTTTACTCATGTTACAACAAAAAATGTTTCAGGTAAACTGCCCTTTCCCCGTAACCGATCTTCACCAAAATCAACAGACATTGAGTTCTCTATAGCTCAGGCACATATGTAAAAAATTATTTGATTCTGTTTGAATTTACGGCAGTTATGGTTCGTCATATAAAAAATTACCCATGTTAAAACATAAAACATGAGATTTATAAAACATATCTAAGATTTATATTTAAAATCATTTTTGAAATAAAATATTTTCATAGAACCTACTAACGCTGGGGAAATCTGAGGAGCCAATCAGAGTTGGGCCTACCTGTCACTCTGCTGAATTTGGTGGAAAGCCCTGTCACTGTCGTCAAAGTATCAGCCTTGACAGGGTCCTCTTTTTCTGCAAAATGGGAGAGGAGGCTTGAGATGGAGTGAGTGACATGGTCCCCACCTCAATGAAGAACCCATTGTTTTATAAAAATATATTTAAATTTTGAAAACTGAAAATTCTTTTCTTGTTGTAAATATTTATATTTTATAATCAAAATGACTTTATCAAAAAACAAACATTATTTTTTTATAATAAGTACTTACATATGTTTCTTAATATGCTTACTTTTTCTTCAGTGTTGATGATCATTTCCAAACATTCTGACAAAATTGTATCTACAGAACAGTTAACATTCCCCAGGTTTCCATTTCTGCTAATTTCTCATTACACCTTCCACTGACGTATTATTAACCATTTCATAAACTATCGTATAATCTTTTCAGATTTTGTGGTACAAAATCTGAAATTTTCAGATTGCCTGGCAACAAAATTTTTTTATTTTCAACAATTACCATTGTTTGAAAAAGTTTAAATGAATTTTCAAGTACTTTACTCTTGTTAAAACGTAAAAGGTTGCAGGTAAACTACCCCTTCCCCTTAACTGATCTTCACCAAAATCTAAAGGCCTTGCGTCCTCTACAATTCACTGACGTATGCAAAAAATTATTTGATTCTGTTTGAATTTGCGGCAGTTATCGTTTACCATAAAAAATACGCTTGATAAAAAACGTTGCAGGTAAACTATCCCTTCCCCTCAACCGATAATCACCAAAAACAATAGGTCGCGAGTACTCTGCAAATCAGGGCTGTATGCAGAAAATTATTTGATTCTGTTTGAATTTGCGGCAGTTATCGTTTGCCATAGAAAAAAATCTACAGACAGACAGACAGACAGACAGACACACAGACAAACACACAGACACTTTTCGGAAAACGACTTTTTTTCATGTTTTGAGTGTAGTAGAATCAGAATCTGCAATAATCTCGAACACGATTTTTTTTGCCATCACCATACTTCCATTCCTTAAGGAATATGGAAGTAAAAAATTACCCTTGATAAAAAACCGTTGCAGGTAAACTACCCCTTTCCCTTTACCGATCTTCACCAAAAACGATGTGTCTTGAGAACTCTATAATTCAGGGCTGTATGAAAAATATTATATGATTTTGTTTGAATTTGCGGCTCTTACCATTTGCCATAGAAAATACCCTTTTAAAACATAAAACGTTGCAGGTAAACTACCCCTTCCCCTTAACCGATCTTTACCAAAATCAACGGATCTTGAGAACTCTACAATACAGGGCAGTATGCGAAACGTTATTTGATTCTGTTTGAATTTGCGGCTGTTACCGTTTGCCAAACAAACAAAATTACCCTTGATAAAAAAAAACCGTTGCAGGTAAACTACCCCTTTCCCTCAACCGATCTTCACCAAAAACACCACGTCGCGAGAACTCTGTAAAGCAGGGCTGTATGCAAAAAATTACTTGATTCTGTTTGAATTTGCGGCTGTTATCGTTTGCCATAGAAAAAAAATCTATAGACACACAGACACACACACAGACACTTTTCGAAAAATGACTTTTTTTCATGTTTTGAGTGTAGTACAATCAGAATCTGCAATAATCTCGAACACGATTTTTTTTGCCATCACCATACTTCCATTTCCTTAAGGAACATGGAAGTAAAATATCGGTATGGAGAACCATACATGACTTCCATGTTCTAAGATTTATATTTAAAATCATATTCGAAATGAAATATTTCCATAGAAACTACGTCTTTCTACTTATTGCTTCAGCATTAACCACAGTACTGTGGTCACTAACGTATACCACCTCACGTTTTCGCACTCGATTTTCACTGATGTTGGCCGTCGATGGCACTGCCGAAAAGTATGGTTTTGCAGAAAAAGTTGGACTACGGCTAAACAGCCCGGGAAGCAATTTTAACAAAAAACTACTTCTTTGTTGCCGATAACGTAGTACACATATACTAAATTCTCCCCTCCATCTTCAACTGTAATTATTAATTATAGAAAATTACCCCCAACCCGTTCACCTAACCTCTTCATTTATAGATATTTCATCTACGTTTCTACAGTGGATTATTATGACCTTCTTATCAGGATACTTTAATTATAAAAATTAAGTACTTTACTCTTGTTAAATCATAAAATGTTTCTGGTAAACTACCCCTTTCTCTTAACCGATCTTCACCAAAATCAACAGACCTTGAGCTTTCTGCAACATAGGAAATTGTGCAAAAAATTATTTGATTCTCTTTGAATTTACGGCAGTTATCGTTCGTCATATAAAAAATTACCCTTGTTAAAACATAAAATGTTGCTGGTAAACTACCCCTTTCCCTTAACCGATCTTCACCAACACCAACAGGTATTGAGAACTCTAAAATACAGGGTTGTATGCAAAACATCATTTGATTCTGTTTGAATTTGCGGCTGTTATCGTTTACCATAGAAATAAATTACCCTTGATAAAAAAACTGCTGCAAGTAAACTACCCCTTTCCCTTAACCGATCTACACAAAAAACGACAGGTCTTGAGTACTCTACAATTCAGGCCGGTATGCAAACAATTATTTGATTCTGTTTGAATTTGCGACTCTTATTGTTTGCCATAGAAAACATCCATAATAAAACATTAAACGTTGCTTGTAAACTACCCTATGCCATTAACCGATTTTCACCAAAACAATAGGTCTTGAGAACTCTACAATTCAGGGCTGTATGCAAAACATTATTTGATTCTCATTGAATTTACGGCAGTTATCTTTCGTCATAGAAAAAATTACTCTTGTTAAAACATAAAACGTTGCTGGTAAACTACCCCTTTCCCTTAACCGATCTCCACAAACACCAATAGGTATTGAGAACTCTACAATACAGGGCTGTATGCAAAACATCATTTGATTCTGTGTGAGTTTGCGGCTGTTATCGTTTACCATAGACAAATATCGGTATGGAGAACCATACATGACTTCCATATTCTACGATTTATATTTAAAATCATTTTCAGCCAAACAGCCAGGGAAGGAATTTTAACAAAAAATACTTCTTTCTTGCCAATAACGTAGTACACATATAAAAAATATTATCCCCTCCCCTTCAACTATAATTTTGATTTATAGAAAATTACCCCCAGCCCGTTCAACTAGCCTCTTCATTTATAGATATTTCATCTACGTTTCTACAGTGGATTATTAAGATCTTATCAGGATACTTTATCAAAATTAAGTACTTTACTCATGTTACAACAAAAAATGTTTCAGGTAAACTGCCCTTTCCCCGTAACCGATCTTCACCAAAATCAACAGGCATTGAGTTCTCTATAGCTCAGGCAAATATGTAAAAAATTATTTGATTCTGTTTGAATTTACGGCAGTTATGGTTCGTCATATAAAAAATTACCCATGTTAAAACATAAAACATGAGATTTATAAAACATATCTAAGATTTATATTTAAAATCATTTTTGAAATAATATATTTTCATAGAACCTACTAACGCTGGGGAAATCTGAGGAGCCAATCAGAGTTGTGCCTACCTGTCACTCTGCTGAATTTGGTGGAAAGCCATGTCACTGTCGTCAAAGTATCAGCCTTGACAGGGTCCTCTTTTTCTGCAAAATGGGAGAGGAGGCTTGAGATGGAGTGAGTGACATGGTCCCCACCTCAATGAAGAACCCATTGTTTTATAAAAATATATTTAAATTTTGAAAACTGAAAATTCTTTTCTTGTTGTAAATATTTATATTTTATAATCAAAATGACTTTATCAAAAAACAAACATTATTTTTTTATAATAAGTACTTACATATGTTTCTTAATATGCTTACTTTTTCTTCAATGTTGATGATCATTTCCAAACATTCTGACAAAATTGTATCTACAGAACAGTTAACATTCCCCAGGTTTCCATTTCTGCTAATTTCTCATTACACCTTCCACTGACGTATTATTAACCATTTCATAAACTATCGTATAATCTTTTCAGATTTTGTGGCACAAAATCTGAAATTTTCAGATTGCCTGGCAACAAAATTATTTTATTTTCAACAATTACCATTGTTTGAAAAAGTTTAAATGAATTTTCAAGTACTTTACTCTTGTTAAAACGTAAAAGGTTGCAGGTAAACTACCCCTTCCCCTTAACTGATCTTCACCAAAATCTAAAGTCCTTGCGTCCTCTACAATTCACTGATGTATGCAAAAAATTATTTGATTCTGTTTGAATTTGCGGCAGTTATTGTTTACCATAAAAAATACGCTTGATAAAAAACGTTGTAGGTAAACTCCCCCTTTCCCTTAACCGATTTTCACCAAAAACAATAGATCTTGAGAACTATACAATTCAGGGCTGTATGCGAAACATTATTTGATTCTGTTTGAATTTGCGGCTGTTATCGTTTGCCAAACAAAAAATTTCCCTTGATAAAAAAAACCGTTGCTGGTAAACTACCCCTTTCCCTCAACCGATCTTCACCAAAAACAATAGGTCGCGAGTACTCTACAAATCAGGGCTGTTTGCAAAAAATTATTTGATTCTGTTTGAATTTGCGGCTGTTATCGTTTGCCATAGAAAAAAATCTACAGACACACACACACAGACACTTTTCGAAAATATCGGTATGGAGAACCATACATGACTTCCATATTCTAAGATTTATATTTAAAATCATTTTCAGCCAAACAGCCAGGCTGTGTCTTACCTGCCTTTTTATTGCTGTATTAAATGAAAAATATTATATTACATTTAAATGAAAAAATTATAATTTTATTGCCTGGCAACAAAATTATTTTATTTTTAACAATTACCATTGTTTCAAAAAGTTTAAATAAATTTTCAAGTACTTTACTCTTGTTAAAACGTAAAAGGTTGCTGGTAAACTACCCCTTCCCCTTAACCGATCTTCACCAAAATCGAAAGTCATTGAGACCTCTACAATTCAGGGACGTATGCAAAAAATTATTTGATTCTGTTGGAATGTGCGGCTGTTATCGTTTGCCATAGAAAATATGCTTGATAAAAAAACGTTGCGGGTAAACTACCCCTTCCCCTTAACCGATCTTCACCAAAAACAATAGGTCTTGAGTACTCTACAAATCAGGGCTATATGCAAAACATACGTTCATTCTGTTTGAATTTGCGGCTGTTATCGTTTGCCATAAAAAATATCGGTATGGAGAACCATACATGACTTCCATATTCTAAGACTTATAATCTGAAATATGCTTGCCTGCCAAGCACGATATATTTTCTAATATATACATAAATTACATTAAAATGAAAAAATTTTAATTTTATTGCCTGGCAACAAAATTATTTTATTTTTAACAATTACCATTGTTTGAAAAAGTTTAAATGAATTTTCAAGTACTTTACTCTTGTTAAAACGTAAAAGGTTGCAGGTAAACTACCCCTTCCCCTTAATCGATCTTCACCAAAATCTAACGGCCTTGAGTCCTCTACAATTCACTGATGTATGCAAAAAATTATTTGATTCTGTTTGAATTTGCGGCAGTTATCGTTTGCCATAGAAAATACGCTTTATAACAAACGTTGCTGGTAAACTACCCCTTCCCCTCAACCGATCTTCTCCAAAAACAATAGGTCTTGAGTACTCTACAAACCAGGGCTGTATGCAGAAAATTATTTGATTATGTTTGAATTTGCGGCTGTTATCGTTTGCCATAAAAAATAACCTTGTTAAAAAAACGTTGTAGGTAAACTATCCCTTTCCCTTAACCGATCTTCACCAAATACAATTGGTCTTGAGAACTCTTCAATTTAGGGCTGTATGCAAATAATCATTTGATTCTGTTTGAATTTGCGGCTGTTATCGTTTGCCATAAGAAATACCCTTGTTAAAACATAAAACGTTACAGGTAAACTACCCCTTTCCCTTAACCGATCGTCACCAAAAACAATAGGTCTTGTGAACTCTACAATTCAGGGCTGTATGCGAAACATTATTTGATTCTGTTTGAATTTGCGGCTGTTATCGTTTGGCAAAAAAAAAAAATTTCCCTTGATAAAAAAAAACCGTTGAAGGTAAACTACCCCTTTCCCTCAACCGATCTTCACCAAAAACAATAGGTCGTGAGTACTCTACAAATCAGGGCTGTATGCAAAAGTTATTTGATTCTGTTTGAATTTGCGGCAGTTATCGTTTGCCATAGAAAACCAGCGATCCACAGGAAGCAAATTGATGTCCATTTTTTCGGCTTGCACGCGTTATGTTGGTGTGGGTTTCGGCACTTTCCATTTAAAAAGCGTGCAAGTGTAAGAAAATAAACATGATTGAGGCCAGAAATAACGTGAATTGTGTGTGTGTGTGTGTGTGTGTGTGTGTGTGTGTGTGTGTCTTACCTGCCTTTTTATTGCTGTAGGCATAATAATAAAATGGAAACGTAAACATTACATAACTGAGATATGCTTACCTGCCACGAACGATATATTATTTTATACATGGAGGAGTTCAGTGACATACACACGTACAGAAGTCATCTTCAAAAATACTAGAAGTCGTCCACGCTTTTATGTTGGCAGTGTAACTTACAGGAAGTTTTTTGATGTTTTTAAAACATCTAGGATGCAAACTTTTCCCGATAACTAAAAGTTTCCTTTTTTCGGTTCCCGTCATGTTCGCACAAACAAAAACTGTAACTCTTTGTTTAGAGAGCTTCCCACCAACGCACTTTTCATTTGTAAATTTGGAAGTCTTATCTGGAGTTAATTTATAAAAAATTCCGGCTTCATGTCCATTAAAGATGTCTTCATCTTTATATGATCGTCTAATTTCTGGCCAAGTGTTATGCACCCAATCGCCTGTAACGTTCAGATCTACGCATTTTGCCTCACCACAAATTTTTGCAAAGGAAATCGAGTGTCGGGCCTTAAATCGATCTAGCCATCCGTTGGAGCACGTAAAATGGCTGGCGCCGGCAGTCCTGTTACAGTGCTTATTGCTTGCATACAATGTATGTCTGTAGCCATGGGCTAGCGCGCGCGCGCACATATATACGTTTATATGAAATTTAGAGTAAAATATCTGAGAAATATTTGACGCTATAATAGAGTAGTACAATATTTAGTGACGTTAAAACCGTGAATTTTTATAATGTTAAAGATATCAGTTTGACCGGACTTATGACAAAATAACGCTACACCCGAGTTGACGTAACAGCCGAGGCCGTAATAACCAAGTTCCACTGTATATATAAAGATATTAACTCAAACATAATTTACATTAAAATGAAAAAATTATAATTTTATTGCCTGGCAACAAAATTATTTTATTTTTAACAATTACCATTGTTTTAAAAAGTTTAAATAAAATTTTCAAGTACTTTACTCTTGTTAAAACGTAAAAGGTTGCAGGTAAACTACCCCTTCCCCTTAACCGATCTTCACCAAAATCGAAAGTCCTTGAGACCTCTACAATTCAGGGACGTATGCAAAAACTTATTTGATTCTGTTTGAATTTGCGGCTGTTATCGTTTGCCATAGAAAATACCCTTGTTAAAAAAACGTTGTAGGTAAACTACCCCTTTCCCTTAACCGATCTTCACCAAAAACAATAGATCTTGAGAACTCTACAATTTAGGGCTGTATGCAAATAATCTTTTGATTCGGTTTGAATTTGCGGCTGTTATCGTTTGCCATAGGAAATACCCTTGTTAAAAAAACGTTGTAGGTAAACTACCCCTTTCCCTTAACCGATCTTCACCAAAAACAATAGGTCTTGAGAACTCTACAATTTAGGGCTGTATGCAAATAATCTTCTGATTCTGTGTGAATTTGCGGCTGTTATCGTCTGCCATAAGAAATACCCTTGTTAAAACATAAAACGTTACAGGTAAACTACCCCTTTCCCTTAGCCGATCGTCACCAAAAACAATAGGTCTTGAGAACTCTACAATTCAGGGCTGTATGCGAAACATTATTTGATTCTGTTTGAGTTTGCGGCTGTTATCGTTAGCCAAAAAAAAAAAATTTCCCTTGATAAAAAAAAACCGTTGCAGGTAAACTACCCCTTTCCCTCAACCGATCTTCACCAAAAACAATTGGTCGTGAGTACTCTACAAATCAGGGCTGTATGCAAAAAATTATTTGATTCTGTTTGAATTTGCGGCAGTTATCGTTTGCCATAGAAAAAAAATCTACACACAGACACACACAGACACTTTTCGGAAAACGACTTTTTTTCATGTTTTGAGTGTAGTACAATCAGAATCTGCAATAATCTCGAACACGATTTTTTTTGCCATCACCATACTTCCATTCCTTAAGGAATATGGAAGTAAAATTACCGTTGATAAAAAACCGTTGCAGGTAAACTACCCCTTTCCTTAACCGATCTTTACCAAAAACGACAGGTCTTGAGAACTCTACAATTCAGGGCTGTATGCAAAATATTATATGATTTTGTTTGAATTTGCGGCTGTTATCGTTTGCCATACAAAATACCCTTGATAAAACCAAAAACGTGGCCGGTAAACTACCCCTTTCCCTTAACCGATCTTCACCAAAAACAAAAGGTCTTGAGAACTCTACAATTCAGGGCAGTATGCAAAACATTATTTGATTATGTTTGAATTTGCGGCTGTTATCGTTTGCCATAGAAAATACCCTTGTTAAAACATAAAACGTTGCTGGTAAACTACCCCTTTCCCTTAACCTATCTTTACCAAAATCAACAGATCTTGAGAACTCTACAACTCAGGGCTGTATGCGAAACATTATGTGATTCTGTTTGAATTTGCGGCTGTTATCGTTTGCCAAACAAACAAAATTACCCTTGATAAAAAAAACCGTTGCCGGTAAACTACCCCTTTCCCTCAACCGATTTTCACCAAAAACAATAGGTCACGAGTACTCTATAAATCAGGGCTGTATGCAAAAAATTATTTGATTCTGTTTGAATTTGCGGCTGTTATCGTTTGCCATAGAAAATAACGGTTAACGGAAAAGATTTTCGGCGAACAGCGCATTGCAGTCTGGGTAACATTATTCAAAACAAATAGACGTCTGCTTTCCTTAAATATGATCCTTAAATATGATAGATTTCACAAAGCATTTTCTATGGAATAAAATTTACAATAAATACTATTACAAACATGATTCCCTTATGCATCTTGAAATTGCAAATCATGGCATAAATTCGTCCATTAATATCAAAATTCACTTTTTTAAACTAATAGTCGATCGATTAGTCGAAACAATATTTTGATAAACGTATGCCTTAAAACTAATTACTGATTGAAAGATTGTTACTTAAAATAACTAGGATACGTATACAGTTCTTTTATAACAATTCTTAACATAATAAACATCTTAAATTGACAAAAATACAATGTTTAGTTCTAGGCTTAAGTTGGCCTAAAACATCATAAGTTAGTTTTATCGGAACTTATCATAAAACGTTGCAGGTAAACTACCCCTTTCACTTACCCGATCTTCACCAAAATCAACAGGTCTTGAGAACTCTATAATTCAGGGCCGTATGCAAAACATTATTTGATTCTGTTTACATTTGCGGCTTTTATCGTTTGCCATAGAAAATACCCTTGTTAAAATATAAAATGTTGCAGGTAAACTACCCTTTTATCTTAACCGATCTTCACCAAAACCAACAGGTCTTGGGTACTCTACAAATCAGGGCTGTATGCAAAACATTATTTGTTTCTGTTTGAATTTGCGGCTGTTATCGTTTGCCATAAAAAATAAAAAAAAATTACCCTTGATTTAAAACAACAGTTGCAGGTAAACTACCCCTTTCCCTTAACCGATCTTCATAAAAATCAATAGGTCTTGAGTACTCTACAAATCAGGGCTGTGTGCAAAGTATTATTTGATTTTGTTTCAATTTGCGACTCTTATCTTTTGCCATATAAAATACCCTTTTAAAACATAAAACGTTGCAGGTAAACTACCCCTTCCCCTTAACCGATCTTCACCAAAAACAATAGGTCTTGGGTACTCTACAAATCAGGGCTGTATGCAAAACATTATTTGTTTCTGTTTGAATTTGCGTCTCTTATCGTTTGCCATAGAAAATACCCTTTTAAAACATAAAACGTTGCAGGTAAACTACCCCTTTCCCTTACCCGATCTTCACCAAAAACAATAAGTCTTGGGTACTCTACAAATCAGGGCTGTATGCAAAACATTGTTTGATTCTGTTTACATTTGCGGCTTTTAACGTTTGCCATAGGAAATACCCTTGTTAAAACATAAAACGTTGCAGGTAAACTACCCCTTTCCCTTAACCGATCTGTACCAAAATCGACAGATCTTGAGAACTCTACCATTTAGGGCTGTATGCGAAACATTATTTGATTCTGTTTGAATTGGCGGCTGTTATCGTTTGCCAAACAAACAAAGTTACCCTTGATTAAAAAAAACCGTTGCTGGTACACTACCCCTTCCCCTTAACCGATCTTCACCAAAATCGAAAGCCATTGAGACCTCTACAATTCAGGGACGTATGCAAACAATTATTTGATTCTGTTTGAATTTGCGGCTGTTATCGTTTGCCATATAAAATACGCTTGATAAAAAAACGTTGCAGGTAAACTACCCCTTTCCCTTAACCGATCTTCACCAAAAACAACAGGTCTTGAGTACTCTACAAATCAGGGCTGTATGCAAAACATTATTTGATTCTGTTTGAATTTGCGGCTGTTATCGTTTGCCATAGAAAATACCCTTGTTAAAAAAACGTTGCAGGTAAACTACCCCTTTCCCTCAACCGATCTTCACCAAAAACAATAGGTCTTGAGAACTCTACAATTTAGGGCCGTATGCAAATAATCTTTTGATTCTGTTTGAATTTGCGGCTGTTATCGTTTGCCATAGGAAATACCCTTGTTAAAACATAAAACGTTACAGGTAAACTACCCCTTTCCCTTAACCGATCTGTACCAAAATCGACAGATCTTGAGAACTCTACAATTTAGGGCTGTATGCGAAACATTATTTGATTCTGTTTGAATTTGCGGCTGTTATCGCTTGCCAAACAAACAAAATTACCCTTGCTAAAAAAAAACCGTTGCAGGTAAACTACCCCTTTCCCTTAACCGATCTTCACCAAAAACAATAGGTCGCGAGTACTCTACAATTCAGGGCTGTATGCGAAACATTATTTGATTCTGTTTGAATTTGCGGCAGTTATCGTTTGCCATAGAAAAAAAATCTACAGACAGACAGACAGACAGACACACAGACACACAGACACACAGACAGACACACAGACACTTTTCGGAAAACGACTTTTTTTCATGTTTTGAGTGTAGTAGAATCAGAATCTGCAATAATCTCGAACACGATTTTTTTTGCCATCACCATACTTCCATTCCTTAAGGAATATGGAAGTAATACCCTTGTTAAAAAAACGTTGCAGGTAAACTACCCCTTTCCCTCAACCGATCTTCACCAAAAACAATAGGTCGCGAGTACTCTGCAAATCAGGGCTGTATGCAAAACATTATTTGATTCTGTTTGAATTTGCGGCAGTTATCGTTTGCCATAGAAAATATCGGTATGGAGAACCATACATGACTTCCATATTCTAAGATTTATAATCTGAAATATGCTTGCCTGCCAAGCACGATATATTTTCTAATATATACATAATTTACATTAAAATGAAAAAATTATAATTTTTTGCCTGGCAACAAAATTATTTTATTTTCAACAATTACCATTGCTTGAAAAAGTTTAAATGAATTTTCAAGTACTTTATTCTTGTTAAAACGTAAAAGGTTGCAACAAACTACCCCTTCCCCTTAACCGATCTTCACTAAAATCTAATGGCCTTGAGTCCTCTACAATTCACTGACGTATGGAAAAATGTATTTGATTCTGTTTGAAGTTGCGGCAGTTATCGTTTGCCATAGAAAATACGCTTGATAAAAAACGTTGCAGGTAAACTACCCCTTCCCCTTAACCGATCTTCACCAAATACAATAGGTCTTGAGTACTCTACAAATCAGGGCTGTATGCAGAAAATTATTTGATTCTGTTTTAATTTGCGGCTGATATCGTTTGCCATAGAAAGTACCCTTGTTAAAACATAAAACGTTACAGGTAAACTACCCCTTTCCCTTAACCGATCTTCACCAAAAACAATAGGTATTGAGTACTCTCCAAATCAAAACGGTATGCAAAACATTATTTGATTCTGTTTGAATTTGCGGCTGTTATCGTTTGCCATAGAAAATACCCTTGTTAAAAAAACGTTGCAGGTAAACTACCCCTTTCCCTCAACCGAACTTCACCAAAAACAACAGGTCTTGAGAACTCTACAATTTAGGGCTGTATGCAAATAATCTTTTGATTCTGTTTGAATTTGCGGCTGTTATCGTTTGCCAAAAGAAATACCCTTGTTAAAACATAAAACGTTACAGGTAAACTACCCCTTTCCCTTAACCGATCTTCACCAAGATCAGCAGATCTTGAGAACTCTATAATTCAGGGCTGTATGCGAAACATTATTTGATTCTGTTTTAATTTGCGGCTGTTATCGTTTGCCAAACAAACAAAATTACCCTTGCTAAAAAAAAACTGTTGCAGGTAAACTACACCTTTCCCTCAACCGATCTTCACCAAAAACAATAGGCCGCGAGTACTCTGAAAATCAGAGCTGTATGCAAAAAATTATTTGATTCTGTTTGAATTTGCGGCAGTTATCGTTTGCCATAGAAAAAAAATCTACAGACAGACAGACAGACACACAGACAGACACACAGACACTTTTCGGAAAACGACTTTTTTTCATGTTTTGAGTGTAGTAGAATCAGAATCTGCAATAATCTCGAACACGATTTTTTTTGCCATCACCATACTTCCATTCCTTAAGGAATATGGAAGTAAAAAATCTACAGACACACAGACAGACAGACAGACAGACAGACAGACAGACACACAGACACTTTTCGGAAAACGACTTTTTTTCATGTTTTGAGTGTAGTAGAATCAGAATCTGCAATAATCTCGAACACGATTTTTTTTGCCATCACCATACTTCCATTCCTTAAGGAATATGGAAGTAAAACGACTTTTTTTCATGTTTTGAGTGTAGTACAATCAGAATCTGCAATAATCTCGAACACGATTTTTTTTGCCATCACCATACTTCCATTTCCTTAAGGAACATGGAAGTAAAAATTAACCTTGATAAAAAACCGTTGCAGGTAAACTACCCCTTTCCCTTATCGGTATGGAGAACCATACATGACTTCCATGTTCTAAGATTTATATTTAAAATCATATTTGAAATGAAATATTTCCATAGAAACTACTTCTTTCTACTTATTGCTTCAGCATTAACCACAGTACTGTGGTCACAAACGTATACCACCTCACGTTTTCGCACTCGATTTTCACCGATGATGGCAGTCGATGGCACTGCCGAAAAGTCTGGTTTTGTAGAAAACATTGGACTACGGCTAATGAGCCCGGGAAGCAATTTTAACAAAAAACTACTTCTTTGTTGCCGATAACGTAGCACACATATAAAAAATTCTCCCCTCCACCTTCAACTATAATTTTTAATAATAGAAAATTACCCCCACGCCGTTCACCTAACCTCTTCATTTATAGATATTTCATCTACGTTTCTACAGTGGATTACTATGAGCTTCTTATCAGGATACTTTATTTATAAAAATTAAGTACTTTACTCTTGTTAAATCATAAAATGTTTCAGGTAAACTACCCCTTTCTCTTAACCGATCTTCTCCAAAATCAATAGACCTTCCGCCCTCTGCAATTCAGGGAAGCATGCAAAAAATATTTGATTCTGTTTCAATGTGCGGCAGTTATCGTTCGTCATGGAAACATTTCTCTTGTTACAACATAAAATATAGCAGGTAAACTACCCCTTTCCCTTAACCGATCTTCACCAAAATCAATAGACATTGAGCTCTCAGCAACTCAGGAAAAAGTGCAAAACATTATTTGATTCACATTGAATTTTCGGCAGTTATCGTTCGTCATAAAAAAATTACCTTTTTTAAAACATAAAACGTTGCTGATAAACTACCCCTTCCCTTATCCGACCTTCAACAAAATCAACAGACCTTGAGTTCTCTTTAGTTCAAAAATGTATGCAAAAACCTAGTTGATTCTGTTTGAATTTACGGCAGTTATCGTTCGTCATATAAAAAATTACCCTGGTTAAAACATAAAATGTTGCTGGTAAACTACCCCTTTCCCTTAACCGATCTTCTCCAACACCAATAGGTATTGAGAACTCTACAATACAGGGCTGTATGCAAAACATCATTTGATTCTGTTTGAATTTGCGGCTGTTATCGTTTACTATAGAAATATCGGTATGGAGAACCATACATGACTTCCATATTCTAAGATTTATATTTAAAATCATTTTCAGCCAAACAGCCAGGCTGTGTCTTACCTGCCTTTTTATTGCTGTATTAAATGAAAAATATTATATTACATTAAAATGAAAAAATTATAATTTTATTGCCTGGCAACAAAATTATTTTATTTTTAACAATTACCATTGTTTCAAAAAGTTTAAATAAATTTTCAAGTACTTTACTCTTGTTAAAACGTAAAAGGTTGCAGGTAAACTACCCCTTCCCCTTAACCGATCATCACCAAAATCGAAAGTCGTTGAGACCTCTACAATTCAGGGACGTATGCAAAAAATTATTTTATTCTGTTTGAATTTGCGGCTGTTATCGTTTGCCATAGAAAATACGCTTGATAAAAAAACGTTGCAGGTAAACTACCCCTTTCCCTTAACCGATCTTCACCAAAAACAATAGGTCTTGAGTACTCTACAAATCAGGGCTGTATGCAAAACATTATTTGATTCTGTTTGAATTTGCGGCTGTTATCGTTTGCCATAGAAAATACCCTTGTTAAAAAAACGTTGCAGGTAAACTACCCCTCTCCCTCAACCGATCTTCACCAAAAACAAAGGTCTTGAGAACTCTACAATTTAGGGCTGTATGCAAATAATCTTTTGATTCTGTTTGAATTTGCGGCTGTTATCGTTTGCCATAGGAAATACCCTTTTTAAAACATAAAACGTTACAGGTAAACTACCCCTTTCCCTTAACCGATCTTCACCAAAAACAATAGGTCGTGAGAACTCTACAATTCAGGGCAGTATGCGAAACATTATTTGATTCTGTTTGAATTTGCGGCTGTTATCGTTTGAAAAAACAAACAAAATTAACCTTGCTAAAAAAAAACCGTTGCCGGTAAACTACCCCTTTCCCTCAACCGATCTTCACCAAAAACAATAGGTAGCGAGTACTCTGCAAATCAGAGCTGCATGCAAACAATTATTTGATTCTGTTTGAATTTGCGGCAGTTATCGTTTGCCATAGAAAACAAATCTACAGACACACAGACACACAGACAGACAGATAGACAGACAGACAGACAGACACACACAGAGACACTTTTCGGAAAACGACTTTTTTTCATGTTTTGAGTGTAGTAGAATCAGAATCTGCAATAATCTCGAACACGATTTTTTTTTGCCATCACCATACTTCCATTCCTTAAGGAATATGGAAGTAAAAAATTACCCTTGATAAAAAACCGTTGCAGGTAAACTACCCCTTTCCCATAACCGATCTTCACCAAAAACAATAGGTCTTGAGTACTCTACAAATCAGGGCAGTATGCAAAACATTATTTGATTCTGTTTGAATTTGCGGCTGTTATCGTTTGCCATAGGAAATACCCTTGTTAAAACATAAAACGTTACAGGTAAACTACCCCTTTCCCTCAACCGAACTTCACCAAAAACAATAGGTCTTGAGAACTCTACAATTTAGGGCTGTATGCAAATAATCTTTTGATTCTGTTTGAATTTGCGGCTGTTATCGTTTGGCATAGGAAATACCCTTGTTAAAACAAAAAACGTTACAGGTAAACTACCCCTTTCCCTTAACCGATCTTCACCAAAATCAACAGACCTTGATAGCTCTGCAATTCAGGGCTGTATGCGAAACATTATTTGATTCTGTTTGAATTTGCGGCTGTTATCGTTTGCCAAACAAACAAAATTACCCTTACTAAAAAAAAACCGTTGCTGGTAAACTACCCCTTCCCCTCAACCGATCTTCACCAAAAAAAATAGGTCGCGAGTACTCTGCAAATCAGAGCTGCATGCAAAAAATTATTTGATTCTGTTTGAATTTGCGGCAGTTATCGTTTGCCATAGAAAAAAAATCTACAGACACACAGACAGACAGACACACAGACTGACACACAGACAGACACACACACAGACACTTTTCGGAAAACGACTTTTTTTCATGTTTTGAGTGTAGTAGAATCAGAATCTGCAATAATCTCGAACACGATTTTTTTTGCCATCACCATACTTCCATTCCTTAAGGAATATGGAAGTAAAATATCGGTATGGAGAACCATACATGACTTCCATATTCTAAGATTTATATTTAAAATCATTTTCGAAATGAAATATTACCATAGAAACTACTTCTTTCTACTTACTGCTTCAGCCTTAACCACAGTACTGTGGTCACTAACGTATACCACCTCACGTTATCGCACTCGATTTTCACTGATGATGGAAGTCGATGGCATTGCCGAAATGTCTGGTTTTGTAGAAAACATTGGACTACGGCCAAATATCCCGGGAAGGAATTTTAACAAAAACTACTTCTTTGTTGCCGATAACGTTGTACACATATATATCAGTGGCGAAGTTACATGGAGGCAATTGAGGCAATGCCTACCCTAACAAATTCTGTAGAATAAAAATTATAAATACGTATGAACTACATAACGTAAAGATTATACATTGTTACTGTGACTGTCAAATTTATTAAACCGAAACGTGCTTTATTGAGCGACCGCTAGATGGTGACAGGTGAGATTCGGCATAGTTCGTTTAAAGCGATTGAGGCAACCTGAACTTGCCTCAGCGTTTTTTGTATACATCGTATGTAAGCAATGTAGTGGTGTGATAGGGAAGTGTAGGGAGGGGGGATTGTCCCGCGCTGTACACATAGAGCGTTGAGGCATGCCTCACTTCTGTGGTCCAAACAGTTAAGTTAAAGCGCCTGTGTTGTTTTTAAGTGTTTATTTTATGCGGTTATTAAAAGTGTCACTGTTATTCCGCTGAACTAACAGATGATCAAGATTGTTATTTGAATTATTTGTAACATTAAACATATATATATAGAAACTAACCAAGTTTAAAAATTTGAAGTTCAATCAGTTGTATTATTGTGTATGACTAATACAAGGATTGTTCAATAGACACACGTATAGAGCTGTAAAGCATTTTTTATTCAACGATTTTAAAAGAAGTCTCCAATAACATTAAGACATGAGTTCCACTGTTGCGCTAACCTGTAGATTCCCTGCTAGTAAAATTCTTACGGCTGTTTGTGGAACCATTCGGTTACAGCAAACTCTACCTCAGCGTCCGATTTGACCCACCGTCCTTTTAGTGATTCCTTAAAATAAATTTAAGATAAGATTCTTGCCTACTCATTCATTAACTACTAGCTTCGCCAGTAAGCAAATTGATGTCCATTTTTTCGGCTTGCACGCGTTATGTTGGTGTGGGTTTCGGCACTTTCCATTTAAAAAGCGTGCAAACGTAAGAAAATATACATGAGTGAGGCCAGAAATAACGTGAATTGTGTGTTTGTGTCTTACCTGCCTTTTTATTGCCGTATTAAATGAAAAATATTATATTACATTAAAATTAAAAAATTTTAATTTTGTTGCCTGGCAACAAAATTATTTTATTTTTAACAATTACCATTGTTTCAAAAAGGTTAAATAAATTTGCAAGTACTTTACTCTTGTTAAAACGTAAAAGGTTGCAGGTAAACTACCCTTCCCCTTAACCGATCTTCACCAAAATCTAAAGTCCTTGAGACCTCTACAATTCAGGGATGTATGCAAAAAATTATTTGATTCTGTTTGAATTTGCGGCTGTTATCATTTTCCATAGAAAATACGCTTGATAAAAAAACGGTGCAGGTAAACTACCCCTTCCCCTTAACCGATCTTCACCAAAAACAATAGGTCTTCAGTACTCTACAAATCAGGGCTGTATGCAAAGCATTATTTGATTCTGTTTGAATTTGCGGCTGTTATCGTTTGCCATAGGAAATACCCTTGTTAAAACATAAAACGTTACAGGTAAACTACCCCTTTCCCTTAACCGATCTTCACCAAAAACAATAGGTCTTGAAAACTCTACAATCCAGGGCTGTATACGAAACATTATTTAAGTCTGTTTGAATTTGCGGCTGTTATCGTTTGCCAAAAAAAAAATTTCCCTTGATAAAAAAAACCGTTGCAGGTAAACTACCCCTTCCCCTCAACCGATCTTCACCAAAAACAATAGGTCGCGAGTACTCTACAAACCAGGGCTGTATGCAAAACATTATTTGATTCTGTTTGAATTTGCGGCAGTTATCGTTTGCCATAGAAAATACGCTTGATAAAAAACGTTGCAGGTAAACGACCCCTTCCCCTCAACACATCTTCACCAAAAACAACAGGTCTTGAGCACTCTACAAATCAGGGTCGTATGCAGAAAATTATTTTATTCTGTTTGAATTTGCGGCTGTTATCGTTTGCCATAGAAAATACCCTTGTTAAAAAAACGTTGTAGGTAAACTACCCCTTTCCCTTAACCGATCTTCACCAAAAACAATAGATCTTGAGAACTCTACAATTTAGTGCTGTATGCAAATAATCTTTTGATTCTGTTTGAATTTGCGGCTGTTATCGTTTGCCATAAGAAATACCCTTGTTAAAACATAAAACGTTACAAGTAAACTACACCTTTCCCTTAACCGATCTTCACCAAAAACAAACTGTCTTGAGAACTCTACAATTCAGGGCTGTATACGAAACATTATTTGATTCTGTTTGAATTTGTGGCTGTTATCGTTTGCCAAAAAAAAAAAAATTCCCTTGATAAAAAAAACCGTTGCAGGTAAACTACCCCTTTCCCTCAACCGATCTTCAACAAAAACAATACGTCGCGAGTACTCTACAAATCAGGGCTGTATGCGAGAAATTATTTGATTCTGTTTGAATTTGCGGCAGTTATCGTTTGCCATATAAAATACGCTTGATAAAAAACGTTGCTGGTAAACTACCCCTTCCCCTCAACCGATCTTCACCAAAAACAATAGGTCTTGAGTACTCTACAAATCAGGGCAGTATGCAGAAAATTATTTGATTCTGTTTGAATTTGCGGCTGTTATCGTTTGCCATAAAAAATACCCTTGTTAAAAAAACTTTGTAGGTAAACTACCCCTTTCCCTTAACCGATCTTCACCAAAAACAATAGGTCTTGAGAACTCTACAATTTAGGCTGTATGCAAATAATCTTTTGATTCTGTTTGAATTTGCGGCCGTTATCGTTTGCCATAGGAAATACCCTTGTTAAAACATAAAACGTTACAAGTAAACTACACCTTTCCCTTAACCGATCTTCACCAAAAACAAACTGTCTTGAGAACTCTACAATTCAGGGCTGTATACGAAACATTATTTGATTCTGTTTGAATTTGTGGCTGTTATCGTTTGCCAAAAAAAAAAAATTTCCCTTGATAAAAAAAACCGTTGCAGGTAAACTACCCCTTTCCCTCAACCGATCTTTAACAAAAACAATACGTCGCGAGTACTCTACAAATCAGGGCTGTATGCAAAAAATTATTTGATTCTGTTTGAATTTGCGGCAGTTATCGTTTGCCATATAAAATACGCTTGATAAAAAACGTTGCTGGTAAACTACCCCTTCCCCTCAACCGATCTTCACCAAAAACAATAGGTCTTGAGTACTCTACAAATCAGGGCAGTATGCAGAAAATTATTCGATTCTGTTTGAATTTGCGGCAGTTATCGTTTGCCATAAAAAAAAAATCTACAGACACACAGACAGACACACAGGCACACAGACACACAGACACACACACAGACACTTTTCGGAAAACGACTTTTTTTCATGTTTTGAGTGTAGTAGAATCAGAATCTGCAATAATCTCGAACACGATTTTTTTTGCCATCACCATAATTCCATTCCTTAAGGAAATATGGAAGTAAAAATTACCCTTGATAAAAAACCGTTGCAGGTAAACTACCCCTTTCCCTTAACCGATCTTCACCAAAAACGATGGGTCTTGAGAACTCTATAATTCAGGGCGGTATGTGAAATATTATATGATTTTGTTTCAATTTGCGGCTGTTATCGTTTGCCATACAAAATACCCTTGATAAAACAAAAAACGTGGCTGGTAAACTACCCCTTTCCCTTAAACGATCTTCACCAAAACCAATAGGTCTTGAGTACTCAGGAAATCAGGCCAGTATGCAAAAACGTATTTGATTCTGTTTGAATTTGCGGCTCTTACCGTTTGCCATAGAAAATACCCTTTTAAAACATAAAACGTTGCCGGTAAACTACCCCTTCCCCTTAACCGATCTTTACCAAAATCAACGGATCTTGAGAACTCTACAATTCAGGGCAGTATGCGAAACGTTATTTGATTCTGTTTGAATTTGCGGCAGTTATCGTTTGCCAAACAAACAAAATTACCCTTGATAAAAAAAAACCGTTGCAGGTAAACTACCCCTTTCCCTCAACCGATCTTCACCAAAAACACCACGTCGCGAGAACTCTGTAAAGCAGAGCTGTATGCAAAAAATTACTTGATTCTGTTTGAATTTGCGGCTGTTATCGTTTGCCATAGAAAAAAAATCTGTAGACACACAGACACACACACAGACACTTTTCGAAAAATGACTTTTTTTCATGTTTTGAGTGTAGTACAATCAGAATCTGCAATAATCTCGAACACGATTTTTTTTGCCATCACCATACTTCCATTTCCTTAAGGAACATGGAAGTAAAATATCGGTATGGAGAACCATACATGACTTCCATGTTCTAAGATTTATATTTAAAATCATATTCGAAATGAAATATTTCCATAGAAACTACGTCTTTCTACTTATTGCTTCAGCATTAACCACAGTACTGTGGTCACTAACGTATACCACCTCACGTTTTCGCACTCGATTTTCACTGATGTTGGCCGTCGATGGCACTGCCGAAAAGTATGGTTTTGCAGAAAAAGTTGGACTACGGCTAAACAGCCCGGGAAGCAATTTTAACAAAAAACTACTTCTTTGTTGCCGATAACGTAGTACACATATACTAAATTCTCCCCTCCATCTTCAACTATAATTATTAATTATAGAAAATTACCCCCAACCCGTTCACCTAACCTCTTCATTTATAGATATTTCATCTACGTTTCTACAGTGGATTATTATGACCTTCTTATCAGGATACTTTAATTATAAAAATTAAGTACTTTACTCTTGTTAAATCATAAAATGTTTCTGGTAAACTACCCCTTTCTCTTAACCGATCTTCACCAAAATCAACAGACCTTGAGCTTTCTGCAACATAGGAAATTGTGCAAAAAATTATTTGATTCTCTTTGAATTTACGGCAGTTATCGTTCGTCATATAAAAAATTACCCTTGTTAAAACATAAAATGTTGCTGGTAAACTACCCCTTTCCCTTAACCGATCTTCACCAACACCAACAGGTATTGAGAACTCTAAAATACAGGGTTGTATGCAAAACATCATTTGATTCTGTTTGAATTTGCTGCTGTTATCGTTTACCATAGAAAAAAATTACCCTTGATAAAAAAACTGCTGCAAGTAAACTACCCCTTTCCCTTAACCGATCTTCACAAAAAACGACAGGTCTTGAGTACTCTACAATTCAGGCCGGTATGCAAACAATTATTTGATTCTGTTTGAATTTGCGACTCTTATCGTTTGCCATAGAAAACATCCATAATAAAACATTAGACGTTGCTTGTAAACTACCCTATGCCATTAACCGATTTTCACCAAAACAATAGGTCTTTAGAACTCTACAATTCAGGGCTGTATGCAAAACATTATTTGATTCTCGTTGAATTTACGGCAGTTATCTTTCGTCATAGAAAAAATTACTCTTGTTAAAACATAAAACGTTGCAGGTAAACTACCCCTTTCCCTTAACCGATCTCCACAAACACCAATAGGTATTGAGAACTCTACAATACAGGGCTGTATGCAAAACATCATTTGATTCTGTGTGAGTTTGCGGCTGTTATCGTTTACCATAGACAAATATCGGTATGGAGAACCATACATGACTTCCATATTCTAAGATTTATATTTAAAATCATTTTCAGCCAAACAGCCAGGGAAGGAATTTTAACAAAAAATACTTCTTTCTTGCCTATAACGTAGTACACATATAAAAAATATTATCCCCTCCCCTTCAACTATAATTTTGATTTATAGAAAATTACCCCCAGCCCGTTCAACTAGCCTCTTCATTTATAGATATTTCATCTACGTTTCTACAGTGGATTATTAAGATCTTATCAGGATACTTTATCAAAATTAAGTACTTTACTCATGTTACAACAAAAAATGTTTCCGGTAAACTGCCCTTTCCCCGTAACCGATCTTCACCAAAATCAACAGACATTGAGTTCTCTATAGCTCAGGCACATATGTAAAAAATTATTTGATACTGTTTGAATTTACGGCAGTTATGGTTCGTCATATAAAAAATTACCCATGTTAAAACATAAAACATGAGATTTATAAAACATATCTAAGATTTATATTTAAAATCATTTTTGAAATAAAATATTTTCATAGAACCTACTAACGCTGGGGAAATCTGAGGAGCCAATCAGAGTTGGGCCTACCTGTCACTCTGCTGAATTTGGTGGAAAGCCCTGTCACTGTCGTCAAAGTATCAGCCTTGACAGGGTCCTCTTTTTCTGCAAAATGGGAGAGGAGGCTTGAGATGGAGTGAGTGACATGGTCCCCACCTCAATGAAGAACCCATTGTTTTATAAAAATATATTTAAATTTTGAAAACTGAAAATTCTTTTCTTGTTGTAAATATTTATATTTTATAATCAAAATGACTTTATCAAAAAACAAACATTATTTTTTTATAATAAGTACTTACATATGTTTCTTAATATGCTTACTTTTTCTTCAATGTTGATGATCATTTCCAAACATTCTGACAAAATTGTATCTACAGAACAGTTAACATTCCCCAGGTTTCCATTTCTGCTAATTTCTCATTACACCTTCCACTGACGTATTATTAACAATTTCATAAACTATCGTATAATCTTTTCAGATTTTGTGGTACAAAATCTGAAATTTTCAGATTGCCTGGCAACAAAATTATTTTATTTTCAACAATTACCATTGTTTGAAAAAGTTTAAATGAATTTTCAAGTACTTTACTCTTGTTAAAACGTAAAAGGTTGCAGGTAAACTACCCCTTCCCCTTAACTGATCTTCACCAAAATCTAAAGTCCTTGCGTCCTCTACAATTCACTGACGTATGCAAAAAATTCTTTGATTCTGTTTGAATTTGCGGCAGTTATCGTTTACCATAAAAAATACTCTTGATAAAAAACGTTGCAGGTAAACTACCCCTTCCCCTCAACCGATCTTCACCAAAAACAATAGGTCTTGAGCACTCTACAAATCAGGGCTGTATGCAGAAAATTATTTGATTCTGTTTGAATTTGCGGCTGTTATCGTGTGCCATAGAAAAAAATCTACAGACACACACACAGACACTTTTCGAAAAACGACTTTTTTTCATGTTTTGAGTGTAGTACAATCAGAATCTGCAATAATCTCGAACACGATTTTTTTTGCCATCACCATACTTCCATTTCCTTAAGGAACATGGAAGTAAAAATTAACCTTGATAAAAAACCGTTGCAGGTAAACTACCCCTTTCCCTTATCGGTATGGAGAACCATACATGACTTCCATGTTCTAAGATTTATATTTAAAATCATATTTGAAATGAAATATTTCCATAGAAACTACTTCTTTCTACTTATTGCTTCAGCATTAACCACAGTACTGTGGTCACAAACGTATACCACCTCACGTTTTCGCACTCGATTTTCACCGATGATGGCAGTCGATGGCACTGCCGAAAAGTCTGGTTTTGTAGAAAACATTGTACTACGGCTAATGAGCCCGGGAAGCAATTTTAACAAAAAACTACTTCTTTGTTGCCGATAACGTAGCACACATATAAAAAATTCTCCCCTCCACCTTCAACTATAATTTTTAATAATAGAAAATTACCCCCACGCCGTTCACCTAACCTCTTCATTTATAGATATTTCATCTACGTTTCTACAGTGGATTACTATGAGCTTCTTATCAGGATACTTTATTTATAAAAATTAAGTACTTTACTCTTGTTAAATCATAAAATGTTTCAGGTAAACTACCCCTTTCTCTTAACCGATCTTCACCAAAATCAATAGACATTGAGCTCTCAGCAACTCAGGAAAAAGTGCAAAACATTATTTGATTCACATTGAATTTTCGGCAGTTATCGTTCGTCATAAAAAAATTACCCTTTTTAAAACATAAAACGTTGCTGATAAACTACCCCTTCCCTTAACCGACCTTCAACAAAATCAACAGACCTTGAGTTCTCTTTAGTTCAAAAATGTATGCAAAAACCTAGTTGATTCTGTTTGAATTTACGGCAGTTATCGTTCGTCATATAAAAAATTACCCTGGTTAAAACATAAAATGTTGCTGGTAAACTACCCCTTTCCCTTAACCGATCTTCACCAACACCAATAGGTATTGAGAACTCTACAATACAGGGCTGTATGCAAAACATCATTTGATTCTGTTTGAATTTGCGGCTGTTATCGTTTACTATAGAAATATCGGTATGGAGAACCATACATGACTTCCATATTCTAAGATTTATATTTAAAATCATTTTCAGCCAAACAGCCAGGCTGTGTCTTACCTGCCTTTTTATTGCTGTATTAAATGAAAAATATTATATTACATTAAAATGAAAAAATTATAATTTTATTGCCTGGCAACAAAATTATTTTATTTTTAACAATTACCATTGTTTCAAAAAGTTTAAATAAATTTTCAAGTACTTTACTCTCGTTAAAACGTAAAAGGTTGCAGGTAAACTACCCCTTCCCCATAACCGATCATCACCAAAATCGAAAGTCGTTGAGACCTCTACAATTCAGGGATGTATGCAAAAAATTATTTGATTCTGTTTGAATTTTCAGCTGTTATCGTTTGCCATAGAAAATACGCTTGATAAAAAAACGTTGCAGGTAAACTACCCCTTTCCCTTAACCGATCTTCACCAAAAACAATAGATCTTGAGTACTCTACAAATCAGGGCTGTATGCAAAACATTATTTGATTCTGTTTGAATTTGCGGCTGTTATCGTTTGCCATAGAAAATACCCTTGTTAAAAAAAGTTGCAGGTAAACTACCCCTCTCCCTCAACCGATCTTCACCAAAAACAAAGGTCTTGAGAACTCTACAATTTAGGGCTGTATGCAAATAATCTTTTGATTCTGTTTGAATTTGCGGCTGTTATCTTTTGCCATAGGAAATACCCTTTTTAAAACATAAAACGTTACAGGTAAACTACCCCTTTCCCATAACCGATCTTCACCAAAAACAATAGGTCGTGAGAACTCTACAATTCAGGGCAGTATGCGAAACATTATTTGATTCTGTTTGAATTTGCGGCTGTTATCGTTTGAAAACAAACAAAATTAACCTTGCTAAAAAAAACCGTTGCCGGTAAACTACCCCTTTCCCTCAACCGATCTTCACCAAAAACAATAGGTAGCGAGTACTCTGCAAATCAGGACTGTATGCAAACAATTATTTGATTCTGTTTGAATTTGCGGCAGTTATCGTTTGCCATAGAAAACAAATCTACAGACACACAGACACACAGACAGACGGACAGACAGACAGACAGACACACACAGAGGCACTTTTCGGAAAACGACTTTTTTTCATGTTTTGAGTGTAGTAGAATCAGAATCTGCAATAATCTCGAACACGATTTTTTTTTGCCATCACCATACTTCCATTCCTTAAGGAATATGGAAGTAAAAAATTACCCTTGATAAAAAACCGTTGCAGGTAAACTACCCCTTTCCCTTAACCGATCTTCACCAACACCAATAGGTATTGAGAACTCTACAATACAGGGCTGTATGCAGAACATCATTTGATTCTGTTTGAATTTGCGGCTGTTATCGTTAACCATAGAAAATATCGCTATGGAGAACCATACATGACTTCCATATTCTAAGATTTATATTAAAAATCATTTTCAGCCAAACAGCCAGGCTGAGTCTTACCTGCCTTTTTATTGCTGTATTAAATGAAAAATATTATATTACATTAAAATGAAAAAATTATAATTTAATTGCCTGGCAACAAAATTATTTTATTTTTAACAATTACCATTGTTTCAAAAAGTTTAAATAAATTTTCAAGTACTTTACTCTTGTTAAAACGTAAAAGGTTGCAGGTAAACTACCCCTTCCCCTTAACCGATCTTCACCAAAATCGAAAGTCATTGAGAGCTCTACAATTCAGGGACGTATGCAAAACATTATTTGATTCTGTTTAAATTTGCGGCTGTTATCGTTTGCCATAGAAAATACGCTTGATAAAAAAACGTTGCTGGTACACTACCCCTTCCCCTTAACCGATCTTCACCAAAAACAATAGGTCTTGAGTACTCTACAAATCAGGGCAGTATGTAAAACATTATTTGATTCTGTTTGAATTTGCGGCTGTTATCGTTTGCCATAGAAAATACCCTTGTTAAAAAAACGTTGCCGGTAAACTACCCCTTTCCCTCAACGGATCTTCACCAAAAACAATAGGTCTTGAGAACTATACAATTTAGGGCTGTATGCAAATAATCTTTTGATTCTGTTTGAATTTGCGGCTGTTATCGTTTGCCATAGGAAATACCCTTGTTAAAACAAAAAACGTTACAGGTAAACTACCCCTTTCCCTCAACCGATCTTCACCAAAAACAATATGTAGCGAGTACTCTGCAAATCAGGACTGTATGCAAACAATTATTTGATTCTGTTTGAATTTGCGGCAGTTATCGTTTGCCATAGAAAACAAATCTACAGACACACAGACACACAGACAGACAGACAGACAGACAGACACACACAGAGACACTTTTCGGAAAACGACTTTTTTTCATGTTTTGAGTGTAGTAGAATCAGAATCTGCAATAATCTCGAACACGATTTTTTTTTGCCATCACCATACTTCCATTCCTTAAGGAATATGGAAGTAAAAAATTACCCTTGATAAAAAACCGTTGCTGGTAAACTACCCCTTTCCCTTAACCGATCTTCACCAACACCAATAGGTATTGAGAACTCTACAATACAGGGCTGTATGCAGAACATCATTTGATTCTGTTTGAATTTGCGGCTGTTATCGTTAACCATAGAAAATATCGGTATGGAGAACCATACATGACTTCCATATTCTAAGATTTATATTTAAAATCATTTTCAGCCAAACAGCCAGGCTGAGTCTTACCTGCCTTTTTATTGCTGTATTAAATGAAAAATATTATATTACATTAAAATTAAAAAATTTTAATTTTGTTGCCTGGCTGTCTGTCTGTCTCTCTGTCTGTCTGTCTGTCTGTGTGTGGGTCTTTCTGTCTGTAGATTTTTTTTCTATGGCAAACGATAACTGCCGCAAATTCAAACAGAATCAAATAATTTTTTGCATGCCGCCCTGATTTGCAGAGTACTCGCGACTTATTGTTTTTGGTGAAGATCGGTTGAGGGAAAGGGGTAGTTTACCTGCAACGGTTTTTTTTTAGCAAGGGTTATTTTTTTTGTTTGGCAAACGATAACAGCCGCAAATTCAAACAGAATCAAATAATGTTTCGCATACAACCCTCAATTGTAGAGTTCTCAAGATCTGCTGATTTTGGTGAAGATCGGTTAAGGGAAAGGGGTAGTTTACCAGTAACGTTTTATGTTTTAACAATGATATTTCTTATGGCAAACGATAACAGCCGCAAATTCAAACAGAATCAAAAGATTATTTGCATACAGCCCTAAATTGTAGAGTTCTCAAGACCTATTGTTTTTGGTGAAGATCGGTTGAGGGAAAGGGGTAGTTTACCTGCAACGTTTTTTTACCAAGGGTATTTTATATGGCAAACGATAACAGCCGCAAATTCAAACAGAATAAAATAATGTTTTGCATACAGCCCTGATTTGTAGAGTACTTAAGACCTATTGTTTTTGGTGAAGATCGGTTGAGGGAAAGGGGTAGTTTACCTGTAACGTTTTATGTTTTAACAAGGGTATTTCCTATGGCAAACGATAACAGCCGCAAATTCAAACAGAATCAAAAGATTATTTGCATACAGCCCTAAAATGTAGAGTTCTCAAGACCTATTGTTTTTGGTGAAGATCGGTTGAGGGAAAGGGGTAGTTTACCTGCAACGTTTTTTTAACAAGGGTATTTTTTATGGCAAACGATAACAGCCGCAAATTCAAACAGAATCAAATAATGTTTTGCATACAACCCTGATTTGTAGAGTACTCAAGACTTGTTGTTTTTGGTGAAGATCGGTTAAGGGGAAGGGGTAGTTTACCAGCAACGTTTTTTTATCAAGCGTATTTTCTATGGCAAACGGTAACAGCCGCAAATTGAAACAGAATCAAATAATTTTTTGCATACGTCCCTGAATTGTAGAGGTCTCAATGACTTTCGATTTTGGTGAAGATCGGTTAAGGGAAAGGGGTAGTTTACCAGCAACCTTTCACGTTTTAACAAGAGTAAAGTACTTGAAAATTTATTTAAACTTTTTGAAACAATGGTAATTGTTAAAAATAAAATAATTTTGTTGCCAGGCAATAAAATTATAATTTTTTCATTTTAATGTAATATAATATTTTTCATTTAATACAGCAATAAAAAGGCAGGTAAGACACAGCCTGGCTGTTTGGGTGAAAATGATTTTAAATATAAATCTTAGAATATGGAAGTCATGTATGGTTCTCCATACCGATATTTTGTATACATCGTATGTAAGCAATGTAGTGGTGTGATAGGGAAGTGTAGGGAGGGGGGATTGTCCCGCGCTGTACACATAGAGCGTTGAGGCATGCCTCACTTCTGTGGTCCAAACAGTTAAGTTAAAGCGCCTGTGTTGTTTTTAAGTGTTTATTTTATGCGGTTATTAAAAGTGTCACTGTTATTCCGCTGAACTAACAGATGATCAAGATTGTTATTTGAATTATTTGTAACATTAAACATATATATATAGAAACTAACCAAGTTTAAAAATTTGAAGTTCAATCAGTTGTATTATTGTGTATGACTAATACAAGGATTGTTCAATAGACACACGTATAGAGCTGTAAAGCATTTTTTATTCAACGATTTTAAAAGAAGTCTCCAATAACATTAAGACATGAGTTCCACTGTTGCGCTAACCTGTAGATTCCCTGCTAGTAAAATTCTTACGGCTGTTTGTGGAACCATTCGGTTACAGCAAACTCTACCTCAGCGTCCGATTTGACCCACCGTCCTTTTAGTGATTCCTTAAAATAAATTTAAGATAAGATTTTTGCCTACCCATTCATTAACTACTAGCTTCGCCAGTAAGCAAATTGATGTCCATTTTTTCGGCTTGCACGCGTTATGTTGGTGTGGGTTTCGGCACTTTCCATTTAAAAAGCGTGCAAACGTCAGAAAATATACATGAGTGAGGCCAGAAATAACGTGAATTGTGTGTTTGTGTCTTACCTGCCTTTTTATTGCCGTATTAAATGAAAAATATTATATTACATTAAAATTAAAAAATTTTAATTTTGTTGCCTGGCAACAAAATTATTTTATTTTTAACAATTACCATTGTTTCAAAAAGGTTAAATAAATTTGCAAGTACTTTACTCTTGTTAAAACGTAAAAGGTTGCAGGTAAACTACCCCTTCCCCTTAACCGATCTTCACCAAAATCTAAAGTCCTTGAGAACTCTACAATTCAGGGATGTATGCAAAAAATTATTTGATTCTGTTTGAATTTGCGGCTGTTATCGTTTGCCATAGAAAATACGCTTGATAAAAAAACGGTGCAGGTAAACTACCCCTTCCCCTTAACCGATCTTCACCAAAAACAACAGGTCTTGAGTACTCTACAAATCAGGGCTGTATGCAAAGCATTATTTGATTCTGTTTGAATTTGCGGCTGTTATCGTTTGCCATAGGAAATACCCTTGTTAAAACATAAAACGTTACAGGTAAACTACCCCTTTCCCTCAACCGATCTTCACCAAAAACAATAGGTCTTGAGAAACCTACAATGTAGGGCTGTATGCAAATAATCGTTTGATTCTGTTTGAATTTGCGGCTGTTATCGTTTGCCATCGGAAATACCCTTGTTAAAACATAAAACGTTACAGGTAAACTACCCCTTTCCCTTAACCGATCTTCACCAAAAACAATAGGTCTTGAAAACTCTACAATCCAGGGCTGTATACGAAACATTATTTAAGTCTGTTTGAATTTGCGGCTGTTATCGTTTGCCAAAAAAAAAATTTCCCTTGATAAAAAAAATCGTTGCAGGTAAACTACCCCTTCCCCTCAACCGATCTTCACCAAAAACAATAGGTCGCGAGTACTCTACAAAACAGGGCCGTATAAAAAAAATTATTTGATTCTGTTTGAATTTGCGGCAGTTATCGTTTGCCATAGAAAATACGCTTGGTAAAAAACGTTGCAGGTAAACTACCCCTTCCCCTCAACAGATCTTCACCAAAAACAACAGGTCTTGAGTACTCTACAAACCAGGGTTGTATGCAGAAAATTATTTTATTCTGTTTGAATTTGCGGCTGTTATCGTTTGCCATAGAAAATACCCTTGTTAAAAAAACGTTGTAGGTAAACTACCCCTTTCCCTTAACCGATCTTCACCAAAAACAACAGATCTTGAGAACTCTACAATTTAGTGCTGTATGCAAATAATCTTTTGATTCTGTTTGAATTTGCGGCTGTTATCGTTTGCCATAAGAAATACCCTTGTTAAAACATAAAACGTTACAAGTAAACTACCCCTTCCCCTTAACCGATCTTCACCAAAAACAAACTGTCTTGAGAACTCTACAATTCAGGGCTGTATACGAAACATTATTTGATTCTGTTTGAATTTGCGGCTGTTATCGTTTGCCAAAAAAAAAATTTCCCTTGATAAAAACAACCGTTGCAGGTAAACTACCCCTTTCCCTCAACCGATCTTCACCAAAAACAATACGTCGCGATTACTCTCCAAATCAGGGCTGTATGCAAAAAATTATTTGATTCTGTTTGAATTTGCGGCAGTTATCGTTTGCCATATAAAATACACTTGATAAAAAACGTTGCTGGTAAACTACCCCTTCCCCTCAACCGATCTTCACCAAAAACAACAGGTCTTGAGTACTCTACAAATCAGGGCAGTATGCAGAAAATTATTTGATTCTGTTTGAATTTGCGGCTGTTATCGTTTGCCATAAAAAATACCCTTGTTAAAAAAACGTTGTAGGTAAACTACCCCTTTCCCTTAACCGATCTTCACCAAAAACAATAGGTCTTGAGAACTCTACAATTTAGGCTGTATGCAAATAATCTTTTGATTCTGTTTGAATTTGCGGCCGTTATCGTTTGCCATAGGAAATACCCTTGTTAAAACATAAAACGTTACAAGTAAACTACCCCTTTCCCTTAACCGATCTTCACCAAAAACAATAGGTCTCGAGTACTCTACAATTTAGGGCTGTATGCAAATAATCTTTTGATTCTGTTTGAATTTGCGGCTGTTATCGTTTGCATAGGAAATACCCTTGTTAAAACATAAAACGTTACAAGTAAACTACCCCTTTCCCTTAACCGATCTTCACCAAAAACAAAAGGTCTTGAGAACTCTACAATTAAGAGCTGTATACGAAACATTATTTTATTTTGTTTGAATTTGCGGCTGTTATCGTTTGCCAAAAAAAAAATTTCCCTTGATAAAAAAAACCGTTGCCGGTAAACTACCCCTTTCCTTCAACCGATCTTCACCAAAAACAATAGGTCGCGAGTCCTCTACAAATCAGGGCTGTATGCAAAAAATTATTTGATTCTGTTTGAATTTGCGGCAGTTATCGTTTGCCATAGAAAAAAAATCTACAGACACACAGACAGACACACAGACACACAGACACACACACAGACACTTTTCGGAAAACGACTTTTTTTCATGTTTTGAGTGTAGTAGAATCAGAATCTGCAATAATCTCGAACACGATTTTTTTTGCCATCACCATACTTCCATTCCTTAAGGAAATATGGAAGTAAAAATTACCCTTGATAAAAAACCGTTGCAGGTAAACTACCCCTTTCCCTTTACCGATCTTCACCAAAAACGATCGGTCTTGAGAACTCTATAATTCAGGGCTGTATGTAAAATATTATATGATTTTGTTTGAATTTGCGGCTGTTATCGTTTGCCATACAAAATACCCTTGATAAAACAAAAAACGTGGATGGTAAACTACCCCTTTCCCTTAAACGATCTTCACCAAAACCAATAGGTCTTGAGTACTCAAGAAATCAGGCTAGTATGCAAAAACGTATTTGATTCTGTTTGAATTTGCGGGTCTTACCGTTTGCCATAAAAAATACCCTTTTAAAACATAAAACGTTGCCGGTAAACTACACCTTCCCCTTAACCGATCTTTACCAAAATCAACGGATCTTGAGAACTCTACAATTCAGGGCAGTATGCGAAACGTTATTTGATTCTGTTTGAATTTGCGGCTGTTATCGTTTGCCAAACAAACAAAATTACCCTTGATAAAAAAAAACCGTTGCAGGTAAACTACCCCTTTCCCTCAACCGATCTTCACCAAAAACACCACGTCGCGAGAACTCTGTAAAGCAGAGCTGTATGCAAAAAATTACTTGATTCTGTTTGAATTTGCGGCTGTTATCGTTTGCCATAGAAAAAAAATCTGTAGACACACAGACACACACACAGACACTTTTCGAAAAATGACTTTTTTTCATGTTTTGAGTGTAGTACAATCAGAATCTGCAATAATCTCGAACACGATTTTTTTTGCCATCACCATACTTCCATTTCCTTAAGGAACATGGAAGTAAAATATCGGTATGGAGAACCATACATGACTTCCATGTTCTAAGATTTATATTTAAAATCATATTCGAAATGAAATATTTCCATAGAAACTACGTCTTTCTACTTATTGCTTCAGCATTAACCACAGTACTGTGGTCACTAACGTATACCACCTCACGTTTTCGCACTCGATTTTCACTGATGTTGGCCGTCGATGGCACTGCCGAAAAGTATGGTTTTGCAGAAAAAGTTGGACTACGGCTAAACAGCCCGGGAAGCAATTTTAACAAAAAACTACTTCTTTGTTGCCGATAACGTAGTACACATATACTAAATTCTCCCCTCCATCTTCAACTATAATTATTAATTATAGGAAATTACCCCCAACCCGTTCACCTAACCTCTTCATTTATAGATATTTCATCTACGTTTCTACAGTGGATTATTATGACCTTCTTATCAGGATACTTTAATTATAAAAATTAAGTACTTTACTCTTGTTAAATCATAAAATGTTTCAGGTAAACTACCCCTTTCTCTTAACCGATCTTCACCAAAATCAACAGACCTTGAGCTTTCTGCAACATAGGAAATTGTGCAAAAAATTATTTGATTCTCTTTGAATTTACGGCAGTTATCGTTCGTCATATAAAAAATTACCCTTGTTAAAACATAAAATGTTGCAGGTAAACTACCCCTTTCCCTAAACCGATCTTCACCAACACCACAGGTATTGAGAACTCTAAAATACAGGGTTGTATGCAAAACATCATTTGATTCTGTATGAATTTGCGGCTGTTATCGTTTACCATAGAAAAAAATTACCCTTGATAAAAAAACTGCTGCAAGTAAACTACCCCTTTCCCTTAACCGATCTTCACAAAAAACGACAGGTCTTGAGTACTCTACAATTCAGGCCGGTATGCAAACAATTATTTGATTCTGTTTGAATTTGCGGCTCTTATCGTTTGCCATAGAAAACATCCATAATAAAACATTAAACGTTGCTTGTAAACTACCCTATGCCATTAACCGATTTTCACCAAAACAATAGGTCTTTGGAACTCTACAATTCAGGGCTGTATGCAAAACATTATTTGATTCTCATTGAATTTACGGCAGTTATCGTTCGTCATAGAAAAAATTACTCTTGTTAAAACATAAAACGTTGCAGGTAAACTACCCCTTTCCCTTAACCGATCTCCACAAACACCAATAGGTATTGAGAACTCTACAATACAGGGCTGTATGCAAAACATCATTTGATTTTGTGTGAATTTGCGGCTGTTATCGTTTACCATAAACAAATATCGGTATGGAGAACCATACATGACTTCCATATTCTAAGATTTATATTTAAAATCATTTTCAGCCAAACAGCCAGGGAAGGAATTTTAACAAAAAAATACTTCTTTCTTGCCAATAACGTAGTACACATATAAAAAATATTATCCCCTCCCCTTCAACTATAATTTTGATTTATAGAAAATTACCCCCAGCCCGTTCAACTAGCCTCTTCATTTATAGATATTTCATCTACGTTTCTACAGTGGATTATTAAGATCTTATCAGGATACTTTATCAAAATTAAGTACTTTACTCATGTTACAACAAAAAATGTTTCAGGTAAACTGCCCTTTCCCCGTAACCGATCTTCACCAAAATCAACAGACATTGAGTTCTCTATAGCTCAGGCACATATGTAAAAAATTATTTGATTCTGTTTGAATTTACGGCAGTTATGGTTCGTCATATAAAAAATTACCCATGTTAAAACATAAAACATGAGATTTATAAAACATATCTAAGATTTATATTTAAAATCATTTTTGAAATAAAATATTTTCATAGAACCTACTAACGCTGGGGAAATCTGAGGAGCCAATCAGAGTTGGGCCTACCTGTCACTCTGCTGAATTTGGTGGAAAGCCCTGTCACTGTCGTCAAAGTATCAGCCTTGACAGGGTCCTCTTTTTCTGCAAAATGGGAGAGGAGGCTTGAGATGGAGTGAGTGACATGGTCCCCACCTCAATGAAGAACCCATTGTTTTATAAAAATATATTTAAATTTTGAAAACTGAAAATTCTTTTCTTGTTGTAAATATTTATATTTTATAATCAAAATGACTTTATCAAAAAACAAACATTATTTTTTTATAATAAGTACTTACATATGTTTCTTAATATGCTTACTTTTTCTTCAATGTTGATGATCATTTCCAAACATTCTGACAAAATTGTATCTACAGAACAGTTAACATTCCCCAGGTTTCCATTTCTGCTAATTTCTCATTACACCTTCCACTGACGTATTATTAACAATTTCATAAACTATCGTATAATCTTTTCAGATTTTGTGGTACAAAATCTGAAATTTTCAGATTGCCTGGCAACAAAATTATTTTATTTTCAACAATTACCATTGTTTGAAAAAGTTTAAATGAATTTTCAAGTACTTTACTCTTGTTAAAACGTAAAAGGTTGCAGGTAAACTACCCCTTCCCCTTAACTGATCTTCACCAAAATCTAAAGGCCTTGAGTCCTCTACAATTCACTGACGTATGCAAAAAATTATTTGATTCTGTTTGAATTTGCGGCAGTTATCGTTTACCATATAAAATACGCTTGATAAAAAATGTTGCAGGTAAACTACCCCTTCCCCTCAACCGATCTTCACCAAAAACAACAGGACTTGAAAACTCCACAAATCAGGGCTGTATGCAGAAAATTATTTGATTCTGTTTGAATTTGCGGCTGTTATCGTTTGCCATATAAAATACCCTTGTTAAAAAAATTTTGTAGGTAAACTACCCCTTTCCCTTAACCGATCTTCACCAAAAACAATAGGTCTTGAGAACTCTACAATTCAGGGCTGTATGCGAAACATTATTTGATTCTGTTTGAATTTGCGGCTGTTATCGTTTGCCATAGGAAATACCCTTGTTAAAACATAAAACGTTACCGGTAAACTACCCCTTTCCCTTAACCGATCTTCACCAAAAACAATAGGTCGTCAGAACTCTACAATTCAGGGCTGTATGCGACACATTATTTGATTCTGTTTGAATTTGCGGCTGTTATCGTTTGCCAAAAAAAAAAAAATTTCCCTTGATAAAAAAAAACCGTTGCAGGTAAACTACACCTTTCCCTCAACCGATCTTCACCAAAAACAATCGGTCGCGAGTCCTCTACAAATCAGGGCTGTATGCAAAAAATTATTTGATTCTGTTTGAATTTGCGGCAGTTATCGTTTGCCAAAAAAAAAAATCTACAGACAGACAGACACACACACACAGACACACACACAGACACTTTTCGGAAAACGACTTTTCTTCATGTTTTGAGTGTAGTAGAATCAGAATCTGCAATAATCTCGAACACGATTTTTTTTGCCATCACGATACTTCCATTCCTTAAGGAATATGGAAGTAAATATCGGTATGGAGAACCATACATGACTTCCATATTCTAAGATTTATACTTAAAATCATTTTCAGCCAAACAGCCAGGCTGTGTCTTACCTGCCTTTTTATTGCTGTATTAAATGAAAAATATTATATTACATTAAAATAAAAAAATTATAATTTTATTGCCTGGAAACAAAATTATTTTATTTTTAACAATTACCATTGTTTCAAAAAGTTTAAATAAATTTTCAAGTACTTTACTCTTGTTAAAACGTAAAAGGTTGCAGGTAAACTACCCCTTCCCCTTAACCGATCTTCACCAAAATCGAAAGTCATTGAGACGTCTACAATTCAGGGACGTATGCAAAAACTTATTTGATTCTGTTTGAATTTGCGGCTGTTATCGTTTGCCATAGAAAATACGCTTGATAAAAAAACGTTGCAGGTAAACTACCCCTTCCCCTTAACCGATCTTCACCAAAAACAACAGGTCTTGAGTACTCTACAAATCAGGGCTGTATGCAAAATATTATTTGATTCTGTTTGAATTTGCGGCTGTTATCGTTTGCCATAGAAAATACCCTTGTTAAAAAAACGTTGCAGGTAAACTACCCCTTTCCCTCAACCGAACTTCACCAAAAACAACAGGTCTTGAGAACTCAACAATTTAGTGCTGTATGCAAATAATCTTTTGATTCTGTTTGAATTTGCGGCTGTTATCGTTTGCCATAAGAAATACCATTGTTAAAACATAAAACGTTACAGGTAAACTACCCCTTTCCCTTAACCGATCTTCACCAAAATCAACAGATCTTGAGAACTCTAAAAATCAGGGCTGTATGCGAAACATTATTTGATTCTGTTTGAATTTGCGGCTGTTATCGTTTGCCAAAGAAACAAAATTGCCCTTGCTGAAAAAAACCGTTGCAGGTAAACTACCCCTTTCCATCAACCGATCTTCACCAAAAACAATAGGTCTTGAGAACTCTACAATTTAGGGCGGTATGCAAATAATCTTTTGATTCTGTTTGAATTTGCGGCTGTTATCGTTTGTTTCAAAAAGTTTAAATCAATTTTCAAGTACTTTACTCTTGTTAAAACGTAAAAGGTTGCAGGTAAACTACCCCTTCCCCTTAACCGATCTTCACCAAAATCGAAAATCATTGAGACCTCTACAATTCAGGGAAGTATGCTAAAAATTATTTGATTCTGTTTGAATTTGCGGCTGTTATCGTTTGCCATAGAAAATACGCTTGATAAAAAAACGTTGCAGGTAAACTACCCCTTCCCCTTAACCGATCTTCACCAAAAACAACAGGTCTTGAGTACTCTACAAATCATGGCTGTATGCAAAACATTATTTGATTCTGTTTGAATTTGCGGCTGTTATCGTTTGCCATAGAAAATACCCTTGTTAAAAAACGTTGCTGGTAAACTACCCCTTTCCCTCAACCGATCTTCACCAAAAACAATAGGTCTTGAGAAGTTTACAATTTAGGGCTGTATGCAAATAATCTTTTGATTCTGTTTGAATTTGCGGCTGTTATCGTTTGTTTCATAAAGTTTAAATAAATTTTTAAGTACTTTACTCTTGTTAAAACGTAAAAGGTTGCAGGTAAACTACCCCTTCCCCTTAACCGATCTTCACCAAAATCGAAATTCATTGAGACCTCTACAATTCAGGGACGTATGCAAAAAATTATTTGATTCTGTTTGAATTTGCGGCAGTTATCGTTTGCCATAAAAAAAAAATCTACAGACACACAGACACAAGACAGACAGACAGACAGACAGACACACAGACACTTTCCGGAAAACGACTTTTTTTCATGTTTTGAGTGTAGTAGAATCAGAATCTGCAATAATCTCGAACACGATTTTTTTTGTCATCACCATACTTCCATTCCTTAAGGAATAGGGAAGTAAAATTATCGGTATGGTGAACCATACATGACTTCCATATTCTAAGATTTATTTTTAAAATCATTTTCACCCAAACAGCCAGGCTGTGCCTTACCTGCCTTTTTATTGCTGTATTAAATGAAAAATATTATATTACATTAAAATGAAAAAATTATAATTTTATTGCCTGGCAACAAAATTATTTTATTTTTAACAATTACCATTGTTTCAAAAAGTTTAAATAAATTTTCAAGTACTTTACTCTTGTTAAAACGTAATAGGTTGCCGGTAAACTACCCCTTCCCCTTAACCGATCTTCACCAAAATCGAAAGTCATTGAGACCTCTACAATTCAGGGACGTATGCAAAACATTATTTGATTCTGTTTGAATTTGCGGCTGTTATCGTTTGCCATAGAAAATACCCTTGTTAAAAAAACGTGGCTGGTAAACTACCCCTTTCCCTCAACCGATCTTCACCAAAAACAATGGGTCTTGAGAACTCTACAATTTAGGGCTGTATGCAAATAATTTTTTGATTCTGTTTGAATTTGCAGCTGTTATCGTTTGCCATATGAAATACCCTTGTTAAAACATAAAACGTTCCAGGTAAACTACCCCTTTACCTTAACCGATCTTCACCAAAAACAATAGGTCTTGAGCACTCTATAAATCAGGACGGTATGCAAAACATTATTTGATTCTGTTTGAATTTGCGGCTGTTATCGTTTGCTATAGAAAATACCCTTGTTAAAAAAACGTTGCAGGTAAACTACCCCTTTCCCTCAACCGATCTTCACCAAAAACAATAGGTCTTGAGAACTCTACAATTTAGGGCTGTATGCAAATAATCTTTTGATTCTGTTTGAATTTGCGGCTGTTATCGTTTGCCCTAGGAAATACCCTTGTTAAAACATAAAAAGTTACAGGTAAACTACCCCTTTCCCTCAACCGATATTCACCAAAAACAATATGTCTTGAGTAGTCTACAAATCAGGGCTGTATGCAAAACATTATTTGATTCTGTTTGAATTTGCGGCTATTATCGTTTGCCATAGAAAATACCCTTGTTAAAAAAACGTTGCAGGTAAACTACCCCTTTCCCTCAACCGAACTTCACCAAAGACAATAGGTCTTGAGAACTCTACAATTTAGGGCTGTATGCAAATAATCTTTTGATTCTATTTGAATTTGCGGCTGTTATCGTTTGCCATAAGAAATACCCTTGTCAAAACATAAAACGTTACAGGTAAACTACCCCTTTCCCTTAACCGATCTTCACCAAAATTAACAGATCTTGAGAACTCTACAATTCAGGGCAGTATGCGAAACATTATTTGATAATGTTTGAATTTGCGGCTGTTATCGTTTGCCAAACAAACAAAATTACCCTTGCTAAAAAAAAACCGTAGCAGGTAAACTACCCCTTTCCCTCAACCGATCTTCACCAAAAACAATAGGTCGCGAGTACTCTGCAAATCAGAGCTGTATGCAAAACATTATTTGATTCTGTTTGAATTTGCGGCAGTTATCGTTTGCCATAGAAAAAAAAACTACAGACAGACAGACAGACAGATAGACAGACAGACAGACAGACAGACAGACAGACAGACAGACAGACAGACAGACACACAGACACTTTTCGGAAAACGACTTTTTTTCATGTTTTGAGTGTAGTAGAATCAGAATCTGCAATAATCTCGGACACGATTTTTTTTGCCATCACCATACTTCCATTCCTTAAGGAATATGGAAGTAATTACCCTTGATAAAAAACCGTTGCCGGTAAACTACCCCTTCCCCTTTACCGATCTTCACCAAAAACGATAGGTCTTGAGAACTCTACAATTCAGGGCAGTATGCAAAATATTAAGTGATTCTGTTTGAATTTGCGGCTGTTATCGTTTACCATACAAAATACCCTTGATAAAACAAAAAACGTGGCAGGTAAACTACCCCTTTCCTTTAACCGATCTTCACCAAAATCAATAGGTCTTGAGAAATCTACATTTGAGGGTTGTATGCAAATAATCATTTGATTATGTTTGAATTTGCGACTCTTATCGTTTGCCATAGGAAATACCCATTTAAAACATAAAACGTTACAGGTAAACTACCCCTTTCCCTTAACCGATCTTCACCAAAATTAACAGATCTTGAGAACTCTACAATTCAGGGCAGTATGCGAAACATTATTTGATAATGTTTGAATTTGCGGCTGTTATCGTTTGCCAAACAAACAAAATTACCCTTGCTAAAAAAAAACCGTAGCAGGTAAACTACCCCTTTCCCTCAACCGATCTTCACCAAAAACAATAGGTCGCGAGTACTCTGCAAATCAGAGCTGTATGCAAAACATTATTTGATTCTGTTTGAATTTGCGGCAGTTATCGTTTGCCATAGAAAAAAAAACTACAGACAGACAGACAGACAGATAGACAGACAGACAGACAGACAGACAGACAGACAGACACACAGACACTTTTCGGAAAACGACTTTTTTTCATGTTTTGAGTGTAGTAGAATCAGAATCTGCAATAATCTCGGACACGATTTTTTTTGCCATCACCATACTTCCATTCCTTAAGGAATATGGAAGTAATTACCCTTGATAAAAAACCGTTGCCGGTAAACTACCCCTTCCCCTTTACCGATCTTCACCAAAAACGATAGGTCTTGAGAACTCTACAATTCAGGGCAGTATGCAAAATATTAAGTGATTCTGTTTGAATTTGCGGCTGTTATCGTTTACCATACAAAATACCCTTGATAAAACAAAAAACGTGGCAGGTAAACTACCCCTTTCCTTTAACCGATCTTCACCAAAATCAATAGGTCTTGAGAACTCTACATTTGAGGGTTGTATGCAAATAATCATTTGATTATGTTTGAATTTGCGACTCTTATCGTTTGCCATAGGAAATACCCATTTAAAACATAAAACGTAGCAGGTAAACGACCCGTTTCCCTTATCCGGTCTTCACCAAAATCAATAGGTCTTGAGAAATCTACAACTTAGGGCTGTATGCAAATAATAATTTGAATGTGTTTGAGTTTGCGGCTGCTATCGTTTGCCATATAAAATACCCTTGTTAAAACATAAAACGTTGCAGGTAAACTACCCCTTTTCCTTAACCGATCTTTACCAAAATCATCAGATCGTGAGAACTCTACAATTCAGGGCTGTATGCGAAACATTATTTGATTATGTTTAAAGTTGCGGCTTTTATCGTTTGCCAAACAAACAAAATTACCCTTGATAAAAAAAAACCGTTGCAGGTAAACTACCCCTTTCCCTCAACCGATCTTCACCAAAAACAATAGGTCGCGAGTACCCTACAAATCAGGGCAGTTTGCAAAAAATTATTTGATTCTGTTTGAATTTGCGGCTGTTATCGTTTGCCATAGAAAAAAATCTACAGACACACACACAGACAGACACACACACACACACACACACACAGACACTTTTCGAAAAACGACTTTTTTTCATGTTTTGAGTGTGGTACAATTAGAATCTACAATAATCTCGAACACGATTTTTTTGGCCATCACCATACTTCCATTTCCTTAAGGAACATGGAAGTAAAAATAAAATTAACCTTGATAAAAAACCGTTGCAGGTAAACTACCCCTTTCTCTTATCGGTATGGAGAGCCATACATGACTTCCATGTTCTAAGATTTATATTTAAAATCATATTTGAAATGAAATATTTCCATAGAAACTACTTCTTTCTACTTATTGCTTCAGCATTAACCACAGTACTGTGGTCACAAACGTATACCACCTCACGTTTTCGCACTCGATTTTCACCGATGATGGCAGTCGATGGCACTGCCGAAAAGTCTGGTTTTGTAGAAAACATTGGACTACGGCTAAAGAGCCCGGGAAGCAATTTTAACAAAAAACTACTTCTTTGTTGCCGATAACGTAGCACACATATAAAAAATTCTCCTCTCCACCTTCAACTATAATTTTTAATAATAGAAAATTACCCCCACGCCGTTCACCTAACCTCTTCATTTATAGATATTTCATCTACGTTTCTACAGTGGATTACTATGAGCTTCTTATCAGGATACTTTATTTATAAAAATTAAGTACTTTACTCTTGTTAAATCATAAAATGTTTCAGGTAAACTACCCCTTTCTCTTAACCGATCTTCTCCAAAATCAATAGACCTTCCGTCCTCTACAATTCAGGCAAGCATGCAAAAAATATTTGATTCTGTTTCAATGTGCGGCAGTTATCGTTCGTCATGGAAACATTTCTCTTGTTACAACATAAAATATAGCTGGTAAACTACCCCTTTCCCTTAACCGATCTTTACCAAAATCAATAGACCTTGAGCTCTCTGCAACTCAGGAAAAAGTGCAAAACATTATTTGATTCTCATTGAATTTTCGGCAGTTATCGTTCGTCATAAAAAAATTACCCTTTTTAAAACATAAAACGTTGCTGATAAACTACCCCTTCCCTTAACCGACCTTCAACAAAATCCACAGACCTTGAGTTCTCTTTAGTTCAAAAATGTATGCAAAAACCTAGTTGATTCTGTTTGAATTTACGGCAGTTATCGTTCGTCATATAAAAATTACCCTGGTTAAAACATAAAATGTTGCTGGTAAACTACCCCTTTCCCTTAACCGATCTTCACCAACACCAATAGGTATTGAGAACTCTACAATACAGGGCTGTATGCAAAACATCATTTGATTCTGTTTGAATTTGCGGCTGTTATCGTTTACTATAGAAAAAAATTACCCTTGATAAAAAACCGTTGCAGGTAAACTACCCCTTTCCCTTAACCGGTATTCACCAAAAACGATAGGTCTTGAGTAATCTACATTTCAGGCCTGTATGCAAACAATTATTTGATTCTGTTTGAATTTGCGGCTGTTATCGTTTGCCGTAGGAAACACCCTTGATAAAACATAGAACGTTGCTGGTAAACTACCCTATTCCATTAACCAATCTTCACCAAAAACAATAGGTCTTGAGAGCTCTACAATTCAGGGCTGTATACAAAACATTAGTTGATTTTCATTGAATTTACGGCAGTTATCGTTCGTCATAGAAAAAATACCCTTGTTAAAACATAAAACGTTGCAGGTAAACTACCCCTTTCCCTTAACCGATCTTCAACAAAATCAACAGACCTTGAGTTCTGTATAATTCAAAAAGGTATGCAGAAGAGTAATTGATTCTGTTTTAATGTATGGCAGTTATCGTTTGTCAAAAAAAAATTACCCTTGATAAAACATAAAATGTTGCTGGTAAACAACCCTATTCCCTTAACCGATCTTCACCAAAACCAACAGGTTTTGAGAACTCTACATTTCAGGGCTGTATGCAAAATATTATATGATTCTGTTTGAATTTGCGGCTGTTATCGTTTGCCATACAAAATACCCTTGATAAGACAAAAAATGTGTCCGGTAAACTACCCCTTTCCCTTAACCGAACTTCACCAAAAACAATAGGTCTTTAGTACTCAACAAAACAGGGCTGTATGCAAAAACGTATTTGATCCTGTGTGAATTTGCGGCTCTTATCGTTTGCCATAGAAAATACCCTTTTAAAACATAAAACGTTGCTGGTAAACTACCCCTTTCCCTTAACCGATCTTCACCAACACCAATAGGTATTGAGAACTCTACAATACAGGGCTGTATGCAAAACATCATTTGATTCTGGTTGAATTTGCGGCTGTTATCATTTACCATAGAAAAAATTACCCTTGATAAAAAACCGTTGCAGGTAAACTACCCGTTTACCTTAACCGATCTTCACCAAAAACGATAGGCCTTGAGATCTCTACAATTCAGAGCTGTATGCGAAATATTATTTGATTCTGTTTGAATTTTCGGCTGTTATCGTTTGCCAAACAAACAAAATTACCCTTGATAAAAAAAAACCGTTGCAGGTAAACTACCCCTTTCCCTCAACCGATCTTCACCAAAAAAATAGGTCGCGAGTACTCTACAAATCAGGGCTGTATACAAAAAATTATTTGATTCTGTTTGAATTTGCGGCTGTTATCGTTTGCCATAGAAAAAAAATCTACAGACACACAGACACACACACACAGACACTTTTCAAAAAACGACTTTTTTTCATGTTTTGAGTGTAGTACAATCAGAATCTGCAATAATCTCGAACACGATTTTTTTTGCCATCACCATACTTCCATTTCCTTAAGGAACATGGAAGTAAAACGATCTTCATCTGAATGCCTACAAAATCCAACTAACACAAGAACTCAAACCGTGTGACCATTTGAAGCGCCGAGAATTCGTCAGTTGGATATTGGGTAAAAGTGAAACGGACGGTGATTTTTCCCACAATATCATCTTTAGCGTTGAGGCACACTTCCACCTCAACGGGTACGTGAATAAACAAAATAGTCGGCTTTGGGTTACAGAGAAACCTCGTATCGTTCACGAGAAGCCTTTGCATATACAAAGAGCAACTGTTTGGTGTGAGTTTTGGTCTGGTGGCGTGATTGGGCCGTATTTCTTTGAGAATGAGGCTGGAGATGCAGTAACAGTGACTGGCGAACGTTACCAGAACATGATAATGGAGTTTTTGTGGTCTCAACTGGAAGGTATGGAATTCGAAGATATGTTGTTTCAGCAGGACGGCGCAACCAGTCATACTGCCCGCGAAACAATTGCTTTGTTATCTGAAAAGTTTCCTGCACGTCTTATTTCACGCAACGGCGATCAGAACTGGGCACCGAGGTCATGTGATTTAACACCATGCGACTCCTTCCTTTGGGGATATGTGAAATCATGCGCTTATGTCCGCAATTCACGAACAATTTTTCAACTCAAGGAACGAGTTATTGGTGAGATTGAGCCAGAATTGTGCAAGAAGGTCATCGAAAATCGACGGACAACAGTGTGCCAGCAGAGTCGCGGGGGACATTTGTCTGATATTGTGTTCCACATTTAACCGCAGTAAGTGTACTTTGTATTAACATTAAAACATTTGATATTTTTCAATAAATAAAAGTTTTTACAACATTATTAAATCTTGCGTACTTTATGGGACACCCTTTATATATATTATACATGTATATAATAATATTAGTACTAATATTTCTATTTTTAACTAAAAACATATTGTGTTAATATATTTTATAATTTGAAATTTGCGGGGTGCAACTGTACAATAATGTATTCAATTATTGAAATTTACTATAATTTGAATTGTTGGGTATTATTCAATTCCATAAATTTATTTTAATTAATAAAATATAAAATATTATAATGTAATATTTGTGAATAAACTTATATATATATTTTCATAATGATGTTAAATCTATTGTAATGGGGTAAAGTATCCCAAGTGTTATTAATTATTCATAAAACGAAAAGAATGAAATAAAAAATAAAATGAAAAATATAAACTACGATGCTTGATAGAAAGGATTATTTTGATAGAATAAATTATGTAATATTTTACTCTTATTATGTTGGCAGAATTAAACTGTCTTTTAATATCAAAAATTAATGTTCTTCATGAACTACAACATAATTTAAAAGATAAGCTAAGGTTAAGCTAATGGGTTCATACCTCATTTATGGAAAATTACCCTCTTTTTAATTAAAAATAATTCCTCTTATATAATATTCATGGCGTTTTTATTTTTTGGTATCATATTATCGATTTGCTCAAACAATTGGCTGGGTTGTTGAATGGGAATCGAAATAAATATAGTATCATTTGTGCCTTTTATAATGAATAAAATAAAGAGTTTATTCATCTGAGTCAATAATTAAATATTTTATTATTCAAAGAATAGGCTCAAGATCATTATTTTTATCTGTTATTATTTTAAGAATATTATTTCAAGTAAAATATTTTATTTTAATTAGTTTAATAATTAAAATTGGATCTCCCCCATTTCATTATTGATGTTTCAGTGATTGATGGTTTATCATGGATGATTTCTTTTATAATCATGACCATCCAAAGGATTATTTCCATTATTTTGTTGAGTTATCTAGATACAAGATTGATTTTATTTATTGTTTTATCTTGTTTTTGGGGGTCATTAGGTGGCTTATGTTATTCATCAATTCAAAAAATTTTAGCATATTCATCAATTTATAATTTAAGTTGAATTTTTAGATGGGTTATACTAATAAATTACATATGGCTGGTATATTTTTAAATTTATTCCTCCTCTTTATTTTTGACTTGCTATCTATTTAAAATAAATAATATAAATTATTTAAATCAAGTTTTTATTTTATTTGATAATAAAATTAAATCATTACTGTTAATGATTGTTTTTATATCAATAGGTGGATTACCACCATTCTTGGGATTTTTTCCAAAATTTATAATAATTTATTGTCTTTTAGCAAGTAAAATATATTTTTTGTGTTTAATTTTAGCAATGACGGCTTTATTAGTTTTATTTTATTATTTACGAATTGTAATGACGGGCTTAATAATAAATAATGTAACTTTAAAATTGTCAACTTAAACAGTATATTGTTTATAATAAATTTTATATTGGTTAGATTTATAGCTGTAGCCTTATTTAATATTGTAAGTTAGTAAGGTTTTAAGTTAATAAAACTATTATCCTTCAAAGTTAAAAATATAAATATCACTATAATATTGACGACTCGGAACACAAAGTTTTTTATAAGTAAAAACGTAAAGTTTTACCTTACAGCCTAAACCGGCTTTCACCTATAGAAGGCTTCATCAGAGGCTGTCGTTAGTAGCGCTGCTCGTCTTGTTGTTGGTGACGAGAAAGTGTTTCGAAAGATTGAAGCTGTGTGTGTGTGGTGAGATGTGTTCGAATAATGCGTGCGATTTGAATTGTGTCTGTTCGTTTAGGATGTCGTTTTTATTTGTTTTTGTGTGTTTGTATATTTCTAATTGTTCTAGAGTGTCTAGTTTTCGGCCTTTTGTGTGTACGTGTAGTATGTTAATGTTATTGTCGATGTTTTTATATGTGTGGTTTGCTTCAATGAGGTGGTTTGCGAAGGTAGATTCTGTAGTGGTGTGGAGTGCTTTTGTGTGTTCAATGTATCTCTGTTTGAAGCTACGTCCTGTCTGGCCTATGTAGAATTTACCGTAATGCCCCTGCACACAAACTGGCAAAATATCTAGACAAAATTATTAGACAACACACACAAATAGACAACAACATTGCAGTAAAAAACAACACTGACCTAGTAACAAAAATAAAAGACATACACATCCCCCACAATGCCACATTAGCCTCCTTTGACATTAAAAACCTGTACACAAACATCCCCATCTCTGAAACAATCACCATCCTACAAAACAAACTCAAACAGAACAACACACCAGACGAACTTATCAATGAAATAACAGAAACTCTGAACATTATCACAAAACAAAACTACTCTACTTATAACAATAAATACTACACACAGAACGATGGCCTACCCATGGGCTCCCCCATATCCAGCATTCTAGCAGAAGTCTTCCTCCAACACTTAGAAAAAACAAAAATACTCACAAACAATGACAGACACTCACATAAAATACTATATTGGCACAGATACGTTGATGACATTCTAATACTATACAGGGGAAACAAAAGACAATGTGAACAGTTACTAACGCACATAAACAAAATACATAAAAACATAACCTTCACTGCCGAATACGAACACAACAATACCATAAACTTCTTAGACCTCTCCATCACAAAACTAGAACACAGGCACAAATTCAGTATATACAGAAAACCAACTACAACTGACACACTAATACACAACACCTCCAATCACCCAATACAACACAAACTAGCTGCTTTTAGAACCATGATATATAGACTTAACAACATCCCCTTAGATGAAATAGACTACAAAGATGAACTAAACACGATAAAATATCTAGCAGAATCTAACGGTTATGACAGAACAATAGTCAGTAAACTCCTACACAAAACACAAAACAAACAACAGACAAAGACAGAAAACAACAAATTCATAACACTAACATACATCAACAAACAAACAGAAAAAATTGCCCACAAATTCAAAAAAGCAGGATACAGAATCGCTTACAAAACTACTAACAAAACAGAACACACACTATCAAAACGCATGCCCAAAGCACAAAACAAATTCGATCTACCCGGTGTATATAAACTAAATTGTTCAAATTGCAGTAAATTCTACATAGGCCAGACAGGACGTAGCTTCAAACAGAGATACATTGAACACACAAAAGCACTCCACACCACTACAGAATCTACCTTCGCAAACCACCTCATTGAAGCAAACCACACATATAAAAACATCGACAATAACATGAACATACTACACGTACACACAAAAGGCCGAAAACTAGACACTCTAGAACAATTAGAAATATACAAACACACAAAAACAAATAAAAACGACATCCTAAACGAACAGACACAATTCAAATCGCACGCATTATTCGAACACATCTCACCACACACACACAGCTTCAATCTTTCGAAACACTTTCTCGTCACCAACAACAAGACGAGCAGCGCTACTAACGACAGCCTCTGATGAAGCCTTCTATAGGTGAAAGCCGGTTTAGGCTGTAAGGTAAAACTTTACGTTTTTACTTATAAAAAACTTTGTGTTCCGAGTCGTCAATATTATAGTGATATTTAGTTAAGTAACGGACACGTCATGGACAACGAAATCCAAGAATTAAAAATATAATTTTTTGTAAGCCTTAGATTTATTTTTATCACCTTTAAATTTGCAATTTATTATTATTATTAAATATAAGACTATGGGAAAATGAAAATTAGAAAAGATTATTGAGAGAAAAAATATCCATAAATAAATTTACAGCTTATTACCTAATTCAGTCACCTCAATTGGGAATAAATTAATATTTATGAATAAGTGATTTTCTCAACTAATCATAAAGACATTGGAACGTTATATTTTATTTTCGGAATCTGATCAGGACTGGTGGGTATAACTTTAAGAGTTTGTTAATAAACAAACTTTATCGAAATAAATAAATAATAAAATACTGCCAGGAACTTACCTGCGATCTGTTTCACCTACTTATCTTTTTAAATTTCGATCAGAAGCCCAGAGTCGCCACCAATATCTTTGAAGGACAGATATGGAAACCTTTATACTCTATCTTAATTAAAATGCGACAATTTTGCAATCTGACTACCCCCCTATAATAATTCAGAAGAAATCCGGGAACGTTTAGACGAATCTTGCGGCACAGAAATGAGGAAGTGGTAATGACGAAATAACTAAACTAACACATTTTATATTCTGAAATAAATATGTTTACTGTTCTTCTCTTTGAAACTCATATAAAAATGGAAATACGATCAATCGTATTGTATAAACATGGTAATTGAATTATTAGGTTTTATTTATATAAATTTATAAGGACAGCCCAGCCTGCTCTCTCTCTCTCTCTCTCTCTCTTTCTCTCTCTCTCACACTATTTACAATACCTTATTTTTGAAAAAACCCATTTTGTTTTAAAATATGTACATATATCGAGACACCGCCCGGACACGCGTTTCTCAGTTCGTCAGTCACTGCACTTTAAATATTTTACCCGCTAACCACTACACTTCTCCTGTTACAAATCCATTATTTCCTTGGGTCCCGGTCGGTATGCAGGCGGTATTATATTTAATTATTCATATTTAGAAAGTTTAACCCGACCGGGCCCACGCGGCACTAACTGCGTCTATTAGCTGTTGTAGTTGTTCAAGGACTGGCGAAGCGTCTCTACCTTCACGGCCAACTAGATTGCGTCTCTCCAAGTGGAAAACAATGCCTTGTAATTCGTCGCCACAGCTGTGTCCCATTTAACCCATGCAGTTGATTGTGTGTTGGTCGTAGAAGATATTTGTTCCGCACTGGTTGACGTCACAAAAAGGGTTTGGCTTAAGACTCACATCCGTCAGCCTGGACCATGTGCTCATACAGTTTTTTGTCGCTAGCCATTTTTGAGTTTTACAAGTCGGCGTCGGTCCGCGCACCTGCTGGTGTGACGCGCTCGGACGTACGGCCACACACTCGCAAAGTTCTTAGAAATGACGCTTAGTACATTCCTTGGTAACGATTGCACAACTACCAAGGCGTATTGCTCCTTTGTTAGAACGCTGTTTCAATTCAACACGTGGCCTGGTCACAAATGGAAATTATATTTATGGATATTTTTAACAAACCCCAAAAATCTAATAAAATGAAAATCCCTCCCAATTTGTCACGTTACAATACCCCCCCCCATGAGAGATCTTCTGCCGAAACAGAAGAAATCTCATTGCTAAAACCCCTAAGAGGACCGGTGAGGATATGGTGCCAACAACCCCCTCTTGCTCTTACACCTCATGGGTAAACGACCCCCCCTGGCTCGGCGACTATGGACGCGTCTGAACGAGATCACTGGACTTCTCTGTACGAGATCCCAACACCGTAAAATCGAACAGATACGCACCACAGCGCACCTCCCCTTCTAACATGTTTCCCCAAAAAATCCAAATTAAAAATAAATATTTAAAATAAATATTTTAAAATAAATATAAGATCTGGTCTTATATCATGCCAGATCCTCAACCGATATGTTCCCCCTTATCATGCACACTGGGCTGCCTTTAGCAGTTACTGGGCTTGCACACACACTTATTGCTACATACTATCAAACTTGAAACATTCTTCAAAATTTATTTAAGTTAAAAATCACCAGCTATCTTCTTTAATATCAAAATACAAATTTTTTGTCTAGATTGAATAATTCTCTTCATTATTTTTTATCATTAGAAAATAAACAAGTTGAACATTTCTTAAAATATGAACATCCTTATCCTAACATGTGATTATACCTATATTCTAAACAATACAATTCAATAAAAAAAAACGATTAGTACACACCAAGAATAACATAATCAAAATCCAAAAACATCCATTAGATGGCAGGCACAACATCAAAAAAATTTTTTTTTTTTTCAAAAAAATTTAAATTTATTAAAATATATTTTTTCGCAATTACCAAAATTATTTAAATTCGTTTAAATTAATTAAAAAGCAAAATCGGCATTACTTCATTGCCAAACGGGTCTAGTATAGGACATCACCCATCAGCTGATCAAACTGGGTCAAGTCAAGGACCTTGACCTACATAAGTTATACCTAAGTTACATCTGAAAATACATTGCACCTCTTCAAAATTCTATCTTTAAACACAAAAACATAAAACATTTAAAATCACAAAATATTATTATGATTAACAATAAAATTGATATTTCAATTACTCAAAATAAACATTTTACAACTTTACTTCATTCTCAAATTTTATTAAAATTTGTCACTTGTGTCACTTAAAATTTTATATTTTTACTATGAATCTCTTTCTTTAATCTTCTCATTCTCCATTAATTTGGGTGATTTAATTATTTATACTACCTTGATTTACAACTTGATATGTCTACATTTATAATCTTTCTCCCTCTGACTCTAATACCACTAACAGGTTTAACTAACATGACACCCATCTCTATCAAAATATCTATCAAACAATCTCTACACCCAGCTTACTATTAAACTCAATTCGCCACATTCTCTCGATATATAAAAAAATATTCTCTAACCCTTTGTACTTAGGATGTGTGTCCCCCCCCCAAAGCTCATTCCCTTATGTTGGTTCCTGGATTCTACCTAAAGTAACCCTTTCCGGCGCCAAACGGTCCCTTCCCGTCCCAACCCTTTTGTTGCGGACTCCTACACTACACTATCCCCTATTACAAAATTACCACCCCCAAATTAACACTCTTATAACCTCACTTCAACCATAAAATAACATCATCATTTATAAACATCAATCTATCGCCCATTATTCTACATAGATTCCCCATATCTACTGTGTCAACATCAATACTTCTCAAATTCTACTATATTAACTCACAACAACATTATCTTCTCTATTCCCACTTTAAATTCAACTTTGGACTGATCTACATGTCCCAACAAAATACTAATCACCCAACATCTCCCTTTTATTAATTTTCACAAATAATTTAAAATTCTCAACTGTATCAAGTTATTTTCCTCATTATTTGAAATAACATCTTTCATATTGCACATTAAATACCTTGAAAATTAGTAAACAATTTATCAGTGACATTCTACTACTGATCAGCTGACATTCCTAGCAAGGTGAATAACCTCACTGCAAACACATTTCAAAATTATGCAAATTACATGAAATACATCTTTTTATCAATCCTTATATCTAACCTACTACAATAAAATAACACATTTCTAAAACAGAATGAACACAGTATACTGAACGTATAAACACCTATTTGTCAAAGCATAATACAAGCATTTTTTTTTTTTTAGTGCAAAAGTTGATTTATCATTTTACGTTATTAAATTTAAATTCGTTGCTCACCTGAGCAACCCCCCATCTACACACACTATTGTATTTTCTGTTGGACTGTGGCGCCCATGTGCGTTCACAAGGACTGCATAGTTGGAGGAATTGAACATCTCCTTGTCCTTGCCTCGGCTTTACATTTTAAGAATTTTTTAGATATCGACATACCTTCGTTTTATAATTATAAGCCCTTAAAACGGGTCTACCAACTGGCTCTGCTGTCCCTACTCGGACAGAGTGGCAGCCGCTGTTCCATAGTTCCGGGATTTCCCCTAGTTTCACCCCCCTATTAATTTCTAGTATAAACCAATTTCAAGTCAGCTATGGTCAAGGGACTTGATTATGGCCATAGCTGACCGCTAGCCAAAACCATGATTAGTGCTGGTAAGGGAGTAATCGCCCGAAAAGTCGGGGAAATCAAACTTTAACTTCAGGCATGTTATAATATCATTACTTTGCACAGCACGAAAGTCTATCATGGTACAAAAATGAAATTGTACAGAAAAGGTGTGCCGTGCATTTTCGCCATTTCGGCCTCCGATGGAGGTAACACTCACTGTTACCCCCAACACATTCCACTATCTACTGGGGCACAGGCCACCCCAGCAATAGCACATTAATAGCTAACTTAAAATTTTATATAAAACATTATAATATGACATTTTCATTAACAATTTTATCCATCAATATATAAATCATTCATCATTTTCTACAATTTCTTAAAATTTTCAAAATTATTATTAACATTTATTTGACATTACCTTTCAGTTATTATTACTTTTTAAATTATTATCTTAAGTTATTTTCCTTATTGAAGTTAAAATTCTTTCACACCTGAGTCAAACACCTGTAAACATTTTATTTTTTCTGACCTGTATCATAAAAATTTTATACTTACAGTCCATTATTCACATACTGACATACACAAAATATATACACCATACACACCAATATCTCCAAGTAACCTCTGAAACATTTAATCACAGTGTTATTTCATATCAAACAATTTAACATTTATTTATTGATTAATCATTATCAAATTCAACTCTCATAAAATAATTTAAATTCATTAGAAAATTCAATTATATAACCTTTGAACCAATCAAAAATATTTAAACATTTCAAATTATTTTAATTAAATCAATTATTGAAAATACAAGTTCCATTGCTATCAAAACAATTACAATTCGCTAATGACCGTCTTTAAAATTAATTTTGTTATTTATTTAGATTGCAAAATATTAATATTATTATTACAACAATTACCTACATACACATTGTTTACCTAACCTTTTACAACATACACAATTAAATTCCCTAAACATATATTTACAATTTTTCATCATTAGTTATTCAATTTATCACACTTCAATGTCAAAAATCAGCTAGGTCATTACCATATATTAACTTACTTAAACGGTTCCTTCCCTAATTTCTTAATTCACCCTCCATCATCGTATAGATATCTAACATATTTGTAGCATAAATCATTTTTATTTACCTCAAATTTATTATTATTATTATTATAATAAACTATTACCTCTATATCCTTCGTTATCCCATTTATTATCTTATAAAACTTGTCACTATCAATTATTTTTGTCCAGTCTCCGTAAGTAAATTTTCTCAGCACCAAGTCAATTATTTTTTCATCATACATTAAATTACTCTGGTTTAAATACACTTCCAACATTTCTTTCCACTCATTATAATCTCTCTTTAATTCATACAGTTCTGTCTCTCTCTCAACACACCATTCTCTATCTAAACCTCTCTCATCATAATGCCATATCACACTTTCTCTCTCATTCCATGCAGAGGGTACTAACTCATTTAAACATTTCCTGACTTCTCCAGGAACAACAAAAAACTTCAAAAAACAATTATTTGTAGAACACTTATCTACCCAATACATACGTGAAGACCTTTCTTCACCCCCCTTAACACCTCGGAAAAAATTTACCCTCTGTTTCATACCCACAATATAACTCTCTTTCCACTCATTATCTAATTCGTCAACACCAATTACTATGCCTTTACAATCTATTACTCTCTCTCTCTCATTCACTATCTCTATCTCATCACTATCCAATACTTTATTCTCAACTATATCATTATTATTATTATTTAACATTATTTCATCATTGGAATTAATTATATTAACATCACCACTTACCTCAGAATTGTCATCACCATCATTATCTTCACTAGTCAACACTACCTCTCCCATTATTTTGTCACTGTTATTTATTAATTCATTTAATAAAATCACTCACCTGGTTAATTATTTCTTCACTATCATTAACAACATTATTCTCACTTACCTGTTTTAATTCAACTTCTGTACTATCTTTTAATTGGCATCTATCTCCCTCCCCCTTCTCATCTTGTTTTTCCAATTTATTATTGAATCCCTTGACATCACTAATCATGTCATCTAACATTGCATTTTGTTTATATCCATTTTGTCAAAAAGTTTATCCCACTTTTTGTCCATTTCGTCAAACCGTTTATTACAAAGGTTAAGTATGTCATTTAACGTATACTCTTTTTCTTCCACCCCTACACTGTCGTCATTTTTCTTAGGCCTATTTACTGTCTTATTTTCTACCACTGTTATTTCAACTACCTTACCTTTGTCATTGGTCATCTTACTACCAATACTAATATCATCACTATGCTTTTTAATTTCGGGAAATATTCCCTCTTCTTGTTCTTCCATTCATGTTAAGTTATTATCTAAATTACCCCACTCCTCATCCGTCATCTCACCTAAACCCCTCGAAATTCACTCCCCCACTCATCCCACGCGAAACCAATATCATTACCTTGTACTTTGGCCATGTTTAAAAGATTTTACTAGTGAAATCAAAGTTATAATACCCTTTATACTACTTAATAATTATAAAACCAAAACCCCTAACACAACTGTAAACCATAATAACCCAAACATAACCTATTCACACGTACGTAATTATATACGATAAATATTTTTACAAATATGTCATTACCAAATCCTATTTTCTGTGCTTTAAAATAGGTCTACCTCGTATAAAATTATGTCAGGATCCTGGCAGGGTCGCCAATTGTTAATAAACAAACTTTATCGAAATAAATAAATAATAAAATACTGCCAGGAACTTACCTGCGATCTGTTTCACCTACTTATCTTTTTAAATTTCGATCAGAAGCCCAGAGTCGCCACCAATATCTTTGAAGGACAGATATGGAAACCTTTATACTCTACCTTAATTAAAATGCGACAATTTTGCAATCTGACTACCCCCCTATAATAATTCAGAAGAAATCCGGGAACGTTTAGACGAATCTTGCGGCACAGAAATGAGGAAGTGGTAATGACGAAATAACTAAACTAACACATTTTATATTCTGAAATAAATATGTTTACTGTTCTTCTCTTTGAAACTCATATAAAAATGGAAATACGATCAATCGTATTGTATAAACATGGTAATTGAATTATTAGGTTTTATTTATATAAATTTATAAGGACAGCCCAGCCTGCTCTCTCTCTCTCTCTCTCTCTCTCTTTCTCTCTCTCTCACACACTATTTACAATACCTTATTTTTGAAAAAACCCATTTTGTTTTAAAATATGTACATATATCGAGACACCGCCCGGACACGCGTTTCTCAGTTCGTCAGTCACTGCACTTTAAATATTTTACCCGCTAACCACTACACTTCTCCTGTTACAAATCCATTATTTCCTTGGGTCCCGGTCGGTATGCAGGCGGTATTATATTTAATTATTCATATTTAGAAAGTTTAACCCGACCGGGCCCACGCGGCACTAACTGCGTCTATTAGCTGTTGTAGTTGTTCAAGGACTGGCGAAGCGTCTCTACCTTCACGGCCAACTAGATTGCGTCTCTCCAAGTGGAAAACAATGCCTTGTAATTCGTCGCCACAGCTGTGTCCCATTTAACCCATGCAGTTGATTGTGTGTTGGTCGTAGAAGATATTTGTTCCGCACTGGTTGACGTCACAAAAAGGGTTTGGCTTAAGACTCACATCCGTCAGCCTGGACCATGTGCTCGTACAGTTTTTTGTCGCTAGCCATTTTTGAGTTTTACAAGTCGGCGTCGGTCCACGCACCTGCTGGTGTGACGCGCTCGGACGTACGGCCACACACTCGCAAAGTTCTTAGAAATGACGCTTAGTACATTCCTTGGTAACGATTGCACAACTACCAAGGCGTATTGCTCCTTTGTTAGAACACTGTTTCAATTCAACACGTGGCCTGGTCACAAATGGAAATTATATTTATGGATATTTTTAACAAACCCCAAAAATCTAATAAAATGAAAATCCCTCCCAATTTGTCACGTTACAAGTTCTAATTCGAGTTGAACTAGGTATTCCTGGGTCTTTTATTGGGGATGACCAAATTTATAATGTGATTGTTACTGCTCATGCTTTTGTTATAATTTTTTTTATGTTATGCCAATTATGATTGTAGGATTTGGAAATTGATTAGTTCCTTTAATAATTGGTGCCCCTGATATAGCTTTCCCTCGAATAAATAATATGAGTTTTTGATTATTACCACCTTCATTAACATTATTATTAATTGGTAGAATAGTTGATAGAGGGCAGGTACTGGATGAACAGTATACCCCCCCCCCCCATTATCAAGAGGCATTCAGGATCTTGTGTTGACTTAACTATTTTTTCCCTTCATTTGGCTGGAGCTAGATTAATTTTGGGGGCAGTTAATTTTATTAGAACAATTTTTAATATATGTTCGACAGGAATATATATGGATCGCTTACCTTTATTTGTGTGAGCAGTCCTAATTACTGCCTTTTTATTATTACTTTCATTACCAGTTTTAGCTGGTGCAATTACAATATTATTAACTGATCGAAATTTAAATGGTGCCAGTACTATGTTAGGTTGTAAGTCAGGAGTTTCAGTTAGATTATTAAGTAAATACCCTGGTATAATAATTTGGCATTGTTTAAGCCACCGAGTACAACTGGCTCTTGATGACGCTATCAAATCTATTTCACAAGTCAATCATTTCAAAGCATTTCTTGAGATCTATTGCTTCTACCACACATCAAACAAAAATCAAATGGAGTTAAACAATATAGCCAATGATTTGGAATTGGAAATCATAAAAATTGGTCATGTTTTAGGCCCTAGGTGGGTAGCGTGCAGTGTAAGAGCAACAAAAGCTGTATGGAAGGCCTATCCAGCCCTATATAACCATTTTTCTCAATCAAATCAGACAGGTTTGAAACTGCGAATGGAAAATTTGAATTTCATAGAGGACCTTGCTCTAATGACTGATCTACTAGAAGAACTGTCCCTCTTATCTCTTGCATTGCAAAGCCAGGACGTAACTGTAGTGAAAGCAGATAGACTGATCAAGAGATGCATAAGAGCATTAAGTATATTAAAAGACAGCAAAGGAAAATATGAAAGTCTTGTACCTACAACGAAATAAGACGTAATAAATATGTTTCTACATATTCCATTCAGTAGAAATAACAAAATTGTAAAATTACCAAGAAATCAACTGATACAAAGTGTCATAGATAACATGACAAACAGATTAGAGAGTGAATAAAATGAGACATATAAAAATATGTTGTCTCTATTTACCCTATTGGACTCTACCACCTGGCAAGTGAAGTCACACTTTCTCCCTGGTATGACGGAGAAAAAAAGCTTTATAAATTAAGCAATCTTATAAAGTTTGATATTCCAGTAAATGGTTTTAGAGACCTAATTGATGACAGAGACATGCCTAACAAAAACAACCTGGAAGCATATTACAAGCTAAGAAAATCATGAAGGTGATTGCTGTAAGCTCAGCAGAAGCAGAGCGCGCTTTCAGTTTGATGAATATAATAGCTACTGATCAGAGGAATGCTCTTCTTGTCAACAACATCTCCCACTTGATGACCATAAAGCTTATAGGGAAACCTATATCAGACTGGGATCCAACCCCATTTGTGAAATTGTGGCTACGACAGGGGCACCACACGGCAACCAATACGTGAGTGAGAAGGAAAGTGAAGCAAGATTTTTCGAAAAACCAAAGTACCATTTGGAGCCTTCTGTAACATCAACCTACAGACATTTTGGCTATAAACTGAAGATTAGAAATTGTTTTTTGTTTCAGAATATAAAACAAATTTAATGTAGCTTAAGTAAGAATATATCATATTTTCTTTCTGTGTATTTCATATTACATCTTTCTTTCCCTTCCCCATAATACAGTTCACATCCAACTCGGTCTACAGAACCGGTTGTTAAATTTTTAGGGTGATGCCACTGGACGCAACGGGAGTGATTCCAGCAAAACGTGTATCATCGTAGGTACAGTGGAAACAAAATACAGACACCAATTAAGTCACTAATCACCAGCTTTAATTTTCACAAATAACAGTTCGTAATTAACAACACAGTCTCTTATAACAAATCAAATAAAAATTGTTCACACGCAAATAAATGTCAACTGATATTAAAACACAATTGGATTACAATATACTGTCCGATTATAAAACACAACACTTAACTAATAACCACTTGAACGCCCACAGTAATATCTCGAACCGCACTGTAAATATATCGCAGCTATACTCAAAACTAAGGCGGCTGCTGCCCTGTATTTATACCTCGGCTCACAGACCAGAATGTTCAAAATAGCGCCAGTGTGAACTACGTAATTAATTTGGGCCTTGACACAGTCCGCGCGGCTTCGAGAAAACTCTGCATGAGAAATTGAATGCGTCTAGTCACGTATGCCACACACATTAGAGCAAGATTCTTTTGCCACATTCGACAAACAGAGCGTGGCAAAGCTGACTTGATCAGTAAGCCGTGACCGTGAACGGCGATGCGATCTAGTAAGCCAGTCAACTGTGTCAGCTGTGCACGCGTCATGAAAACAACATGCTGAAAGTTAGATTTTGCTATCCGCAACTGGTATAATTTTTGTACCATGGTGGGTCAGCAGAATGAGTGGTTCTGCCTCATTTCGTCAACTTCCAATGAGGTGTGCTGATCTGACAGTCCAGGGGAGTTCATAATCCATACGTAACTACCTGTATCTTAACATGACTTTGTGATTTAGTAAAGGCGTTTCAGGTGAGCAATTATTTTGGTTCAATGTTAATTTAATGATGGTTATGTGTGCTATATTTGTGTATGTGTGTGTGATCCAAATGTGTAAAGCCATTTTATTGTAATACTTCTACCGTAAATTAAATTATATGTTACTTCCGGTCTGGGAGCACATGGTGATTTTGCAGTTCACTGCCCTGATAAATTTAAAAGTAAATGTGATATTCAAACAGTAGGTGGAATTTTCAAGTTTCTTTATTACACAGAATGGTATAATGTTTTGGTAATAACAGAGTAGAAGTGTTGGTGCTATTCAATGAGAAATTATGTTCCATCATGTTGTCCATATGTATTTTGCAGTTACTAGTCATTTTTAATCTTTTTGTGATTGCTTTTGTGACCCCTCTAAATAAAAGTTTGATATATAAGAACAACTAGAGTGTAGACACAAACTGTAACAGTGGGTGTGTGGTGTCTGTGTTCCGAGGTGAGAGCGTGTTGGGGTGGCGTATTCTCTGGCGGCTAATCTGCAAAATGTTACAGTGTCCCTGCCCAGCCGGGAGAAAGGGGGATGCGAAAATGGTGACACTGACATCCTTCACCATCTGCAGAGCAGGGTGGCGCGAAGCTCCCCGAAGCCATCAGGTTCAGCAATCCTACGCCTACAGGACCCCAACACACAGCTGCACAGAATGGACTAACTGGAATTTCTGGACTCTTCAAACACCACCACCAACACTAATCACAGACTGCTCTACAGAGTACCATGTCAGTTCTTCAAAGTACAGGTGGGAGCATTCCAATTACTAAGCCAATGAACAACAACTCCACCAGTTTTAGATCAAGTTTAACTGACATTCTATATCAATGTAAAGACATGCTCTTAAGGGTTCCAGAAGCCCAGTTTTCTTTTCAATGACATTGTACTTAAACTTTTCACATAATTTAAATTTGTAATGTATAACTAGGATTCAATCTTTTGAAGGCTGTACTTAAACTTTTCACACAATTTAAATTTGTAATGTATAACTAGGATTCCATCTTTTGAAGGCTGTACTTAACTTTTCACATACTTTAAATTTGTAATGTATAACTAGAATTCAAATCTTTTGAAGGCAGTAACTAAAATAACACTAATAAAAATTGTTATTGGTTACATGAGTGTTTTATTGTGAGTCCTGTCACTCTGGGCTCCAGCACATTTTCGCTCCATCTAGGCCAAGCGGTCTAGTTTTTAAATTTTATGTGACGGCCTAAGTGGGCCGTTACAGTTTTTAGTATGGCACTCAATCCACTTCTTTCTTACTCCCTTTCTCACCTTCGCTGCTGACTCACTCTGCATCATTAAAGTAATTGTACTGTACTGTGATCCTTCGCCAACTTCACGAGTCATGAAAGGCCTTCAGGCTTAAATCGGAGAATACTGAAGCATGTTTCTTTATGTAATTCAATCAACATGGCTGTTGCAGATAATCCTCAAAACATGTTTCATATGATAAGATACTACATTCTAAACGTACTTTTTAAGTAATGTTAACTATTTAATAATATGTCAAGGGTAGAAACTTTAAGGGATGGCTTTATGCTCCTTCTGATGTTACAACCTCTCTTTCACCTCTTCTAGTGAGTCACTCTCTCAACACGGTGTGATGAGTCATTTCATACCCTCCCGAACACATAAACACACATGTCCATGTGTGTGTGTGCATTTTTCAATATTATTTTTACTCACCCCAGGTTCATGTTTATATTGCATGTAATGAAATTACCACTGACAGAAGGTTTGGATAAATATAACTGTTATACCATGTATGTCAGAAATAGCTGACAGTTTTTGTTTTGTTATTATGTCATGTGGAGGGGTTGTGGGATGGTAGGGTAGTGGGTGTAGTACTCTTCACTCGCTGCTATTTCAGTTGCCATCGAGCCGTGAGATGCAACATAGTGAGCTTTCACTGTTGAAACGTGTTTTTAAACTATGGACATGTTATGCTCTATCAGAGAAGATTTATCAACTTTTGATATTGGCCATCATGGTCAGGCGCCTACTCGGAACACAATATTGTGAGTGGAGAACTTCAGGACAGCACCAACACAAAACAAAAAAAAGTGGGAAGGCCACGATCCATAGGAACCCCTGAAAGAGTAATGCAGGCCACTGAGACTACCCCTTTCCATTGGATGCATTGTCATTTCTTTGCTTTAAACATCTCTGATCAAACTGCCAGGACAGGACAATTCTGAATTCAGACTTAAAGTTCCATCACTACAAAATGATGGTCATCCATGAATTGACCCCTTGTGACTCGGAAAAATGGTGAGTTATCGCAGACACTTTGTTGAAATGTGGAGAGTCTGAAATGTTAAAACTTACATAATTGGTCTAAACCCAATCCAAGACAGCTTCACGAATGCCCACTCCATACGATGGATAACATCTGTAAGTGGTGTGAGGTTATTGACTCATTTTTGAGGAAGTTACAGTGAATGCACACCAGTTCATTTTGTTGATGCAAAACTTCCTCTCCCCACAACTTCACAGGTGGCACATTAATCAAGCTGAACTGCGGTTCCAACAAGACAGGACAAATCTACACATATCAAAGGCTTTGACAGAAGTGCTAGGGAGGATGTTTCCAAGATCCCACATTTCCCACCATGAAGACATTGTCTGGCCAACCTGTTTACCCGATCTTTTAGCATGTGATTATTTTCCTGTAGGGTTACTGAAATTCTAAGCTTACATAAATAAACTACACTTGGAACCAAGGGCAGCAATCCAACATGATGTAACTGCCATATCTAAAAAAACCTACTGCAGTCTGCAACAAGAAGATTCGTAGACTGTCTCTAGCAGTGTGTTGATAAAAATGGACAACATAACATGATGTTATTTTTGGTATTTAATTTTTGCTTTATCCAGTTATTTCTTGTGGTAAAAATAATGGTAAACATATAATGTGATGAGTAAATGAATAAAAATTCCGATCTGACGATGAGCTGAGAAGCTTGAAAGCGCTAATCGGAATAATTTTTCTATAGTGGTGTGCAACAGTGATAATTCTGTTTGTGATTATAACCACTAACACAACTTTCTTCATTAAACTTCTGAATAAAAATTAACTCCTTCTAATTACAGTGTAATTTCATTTCAAAACCTGTCAGGTATCTGTGTGCCTTTAAAGTTAAAAATATCTTCAATCATCTAGAAAGAAACTACATACACAAAATGATACAAGTACAACAGTTATATTAATAATTATATACAAATTGTAAATAAGTTCTGTAACTTTTTATTTTATGAAAACATGGTATATATTTGAAATAATGAAAATTGTTTCAATACAACAAGTAATCACATTGAAATCTGTCAACAAACATTTCATAAATGAATAACAATTTTTATTGGTCAATAAAATTATAACTTAAAATAATTATTTTTACAATTTAATTCTTTCTCTTATATGTCAACTAATTGTATGTCAACTTTAATTTACAACTAATGTCACCCTTATATAAAACATAGTACAAATAAAAAATACCAATATCCATACAGCAATATAATTTTATAAATCTCACAACATATTAAGATAAGAATTTGAGAAATTTATTTCCATAATTAAAATTAATTGTTGATAACAATATAAAAAAAGTAAATGCTAGAATACAAATATGTACATATGAATTAATATTCTTTTTATTTCAGTTTAAAGTTATATGGAATCAATGAAAACATTATTTAATATACACCTGGGAAAAAATATATACTAATATCGACCATTGCACTTGATACTGCTACATGTGACATACCCAAATGTAGATGTCTGGTGTTCTGACACTGGAAATTAATGTTACTCTACTATGTATATATAGCTTACTATGTTGCATATAAATGACATTTTGTGCCAATGCTCATTATCACAGTTTTCAACCACAAACTTTCAGATTCACAAGGCTGTGGTCAGTGGCAAGGCATGACTTTCTTTCTGTACTCATCACTCATTTTATTGAATGTGCTCAAAATATACCCCATTCTCCCACTGGCAAGCATATATTTTGTAATGCGTCTTTATGCATGTGAAAAGATAGTTTAATATATTAAATATTAATACATTTTTATTTTTTACCACTTTCAATGGCAGATCAACATTAAAATCATTATATATAGTATTTAACTGTATCTGAATTGATTTTCTTAAATGACAAATAGTTTGTAAATTATAAATTTCCTTGACCAATACAATAAAAGCATGAGGCAGGGGGGGAGGACAGTCACATGGAAGTGATGATTTCATTGAATCACTTTTTTTTTATATGCGTGTTCTACCAAATTACCAAAGATTGTTCTAGTATATATTGCTCTCAAAGTTAAATTTACTAGTACGGTATTTACCTTCATTTTCTTGGTCATTACCACACCTCCCAGTGATCAGATGCCTCACCACTGGCTGTAGTTATTAACAATATAACACTTGATTTTCATAGAACTTTTGTACATGATACAGAATTCTCATTAATGAGAAATCATAAACTTGCTAGTGAATATCAAAACCACAATAACGAGGAAACATTTATCACTTCTTCATTACACACAGGAAAATAAGGGTAAATATTACAATGTCCTATCACCGTTTCATCACCAGACACCAGACATCACATTTGGATGTTTTTACAAACTATCAACCCTTATACTAAAATATATATGTGGCACAAACGACAATCCATAGAATATTCCCATGTAATTGACTATAAACATTTATTTCATGTATGAGTATACTCATCATACTATTAATAATAATTACACAAATATATTAAAAGATTTACAATGCATATTATCAGTTGACAACTTCCATAACTCTTACATTGGTTCACAACTTTTGGGGAAAAAATAAAACTGAGATAATAAATTATTAACACAATTCTCTTTGCCTAGGTAAAAGTGATGCAATAAATATTAGTTTTTAATTCTACTTTTTACTAACATATGGAACAATCAGTTGTTTTAAAGACCAATGTTACAAAATACCAATAATAATTACCACAGTTTATTTAAATAATATGACACTGAAAATTCTATTGGTCTCATGGTAAGAGGCATGGGGAAAGTGTGCAGGCAATCAGTTAATGAGTACTCTAAATGCTAAGAAGACAGACTTGAAGGATAGAACATTGATAAGAGCTGCAACTGAGTAAAAATGTATCTAACAAAAATAACAGAAAGTTTAATGCTGGTTTGACAATGGGAGTAGGGTAAGACAATACATTTTTTATTGCCAACCTACCTGTTTAATATTTAAATAGAGGACATAAGTAATTTTTTTTTTTTAATAAAGAAGAATCACTTAGCATTGAAGAAGGGAAAGTAAACTGTTTAAAATTTGTTCATGATGTGGTTCATTTAGCAGATGAGGACTATGTGGACTGTGACAAAATTTAGAAGATGGGATGTAAAGGTATGGAAAGAAAATACCTGTAGGAAGAACAAAAGTAAAGAGAACAAATGATGAGGAAGATACATGAATAGAAATGTGAATGAGGAAAACGGAGTAGATATATAAGTGTCGATATTTAACCAGCAAGCTTACTAAGTAATGGGATATCGAGCAAGTGATTATAATTACAACAGAAATAGAAGAAACAGAATGAAATAGGAAAGACTCAATCAGGAAAAATTGTGGTAGCGGAATGAACTTGGACCTGAGGAACAGACGGTAGAGTTCCTCAGACAGGACATGAATTTACATGGGATGTTTTACTTTATAGGCATTAGATATGGCTAGCCAGGAAAATCGATAGAGACTTGAATGGTGCACAGAAAATGTGGATTCAGAGGCACGTTGAAACAATGTGGTGGATGAAAAAGTAAAGACTGAGATGATCCAATGAATAAAAAGGAGGGTAGAAAATTTCAGAAATAGACTGAACATATCTTGAGGGCAAATGAACTACTAACAACAGTTTCTGGTTGAGTAGAAACTCTTGGACATCATACAATGTGGAGTTTCATACAACGAGATGAAGGCTCGGGCCTGGAAATGGAACAGCACTAAATAAGTTTTCTGTTGCATTTGTGATGACATAATTAATGTGCAACAAATAATTTATTTCAGTTTGAGCGGGTTTCATACATCAAAAGATTACTTGAAAACCCCTTAGATCATTTTTTTTTAGTATATTTAGTCTCACTTTGGAAGTATTGCAGTATCACCATATTAAAATTACTTATTACACACTTGTATTAAAGTTTATTAAAATAAAGAAATAATACCATATAAATAATAACAAAATATTGCATGAAATAATTTAAAATAAGATACAAAATCAGACGCCAGCAATGACTATAAGAATGGAATCATCACTGCTGCTGATTGCAGCAGTTGGATATCAAGGACAAGGAAACTTGCCTACAGCACCAATAAAGAGGTCTGTTGTGGGTGCAGTCAGTATGTGTGTGGAGAACAGATTTCAAGCTAAATATTGATGTAATCTGTCATCCTCTTTGCTGAGAGTGCCCAATCTTTTTTATCTCAGCAGCTTTCTTTATGATGTGTTTATGCAACAGTTTCCAAGATCGCTGGTAATTTCATTGTCTCTACTTTCTGTTATGTCCATTTACACTGTATGCCAGGCTAAGGATATAGGCCTTAAACACATCACTGTAAGCCCAGTACACAACTAAGACTAGACAAAATGTAAACTTTATCGCTAGCATACTACCGACCACCATGGATCTTGTAGAAATGCATAAGGAAATCTGTTGAAATGGGAAACAAAACCTGTACATATCTCTCTCCCTCTCTCTCTCTCTCTCTCTCAAAAATACCATTTCACCTCCACAGCAATATAAATAACAGTTCTTTCAGCTGAAAAAGCAATCAAAAGCCTCAGGATGGCAGAGATGAATCCTTCAAAAATGCCAATAAAACCTCTTCTGCGGAACAAACAAAATTTTTGTCAGGACTTGATCTGAAAAAGCAACTACAAATAATAATTCTAATATTTTTTGGAGTAAAATATATTTTATAATGGTTTGAAGTTGTACACCATCTTGTATTGACACTTAAAAAAAACTGTTGTGATATTTTGAAAGTATCGCTCCTATCCTCCACAAGATCTGCAACTATACTATTGTTTGGTGACGTATGAGAGGCGTGGCAATATTAGTCAGTTATCTTGTAAATGAATGTGACACAAGATATCTGGTTCTTGTAACAAAAACTACAATCTATGCTACCATGGGAAACAACCCAAAAATCATAATGAAACGAATACACATACCTTCTAAGTATAAGCACTTAAACAGCAAAAATAAATTTTACATTTAATTAGCAATTTACTTTTTTGAGACTTAAAACTGCTACACACTTAAAACTAAAAGTGTGCTTAAAACTTACATAAGTTTTAATAAGCAACACCTTTGACACAAAACTAATTTATGTTATTCATATGGTTACATAATTCCCAATACATTAAAAATTCCTCCTTTATAAACAAATCCAAAGCACATACGGATCTATATGGGGTCCATGGATCTATATGGAGCTACGTAGTTATGCAAAATAAGAGTCACAGCAACAAACTTTAAATTTTCCAGATTCAAGTTCTCAAAAATATGAGGATGCACCATGGTATTCCCAAAACAATCACATGCGCAGAGATATGAAGATACACATAATACATACATACCAGGGGCGGCCCCAGCTCTTCTGCTGCCCTGTGCAGTATTTATGAGTGCCGCCCCCTACCTATTTTAACTCTGAACACATTCACTCACACTAGACCTACTCGAAAGATATGGCGATTGCCTTCAAATGACGACTAGGAATGTGTGCACTCATTGTCAGGTTTACGTTCTCTCGTTCACGAGTTTTTGACTCTTTGTTAAACTCCGCTAACTTTATACAAGAAGTAATTCTTATTAATCTTACATATTGTGATGAAATTAAGTGAATAATTTTATTATTTCCCTCAATTTCAAAACTTAACATCCCTTCTGCCGCCCTTTAAAATTTGCTGCCCTGGGCAGTGACACGGTTCGCCCCTGCCTGGAGCCGGGCCTGATACATACTAAGAGGTTTGCAGTGAAGCATAAAGACAGGCTTCACAGTAACACAAACAATGAGGTACAATGCCAACAATTGGAGACAACTACAAGATACAACCTTTTGAACTTGTATGATTTTGTGACTAATACAAGAAATCACTGTTTTGTTTTGGGACCTGAGATAAAATTGCTCCAGAGATCTTAGTCTGTGTCTAGTGTGGACTGTAGACTGGTCAATGTAACAACTACTAATAATATTTAAAATAACTGAAAACATGCTTACACTAAACGTAAGATAAAAAGCCTTATCTACACAACATACCACATGTCTACACACACACATGTCCACATGTCATTACATGTCACACATTTGCCTTATACAAACTTAATCTACAGTACACAAAATTATCATTTTTCTTTAAAATAATATCCTTACTACTGAACAATTATACTACTACAGACAAAGAGCTTAGATAATATTAGATGTTCACAATAGGATTGTATGTTACATTCGATCTTAAATGATTGTTTGCCTACACTATTCAAGTTCAGCGCACACTGTTGTTCATATTCAATAACAGATATTCTACCAACGAATGTTATAATTCTTTACATATATTTACATATTTCATACTCTTTTTCATGCATATATCATACATTTCAGCACTGTCAAAACCTAAACTCAATTTCTGATACAGGTGAACTTCCATTACAGCTTATAAGTACTGTTTTGTAGTAACAATTTTTAGAAATGCATTCTTACAAGAATAAACAACAAGAGACAATATATATGAGTGAGAAAGAAATTGATAGTATGGGCAAGTTAACACGTTCTTAGGAAACAAACAATCAGAATATTTGGGTACAAAGAGGAACAATTAATTGATATAACAATTAGATTATTTACATAAAGTACATCATCCTTTATAATTATATACAATTTAATTATAGTAATTATTTCTTTAAACAAGTAATTTTCCCATCACAAATATAACAATTTCCTTTTTCTTCTCCATAATACTCAAAAGTAATGACATATGACAAGACACAATAACTAATTGCTCTACAAACAGATTTTGAGCCATATGCACAACTACTATCAACAAGGGCATCATATGTGGGGGGATGCACCTAGGCTCTTGTTACATAACCAATTTTCTTTAAATACAAAATTAAAGATTTAGCCACAAAAATAACAAAAACCATTGTTTAAAAATTACTTACCAAATGCAAAAATTTATCAGTTGCTTTATGCATTTACTTCACATTACCTGTCACTGCTGCTGAGAGTAGTTAAAAATTATAAAGTTAAAAATTTTTTTAAATTATAAATTATAAAATTAAAAATTATAAAAAAAAAACAATCATGACCAAGTATAAGACAAGAAAGGCTATCAAACATAGCAATAAGAAAGGACATTCATATAGACATACTTGTTAGTATAAAAGAATAATCGTATACGTTAATCGTATAAAAAATAAATGAAGTTTATTTTGATTTTTCAAAATGCGACTTCCAATACTTAACCAATATTTTGATGTAACCTGATTGTGACAGTAATGGTAAACTGTAGTGTTTTGTTTATAGTAGGACTGGTTCTCTATTTAGATTCACTAAACTGATAATACTCTGCACCGGGCACCAGGTAAGTTAGATATGCCACTTATTATCAATTACACTGTGTCTAGACATCAAAACTCCCTAAATCTTTTATTATTATTAATTCGCAGTCACTACTAAAATAAAGCATTCATTGTTAATTATTTTAACCTTCTGCATGCAAAACCACTATTCACATAACAAAATAAAGTACTTGAATTGTATTAAACCTGATGCTGAGAGGCAGAATTGCCAGATAAAGAAGAATAAGAATTATATTAACAATATTCCTGTATTATCTTACAATTAAAAATTGTCCTTCAATTTTTGTTTGCATCAAATCTGTTCATCTGTTCACTGACACCCTCTGTTCTGTTCTGTTCACTGACAATCCATTTCTGTTTAGTAGATGTATAAATATCAATGACAAAAAGTCTTTCACATCTGTATTCTTTAGTGGCTCACAAGGTACAGCTGTTATAATCAGATTTGGGTAGACATATATGCTGCTTTAACCTTTAATACTCCTTGGGTGAGATGGCCCCACAATTAAAAATATCATTTACTATCCGTTGGCCAGGCTCACCCAACACATATATGCGAATGAATATGTTGAATGGCAGGTATATACCAACATTCTGCTAAGTGCTGCACTCTCTGGAGACTAAGAAACTATTTGGACCAAAGTAAAAATATGTCAGCTGATGTCCATTTGTTTACAAGCATCTTAAAAATTCAGCTGTAGTAACCTCCAAAGTGATACTGTTTGTATCATTCCAAAGTGACTGACATGTGGCCGCATTTTTAATTTCTCTGGCCTAATTTACCAGTAATTTTTTCTTCACAATGACCATCACTTGTCACAGTTGAACTAAGTATTTATAAGGTTCTGGGCGCACGCACGCACGCACGCACGCACGCACGCACGCACGCACGCACGCACGCACGCACGCATGCAACACGCACGCACACACACACACACACACACACACAATATCAGGGCAACTAATGACTTTATAACTTTATTACCTATGCACAAACACTATATTCTAGCCACCACATACTGTACTCCAGCCACCACATACTGTATATACTTCTGTGTTATACGATTATGTAACATAAATCTGACTTTATTTTTTTCTCATCCTTTCCTATGGTCTAGAACTAATGATAATGTGATGTATTTATAATACACACACACTTATTGTTTACTAGTGGTACCTATAATCTCAATTTTCTTTTGTAGTGGACTTATTGTTCACACCCTAAAGGTACCATATATATGATTTGCAATAAAGTTTTAATTACTTACATTCTTAAAAACGATCGATTTCGGTCATAGACCATCATCAGGTTATACCACACTTGCGGTCACAATATCGTAAAACAGCCACTATTTACAAAAACAAATTCGCAGACAATATGGTCTAGAAGTTAACACTTTTACCTCTGGTCTGGATTCCCATCATGTTGGAGGTCTGATTGGTGTTCACCCAGCATTGTGAGGTCAAATGGATTTCTCCAAGACCCAACATACCCTGGCAGAGAATGTACAAATTACAGTTGGAGACTACACAATGGGCTTGTCATCTGTCCCCTTCTTCCATAAAAGACTGTCTCACAAACCGAGCATCTTACAAACATCTGTTATGCTTACGACTGATTTTTCTATTTACATTACTGTGAGTCAATTCTTTCAAACGAGAATAGAGACAATACTAATTTAACTAAAAACCAAAGCTAAAACTTCATTATACATATGACAATGTGTTGAAACCAAACAATGAACATAAAATATAACCACTGTAGGAATAACTATCTGCCCTCCTACACAAATCTATACTATCTGTGTACAACACTGACTACATAAAAAAACTAAATTTATAATACTAGTTGTGTCTGAGACAACAAATTTATACAACTGTTACAAAAATACATTACACAGAGAACTAGTTTCAGTGTACTTATAACAATATTATATAACAAGTTTTAAAAATATATTTAACAGTATTCATCTCGCTTAATCCATTTAGTTATAGAAATAATATTAATCACATGTGTGGTTTATACACACAGAATAAAAAAATAGTATTGGTAAATGATTTAATGCTTTTAAGTTACATAATAAATGTTAGTAATAATAAAATGACTCATACATACAATGAATAGTAGCAATTATAGTGTATCGTTTCTTGTTTATATACATATCAGTTTAATTATATTTTTCACTGTTCATTACCATGTAATATAGTTGTACAGAAATTTAGTATGGAATCTGATTTTGATAATACTGTATCATATCATAAGTACGAGTTCTGAAATTCAAGAAAGAGTTGCGTATAACAGACATCATGTAAGCAGCAGCTTCTTTGTCACTAGCTTGTGGAGCAAAGCGAGCACGAAGCAACTTGATTGTTTGCCCTCGAAAGCATGGTAAACCGGTATCCAGCATCAGCGAAACCAATGATATTATAGCTTCCTGATATGGCCTGGAAAAATATTTTAAAATACCATACTTAGTGTAGAACAATTCCAACAGCCATAAAACTACATAAATTACCATACCATGAATATGACATACAAAACTACTTAAACTGTGGAATAACAACACTGTTGAATCATTATAAGTGTTGTAGGTAGCTAGTTACTGATTCTGCATACTGAAATGTGGTAGTGGTAACTGACAGTACCCATTCCTCAGTTGTATGCTGAAACTATTACTAGTATGTCAAAAAGTGTCAGTCTCACAAATTTGTTTGTAAACATATAGAAAAATGACAATATTCTTACAACTTTAATATAATTACCTGATGCAGTTACCAACTTTTTGTCTAACTGCTAAGTACAAACATCATATAGCTGGTCATACACTAAACATTTTGAGGTTTTACTGGAGAGGGTTTGACAATGGCCCTTTTGAAAGAAATTGAAGGGACCTGTGGGTTCACATTAAAAATTGTATGGGGCAAGGTTACGATAATGGAGGCAACATGACTGGAAAATATAAAGGAGTGCAGTCAAGAATTTTGTCAATCTTTCCTAAAGCTTTTTTCAATCCTTGTGGACATCATTCACTTAACCTAGTAATTGGGATCCTGTTGTTCCATCTGTAAAAAATGTTTCTTCGTTTGGAGTTTTACAATATCTGTACGTCCTGTTTTCATCATCTACTAAAAGATGGACAATACTCATCAAAGAAGTGTGTGAAACTAGATAGGAGTGTAGTATTGACAGCGTAAAGACAGTCAGGTACAAAATGGTTGAAGTTTGTGAAGGGCTACAGGCAATACAAGAGGAACTCATTGATCCAAATGTGACATCTGACGCCAAATCATTGGAAAACAATTTAACATCTTTTTACTTCATTGTCTCCCTTGTTGTTTGGCATGATATATTGTTTCATGTAAACTTGGTCAGCAATACTATGCAAAATGCCAACAGTGACTTATCAACAGTTACACATCTTCTTGGAAAGTGCCAAACATTTTTATAAGAATATCTGCATGAAACTGGATATGCAGGCGAAGTAGGAACAGCCAAAGACATAGCTGAAGACTTCGAAATTGAAGGGTTAACAAGAAGCAGCCTGAGAGAAAGAAAAAACGGCAATTTGATTATGAGTCCCGAGACGAAGCCCCAACAGATCCAGAGCAGTTGTTTAAAACAGTTGTCTTTTACCCGCTTATAGATCAGGCTATGACATCCATCGAACAGCGCTTTACACAACTTGAGACTCATAACCAGCATTGGGGTTTTTTGTACAACGTGCAAACTCTTCCAGAATCCGAAATCTTGAAACAAAAATGTTTGAATCTTCAAAAAGTTCTTCAAGATGAAGATAAATTAGGAGAAAGTGACATCGATGGCAACCACCTTTTTGAGGAGCTTAAACATCTGGGTGTATTTCTGAAGAACTCCGAGATAAAAACTCCTGTTCAAACTTTGCAACTTATTTCAAAAAGTAACATGACTGACTGTTTTCTTAATATATGGATTATACTGAGGGTTCTTTTAACAATTCCTGTCACGGTTGCTAGTGGAGAACGCAGTTTCAGTAAGCTCAAATTAATTAAAACTTATTTACGCTCTACAATGATGCCTATCATCTCTAGCAACAATTTCTATTGAAATGACATTGCAAACCAGTTAGATTTAACGAAAATTGTTAAAAGGTTTGGTGAAGCAAAAGCAAGAAGAAAGAAATGTAACTAAACTTTCAAAAACCAAAATATGTTTTTTATTTTTAAAGAAAAACTTTAATGCAATACATCTTGGTGTGACACTTTTAGCAAAAATAAACTTTACTGTGAAAAGACATTTGTGTTTTGATAATATCTGTACACATACTTATAATACGAAGAAATTTACACTGACTGAATAAAAATTATAGGAAACTGTTTGAAATTGATTCTTTTTATTTGATGTTTTCCACTCGCATTGAGCGTCCATTTGAAACACTTATATAGGTGAGTCAAGTTACAGCTTTATTAAGTTAAATTTTAAAAACAGGCCTTAGTGATAGTTAATGGGTTTCAAGAAAAATAAAAAAAACATTTGTTAACATTTGAAAAGTTATATAGTATAAACTTTAAAATTTTTAAATAATTTCATGTAGACCTACAGAATAGTTTTTTTTTATGTGTAGGGCTTAACCGCCACCACTAGTATAAAGTAGTCATGATAAAACTTTTAAAGTATAATGTTCTTAAATTAGTAGGCCTACTGATAAGAAAAAAACCATCACAATTTGGGGGGGGGGCACAAAATTGTGTCTCAGCCTGGTCAGACCTAAAGGTTTGGACTGGCCCTGGTTTTATTTTTGTAGGCCTTATAAAAGCAACTGATCCGATATTTTCTATGAACTTTTAATTAGTAATTAAGTCATTTTTGCAATTATGTTTGGAGGGTATTGTGTATCCTAATATCAAAGAAACAAATATTTTTATAATGATAATAGAATTTCAATATAGTAATTACGAGTTACCCCACCATATTATGTGTTAAGTGGGTTTACGTAATAAACCTGGGGGGATATCTTTTAAGGGAGATTAAACAATTGTGAATAATGGGGGCAGTGTTTCAGTGTTTAGTTACTGGAAACTAAATATCAAAAATGCAGTTGGCAACTCACTGTTTTAATTTTTTTTATGGTTTTCAGGTAGGCATTGTGAAGTAGGTTCTGGGGTCTTACATTCTAACTGTTACAACAAACTACATACCTGACAGCTAAATAACCCTGAACACATAAGTCAATAAACCAGCGGAAAGGAGCTGCTTCAGTTTTACCTCCCATTACCATAACCATTTCATCAGTTAGTTTTATATCAGGTTCAAAGCCTAGATTTCCTCCTGGAGAACTTTCGAACATAAATCCAAAATCTAAATAATACAGACAGTAAATATACACATTAGAATTTTATACCACTTTGCAACTTGAAATTGTTAAACAAGAAAGTTATAAAATTAATATCTGAACCGTTCAATTGCTCTAACAAGTACAGCTGATTCACTTGCATGCTAAGCAAGCATAGTATTTCTACCCATCCCCACCTCAGCGTGCACAGTTTGCACAATGCTATACAGTCAGCATCAATTATACTCCAAGTATAAGTATTATCTCAATCACTTAAATGACCTTATGGTCACAAGTTTAGATTATGATCAAACAGTCACAATTGTTTGCTTATGATCACACTTGTTGCTCAAACACAACATCTCAGTTCCACTATAGACCATGTTCACAAATTATCCTGTATATTTATTGTTCTCTTTTTTAATAATTCACAATTAAATTTGTATCAAATTTCCGATATTAATTCATTTCTGTAGGATGTATATATGTTGTGTTCCTAGTCAACATCTACCATAATTACTTTTTAAAATGTCTAAATTGGATGGTACAATCCAATTTAAATTGGACGGTTCGTAAAAAATCCTAAGTGCAAAAACTCCATACAGAAGCCTTGGATTAAGGACGGATTTAATGGTGAACGACATAGGCTACGGAAAAGGACATTGAAAATGGCAACGTGGAATTTACAGGGAATTCAAACCAAACTAACCAAGATAATTAAGGAAATACAAAAATTGGACATCAACATCATCACTCTAACAGAAACCAAGAAAAAAGGCCCAGGTATTGAAGAAATCTCCAATTATATTCACATACATAGTGAAATGCCAAAAGAAGAACGGGCAAAAAGAGGTGACTCAGTATTTATAAAAAGATAGTATAAGTATTTGTTTCATAACAAATTTTGAAACGGTAGATGAGCGTATTATTAAAGTTCATACGAGTCTGTTTGGAGGAAGACTGGTTATCTTTGCAATATATGCGCCAAGTGACGGAGAATTAGACTCAACAAAGGATGACTTCTATGGTAAAGTTCAGGAAACAATAGATGAGATAGGGCAAAATAGACAGATGTTAATGATGGGAGATTTCAATGGCAGGACGGGCTAAAAAAAAAACAAGATCCAGTAGTAGGAGAATTCAGAGAAGGGATAATTAATGACAGTGGAGAGCACCTGATTGAATTCTGCACAAATAATGAACTCAGAATTAACAACGGATTTTATCAGCAAAAAGAGATCCACATATATATGTGGACACAGCCCACGAGGCAATTAAAATCTATAATAGATTGTATAATAACACCACAAAAGACAGAGATAAAAGTAAACGAGTCCGAGTTTATCGAGGGGTGGATTATGGATCTGACCACCACCTAGTTGGAGCCAAGTTACAGTTTCCATACTTCAGAACATTAAAAGGAGGACAACCGGAACAAAATAGAAATGGAACAAATAGACAAAATAAGGTATACCATGGAAAGTTTTACTGATGAAAGTACGAAAAACCTATATAAATAACGGTTGGACCAAAAACTGGAGGAAGGAAAATACGATGATATTGAAGTCTATGAACACATAAAAGCAGCAGTACATGAGTCAGCCAAAGAAGCCCTAGGTATAGTCGACGAAAAGGTGAAAAGTAGAAAATGGTGGTTGATTGACGTAATAGCTGAAGAAGTTAATAAGAAAAAGGAAGCATATCTGAAGTGGCTTAACATCAAGACTGAGGAAGACAGGAAAATATACAGAGAAGCACGAACAAGAGTCAAGAAAGTAGTAACCGAGGAGAAGAGAAAAAACTGGGATTGAAAATGCAGGGAAGTAGAATCTTACATTGGAGGAAGACACTGTACGGAGGCATGGCAATTTTTGAACAATATTAGATAAGATGGAAATCAAACAAAACTTCAGGTAATACCAGTTGAATGCTGGGAAGAGCAATATAAAGAATTATTAACAGAAGATCGAGAAAAATTCTTGGGCGACGGCACAGTAGAAGAAGTGGAAGGGGAAAGTATACGGGTGGATATCGATACAGTCGCCGAGGCCATAAACAAATTGAAAAACTATAAAGCACCTGGTTCTGGAGGGATATATGCGGAAATGATAAAGAATGGTACACTTTACTAAGAATGATGACAGAAATGATTAACAAGTGTATTGACAGGAAACAGGAACCAGCGGAATGGAAAATAGGATTCATGTCCTTATTGTTCAAGAAAGGAGACAGACAGCAATGCAATAATTATAGAGGCATAACTGTCACACCAACCCTTAGCCATCTTTATGGCAGAGTCTTAAGAGATCTAATTGAGGAGTACGCAGAAAATAAAACAGAAGAACAGAGCGGTTTCGTGCTGGGAGATCTTGTATGGATAATATCTTCTGTCTTAAACAACTAATAGAAAAACTACTATCTGTAAGTCAAGAGGTTCACCTTCTCTTCATAGACCTGTCTCCGGCTTACGATAATGTCCCCGTCTCTAAATTGTGGGAGGTTCTACAGAACACTAATATAAACCACACTCTCATTCAGGCAATACAAGAAATTTATAGTGACTCCAAAATGAAGATCAAAACAGGGAAAAAAGTGTCAGCAGGGTTTACAGTATCAAAAGGTCTAAGGAAAGGGTGTTGCATCTCCCCGACATTGTTCAAAATATATATAGACACAGTATTGCAACAGTGGAAAAAAAGTGCAGAGGTATGGGAATTCCAACAGATTAAACCTATATTTTCACATTACAATTTGTGGATGACCAGGTCTTAGTAGCACAAGACAAAGAGGACTTGGAGTATATGACTCGGAAGATCAACAACGAATACGAGAGCTAGGGACTGTCAATAAATCTAGAAAAGAGTAAGTATTTATGCGTGGGAGGTACTGAAACCAACTTGCAATTGGAAAATAATGAAGAAATTGAAAATTGCCAGGCATGTAAGTATTTAGGAGTACAGATAAAGTAGGATGGCAGAGATACAGATAAAGTAAAGTAGAGAGTAGGCATGGGACGGAGGCTATGAAAAGGCTAAATAGTATACGGTGGCATGACCAGATAACTAGAGGAAGGAAAGTACATATATACAACACTATAGTAAAGAGTATTCTGTTGTATTGTGCTGAGAGTTGGAGAATGACAGAAGCAGACAAAAGGAAAATACTAGCTGTAGAGATGGATGCACTAAGGAGATCATGCAGAGTATCCAGGCGAGAGAAAATAAGAAATGAACAGATTAGAGAAATGATAAATGTGAAACATGCAGTAGTGGACGAAATAGAAAGAAGACAGTTAATTTGGTTTGGACATATTAAACGGATGGGAGGAGAAAGGTTGCAAAAAAGGATACTGGAATGGTTACCCCAGGAGAAGAGGAAGAGGGGAAGACCCAGACGATCATGGGGAGAGAGTATCCATAAAGCTCTAAGTGTGAGGAATCTGACAGAAGAACATTGTCAGGACAAAAAATATTGGAGAGAAAGTCTGGAAATCGGACAGCGACGATAGACGCTATAAACCGATGTTATATATATATGTGTGTGTGTGTGTTGCAACAGATCAAATTTTATTCTACTAATAAGGATATAGTGAGTGTGTAAAAATCACAAACAAGTCTATTATGGAGGAGATGAAAAATTATTTATTATACACAAATATTGTTTTTAAAGATGTATATTACATTATAAATTGTCATGTATTGATAATAGAAATAATTGTTTGTATTGTTCGATAAGCTAAATCGATTTTACTTGGTTTGCTGCAACGTCCTCCTCTCCTCTCGTCGCTCCCGTCCTGGTGTCCTCTTTGTCCTGGCATCCTCTTCGTCTCATCATCCTCTTCTACAGCGTCACTCCTTCCTGGCGTCCTCTTCGTCCTGGTGTCCTCTTCGTCCTGGCGTCCTATTCATCTTGTCATCCTCTTCATCCTCTTCTACAGCAGGCAGCTCCAGTGGTGATATTTCAATGAGTCTCGTTGTTTTGTTTGACTGCTAACATTTATTAGTTTCTTCATAAATTGTTCACTCACAATGCTTATAAATTCCACTCGTACAGTTTCTTATTAATTTATATTTTATATTTCCTTAATCTCAGGATTAATCTGGGTATTACTTAATGCGGTGCGTTTAATGTACACCTTCAACGATATCTTGAAGTGTCTTTAAATTCCCTAAGCAGATATCTTAACTTACACAAAACAGCACTGTATTATATTTTAAATTTTATCTAAATATTTTAACCACTCGGTTCTTAACGCGAAACTTCATTAAGAATTACCGTGGTTTATTTTATATATGATATTTCGACGACACATTGCCAGGGTAAACAATAAGACACCCTAACGCATACAATAAGACTCCCCAACAGCTGATCTATTGTGCTAGTGTAAATACAATGAACTCTGTGTGAAATTTCTTTCCACTATAAAAAGATATTATCACTTTGTCTCGACAGATAATTGCTAGAAGTACATAAAGTTGAATTGATTTGAGATAATTTAAATTTGATTAATTAGTATAAGATTCTTATTATCTATATATGTGTGTGTGTGTTTAAATGAATTCAAATTTCATAAGTGTTTAAAATAGATAATATAAGATTTGTCGTACGTAATACTTAGATTATTTAAAAGTGATTATTACCACTACAATGGTGCCGCACTGGAAAAGTTTAATAATGGAGCAGAAAACTAACTAATTGAGTTAGAGTATGCTAGCAAAATCAGGCGGGCCACAATATTGTGAAGTTACGAAAAATAAGAGTAATAAATAATATTAAGTTAGCAGTTAAGAAACAAGAGAAAGGGAACTTCACAAAAGAAAAAGATATCACTGTAGTATTCACTAACGTCGCCCCGTCGTCTCCTTTAAGTAGAGGAGGATGTGACGATTTAAAGGCAATTTAAATAGCACAAATAAATTTTTTGTTCTTATAACAAGTGAGAGTATAATCCACCCTCCCTCTGTACCTAGATACCTGTATCAACTTGTAAAAAGGCTAGTACGAACATGCAAAGTACACTGTTATTAAGCAAAAACTAATAATCATTCTATTTAAATAAAAGACGTAATAATAATAAATGAAATACCTAACTCCTAACTAAGAAAAGGTAGGATAATTTATAGTAGTTAATTAATGGACAATTAATAATAATAAAAGTACGAACTACTTTTCTCTTGGCGTGTAAACTGCGCCCGCTTCCCTACTCTCTGCCGCTAAACTAACGCCAGTCGACCGAGAATCTCTGACATGTAAGCAGCTTGAAAATGTGTCGTGAAGTTAAACTTACGTTTATGTTGCTAACACGATGTAACAAGAAGTTAGTGTTTCTCATTTACATAATCCACATGTAGCTAAAACGAAATGAAACTTAAAACTAGTAATGTAGTTCAGATGTTGAGAAAGTATTATAAATAAAAAAAAAACCTAGCCGACACATCTCTTTATGAAAAGTAAATGGTAGGATATGTTCCATACCATGTAAAAGGTAACATTAGTGCTGTTAAAAAAAAAAAAAAAATTAAATGTGAAAAGTGAACACCAACGTCAGGAGTGAAGTTACGACTACAACTTTACGAGCTCCAAGTAGCAGAATCCCAGCGTCATGGCCTAGATCACAATTTTGAAACAACAAACTAAATGGGGGAACCAGAACGACAACGAACTACATCCAGGAAAACCTACTGAAGAGGATCATCAAGACGACCACCCGCAGATTCACGTTATATTCAGGTGACACTAAACCGTAACTTCTGTGCATATATTGTTTTTAACAACCTCAACAAAAAGAACAGTAAAGTTTCTTGTAAAGACTCATTTAAATCACATAAATATTAGCATATTAATGTTTGTAGTTTCTGCAATGAGATAGTAGTAATCTGATGATGGTTAAAGGTAAAAGTTAATATGAAATTACATCAGACTATTCTTCAAATAGTTTGGATGATGTTGAAGTATGTTAGAATATTATAAAGTTAGAACCTGGATCCGTGGTAATCAAAGTAATACACAGCTGTATGATTTTGAGATAATAAGAGTAACAATTTAAAGAGTATTTGATGCAGAATCTATAAGAATTTTCTTTTAAAGTAAAGTAAAAACAAAAAGATGACCATTAAAGGTATTATGTTTAAATCTGTAGTTAACATACAATAATAAAGAGATGTTTTCACTAATATCCAGAGAGTGAATAAATTTATGTAACCTTGGACAAATTCCTGATATATACATTGTCCTAATTTGTTGGTAAGTAATTTTTACTAACTATGGCAGCTAGTTTAATCAACAGCAACCAATTAAACTGGTTCCCTATGTTATAATGTCTTAACAGGAGAGACGTTATAACGAAACAGCACTGTATTATATTTTAAATTTTATCTAAATATTTTACCCACTCAGTTCTTAACGCAAAACTTCGTTAAGAATTACCACGGTTTATTTTATATATGATATTTCGATGTTCGTAAGAGAACAACTCTCTTCACCGGACACAACTTCCCCTTGCAACTTCTACAGACAGACTGTGTCCATCCTAGCTCTACAACATATGAATCTCACTGAATTTAGTGTATTCTGATAGGCTAAGCCCAAGTCACATGATTGATGGAACAAACAGATATACGATTTTCATGAAAAACTTTGTATAATTTAGCAAAATAATTTAGTCAATGGATGACGAGCGTGGAAATTATCTACAATTTTTATTACCCTATCATTGATAAGAGTTACAATTGAATTTTTCATTACTTAAAAAACCATATTTCTAAAATAGTTATGAACCTCAGAGTATACACAAATTGAAGCTATTTACCTAAATAATTCCTTGTCAAAGTTTCACATCAATCAGTTAACTACCACTGAAGCTATAGCGATCACATATTATCACACCCACACAAATTCACACACAAAATACATGACAATATAGAACACCTTTTTATGAAGAGTTTGGTATACCCTACATGCTTATCAATTTCTAAATACAAAACTTATGGCTAAAAGACAAAATATTACATAAAACAAATTTAAACAAGAAAATGCTCGTCATCCATGTGCTCTGATATAAACACCATAGCTTATCATCCTGTGTTCTGTTGCAATGTATATATATAATATTTAAAATTTATATTTATTTTACCTCAAGATGTTATTTTTCCCTTATTTGGAACATGTTTCGAGAATTCCTGTGTTCTCATCCTCAGCCTTCGTGATGTTGCATCTGGTGAATTATTTGTGTGTTGGCTGGATGCTATTTTGGTTTCTTGTTGGTCTCTGGTATTTTAAAGTGGTATTATTGTGTGTGATTGTGGTGTATGTATTAGTATTTTGTGTATTTTCGATGTTGAGTGCTTTGAATATTGTGTTATGTTTTGTATTGATTTGTATTTGTTCAGGTTTTAGTTTGTTTTGTGTTTTATGTTTGTATATTTGTAAATTTTCCTAAATGTTCATTATGGTCCCTTTGTGTGGTATATGTTTTATTAATGTCACATTGGTTATGTCTGGGAATTCATGTCCCGTGTTTATTGCATGTGTGGCCAAATTGGATTTATATATTTCTGTTTTTTTGTATGCATTTAGATGTTCAAAATAACGTTTTTTCAGCTGTTTTTTTGTTTGTCCTGAAAGTGATTGAATGTATATATATATATATATATATATATATATATATTGCAACAGTACAACCATTAACGGTACTGTGCATTGCCAAAATAAATGAAATAAATAATTAAAAAAAATAAATATGAATTAATAAACATGATTCAGATTGCCACAGGAGGCTATGTCAGTCGACGATGCTAATTCACAACTATAGTAAGAGTCACAGGACAAACTAGATGTCCAACCAGAGCAGCAGAGTACATACGATGAGGTCTATGGACACACCGGCAGCATATGATGTGAGGCGAGACGCCTATTAAACAATACATGCAGTGGAAAACAACCAGAGGACCAGAAGGACACGACCAGATGACCATAAGGACACGGAGCATCCGACCAGAGGACCAAAGGAGGACGTACGGATGATTAACCATGTCAAACGAGATGATAAAAACCATTGTAATTATAGACATTGAAACACACTAATTAACAAATTCAGGACTATATGAAAAATGCATTCATTTACCGTACAGACTGGGCTTTTTTGCATTTTTTCAAAAGCTTATACTTCTAAACCATATAATATTTAAATATATAAAGCTATATTATATTATAAAACCAAGCACTCTCATTAATTTAGTGCAAATTTTATGTCAGTAGCTTGTAAAATAAATAAAATATTAATTTTTAAACTTACCCTGTTTTTCGCGGAAGCCATTTTCCGCACGCCGAACATGTGGCTTGGTTGCGTACAGTATGTTGGGTACAACATACAAAAAAAAACTACTGTTGTGTTCAGACTCTGATTGCTGCTGCCATCTACATTTAAAAATGTTAACTACTAATACTGCTATCGTTTCATTGTGACTAACAGCGAGCGGGAGCCGTATTACGTTTATTACGCAGTTAGATACGCGACTGCGAGCTATGCCCGCACTTCATCTTTATGGGACTCTACGGCAGCTCGTCTCTAATGTGTTAAAGTTGCAATGAAAGACATTCAACCAGTATTGAAATAAATAAATTGTACATAAATGTAAAAGCAGAATAAAAGTTACAATAATATTTCTTGTATTAAAGTTAGTAATTGAGAGTAACGTAAATGATAAGAGAAATATTTAATTTTTGAATTAACGTAATTAGTAAAGTCTTGTTGATAAAGGAGAATGCATATGCAGTAGAAAATTAAAACAAATTAATATATAAGAAATTTTAATACAAGTAAACTCATTACTGAAGCAAATTAATCAGCAATTGCAAAAAGATGAACACACAATGAGTAAGCCAAGAGCAAAATAAATATTTAATTAATTAAAATTAGATAATAAGATTTATGTATAACTTGTGTATGTAGTTTGTTAGCAATAAGTTGTGTACGAAAGATTCGTACAAACGATATAATAATGAGTCAATATTTAATATGCGAAATGAAAGATTTTGTTTAAGAAATAAATAATGGAACAATTTTAAACTTAAATAACGAATCATCTTATTACCATTACACCCATGAATTCAATACATTATATAAATGCAAATTGTGTTATATAATTTTGTCTCCCAAAAGCGTGGGGGTACACAATTTAAATTACATTTAAATTGGTAATTTGTATTGTTATAGAAATTTTATTGCCCAAGAATGTGTGGCATGATCCCGACCATCTGACTATTTAAATTTTTTGTTGTAGCTAAATGGTTGCTCTAAAAGTAAATGTGTGGTAAATGAAAAATATATTATATGTGATAATAATTATTTATATTAAACATTAAATATATGTTATGTTAATTGTTGTGTATTAAGACACAACTGGCACTCAACGAAATAATATCATTGTAAAGGTGTAAGTGTAATATTAAGAATAATAATAATTAATAATAATAATATTTTAAATAAATAAAAGTAGTAATTCGGTTCCATAATAATAATATTCTAAACATAATAAATAATAAATAAATATAAATAATTCGACATGGCAGCACGAGGAAGCTTAGATATGGAAGCGCTTCAAACTATGATGCGTGCCTGGGTAGATGAATTAAGCACAAAACAGACACAAAATTTAAATAAACAGACAGAAAATTTAAATGAGCTAATAAATAAGCAAACAGAAAATCTGACAGTAAATTTAAATGAGCTAAGACGAGACCATGTACAGCTGAAGGACGAATTAAATAAAAATATCAATAAGCAAACCGAGGATTTAAAAGAAAATTTAAATAATACAATAAGCAAAGTGAAACAAAGTATAGCTGATACTGTTAGTAGAAAGAATTGACGACACTAATACGCGCATAGCGGCAGTAGAAACTACAACTGAAACAATGTTATGAGAACAAACCATAATCATTGAAAGTAAGGGAGAACAGACGTTCGTAATTAAGGATGATAATTCTAGTGAGATAATTAACACTAGGGAAGAATATAAAGTAGAATATAAACAATCATACCTTAGTGATAGGAATATCCAATTCGCTGTGCAAACTCACAGTACAGCAATTAAAACAGTAACATGTTGGAAAAACAACATTTGCGGCGAGAATACGCACAATAAGTATCGAGCGAACGTTAATTATAATGACAATAATCACAATTATAATTATAAAAACTACGGTGATTATTATTATAAGCCACGAAAAAAAACATCAGCTATTTATGTAGGCCTCAAGCAAACTATTGCTACAGAATGCAACCATTACAAGAGAAAGAGGGGAGATTCCGTTTGGACAAGAGGGAGAATAAAGTTTTCACCCTGTAAACAGGTAGATCATAAGGTGAGTACCCGCTATAACGAGACAGGAATGCAAGACGGAAATGGTACATGTCGGCGACTATGCTACATAGGAACAATATATTTCCTGTCTACAACGAACTATTGTGTAGTCTAAACTAGGGTGAATTAAACCGCACTCAACGCCCTCATGTAAATAATTATGTTGAGAATATTACTATATTAATTATTAATAAGTTAAGGAATTAAATAATACGGAATAATAAGATGTTAAGAATAAGAGGTACATATAAAAAACAAATTTTGCAATCTCCACGGAGATATAATATAAGAAGGCTTATATGATAACATGAGATTATAGCAAAAGTGCGTAAGAAAAAGAAGATCTACAAAAGAGTAGGCTATAATTAAGAGCAATTACCAGCAATAGGAAGTATACCACTATTATCTTCAGACTGGTAAACCAAGACTGGAAGGTAGTATCAAATGAAGTGTTGCATAATTAATAAAACCCATACTTGAAAGCATAGAATATGCATCACCTTCGAAAATGTTATTTATGTCTGTGAGAAGATTTCAACTATTAATAATATGTTTAAGAGAGTTAAAAAAGAGAGAAATAAATGTTATGATTGTCAGACGGCTGATCAAGCAAAAACTTCATACCTTAGTGAAAATGCAAGGACACAGAAGAAAGCAAGTGGAAGTCGAAGGGCAGAGACTACTTAGGACTCAGTACTACGATTAAAACATTGAACGAGTTAAGCACATAATAGTCTGGATATAGACGTGTTTCTAAGACAGTTCATCTGTATCCGATGATGCGACCCACTACACAGCTAAAACATATTCTGTTATGGAAATGTATTTCAGCACATGGTAAGAATGAAGAAAATTATGAGCGATCAGAAAGGAAATGTAAGAGTGAAGATTGGAATAAAACGTTAAGAGAAGATGGAAGTCAACCCATACTCACAGATAAATGACGATGCAAGAAGGAGAGAAGTTGGTAACTAATTATGCCAGCTCTTTGAGAAAATTCCATTCATAAATAACTGGGTCACTAGAATGATTAAAGTGAAACAACAACTAAAGCGGATGTACCGAAACACCACAGCGACTGTACCTACAAGGGAGGGGAAATATTTACTCAAAAAAAACCTCCAAATAAGAGAAAAATTGAAAAATCGCATACTAATTATTAGTCGCACATAAAATAAATAAATGTGTTGATAAATAAAAACAATACCATATTATTGTCCAATAAAAAGGAAATAAAAATTTTAATTTGGTATTAAAAATTTTTTTTTTTCACCAAGCAGGGACATAATGCAACAGTACAACCATTAACGGTACTGTGCACTGCCAACATAAATGAAATAAATAATAAAAATAAATAAATATGAATTAATAAACATGATTCAGATTGCATAAGCTGGATCGTAGTTAAAAATAGGGAGCGCAGAATTCATGCATGGACATGCATTTTCGACACACCTGTCGCTAGCGTTGTGTACACGCGTATTTTGTTTGTGTGTGTGAAGCCTGTCCGTTCCTGAAATGTAACCAACCCTTTTCAAGTAGAATAGTTGTATGTTTTATTTTAATTATAAGAAAACTATGTACGATAGGGTAAAACAAAAGACACCAAAGTGTATAGAAATTAAAGGTGAATAAAGTGTTAAAAGACCATACCGATGTGACGAAAGGTGCAATTACTATACGTAAAAAATGAATAGCTCTTTTTGTGATTAACATAAACAAGTGCAATTTACGTATAGTAAACATATAAAAATTAGTGATCGATTGAGCATTGAGTGATGTGAAACAAACTTCGTAATTCGTGAAGATAGGCGAACATTGTGAACTGAACCAGAGTGGGAGAAGTGATGCTTCGACAGAATCTGACAGGTTAAATATTGTTCAGACATGAGTTTTTGCACGACCTGACTATAAATACCAGGTCACGCTAATAAAGTTTTTTCTTCTTGATTCAACCGTTGCCACAGGAGGCTATGTCAGTCAACGACGCTAATTCACATCTATAGTAAGTCACAGGACAAACTAGATGTCCAACCAGAGCAGCAGAGTACATACGATGAGGTCTATGGACACACCGGCAGCATATGATATGAGGCGAGAGGACTATTAAACAATACATGCAGTGGAAAACGACCAGAGGACCAGAAGGACACAACCAGAGGACCACAAGGACACGACCAGATGACCAGAAGGACACGGAGAATCCGACCAGAGGACCAAAGGAGGACGTATGGATGATTAACCACGTCAAACGAGGTGATAAAAAACCATTGTAATTATAGACATTGAAAGACACTAATTAAAGTTGCAATGAAAGACATTCAACCAGTATTAAAATAAATAAATTGTACATAAATGTAAAAGCAGAATAAAAGTTACAATAACATTTCTTGTATTAAAGTTAGTAATTGAGAGTAACGTAAATGAAAAGAGAAATATTTAATTTTTGAATTAACGTAATTAGTAAAGTCTTGTTGATAAAGGAGAATGCATATGCAGTAGAAAGTTAAAACAAATTAATATAAAAAAAATTGTAATACAAGTAAACTCATTGAAGCAAATTAATCAGCAATTGCAAAAAGATGAACACACAATGAGTAAGCCGAGAGCAAAATAAATATTTAATTAATTAAAATTAGATAATAAGATTTATGTATAACTTGTGTATGTAATTTGTTAGCAATAAGTTGTGTACGAAAGATTCGTACAAACGATATAATAATGAGTCAATATTTAATATGCGAAATGAAAGATTTTGTTTAAGAAATAAATAATGGAACAATTTTAAACTTAAAAAACGAATCATCTTCTTATTACGATTACACCCATGAATTCAATACATTATATAAATGCAAATTGTGTTGTTATATAATTTTGTCTCCCAAAAGCGTGGGGCTACACAATTTAAATTACATTTAAATTGGTAATTTGTACTGTTATAATATATATATATATATATATATATATATATATATATATATATATAAATTGGATGGTAAAATCTTGCACAGTCAAACAGAAGGTTTTGCTCAACCTGTTACATTTTACAACCAGTGAAGCTAACACTGATAGGTTCATTAACAGATTGAAAAAAAAAAACTTCAATAGAGACAGATGCTTCAGGTACTACGTACTTCATGCAATTAAAACAACTGAAAAGGAAACTGAAATTTGTGGATATACATATTTTAGTACCCCACAGAAAAAAAGAGCAAATGTCACCGGATTAGGCAGTTTTGATAAATAGACAGTTCACAGTTCAGTAATTTTTATGCTACTAGAAAATATACGAGGGTCGTTCAGAAAGTGAAGAATGTTTTGTTATTAAAAAAAAAAGTGGTAATCGAACAACTTTTATTTTATACTTACAGGAACAATTATACTACTTTTCTAGCTAGTCTCCATACAAATTTTAACACTTGTCATAGTGCAATACCACTTTTTCTATTCCGTTATTGTACACTCCCACCGCCTAGTTCTTAAACCATTCAGTGACAACTTCTTTCAGCTCATCATCATCTTGAAAGTGCCTGCCTCCCAAAAACTCTTCCAACTTAGGGAACAGATGAAAATCGCAAGGCCCCAATTCAGGGCTCTATGGTGGATGCTGAAAAACGTTCCAGCCAAAATGTTGAAGCAAAGCTTGAGTTGCTGCAGCTGAGTGTGCAGCATGCATTATCGTAACAAATAGGATGCCGCTGGACAACATACCATGCCGTTTGTTCTGAATGGCACATCAAAGCTGGTGGAGCATCTTACAGTATGCCTCTGAGTTTACTGTCTATCCTCTTGGCATAAAATCAACCAATAGGACTCCCTCACAAAACATGGTGACCATCACTTTCTGTATGCTCAGAGCTTCTTTTGCTTCCTTTGGTTTTGCTGGCGTTTTGGAATGGTGCCATTCCATTTATTGATGCTTTGTTTCTGGCGTTTTATAAGAAACCCATGTCTGATCACCTGTAACAATATGATCCAAAAGTGTGTCTCCATCTTGATGATAACAAGTGAGAAACGTCAAAGCAGCTCCCATCTTTTGTTTTTTTGTGATCATCAGACAACACTCGAGGTACCTATCTGGCACATATTTTTTTGTAACCAAGATGGATCGTGACAATTTTGTAAAGTAAGGCACTTAAAATTTCAGGAAAGAAACTGCGTAAACCATCTAAGGTGAAATGTCTGTCCTGAATTTTATCGTCAACTTTTTTCTTGAGTTCGTCAGTGATTAGAGATGGTTGACAAGACCATTTGTCATCGTGCACATTTGTTTGGACTTCATTAAACATAATGTACCATTTCCTAACTGATACTTCATTCATCACAATCTCACCATAAATGTCCTTTTTTGTCTGTAAATTTCAATAGGCCTAACTTTTGCGTTCAAAACCCGAATGGCTCTACACACTTCACACTTTGGCTGAGACAGAACTTATAGTGGGGGGGATTCGGTGTCACAGCAACAATGGCCAATGACAATGGAGACACGCGCTAAGGTCAAACATTTTTTACTTTCTGGATGACCCTCGTATATCTTCATTGACAAAACAGTTTCGCAAGGTTGCAAAAGATAGTATTTTCAAAGGGGCTAAATAAGCAATGAGATTCTTATTTGAGATGGGTTCCTGTGGATAACAAGAAAAAACCTGAGGTTAGTTTTAACAGAGTGGCTTCGACCACAATGCAGCAATTTTGTTTTACAAGGTCACTGTCAAATTACAGAAATGTAGGCTGTGTATATGGATGAAGGAATCTATATTCATAGTTTGTGTACAAAAAAGAAGGGATAGGTACAGCAGAATGAAACCACAACAGGACTACATGTATCAACTTTGAAAGGTTCAAAATTAATTATACTTCATACGGAACAGGAAATATAATTCTTTCCTTTTGCACTTAGCTATCCCAAAATGTGGCCAATCAACTGGAGATTACTACAATAAAACGAATTTTAATACTTATTATAAATCGCAGAACAGGAGATTTTGACCAAGTCTGCCTTGTACACGTGTTTTAGGAATATACAATGTTCTCTATTATATTTACAACACTTCTGTGTTAAAACTTATTCATCACTCAAGTTCTTCACTCTACAGCATCCAAACACTATGTTAAACTTCTTTACTCTGAAGCTGAAAACCCAACTTCACTGATAAATATCAAATATAACATACTATAAAAGTTTAGTTAAGACTTTAATTTTGTGTTACAAAGTAATTATTTCTCCACAATTTGAATTTTGCATGTATGGACCACATATATAGCATGTGCAGAGATGACACCCCTGTGCCACAAAAAGGAACTAATCACTATTAGCACACTGTCAAAAAATACAAAACCATCTATAAATATAATGCAGAGTTTGTATATAGCTTATGGTTTTGTTTTGTGTATATGAAGACTGTTGTGTTTTACACAGAAAACATGGTAATAATTTATAGTACATAATTATATTCAACAGTAAATTTTAAACATACCAATGTGTATAATGTGTCCATTAACATCAAGCATTATATTTCCATTGTGCCTATCCTTTATTTGCAATAAGAAACCCACAACACTATACGCTGCCATAGATCGCACAAAGTTACGGCGTGCAGTCTGCAAAATAAATGACATATAAATGAACCTCATAGCAGTAAATACAAGTTAAAAACCTTTTTTTGGTTTTTAGGAAACTAAAAGCTGAAGATCACTATCATAGTACAGGAATTCTTTACTTATAACTGTTAATACTTTCTTTAAAATACAAATAAATGGCATATAAATGTTCCCCCCCAACACAAAATTCAATTAAAAATCTCTTTTAGTTTTTAGCAAACAAAAAACTGAACAGATACAACCACAGTATGGTTATTCTTTAATTAAGTACTAATTGCAATAATTTATTTAATGAAATAACTCTACCATATAGCGGAAAAGTCAATTTAAAAAGCTATCGTTTTTTAGTTTTTTACATACTAAAAATTGAATAGCCATAATCACAGCACAGTAATCTTTAATTATTAGCAATTGGTTATACAGTAGAGCGTCGATAATTCAGACTAATTGGTGTTTGATCCAGTCTGGATTATCGATTTGTCCGGATTTTCGAACATATACAAAAAATCACTACTTAAAGTATGTAGTGAGGTACTTACATAAACTCAGCGTTAGGTTAGAAACATCATTTTCGCTATATTTATTCCAAATACACAAATATTGTATAAAAATTTTTTTTACACAGATTCTGAAGAAATTTAATTACACAGATCAGAACTACGAAAAAAGTCACAAATTTTTTTTAAACATGGCTTGAGGTGCGTTTATTGGAAGCCAGGTCTCCGAGTCTCTTTAGTAACAAAAGTTGGGTAGTAGAGCATTCGGGCTGCTTTTCCAGCCAAGACATTGCAGTTTCCAATGTGTTGAATGCATTGGCATGTGAAGGTCTGGCTGATGCCTCATCAGCAATGTCTCCACTTTCATCATTTTCATTATCGTCTGGGGGCTCGACCTCAGCTATAGTGTGTTTTTCTTCATCATTTAAAATTTGATATCCATGGTCGTTTTTATCACTTTCTAACCACTCGCTTGCATCGTTTTTGTCACAGTCTTCGAAACCTGGCATTAACTTTAATAATGATGTAACTTCATATACAACATTTTCTTTCACCCTTTTGTTTTCGACTGGATTTTCTTCTGTCTGATCTTCTTCAATAGGCCATAGCTTTTTCCATCCATTTTGCAAATTGTCTTTTGTAAGAGTTATCCAAGCATCTGCTAACATGTAACTGCAGTTCTTCAGATTCAACTTTTTAGCAAAAGCAACAACACTTTCTTCGTCTCGTTCAGCTAGTAGGAGACGATGCAATACCTGTTTTCTATACATTTTCTTCATTTTTTCTATGATACACTAATCCATGGGTTGGAGTAGCACTGTCACATTTGGAAGTAAGAATTGTACCTTAAAATGTTAGTCGATATTATTTATTTTGTGAAGAGAAGGATGTGTTGGGGCGTTATCGATTATAAGGATAACTTTTCCTGTTTTCCCTTCCCTTTGTCAATGTTTCTTAACACTTGGTATGAATTCATTGGTATACCAGTCCGTGAAAATTTCGGCAGTCATCCAGGAATTTCTTTGCGACTTGTAAGAGACAGGCAGGCAGCATACATTTCTGAAGCAACGAGATTGTTTGCTTTTTCCAGTGACCATTAATCGCAAAGAATGTGAGCTACTTGAATTGGCACACAACTAACAGTTATTCTGTCCTTACTGAGTTTAAGGCCTGGAGCGAACTTTCTCGACGTGAAGTTAGAGACTTTCGAGGTAGAGAATGACAGTTGACACCAGTTTCATCAGCGTTGTAGACATCATCCCTCGAGTATCCCTGTTCATTAACCATACTCATAAACATATTTTTTTTTCTGTGCAGAGTTAACATCTCCAGATAAAATCTCTCCTTGAATTTCTAGCTCCCTTATGCCATACTTTGACTTGAAATTCTTAAGCCATCCGGAGCTAGCCTTAAAATCTGGTGGTCCACCTAATTTGTCATTAAATTCTAAGGCTTTTACGCAGACCAGTGGACCTGATATAGGCTCACCTAAGCTCCTTCTTTGTGTAAACCAATAAATATTGCATCTTCTAATGCAGTATTATTGGGCATTCGTAATGCTTTCATTCTTTTCGATCCATCTTCAGAGTCCAGCTTAGAAGCATACTGCAGTATGCTGTCTTTTTTCAAGTTTTATATCACTTATAGTAGATGTCTCCACGCCATATATTTTTGCAAGTGATGCACCACTTTCACCTTCGGAAAGTTTGTTTAAAATTTGTAATTTTGTTTCAATACTTAAGAACATATGTTTTCTCTTACGAGACCCTGCAGATGCCATTTCGATTTGGTAACTCAAATAATAAATCACAAGCACAAATAAACTATGAACAAGCACAGCACACGACAATTCCGTTCACCCAAACAAATTGAGCAGTACTGTTGTTAGGCGCGATGTGTTGTGCCGATCGAGTCAGGAGTGGGGTTGTTGTTGTCATCCCCACCACTCCCACATTCCATTTGTCTACTGCAACGCTGCATAGAGGCTAGGCTCAAAGACATTTCAGTAATTTGAACAAGCTTGCGCAAAATGTTTCCAATCTATTGGAATCTCGATTTTGATACCACTGCCGACGAATCGAATTTTTCTGTGGACAAGGTCCAGATTTTTGACGTCCGGATTATCGATACTCTACTGTATTTAATTAAGTAATTTATATTTATATTAAAATGCCCACCTGAAACTCTTTGGTAGTTTCATCACCGTATTTCTTAATAAAGTATTCATACATCCCAATATCTGTCTGCCGACCCAGTTGGTCTCTGGACTTTGCGTCTGGAACACACTCGATTACGCCACACTAAATATACCAAGAGAATGATACATTATTAATTGCAGCTGTATTCTGTGTAATATCACTTGAACTTGAATATATGTACACTGAATTCATATTAATATAATGCACATGGAAATGAGATATTGACAAAATAAAATTAATACATAAAGATTCCACCACCTGAAATGGGACTGAGAATTATTCAATGGAAGGCACATCTAATGCAAGTAAGAATATATATTCAGCCTGATGTATAGTTTATTAATGTTAGTTTAAAATGCGGTGTGTTTCAATATACTCATCTTCAAATTCAATAACCTGCTTATCCAGTGTGTATCACGTACATATCTTATGTATCTCTTTACATGAGGCAAAATGAGAAAAAGCTGAAGTGGCAAATCTTTGCTCCTTTCCATGCACCACCAAACATAAATAATGTTTCAAAAATATCTCTCCTTACTGTATTCTATGTGGGGCATCAAACTGAGTTAGTCCTGACCCCCCCCTCCAAAAAAAAACATCAGTGCTAGTGCCTATGAAAGCAATATAAAACCTATCTTACATTTGACAGTAATTACAGTCATAGTTCACCTACCGATATATCTTTAAAAATTTACAATTTTTCCAATTCTGAATGTTTCTGTGTACAAGGTAAACAGGACATGTAGTTTAACACCAGCACTTAACAGTTTAGTAGATTTTGGATTTCTTGACCCACTAACTTCTTTTGAGGAATGAGTCTAAAAACCACAATATATTTAATAATTTCACCCTGATTCCTTGAGAAATTTTTTGTGCAAAATTTCTGTAAAATCTACATTCATTGTTTTTTCACTTCAACTCTAACATTGTTTGTATAAAAAATGTGTACTACTTTTTTGTTTTTATGTCTAGATTGGAGTTTGTAGTTTGAAGATTATTACATGAAAACGCAATATTTATTTTTTATTTTTTGAAAAACAAATACAAGGAATGAAACAAATTTTGGAAATAATACAATACATTATTTGGAAACAGATTTTTCGGTAATAAATATTTATCATAAATACATTATTAACACACATTTTTAACATTTCAATGTTTAGTTTTTCGGGAATAACCTCCATGTGCTGTATACACTGTTACATAACAATTGTGAAACTTCTATGTGCTTCACTTTTGCAAGAGAATGAGTCATTATATTTTAGTTTACTAGTCAAGTGCCTGCTGTTTTTTTTTATATAAGATACACATTTCCTAGTATTTTATATTTCTGCAGCTATTACAAACTGACACAGTTTCATGTTTAAGTGGCCCTAAGTATTAACATACAAAGATATTTGTTTCCCTATTACCATAGAAAAAATTAAGTAACACATCTGCCAAATCAATAATACTCATGGAAATTTTGGTAAACAGTGATGTAGTTACAATGATGGGTGGGAGACTGCAAGCACTAAACCAACTAATTTGTTGTTGTCATACACCAGTTCTCATGTTACATCATAGAGTTTTTGTTGTGTCACACACAGTGCCCAGTTACAGCAGTATATTAAAGAATTTAAATGTATATTCAGTTCATGTGGAAAGATACTACATTGCCAGCCTTGTGGTAAATCCATAATAACGGATCAACAATCGCAAGTTATGCAACATCTATTTGGTAACAAACATATCGCTGCGGCTTCACATTCTAGTTCAAAACAAGTGCTTTTAAGTGAAACAGAACCCTCCGATTCCTCATATTCAGGACCCACGAAGTGTCTACACAAAGTAAACGATCCAGCACTTAAGAAATTTTCTTGTCAAGTACATGAACTTAGATCCTCCTGATGAGTCTACTTTAAGAAAACACTATCTTCCAAACTGCTACGAAGAAACGTTAGAAAATATCACAGCTGTATGAAAATGAGAAAATATGGGTAAACAAGGGTGGAAAAGTGGGAAATGTAGTGACTGCTGTGCTTAAAAATGACAAAATAGTTTCCGAACTTTCATTTTTGATTGGTTGTAAAGAAATATCAGCAGCAAATCATATAACAGTCGCTAAGTTGTTCAACAAAAGTATGCACTTGTTGTGACCAAAGGGTATTAAGTACGTACATACATTACTGGTGATAATGTATTGCTTTTTATTACTGATGTAGCATCGTATATGAAGAAAGCAGCAGAACCCCATTCTGTCACCTATCCGAAACTGATACATATTACCTGTGCTGTGCATGCTCTACACAGAGTGTGCGAGACTATCTGATTCTTGTATCCTAACTTGGATAGGTTAGAATCAAATGTACAGAAAGTGTTTGTTAAATCCCCTACAAGAATTGTTCTTTTCAAAAACAAAAATCCTAACCTTCCACTACCACTAGCACCCATTGTCACTTACTGGGGGCTTGGCTTTTCTGCAGTCTTACATTATGCAGATAATTTTAATAGTTTTAAATCAGTTGTTGATGGATTCAACAAAGATGATACTTCATCAATGGAGATCCTTCAAAATCTGTTAAAATACAGAAGTGTAAGAAATAAGTTGGTATATGTTTCTGTTAATTTGAGTTCCCTGTACAATTCGATAAAAAAATTAAAAAAAAAACAACAAACCTCTTAACAGAAACTGTTAATGAAACATGTTTTGTTGAAAGCAAAATCTGTTCTCTCACAGAATCAACAATGGAAACCTTAAAATATAAATAGAAAGTTGTGTATGGAAAAAACACTGGATTTGAAATTGTAAGGAAAGTTATCCTAGTTCTAGAAGGTCAGCAAGTAGACATTGAAAACATAAGTATAAATGATGTTCCTCTTTTTAAGTATGCCAGACAGACTTCATGTGACGTAAAATGGTCTTTTTCCGAATATCGAGTTTTGTTCTGTGAAAATCAGCAGAGATTTGTACTGGACAATTTAGAGACGGCATTTATTGTGTACTGCAACTCCAATTACATTTTCAAGAAGGAATGACAAGCTGACCAGCAAGTTTGGTGAGTACTTATAAACATTTTTCCTGTTACATAACCTGTTTGATTATGTTAAACCTAAAACAAAATATTTTTGACTTTTTAACAAATATTTTTTGGTTTTTTAGAACATAAAAAATAATATCTTCAGTTTTTTAGCACCTAAAAATCCGTTCCCTAATTATTATTCATGATGTTCCAAACAAATCTTGTAATTTAGAAAAATAGGAAAAACAAAGAAGTGTCCAGACTGTGAAAAGCTTCCTATGCTATAATGGCACAGATCTAAAGTGATATGTGACAAATTTGATATGTACAGTAAACTCCCGATTATCCGCGGAATTTGGTGGCGCTTCAACCGCGGATGAGCCAATTCCGTGGATAATCCGCAAAAAAAGACACAAATCAACATGAAAATGCTTTTGAACAATTTTTATTTACAGCAGGAGGTCTACAAATACAATTATGACTTAATAAACAGTAGTTTTATATACTTACAAGTTTGTTGGTTTACTTTTTCACAAAAAAATCGGTCAACTGTTTTTATTTTTTCGTGATAAAACACCTCTTCTTTATTTGTGATTGAAGTCTTTTTAACAACATTTTGTCACAAAGTGATGCATTGTCTTGTTCTTCCAGATACTGGATGAGCCCGTCAATGTGTGCTAAAGCTGTGTCATGGCTCACTTGCGTCTGCGTCTTATCCTCTTCTTCTTCCTCACTCTCCTCCAAAACCATACCTAATGCTCCACCTACGATTTGTTCATCAGTAAGATGTTCAAAGCCTGGATCATTGGCATCACAATTAATCCACTCAACGATGTTATCTTCATCGACGTTACCTCCTCCAGTAACAGATTTCGCTAAATTAGCCAAATCACAAGCGGAAACTTCTTCTTCTTCCTCTGCAGACTCTACCAAAGTATTTTCCACATTTGGTAAAATCTTCCTCCAGGACTTTACTAACTAATTGCTTAACTGACTCCCAAGCAGTGTTTATGTCATAAATGGTGTCAAGAATCATGTTATCTTTCCAGAAGCCCTGAAGATCATTCCCCTCTTCAATCCTTTTTTCAGTAAGTTTGTTCTGTATTTTTTTTTCATTGAAGCAATTACGCCCTGGTCCATGGGCTGGATAAGAGCTGTGACACTGGAAGGCAAAAACTTGACGAAAAAATTTCCATTTTCCGATTTAAAAACACTTTCCCCTGGGTGGGACGGGTCAATCAGCAATACAGCTTTCTGGGGTATGTTTTGAGACTTGAGATGCTCTCTAACTTGAGGAATGAAGTTTTTTTCACACCACTCTTTAAATATTTGTTGGTCCATCCACCCGAAGTAGTGTACTGGGAGGTTTTCAGCCCTTGTCCCTTTAAAAGACCTCGGTTTTTTTTATTTTCCAATCACTAATAGTTTTAGTTTTTGAGATCCCGTTGCATTGCTGCACGTCATTATTGTTATGCATTCTTTACTGGACTTATGTCCTGGAGCTTGCCGCTCGCTTTCAAATGCCATTGTTCATGTCGGCAAACATTTCCATAACAGCCCCGACTCATTAGCATTGTACACTTGTTCGTAAGAAATTCCCTCTGACTGAAGAAACTGTTCAAAATCAGTTTTGAAATTTTCCGCTGCCTGTTTGTCGCCACTTAATTTCTCATCGTGAAGCCCAATTTCCCTTATCCCATTGCGTTGTTTAAACTTGTCAACCACCCTGATGCTGCATCAAATGTTCGCTCTAAACCTAGCATTTCAAAAAACTGTTTTGCTTTTGCAGCAACAATAGGCCCTGAAATAGGAGTTCCCTCACTTCTCACTTGACTCACCCATGCTAAAAGTGGCGCATCTAGTTCTTCATAAGTGCTAGTTTTCATGGTTTTTCTTTTTTTCATTGATGAGGAGTTGTCTGATATGGATGCAAGTTGCATTAATTTATCCTTTTGTTTAAAAATGTCCCTAACAGTGCTTTCTCCTATTCCATACTGCAAGCTCATTTGATTTTTCGATGCACCATTTTCATTTTTTTAATCAATTCTAGTTTCTCTTGAATTGATAAGACCACTTTTTTCCTTTTTTCAGTCATTTTTCAATAGTAGTGTAAACTAAAATCATGTACAACAATTTAAACACACACGCAAACTGCTAGTTGACACGTGCACACAGGTTGACAGAAACTCACAAACTGATGCGTGAGTTATGAGAACTGGCGAGTTAAGGGGTAGGAGGGGAGGCAATAAGGTGCCGGTGATGAGCAGTGCCAATGACTTTGGCTGATTGACTTCCACTCACCCCAACTGATGGTTGTCGCTCTAAAAATAGCTTCTATACCTGCCGATCATGACTCATGCATTCTCTCTCAACACGCGTGCTTCCATTTCTCTACATTCTTTGTTTTCATTTATGGTATTCTATGTTTCGTTGTAACATTTAATTGTAGGCCTAATTTGATAACTTATTCTACTGTTGTAGGTTTTCTTTTAATACTGTAATTTATTGTCGCAAAAAAAAGAAAAAAGGAAAGGAAGTCCGCGGATAATCCGCCCACGGATAATCGAGAGTTTACTGAACTTGCAAATTTAAAGTGTTTCAGTAACTCATGTATAAAATAATTTTTAAAAATTGTGTCATAAAGTGAAATAAGTTTTGATGAATATACAATTTACCCCTGGGGCAGTGGCAACAACTCTGTATGGAAACAGAAACAAGTCCAGCCCGACCTGCTGGAATATGTTCTTGAATATACCAATAACTTGCAAGGCCAACATGTCCTGCCGAACATCATCTCCTACCTGAAACAATATGACACAACATCATGCATATAAATAGTTTTAAACAATTTCATGTAACTTTCTAAAAAACTTAATAAAAATGTGTGTTCAATTCAAACCATATAATAAACTAATTAATTTATCATTAATAACCACAATTTTTCAGTTAAAATAACACTTAACTTATATTATTTTATTATTGATGTGGTTGTTGTTACTAATAAAAATGTTTCAGCATTCTAAACTATGGCATCCTCAGTGGCAAAGCTGAAACCATTGAGATCAATCCTCAGGATCAGTTTTACTGCATACAATGCCATATCATAGAATGGGTGAAACACAAATGTTAGTAACAACAAAATTAGTTAAATGTTATCAACTGAAATAAGCGTCGATACTGAAAAGTGCAACGGCACAAGTGTACAAACAAATATAGTTTTACATTACCTTGAATATGGCTGCTTGCCACATTTCTTGGCCTAATCCTGATGACAGTATTTTCGTTATCTGTTCTTGACTGTTAATTGCTGGACCATTATTCTGTGTTGAAATTGCCAGAGCTATAGCTTCTAATTCATTGATACCTAGTTTCTGGACACGGAACCTGGCTAGATATGGAGCTTTCGCTGCACTGTAAATAGAAATTACTCAGTGAACACAGGAATATTCATATAAGGTATTATCCATTACATTTTGGTGTCACTCTAGTACAACTTCACTGTGCAGTCTGCAAACTGTTCCACATACATACAAGTCACTATATATTTATTCTGTTCAATTTTATATATCAATTTTGTGTACAGCCAGTCCCTGAGTTATGGGTGAGCCAAGTTACAGTGTTCTGTATTACAAATAGGCTTCCAAGACCCCCCATATGGATAATTTATAAAGTGATCCTTGGGCCTGGGATTCAAGCGGTGGCCCAGAAACTGGGTGCCCTGAAGTCATCTGTCCCCATGGAAGCGGTCACCATGGAGAGAATAGTGTCAGCTCTCTTCTCCATTCATCTGGAGCACAGTGGGCTTTATCTGGAGAATGTTGGCGAGTTCCGACTCTTCTCTGAAGAGCTTTATACGCTGTCTCCATGCTAAAGAGTAAAAAAGCACCAGGTCCATACAGAACTACAAATAAGGTGCTGAGGGTAGTCTTCCAACATAGTCCTGGCCTGCTTCTCAACATGTATGACATATGCCTGACTTTAGGGGTCGTTCCTTCCTACTGAAAGGTTGCATGCCTCGTACTTATCAGTGAAGGAAAGGGTGACCCAGACGAAGGTCTGGCAAGGATGGAAGCATCCTTTTATCGCCCCCTGTGCATGTTGGACGCAGCAGGAAAGGTGCTTGAGAGACTCATTCAGAAGAGGCTGAAGACAGCAATATAGGCCGCCAGTGATCTTTCATCAAGGCAGTATGGCTTTAGAACAGGAAAATCCTTAATCATTTCTTGCATCGAGTGATGCTACTTGTGACACTTGATGTGAGGAATTCCTTTAACTCCGTGAGATGGTGCAACATATCAGAAGCACTCACCCAGTCATTATTCTGCATACCTGGGTACCTCTTGCAGATGCTGGACGACTACTTGATGGATAATGCCATACTGTACACAATTAGGGAAGGATAGTGGAGAATGGCGATCTGGGGCAGCCCAGGGATCAGTTCTAGGGCTGGACCCCTGGAATGTGGTCTACAACAGTCTGGTGCAAATAAAGATACCCTAGGAGATGTGTCTGGTTGGATATGCTGATGATGTGGCTGCACTCATCACGGCTGACTGCTGATCTGGCAAAGCTCAAAATAAATAGTTATATGGAATGTCTGCAGTTGTGTGGCAGCATATGGACTGTCATTGGCTTTAAACAAGACTGAGTTTGTAATCCAGAGAATAGGATTCCAACCATCTTGTCTATTTGAGTCAGAGACATGATCGTTGAGACAAAGCCTGTTGCCTAATATCTCAGGGTTTTAATTGATATGAAGATAAGTATAAGATAATTGATATTGATAAGATTCTTTCACCAGATATGGCCTTGTGGCTAAGGATGCTAAAGCTGTGATGGTTCTCAGCAGATTGATGACTAATGTGAGTGTACCCAGACCCTACAAGCATTGCCTGCTGAAGACAGCGGTCTAGTCAGTCCTCTTTCAGTCCTCTTGTATGGTGCAGAAATGTGGGCAGTTGCTCTGGACAAGAAGGTATATCGAAAGAGATTGGCCCAAGTGCAGAGGAGGGGACCTCTGAGGTACTCTGGGGAACTCCCTCTGCTTACTGCACTGTCTCTGAACCAGCTGTTATGGTGATCTCTGAGATTATCCCTATCAATCTTCTTGCCAAGGAACAGTTTTGAACCTTACAAAAGATGAGGTTGGCGAGGAGAATGCAAAACACCAAGAGAAGCTCCATATCCTTGAAAGGTGGCAAATAGCTTGGGGTAAAGAGATGACAGGATATTGGACCACAATGCTGATAAAACACGTAAGGCTGTAGATTGAGAGAAAGCATGGGGAGGTCGGTTTCTACCTGATGCAACTGCAACTTCTGAGTGGTCACTGATACTGCCAATCCTATGCAAACCACCTGTACTGCCCAGATATAGAGGATAATGCGGAGCACACCTTCTTCAACTTGATATGTGGACCACAAGAAGAACATCTCTGGTTGTGGATATAGGAATGGCAGCTCCAGATAACATCATCAGAGCCATGCTAAGAAGGGAGGATGTCTGGAATCATGTGGCACATTATATACAGGGCACCCTCTGGGTGAAGAAGAGAGACTTGGAACGTCTACGTAGATGTGAGTCCACTGGGCACAGCAAAATGGACTAGTCTGAAGTAGGATGACGAAAAAGTCGCAGGCTAGTGCTTGTTCGATGGAGGAGGGGTATTTATGCACTTAGGATAGGAGTCCCACGCTTCATGCATAAATGCATTTCCCCTCCTCCTTAACAAAAAAAAGGAATATAAAAAAAAAAAAAAAAAAAAAATAGGAGTGGTTTTTTTTTGTTCCTATAAATATAAAAAAAATAGGAGTGGTAATAATATTACTCCTACAGTATTAAAATGTATTATTATTGTCACTATATATGTCTTGTTCATCAAGGATCTGACCTACAAGTAAGGATTCTCATTTGTTACTTTGGGACTATCTGTCCTTTATTGTCATTTTCTATGATTACTGTTTTAATGCGATTTCTATACTGTTATCCAAAAATTGCCAATAATATGTGTAATGTATCTGATATTAATGAGTAGCAAGAGTATCTGTTAATTTAACATTTGTCATGTTTGTAAAGTTACTACACCTGTGGTAAAAAAGTTCACAATCATTCTGTGTTCTTACCAACCTCTGCATTGGTGTCCCACTCTTATAATCAATATCAATGACAAGAGCTTCTGGGTTTGATGGCAAGTAACAGCCTGGTTGCACTTTTATTTTACTGAGGCATTCTAAGCAAGCACGTTTCCTTTCTGGTCCTATACAGAAAATAAATAAGGTAATTTTCCATAATTAGTATATTTGTGAAAGTATAAAAACTTTAAAAAATATTATTCTATTTAGGCCAATAAATATTCTTTAATTAGCTTATATGTTGCATATTACAACTGCAGTGAAACATATTTATTATCTCCTACTTGCATCACTATAAGGAAATTGTTCAGAATTGACAACTTCACGAGCACAACTGTAGCTTACATCTAAAATTTTACCTTTTGGATATGGCCTTATTTCTCCTGAGACATTCGTGATTTGGCTGAAGAAATCAAATTCACGTTCATAAAACTGTTTGGCTGGTCCTGACAAATATCCCACAATGCTTTTTACAAGACCATCCAGGGTGTCATACAGTGTCACTAAACAGATATTAGGTCTTCATGTTACACCTGTCACTCAATAAGTGGCTAATTGTATGTGTTAATAAAAATAAAACATACCTAAAGATCGGTCATATGTGCATCTTGTGTACTTACATGATCACAATAGCACCAGTTTTACATATTTGAATTATACTGTGAATTATATATATTTTTATATTTATTTTTCTGTGAATTTCCCCATGTTTCATGAATTGTTCCCTACAAAATTGTGGCATATCACTTTTTACATTGTAACAGTAATTAAAGAATACTATCATAAGTTACGCTCACACTGAATTATGTGCTTTCCAAGAAGACAAAACTAACCAGGCAGTGCTTTGATTTTTCTTATGTTATACAGTGGTGAAAGTGACAATTTTCTCAATCACAGCCACTAGTGACAAGACCTGGAAGTCTTACATTGGGCTGAATTGAAACAGCAATCCATGTAAAGGGGGCACACCATACAAAACGTTTGCCACCACAGGACTGAGTGGACTACCCATGGTCACACCATCAATCATTTTTAAGAATTCTCCGCCGTACTGGAAATATGTTGTTTTTAGAACATGCCGGAAGAGCGCTATAATCTCTGCCAGAAATAGGTCCGCTACGTGGCTGAGGACATCATCCATGGGCACCATGGTGAACAAAGAGATTACGTCAAAGCTGACTATTATGTCTCCTTTGTGGACGCAACGATAACCCACCGAGCTTTTCCAGAAAGTGCGTCAAATCCTTTACATATGACTCTGTATCTCCGATATATGGCCAGAGAAGCTCGGTCAGGTGTTTAGCAAGATGGTAGGTTGGAGACCCTATGGCGCTGATGATCGGTCTCAGCAGGACATCCGGTTTGTGGATCTTGGGGAGCCCATACAGCCTAGGTGGAAGGGCTTCCGAACACTGGATGGCTGCTTTCACGTCAGGCTCCAAGGAAGACCGCTTTACCAGAAAATCGGTCCTTCTAAGGACCACTGCCATTAGTTCTCTTCGAAGTTTTTTTAGGTTTCCAGGTCCAATAGCTCTCCGATCTTCCTTTGGTAGACCTCGGTGTTCAGAACAACTGTAGCGCTCCCCTTATCTGCCAGTAATAATATGATATATTCGTCCCACCTTAATGTCCTCAGTGCTCGCAGCTCACCCGCTGGTATGTTGCATCATGGCGGTTTTGCTCTTGCCAGGATCCTCGAAGCTTAGATCCTGATTTCATCTGCCTGTTCATGTGGCAGCTGCTGCACTCCAGCTTCAACACTGGCAATGATGTCCTCCACTGGGATCTTCTTAGGGGCCACTGCAAACTACTCCCCCACCACAGTTTTGGTGGTGGTAAGCTGGCGGTTCGACAACTTCACCACTGCCCTGTCCATCTCTAACCTGCTGTCCCCCGTTATTCTCCTCAGGGCTGTCTCTCCAGTACTTAGTCTCATGGCACGATTGAACACTCTCGCGAACAGCCTCAGAAGCATGGGAACTTAAGCTATCCACCAGATCCCAGTGGCCAGGTGACAACACAGTGCTTAGTTCCAGATGTAAACGAAACAATTTTATATTGTTGTCGGCCAGATCTTTCCTGGTCTGGTGGATACGTTCGCGTAACATTGCCTGCTCTGCACGTCGATAGATGCAACTGGCTTGTGGTGTGAAGATGCTTTTTAATTTTAGAAACCGGGGGATAACACCAGTATCCCGGCATCTCGACAGAAAAGCTAGTGAACAGAGCAGGTGTGCCTTCTTTTTTCTTAGCCCCTCAAAACATCTAATGCTTTTCAAAACTTCCTCTCCATAGAAGCGTTGTAATATTTTCTGAGGCTTTCACGGCCGGTGTCAGTTATATTAGAAGCACGTACCGGGCTCTTTGGCTTTGGTCCAGGGTTTACAAACAAACCAAACGTTTCAACAGGACCCACTGGGTGCCATCTTCAGTGGAATATGAGTCTACCTGAACGCAGGGTGTCAAACGTCAAGTCCACAGTACTGTGATGAAGTCTAAATATGTCCCGCGATGTACCTGTACTTATAAATTCACCAAGAACCCACGTACAGGTAAAAATTACACCATGAGCCAATCAGAATGATGCACAGGTAAAGACTGCACCATGAGCCAATCAAAATAAAGAAGGTGTATGATAGGCTCGCATCGCGCTCTGCCATCAGATACTCAAAGAATGTTTTCCCTGAGTACTGTGGAGAAGGCTGGAGATGTCCACTGTTTTTGCAGTGAAGATTATTTAGACAAGACAGTCTTCCTGGAATGGTGGTGTCATGAACAACCCAAGTGATAGCGATGACCTCTACTTATGAAAGAGTGAAAAACACTAGCCCTCTTTATTTGAGGTGATGTAATCTGTTTGTTATGGCTGATATGAAATTGATCATAAAACAGACAGCGCTAAGAATCACTATTTTGGACTAGCTACAAAAATGTCTTTCTAGGTACCTAAAATGTCTAAGGTCTTCAAACAAAGGATCAATTAAAGGAACTGGAGGAAAACTGAAGATTGTAAAATTCCATGTAGCTGGATTATCAAAATGTTGGGGAAAAGGTGGGAACTATATAAAATTAAGAAATGGGAACACGCCTACAAAGGACTCAGAATGGAAGGGCTGGAAGTGAAGGCATAAATAAGATGACAGAAAAGGCCAACAAAGAGTTGGACAGTGTTATGCAATGCTAAACCAAGCACCAAATTACAGTTCTAGAGTATTTGGTTTCAAAGTTCACTTGTTGTTAAAACTCAGATATTACCATATTGGCCCGAATATAAGACGACAATTTTTTCCTTAAAATCCCCTTCTGAAAACTGTACCCATCTTAAATGCACAACCTAACATATAAAAATTTTGTGTTTGCACCTGTCAAAGTGGACTGTATTTTGTATGATTCGCCAGCTGCACAGGCTTGCCATATGTGCAGTGTGAATCAACGTCTCAATGAGTTCAAGGTTAAGACATGGTGACACGGGATATGGCTGAATTCATTTTGCCACCTTCCATAAAAGATTGTCCATGAAACACTATACAAACTGTCCCTTAATCACCATGGAATTGAATGAATTAATTTTGCTGAATTTGTTCATAGAGTTTCCGCGAGACATTAGACATCTCCCTGCTCTGTTGACTGGGCTGAGAGTTTGATGAATGCATTTGGCTAAATTTGTTCGTAGACTTTCCACATGACTAGGACTAATAATAATAAGGACCTTTATTACTTATAATTTCACCTTTAATGTAAAATAGCCATAATTTTTTAGTTTGACCTCAAGGTACATTATTTAGACCATTTTCTCATAGAACTCCTCAAAACAGTCAGGGTCGTCTTATGTATGGGTTTTTTTCTTGTAAAACATCTTCAAAAATCTAGGGTTATCTTATACATAAAGCTGTCTTATATTTGGGCCAATACGATATATGTATATACAATACATTTTACAATTTCTAAAACTTTTACATTATATACGTTAGTTCTGGCACTTGCCTCGAAGAACAAATCATTGTATCATATTTGTGAAATGGCACTTGGTCTACTGATATATAACATTACTGCAATTCACTAATCAACTGCATACAAAATATGACTTAACAGTCACCTGATTAAGAAGGTGAAGCTAGACATTAAAAGCTCTATCATAAACCATCAACTTAATTTGACTTAACCCACCAGTATTGCTACTCATGTTTACACATAATTTAAGCATTTAAGAATTAATACTTTATACACTCAGTAACGAAATAACCTTACTATCTTTGTGATGCATTTCTTCATCCATGTACATATTTGTTTTCATATTCCAGATCAACTGATGCCCAACTACCTGCGACTTTTTGGCTATATACTTTATAAATTCTGCAACATACCCCATCTGTAAAAGACAAATATATATGTAAATACTGTCACAGATTGCTGCCAAACTCAAAAATGCTTCACACTAGATGACGCATTTTTGGTGTCTCCACCACTGTCAGGTCTTAATTAGCAGTTCAGTAACATTGTGTGACCACACTGCAATATAAGAACTACTAATTAAATTAACCGGTTGAATACAAATACATGTGTATATCTGCCTACTGATCGAAATTCTAACAAATACGTTCAATTATCAAACTAATATTTCCTTTCAACCACTGGATTCAATTTTATTGGGAAGCTGCTTGATATAAATTTCAGCTCGTATATCTGACACAGGGCCACTGCTACAGGAAACAGCAGGAAAGCTCAGTTCTTAGGTGTGCTAAGGTTTGTGTATATTCAGTTAACTTCAGACTTCACAGTAGTAGTGAGAAGTTCCACTGACTCCTACTCCAATTATGGAAACATTCTCTTTTCTGGTTATGATGTAAATATATTCAATTATTATAGCATTACTGTTTAAGCAAACTACATCATAAATTATTATTAACACTGACATGCTGTATATTATTACTGTAGAAACATATTATATAGAATAATATTAACTGATAGTAATTATTTACAGTGACATAATAACATGGACACAATGCAAAACACAAAAGAATGCAGTGCTGTTTCCTTCAAGGTGAAAGTCGACTGATTTTTCTCAGTAACCCCTACCACCAATATATCAAATAATTAGTTCTGTGCCAAACGTGACAGCTAGAGGCTTTTGTGCCCTTTTTTCTATCATATGTACAAAACATAGACAGCAGTGTGTCATAAACTGCTCACACTTAGAAGCACCAAATTCATAGAATTAGCTCCTCTAAAATAAATTAAGAAAAATGAATGCTGACTAGGTCTATGTACATGAGTGATGACATCAACCTCTGTTCTGTTTCCAAGAAAGTGTACAGGTATTGTAAAACACTTATATTTATACATGGGTTGTAAACTGTGGTCCCTGTAATATTATAATCTATATAGTACCTATACAATAAGAAATTAACATTTATACTTTATTTTAGTGAAGAGATGCCTTAAGGACTGTCAACTTGTATTCAAAACAACAGAATCTTGCAAGCAGTAATCATTAGAGCCCAGATTTATAAATACAATCAACCAGTAAAATAAGCACGCAAATATGCATGAAAAATGGAAAATATATGCACCAAAATAAGCAAAAACAGAATAAATAATTAGTTTCGTAGAAATCCTAGTTTAGTCATGTCTGTTACAGTACATATATAAGGAAGGCCATCCCGAGATTTTCTTGAGTGAAGCTCCTGCATCTGTCACTAATTTGTACACTGAAAATGTTCTTTCAACATCGCATGATGTCACAGGTGCATGTGAAAAGCAACACAGTGATTCTCCAGTGAATTCCTCTTCAGTAGATATTTCTTCACCAGAAAATTTTTAGAAATTTGGCAGTTTTTTGTAACTATGACTTTTAGTAACACTTTGCTGAGCTTGTTGAACCCTATTTTAGCAACACCATGAGTTTCCGAAGATAATGTTACTGGAATTCCCTCTCTCGTGAATGTTTTCTGAAATTATTTCAAGCTTTCCACTGTGTTATAATACCAGATAATTTGGATAAGGTGGATAAGCGGTTATAAATGTACTGTATCTTTTCTTGGATGCCGTTTTCAGCAAAATGTTCCTGGGCTGTGGCTATGCTTGCTGCATTTTCGGCATTTAAGGAATATAAAACTGTTTCCAGTTCACTGAAATGTTCTGCATAGTATGACACAGCCTCTAACATGAACCCCATCAAATTAAAACTGGTTGAGGAGGTAAAGACAAAGTTGGAAGCAGTTCACAAAATTTTTGAATTCTAATTGGTACCTTTACAAATGCTTTTTTCACGCTGGAGACACTTCTTTATACTGGCTTCTAACAATTTCAGTGACATGATGTAAACTGTGAGTAAGGCACGTCAGGTGAACTAAATTAGGGTTAAAAGAACTTTTAATCCAGCTAGCGCTTTAACAATATAGGGAGCAGCATCACTGAGAAATAACAATACATTGTCATACCACTTCTGGCCACAAGAAAGTTAACAAGTCACTGAAACATTTTTCAATAGTAGAATGATTTACTTAGTCAAGTATTTATATATTAAGAAGAAATGATCTGCTGCCTGCTTTCATAGCATCAACTACAGCATTAGACATGCACTGTCCTGATGCATCTGTGGTTTCATCTATAGAAATCCATATTTTTTCGTGCTACAGTGTATCCCGAATATTACAAATTACATCTTGAAAACACTGTGGCATATAGTTTCTGTGCAAATGTAGATTTGTCTGGAATCCTTCTGTTTATGTATTTTTCTAAAAAAAAAAACGAAACTGCACATTATTCAATTTCCACAATGGAATGTTGGGATGGAATTTAGTAATGATAAACACAAGTCTTTGGAAAAAGTATCACTTGAACTCAATTGTTCACCTAAATTGCTTGTAATCAGTTGATGATTTAACTTAGACTTATTCTTAACTCTGTCTTTATGCCATGTTGTAATAATATGCTTGCACATCATATTTTTTCTTTGCTGAAACACTTTTCACACACCAAACAAAGTAACACTTTGCCGTCCTCACTAAAAATTTTACTTCCAAACTTGTTTACATATTTATATAACAATGTCGATTGTGGCACTTCTGTGGAAGGCATTGTTACGGGAGGTGCAACTACAGCACCAATGACATTCTGCTTATTGTAAGCGCGAGAAATGACTGATGCATTGCAACTGGGTGAGTTAACAGCTTGAAGAATCGGGGATTCACCAACCATATGACAAGATACCAATCCTTGATTGGACTGAGTAATCGCTGAAGCAGGTCAGCGGGGAATCTCAAGATTTTCTTCTAATTTTAACTATGCAGTGTTGTTTCACAATATCTTCGGACTTCTGCGATTTTCATTCAATTTCTAGCTTTTATTTTTCCATATTTGACTGAAGCTACTATTTTATTAGCCAATAAAAAAATGAATTAGTGATAATAACAGTTAGGTGTGAAATATGCACTTTTAATATGACAGTTTAGACTAAAATATTCAATTTTAATTCAAGATCGTAAAATATGCAAGCAAAATCTTTTTCCCGACGAATAAGCATTTATAAACACCATCAAACATAGTTAAAATTACTTGTCAGGATATGTATTACAAAGTATAACATTTCTGCTTATGTATAGAAGCCTTAAAAAAAAAATAACCATTTTCCTAAGCAATCCGGGCTCTAGTAATAAGTAACAGAAGTTTATTAGGTAGCTTGAAGATGTTTCCGAGTACAATCTTCCTTTTTGGTTACACTCTGGAGATGTAATTGTATATGGTGTGTAACGTGTCAATTTTGGGTCATTTTATTTTTCTTTCAGGATGGGGTATTTACATTTTTGTTTATTTCGTTTTGGTGTGGGATTTATAAAATTATTGTGCAACGTTATTTCACTACAAGAGAACTCATGGTAAGTTGAACAGTTTGAGACAAAGGCGATAGGCAATTTCCGCTGTGTAACCCGGCAAAGGAATTTGCATCTCCACGAATTTCTAAGAACTCTGTATGTGTGTGGCAATGCACGCACGCCACTACTCAAGTACGCGCTCGGCCAGGACGCCTAGTTGGTTTAAAGCAAGGTGGCTTGAGCAAAGTTAATTCAGCAATGTGCGTTTGAGCGGCAGGAAGTCATGGCTAAGTCCTGCCCTTTTGTGACGTTAGCCAGTGCCTAGCTGAGATCGTTCGCTACCTTATTATACAAGACTACATGCTTAGCATAGGACTAAGCTACGGCGACGAAGATCAAGGCAGTGATTTCCGTACCAAGTATGAGATCACAACAGTAATACCTGTTATGTTATCGTTACCAGTCTACATTAAGCAGAGACGCCATACAGTGCACGAGAAACCAAGTACAGCTACAGACGCTTATATTTTATTTCGGGCCCGGTTGGTCGAATTTTCACAAATGTAGTTAATTCGATAAGACCGACCAGGACGCAAGAAAGTCATTAACTCATCACAGTTAGAAATTTGTGGCAGTGGAAAAGTGAAAACAAATTACGTACATGTGAATCGGGGACAAAGCACGTGTTCGGCCGGTGGTGCGTTTGTGAACCGTGTTAAAATATTAAGTAATAAAGGGATTACCAAACATAATAAGGGATAAATGAGGGGTAAAGTATAAAATGGCATGTGTGTGTAAGTGATGCAGAATGGGCTACCTTAATTAGTACTTAAATATGAACGATAAATGTATATTTTATAAACTCGCTCTTCAGTGTTTGTGTTTAACTCATTAAAATTATTTAGTTTACTATGAACATGTGTTAGCCTAAGTTATTTCATCATTACCACGTTCTCATTTCTGTGTTGAAGAAATTCGTCTAATGAAATCGGGGGTTTTCTGAAATTTTATTACAGTCAGATAGCGGGATTTTTTATAAGGGCAAGAGTGTAGATGGTTTCGATATTTAACCTTTAGCAAAAATATCGTGGCGACCTGGGCAGTTTCAAAAGGTAAGTTTTACGGGGACCATGACGGTAAGTGAAATTCTGGCAGCGGTAAGTATTATTTTATGATGAGTGTAATTTAATAAAAATAAGTGCAAAAGGTGAGTAACATAACAGCGACGACCCTGCCAGGATTTTCGTTTAATTGTAATTTTATACGAGATAGACCTATTTTAATACACAGAAAGTAGGATGTGGTAATGACGAATGTATAAAAATTGTATTGCACATATTTACGTAGGTTATGTTCGTATTGTGATTCACAGGGTGTTAGGTGTTTGAGTATAGAAAAAGAGTAATTTTATATATAAAAGTGTTATACAAACGAACTTTAAAAATGTCTATAATACAGAGTAATGTAACTGAAGATTCGGGTGTGCAACTGACCCCGACTTCAACAAAATGTAACGCACAATTTAATAGTGAGGTAATGAGTATGTTACAATTACTTCTAGAACAAAATAAAGAAATGAAGAGTGATACAAATATTAAATATAATGAACTTCTAGAACAGAATAAAGAACAGAAGAATGACTCTGACGCTAAATTCAATGTGTTAAAAAATCAGAATAATGAGTTGAAACATGAGATTCAAGAATTAAATAAATGCTTAGAAAGTACTAATGAAACAATAAGAACCAGTTTAAATAAATTAGAACAGAGTGGGGAGAGAATGGAAGTAGTTGTGATGAATCCAGAGAAAAATAAAACAAATGAAAATCGTAATGACAAGAGTGAAAATAGAGAATTAATAGATAATAATGATGTTGTTAAAAACAATGAGAATAATAATATAATTGAAAATGTCATATCAGAGAGTACTGATGAGTTTGTGGAATGTGAGTATGAGATGTTAAGATGTGTTAGTGAGTTAGAGAGAGAGAGAGAGAGAGAGAAAAGATAGTATAGTGGTAGAATGGGGACAGAGGGCAAATTTTCCCTTTATTATTTATGATGTTTATGATGATGATTTAATGTGGTCACAAGTGTTGTTGAAGGGCAAGAGTCCCGTAGTAATCGATGAATTGAGGTGTTTATTTGTTGTGTAATGTTGTACCCTCTGTCGGTAATAATGATGTTGAAAGTGTGATTTGGTATGGTGATGAAAGAGATTTAAACAGAGAATTGTGTGTGGAGAAAGTAACGGAATTATATAACTTGAATAGAAAGTATGAAGAATGGAAGGAAAGTTTAAAAGTATATTTGAGTAACAATGATTATAATGATTTGACTAAAATAATTAACCCGATCATGAATGTATTTACCAATGGAGATGTAACAAAAATACCTAACGTAGACTGTTTTAATGAGTATTTTAGTATGATGAATGGGTTTAGTTTGTATGGTTACAACACACAGAACAGTCATTTGTGTGGTGATAAAATTGAACGATGTTATGTAGAACCAAGACTTATCTGGGACAATGGAGGGTAAACTATTAAAACAATAAAAGACAGTATAAACATTGTGTTTAATGGTTTTTGACATGGCAAATTTGGACAATGAAGTGTGGGAAACTGAACAGTAAATAACAAAAGTCTGTAAATAAAAATATAGTGAATTTATTTGTGTGCATTGTGGAATGTTAAGTAAATAATGTGTGTACGTAAGATGATTGTTGTAATAATAATATTGAAATATTTGCAAGTTCAATAAATATTAGAATTAATTGTGAAAACAGTAATTGACGAATGGTAATTGTTTCGATAACTATATAATTTATCTTTTGGGTAATTAATGTAATTAAAACAATTTGATACATGTTAAATACAGGGTGGCCCATAAGTCAGTTGGCAAAATTGCAAATAGCACTTTCATTGTAGAGGTGCAGCAGGGATACAGATACAGATAGTTAATAGCATAGTTCTCATGACCTACAAGAAATGCTCAAAGTGGCCTCCATCCTTTTCTAGTCAAGTCAAGTAACTACTATGCTAGTCAATCGAGCGTCTACATACTGCTAGTGCCAACTGATTTATGGGCCACCCGGTATTTTGATTGCTTATTTAAATATTAATTAATTAAATTTTTTTATGAATTTAATTTATTTTACGAGATTTGGAAATTTGGTAATGAATGATAAATTATTTGATGTAAATTAATATTTTTGTGAAATGTTTCAGAGGTGAGGTGAGAAGTAATGATGAATAAATATCTATATACTTCATGTAATTTGTTCAATTTTGAGATGTGTTTTAATTGTGTTAGGGAGATCAGCTGATCAGCTATAACATGTCACGGGTAAAATGGTTTATAAATATTCCAAGTAATTAATGTTCAATGTAATGTTTTTAATGTATTACAGATGTTTTAAAGTAATGGGAAAAATAATTTGATAAAATGAGAAATAAAGTAACAATTTGTGGAGGTTAATAAAAGATAGTGTTTGGGTGATAAATATTTAGTGGGACATATAGATCTGTCCAAATTGAATTCCAAGTGAAGTAGAAATAGTAGAGATGATAATGTAATATTGTTTTGAAGTAATGTAGTTTTGTGAAGTATTGATGTTGACACAGTAGTTACGGAGAATAATTGTGGAGTTTCGAGTGATATATTGTTGTTTATAATTAATGATGTTATTTTGTTGTAGTTGTAGTAAGGTAATGAGATTGAGATTTTTGGGGATGGCAATTTTGTATTAGGGGGTAGTGTAATGTAGGAGTTCGCAACTTAATGATATGTTGGGACGGGATAAGTACCGATTTAATGAAGAGGGCCGCCTTAGGTAGAATCCAGGGGCCAAATAAGGGAATTGAGTTTTTGGGGGCGGGGAAACACATATCCTATGTACAAAGGGTTAGAGAGTATTTTTTATATGTAGAGAGAAGGTGGCGATTTGAGTTTAATGGTAAGTTGGGTTTAGAGTGTTTTGGGAGATGTTCTAATAGAGAGGGGTGTCATGTTAATAAAGGTTGTTAGAGGTTAGAGTCAGAGGGAGAAAGATTATATGTGTATACAGATCAAGTAGTAAATTAAATGAGAATAGATAATTTAAATCACCCATGGTAAGGGAGAATAAGATTGTTAAGCAAAAAGAGAGATTTATAATAAAGATATAATTTTTTATTTTTTAAACCAGTGACAGAATTTGGAAATCATGTAAAATTAAGAATTGTTTATTCTAAAGAAATTAAATGTCAATTTGCTTATTATTTATATTAATGTTTTGTTTATTTTAAATGTTTTATTGTATTGTTTTGTGTTTCAAAGTAGGTTGTTACAGATGTTGAATGTATTTTCAGATAGAAAGTATACATAACACATGTAGGTCAAGGGTTTTAGACTTGACCTAGTTTCGATCAGCTGATGAGGTCATACACCCACTAAGCTTGTATAGTAGGAAGTCAATTTTATTTGTTTATTTAATCAATTTAAACCAAATTTTAAATAATTTCTGCATATAAAGGAAACATTTAAATAAAATTAAAATTTTTTCTTGAATTTTCAAATTTTTTGGAAATTTTAATTTTGAAAAAAAAAAATCTTAATTTTTCGCCTGCCAGCGAATGAATATTTTGAGTAATGATTATGTTATTATGTGTGTATTAACCATGTTCATTTTATTGATTTCTTGTATTGCATTGTATTGTTAGACTAAGTATTCACACGTTAGATTAAGGATATGTTTTGATTAGGAGATATGTATAAATTAAGTCATATTAAATAAAACAGAAAAACAAGGAAGAGAATTTTTTTGTCAAGTATATTATTTTGAATTTTGAATTTTTTTAAATTTTTCATAAATTTTAAGGAGTTTGTCAAGGTGTAATATGTAATGTGAGTGTGTGTGAGCCCAGTATCTGCTAAAGGCAGCACAGCTTGCATACAAGGGGAAACATATCGGTGGAGGATCTGGCATAATTTAAGCCAGGGAGTGAGGATTTTGGGGGGTAGCATGCTAGAAGGTGAGGTGAGATGTGGTACTTGTCGGTTCGATTTCTCGGTGTTGGGATCTCTTACGGAGAAGTCCAGTGATCTCGTTCAGATGAGTCCATAGTCACCAAGCCAGGGGGGTAGTGTACCCATGTAGAGTAAGAACAAGAGGGGGTTGTTGGCACCAGTTCCTCACCGGTCCTCTTCGGGGTTTATCGATGAGATTTCTTCTGTTTTGGACAGCAGAATTCTCATCGCGGGGGTATTGTAACGTGTCAATTTTGGGTCATTTTATTTTTCTTTCAGGATGGGGTATTTACATTTTTGTTTATTTCGTTTTGGTGTGGGATTTATAAAATTATTGTGCAACGTTATTTCATTACAAGAGAACTCATGGTAAGTTGAACAGTTTGAGACAAAGGCGATACGCAATTTCCGTTGTGTAACCCGGCAAATGAATTTGCATCTCCACGAATTTCTAAGAACTCTGTATGTGTGTGGCAATGCACGCACGCCACTACTCAAGTACGCGCTCGGCCAGGACGCCTAGTTGGTTTAAAGCAAGGTGGCTTGAGCAAAGTTAATTCAGCAATGTGCGTTTGAGCGGCAGGAAGTCATGGCTAAGTCCTGCCCTTTTGTGACGTTAGCCAGTGCCTAGCTGAGATCGTTCGCTACCTTATTATACAAGACTACATGCTTAGCATAGGACTAAGCTATGGCGACGAAGATCAAGGCAGTGATTTCCGTACCAAGTATGAGATCACAACAGTAATACCTGTTACGTTATCGTTACCAGTCTTCATTAAGCAGAGACGCCATACAGTGCACGAGAAACCAAGTACAGCTACATACGCTTATATTTTATTTTGGGCCCGGTTGGTCGAATTTTCACAAATGTAGTTAATTCGATAAGACCGACCGGGACCCAAGAAAGTCATTAACTCATCACAGTTAGAAATTTGTGGCAGTGGAAAAGTGAAAACAAATTATGTACATGTGAATCGGGGACAAAGCACGTGTTCGGCCGGTGGTGCGTTTGTGAACCGTGTTAAAATATTAAGTAATAAAGGGATTACCAAACATAATAAGGGATAAATGAGGGGTAAAGTATAAAATGGCATGTGTGTGTGAGTGATGCAGAATGGGCTACCTTAATTAGTACTTAAATATGAACGATAAATGTATATTTTATAATCTCGCTCTTCAGTGTTTGTGTTTAACTCATTAAAATTATTTAGTTTACTATGAACATGTGTTAGCCTAAGTTATTTCATCATTACCACGTTCTCATTTCTGTGTTGAAGAAATTCGTCTAACGAAATCGGGGGTTTTCTGAAATTTTATTACAGTCAGATAGCGGGATTTTTTATAAGGGCAAGAGTGTAGATGGTTTCGATATTTAACCTTTAGCAAAAATATCGTGGCGACCTGGGCAGTTTCAAAAGGTAAGTTTTACAAGGACCATGACGGTAAGTGAAATTCTGGCAGCGGTAAGTATTATTTTATGATGAGTGTAATTTAATAAAAATAAGTGCAAAAGGTGAGTAACATAACAGGTGTATATTCATAACATTACAGGAATTACTGACAAAAAAATAAATAGTTGTTGGGCTTTCAATACAAACAGAAAAATAACAGTTTCAATTAAACAACACAAGTTAAATTTTTTTTAGAAAAATTTTTAACATATTAGTAAAAGTAAAACTAAGCATCAACAAACTGAAGAAAATGGAGTTGTAAAGTATTTCGAATTCAAACAATCTGAATTTTAAGAAACTAAGAAAGTGCATATGAAAAGACTGAGAAATGGAATTAAGCAGGAATACGAAAAATATATTCAGAGGGGTGACAAAGAAAATGTAAAATGGCAAGAACCCTACTGGATAAACATGAGGTTTCAACTTCATGACAAAAAGTTATGCCTTTAAATTTTATTGTACATACAGAAAATCTAATTAATCTTGATCTGATACCTGACTTCAATCTGGATATCAAAAGTAATGAAAACAATTTCAGAATACAGTAAAAGCACTCTGGTATAATTTATTTTACAATTAAAATTATGTACTAATTTTTTAAGTATACAGAAACGTGTGACTTAAAAATAATTACAAATATGGCTTGCACAATATCTGTATTGCAACATAAAAACATATTTACATAGTGAGTTCATGGGAGAGACTGTCGCTTTGTAGTGGGGATATGGTAACAACAATTAAATTTGCATTCTCCTCTTAGTGTATGAGTGCCAGGTAAAATGTATGTACTAACTTACTGTGTCATGGCGCAGTGTCTGAACAAGCTGAGGAATGTAGAATAGTACAGCATCTGCAGGATAACTTTTCAGAACCCTAACTGCATACTGAGCAGTGATAGGATGAGGTGGATACTGCCGAGAAAAATATGACAAAGCTTGTACAGGACTTACACGAGCCCAAGTCAACATGTGTACTAGCTAGAACAAAAGTATAACAATAAATAACACACACACACACACACACACACACACACACACACACACACACACACACACACACACACACAATTCTACTTTAGCTGGTTCTGAACAGAAGTGTTTTTCATTATAGAAGACTTACTTCTCAAGCTACTTTAAAAAACTGCATCAACTACTTCTTATAAATTCTTATTCACACTGATTACAATGTATGTTGATTCATAATGTTAAAATGTACATGTTATAACATTGAAACACAAGATGCAATATAAAATAAAAATTCTTTACATAAAAATTATATTAATATATTATGATAAACAAAAAATGCTATATTTTAATACTTCTGATGGACAACAAATGACAAAATAAATATCCTTTTAAACAATCATCTTAAAGAAGTAACATTATTTAATGTTAGTAACAAGTTCAGGACATTTAATGAAGTAACAGAAATACAGTAGACTCTCGGCTATCCGACTCCCACCTATTCGACCTCCGGCCTATCCGACCCGCTACTAAAAAAAAAAAAAAAAAAAAAAAAAAAAATATTTTTAGTACGGTACATATGCAGTATTTCCAATCCGATTACTACCGCCTTCAAATGTCATGTGAGCAATCCCGCCACGCGGGTGAAGGCGCTTACGCGTGAATCACCAGTTACCAATACAGTACGCCAATTGACTCATGTTGTGACAGGAAAGTTTCGTGTTCCTACTTGAGTGTGTAACAGGTGCATCAGTCAGTCTGTATCCAGAAGTCAGTCCGTGCGGTTCAGTCGTTCGGATTGTTAATTTAAATATTTGTTATAAAGTGTGTATACAGTATTGTTGGTGGCTTTTATTTTTAAGTGAAATATGGGTGACAAACAAAAGAAAGTGGTAGTAACTTTGGAAGAAAAACTGCAAGCAATAAAAAGAATGGATTCTGGTGAGTCGGTAAACAAAATTGCACTGGAGTTAGGAGTTGGAAAAACTACTGTGGGTGATTGGCGAAGAAATCACGCAGAGATTGAAAAATGGTGTTCTAAGCAAGCAAATGGCAGTGGCGTGAAAGTTAGAAAAACTATGCAAAAAGGAAAACATGTGGAAGTTGAAGAGGCTTTATATCTGTGGTATGAAAATGTGAGGGGGAAAGGATTGACGGTTTCAGGCCCCTTGCTCCAAGAAAAAGCGATTCAGTTTAAAAAACAGATCGAAGGAGACGATCGTGAGTTTACTGCCAGTGACGGGTGGCTTGATCGCTGGAAGAAACGTTTTGGTGTTTGTCAGATGATGATTAGTGGTGAAGCATTGTCTGCTAATAAGGACGCTGTCCCTGACTTTAAAAAACACTTTTTTGACCTGCTGATAAGGAAGGTATTTCCGGAGAACAAGTGTACAACTGTGATGAGACGGGTTGGAATTACCGTATGTTGCCGTCTAAAACACTAGCGTCTAAACAGGAAAAGGCCACACCAGGGTTCAAGAAGAGCAAGGACCACGTTACAGTTTTAGCTTGTAGTAACGCAACTGGAAACCACAAGTTGAGACTGACCTTGATTGGAAAATCTCGCAAGCCTAGGGCTTTTAAAAATCTTAAAGATTTAAGTTCTTTGCCCCTGCATTATACCCATCAAAAAAAAGGCGTGGATGAATGGAGAAATTTTCAAAAATTGGTTTGAACAGGAATTTGTGCCACAAGTTGAAAAACATTTAGCTGAAAACAATTTAACAAGGAAAGCAATCCTAGTTTTGGATAACGCTCCTTCACATCCAGCAAATGACCAATTAAAAGATGGAGACATAAAAGCTTTGTTCTTGCCTGCAAATGTTACATCTATATGTCAGCCAATGGATCAGGGAGTGCTCCAAGCTTTGAAAAAGAAATATCGACGTAGGCTACTAAGCTATATCATCGTGACAATTGATAATACAGAAGTTGCAACGGCACTACAGTCAGTAGACATGCTTGACGTCATCAGATGGGTGTCCGAGGCATGGGATGAAATTCCATCTTTAACACTTGTGCGATCGTGGAAAATTTTGCTGGATCACAGAGCCAGTGATAAGTGGGAAGAGGTAGAACAGCAATGTGATGTGGAAAATGCAACTGATAACACTGCGCTTGTATCGCTGTTAGAAAACGTTCCCGGATGTGAGGAAGCTTCATTGGAAGACATCACAGAATGGTTGGCAAAGGACGAAATCGAAGAAATTGCAGACGAAGATATTGTAGCGATGGTAATTAATGAACAGCCGATTGAAGAGGAACAAGATGATGAACCCTCCGATCGTATAACCCACTCTGAAGGCCTGAAGGTGATCGAGACGGCAGTGGAATACATTGGCCAGCAAGAAGAAGAAACACCAGCAGACATCATATTGTTACGACTGTCTACTCGATCGCCACAGGTACAGTGGAAACAAAATAAGTACAAGACACCAATTAAGTCACTAATCACCAGCTTTAATTGTTACAGTAAAACAGTTCGTAATTAACAACACAGTCTACAGTAAAGCAAATGAAAATTGTACACACGCAATAAAATGTCCACAAATATTAAAACTCAATTTTATTACAATTATACCGTCTGATTATAAAACGCAACACTTCAATAATAACTACTTGAACGTACACAGTAATAACTCGAACCGCTCTGGAAATATATCGCACTAATACTCTCGAACCGCACTATCAAATATCTCGCATTGAACTGAAAAACTAAGGCCGCTACCCGATGTATTTATAGTCACGCTCACACACCAGAAGCTTCCAAACTGCGTCTTATCTCTCGTGAACTACGTAATTACTACGCCCTTGACACAGTCCGAGCGCCCGAGCGAAGCCCGGCACAGTCGAGAAAATTCTCGCAAAATGCGTCTAGTAGCACGTACACCACACGCTTACATCGAGATCCTTCTGGCATATTCGATAAACGCATACATTGTTCTGTGCTGTCGTAGCAATATGTTTACGTAAGTGGAAGGATATAGCGGCAAGGAAATTAATGCGAGGAAAGAAGCAGGTCTCAATTACAGACTTTTTCAAACCTTAGACAATGTAAGTTTCACTTGTTCTTTCATTATACAGTACGTAGTTTTAGGTTATTATAAGTTGATTTATATTAACAACTAATTTGGTTGAAAGCTTTCGTATAAATTAAAACTCATAGTAAAACTAATTCAACTTATTGTTAACTACACATTTTGTTTCGTCCTTCAAATAAAGGTTTTGTGAAAGATACTGTAGTTGCGAATTCTTATTTCATTTCTTTCTAATTCATTTATTACTGTATGTCATTTATAAGGACAAACTGATATGACGTACGCATCCAAATAGCAACAAGTACATTCAACGCAATAGGGTGGCGGTCATTGACCTTACAGAGGCTGGTATGCCTACGGCTCCGGTGTATCCGACTTTTTTGCTATCCGACCCGGCCGACCGCCACATTAGGTCGGATAGTTGAGAGTCTACTGTACTTTGAAGACATGTTCTACAAATGCAGAACAAAAAAGTCTATATAAACACAGGGAAGGATACACTGTTTTCAAGTTGTGGCATCTAAACAAATAGCCCAAATGATAATATAAAACATAACTTGGGACACAAATTTAATGCATGTATTCTAATATTATGAAAAGAATTGATAATTTAGATTCTAAACACCAAGAAATTCAGATGAGACACTCCAAAATATATCTTGGTTTTTAACAATTAATGACTGTAAATATTCCCCCAAAACATAGAACTCTCTCCTACTGAAAACACCTGATTTTCTTTATACTTTATGAATCAAATGAAGCAAACAGGTACTTGTAAAAATTCAATTTTTTTTTAACTGTGTATAAGCTACAATATACATAAGTCATTTATACATAACTGTTGCGTCTTTTGATAAATTTATTTATAGAAACTAGAAGAACAATTAAATGTTTTCTTTACTTAGGAAGGGAGAATTATGTATTTTGGGAAAATTGTTATGGTCACTCGACTTTAAAATTTATATTATTCTTTGAAGACTTTTAAAAATGAGTGATTTTGTTTTAGACATTATTAAAGTGTACGTTTCACAGCATATTATATAATTTCCTGCCTTTCAAGGTATAAAAATTATAAATTTTGTCAAATAACTACTATACATGTGCAAAATTCGAATTACAAGTTACATTTCTACACTAAAATTTGGGCTTTATCTTTTAGACAAAATCAAAATGAATCAAATCAAACATCAAGTTGAGAATAACAAGGCACACAAAAGTATGTATAGCAAAAGTGATTTCTTGAAAACAAAGTGTTTCAAGACATATGTTTATATAATTTTTGTTTATTTTGACCTGTATAACATGCCCTCAAAGTATTTCCATTATTCGGTGATGTATCATTGTAACCCTATATATACACACCACCACACATACACTCATGTACACTAAGAGCTCTCTGACAATAACTTATAATACTCTCTCCAATAATACTACATACTGAGTAACTCAGATAACTGAATACAAATATAATACCACACCTCTGGAGCATCATTAAGGAGAGTATCTGTTGTGACAAGGTAAAACAGCGCTTCTGGTATATGTGAGACAGCCATCGGGTTCAAGCGTACCAGACGAGAAACTTCTTTGACAACACTTTCAGCATTTTTCAATCTGTAAGAATTTAACCGCGATATGTACCAGTTTTAGCGACAACAATTATAATAACGACACCAAGGAATACTGTTATTTCATCAGTATGTGTATGACAACTTCATTCTACAGCAGCTGTAATGTATAATGTTATCACATATTTCCTACACTTCTAAACTTCAACTGCTGTCAATGAGTTTGTCATTCACACACAACCACAGAGGGTATAAGTAAATTTCAATAAATACAACAAACAAGTCATGTGACATACACATCAGGATGATAAATCCTTATTAAGGAGTGGACTGTACCTTTATCAGACAAAAAAAAAAAAAATTATTACCTTAAAAAATTCTTCACTTCTCTCTCTTTAAGAATCTACATATAATTTCAATTTATATCAATTTCATCTACATATTTCAAGGTTCACTTTAATGTAACAAGAAAATAAAATAAACAAAGTAAAGTATATCATGTTTACACAGGTGTCAGATTGATACTTATACATGAGACAACCAGTTCAACTTGAAAAATAATCCATTAAAATTTTATAATCAATTATGTGAATTGTGATTTTTTTTTCTGAACATATTTAGGGTAATAATGCCACTTGTAAATTTCTTGCTCCTTCATTCAACACCCACACTATAATATTACAGCAATTTTTTGAGAAATATAAGTGAGAAATTGTACATGCTGTGCTATGAACAAAATGTTTTTAGTAATACTTTGTTTTTGGTGAAAGAAAACATCTTGAAAAAGAATGTCTGATCCAAATGGGAGCTTTAAGGGGTTAATTAGGCAGCATCAGTTGAAGTTCTGATAAGTAAGGTAGATAAGGAAGCACAAAAAAAATAAAAACCAAATAGTGAGAAGAAGGCCATTAACAGGCAAAACAGAAAACATGAAGGTGAAGTTTACTGTATTGTGGTATACAGCAATATGAAACTGCTAAAAGTTTGTTTTCTATCTTTAAATCACCATTTCCAAAAGCTATTTTCCAATAATAGAAGAGTTTTCTACAAATGAGTAATTTAAAACCCTGAAATTTGTGTGAATTTCTATAACACTAGTTAGTACTACCAGATTTATAAAAACACAATAAGTGTAATGTGAAAACAAAAATTGTAAAGTAAAATTTTAAGTACACATAATTTGAAAATTGTATAACATTCTTTCCTTGGCAACCTGTCATGATGTTTTAAAATATATTTGCTAAAGAAAACAAAAGTAGAGGTGCTTAGTATCTACTAAAACTTTTACACAGATAAATTTAATAAATTATGTATGAGAAAGATATGTAATGCTCTAGTTACACTGGAATTACTTGAATAGTAACATTTACTTTATAATTAAAAATACACTAACATTAATGTTTTTTACACATTTAATAAACTGGTTCATTTTAATGTTCGATGCTTGTGTATATACACAACAATTAAAGATAAGAATTTACTGTTATTTTACACCGAAATACATAACTACAGAATCAACTTTACTAATGTATTTGTAATAATTCAAATTATAAGATTAATTATAAAAAGAAAAGAAGAAACCCCGTTACTACCTTTACTTACCTTACTTACCAGAAGATTCCCAAAAGTCACCACCATATAATAATGTGTTGCAGCCCCACGATTGGCCGCGCCAATTTATATAATATGGGGTTGTAATTGATATTTTTTGTGCCCCACTTATATATTATGCAATTATACTAATTTGTGGAATTTAATCATGTAATTACCCAATTAGGTTAGTTATACCAAATTAATTGAATTTACGTGATATATTAGTTGTTTTGATGCTAGTGACTATGTTCATCAAAGGTTAGTATAATTACTGCAATGAGACTCTAATAGTTGTACTACATGATATAAAGAATTTACTACAAATCATTCAATTGACGTTAATGTCTGTTACAAGGTAAATTTTACAATAATGAACGCATAAATACTTAGTAAAATAAACACTTGTTTATTAACATCATTCAAGTAAAGAAACTTCAATATATGGATATAAATTATGCCCTGTAAATACATTCATAAAGGAGAACACATATATATATGAATCAAATTACAATATGAATTCATTAAGTCGTGCGCTGAAAACATACACATACATATATATAACACAATCAACATATAAATCTTACACTAATGCGTTCATTTCTTGCCTCAGATGAATAGCTTTATTAAAATTTACCATGATAATCAATCTAAATTCTCAAAGGGTGATTTCTTTGAAAAGAGTCAGGACAGTAGAGTTATTATAACAGTAATAACATAAAGATTTACTTGTGAAATGGATTATCCAACATTTCCATCGGTGAAACTCCTTCCCACTGATGATCCAAATGCGTAAGGTTGCGTAGCTTCGATGTCACCATCACTTAACACTCACGGATCAGATTCACTCGCGGTGTGTGTGTGTTCCATTGATGTCGGCCGTTACTATGAGAGTCTATGAAGTTATGTTCTGCGTGAGTACGTTCATTGTTAATAATCGTGTATATATATAACTGTCTATCACCAAACCTCTTCTTGTATCTATGTACGTTACTGTATTGTGTTTTAGATTACGTGATGTATTGTTCCATTCGGTATTGTAACACTTCGCACTGGACGATACGTTTTCGTTGTTCGGTAAAGCATTAACGAAAGTTCTGCGAGTCTGTTATTAAATGAAAACTGCGAATAATTAACTTAGTTCTTAATAAGCAGTAGCTGAGTAAGATAGAGTAACTGAAAGTTTTTAACCACTGACGTATACTGCATGATTGAATCACTGCGGATACACTATGACGGAATAACTTGTCAATATTGAAATGCTGTGTTAACTGATTAAAGCACTGCGTAACTGAGTTTCAGAGTCAAACTGATATACGTATATTAACTGAGATATATTAAGACTGAGAATTTATACTGAGACTGAGAAAAGAATAAGATTGAAAATTTTATGAAGACTGCTTGCTCCGCGTGCCCTGTAAACAGTTTTTATTAAGCTTCATTTACCACAATGCAATGTCCTGGCAAACACGCCTTTGGTCAACCATGATAGGTCAGATGAACTCCTACCCTTATGTAGAACTATGGTTCTCTACCTCTGATTCCTTGTTCGCGTTGCTATCATGATGACGGTCCTCTCCACCTGCGCCCTGGGAAGATGCCGGATTCTGGTTGGTTATCTGGTATCCCCTCAAGTACACGACGAAAGGGCTCCGTACCTTTTCCTAGAATGTAGAGCAATTCCGCGCCTGTCGATCAAGCTTTTGTCTAAGTATACTCTGGAGGTCTGCTGCTGTTCTCACGCAAACAATACATCGCATTTTGTTATTGTCTGACTTTCCATGACCCTTTTCCGTCAATTAGCAGCACACTGTTGTGTCATCGTTTCCAAGACGCCACTCCTGTTCTTCGTCATAAATATTAGTTGTCACCAGTAAGATGTCTTCCCGCTGTGCGCGCATTCGGTCCTATTCATTAGATATATGCTGTTTTGTTCTCATACAGGGTGAGTACTATTGTGTGAATACTCCTTTTTTATTGCTGGCACGCTTCAAATTATCCTTACAGCGTGTGCTCGCTACAATTTCTCTGTATCTGGGCTACCGTACTGCATTTCTTTGTCCAGTTTGTTGTAGGCTGTAAATCTCGGTTGAGTTGAGTCTGTCACAGGTGAACCTTACTTCCTATTGTAGTGTTGTGTCAGGCATACTCTTATTGTTCTTGGCAAGCGTCCAGTTGACACTTCGTTAAGTTGCTTCTTTATTTATTGCTTCTGGCCCAGGTTGGGGTGACTTGGCTGGTGTAACGTACTTCTTGATCAAAATTTTAAAATTTAAAATTTTTGGTCATTACATTGTCCCCAAATCGGATTGGATGTTGGATCCGCAGAAGACATTCTAATCCGACTTCCACGCTCTGAGTTTGTTGTGGCAGTCCTCCTTGAGAAAGGTCATGGTCGTTGACCCACTTTCCTCTGCTTGGCGTATACTGGTATATATTCCCTATATTTTGTTATTAATTGACTCTAGGAATTTATTGCCGTGCATCTGAGTAAGAATGAACGCATTTTTACATATGATGCATATATAAATAGGCATAAAATTATTTTATAATAATAACAATAGCTGTGGATACCTATGTTATCCATTTATGACATAATACATGAAATAATGATCTTTCAACATGAAATGTAATTAATCATGTATTGTCTTAATAATATTACGATAGTTAATGTCTTTAACTTATCTCAAGCGTTTCAAAACAACAATTTATGAACAAGTAAACATATTGCGACAACACAAATTACTAAACTATTGGCGCATAGGATATGATAGTATGTGTATTTAAAATTACAAGTCTATATTGGAGGGTTTAAGATTATTTATTGCACAAAACACAAGTTATAGTTTATATGGTATATTTGATATGTACAGAATGTAATGTTTGATATAGAGTCTTTCTTTTAAAATGTTAAATAATGTTCATACGCAAGACGTGATACGTTACATAAGAAGACTCCCACGATGATGTTGTTGAAGAGAAGGGCCGGTCTTTGCGGTGTAGTTGGTTCGTCAGATGCGGCTTATAAATGACAGACGTTTCCCCAGAAATGTGTACAGCTGGGCTGGCGTCCTGTAACAGCTTGGCTGATGTCCTGTAACAGCTGGGCTGGTCCTGACAGCTGGGCTGGTCCTATACAGCTGGGCTGGTGTCCTATAACAGCTGGGCTGGTCCTATAACAGCTGGGCTGGTGTCCTATAACAGCTGGGCTGGTCCTATAACAGCTGGGCTGGTGTCCTATAACAGCTGGGCTGGCGTCCTAAATTCCTACGATGAATCTGACGCTTCGCACACACAACGGTACTACGGATCTTATTACTCGCAAAATTAATATAGAGTTTATGACCAAGTAATATCTCAGGTGACAGTGAGTTTAATCAAAAAACGGTATATTGAACTTATACCACTCCGGCTTCTTCAAGTGTTCACGCGAATACCAAGGTCTACCGCGATCAGCAGACCACCCTATGAGGAAATCTTGCACTAGCACGGAAACGTCTTGATGGTACAACTTACTATTGCGTAACTAATAATGATACTGTCACTGCGGAAAATCTCGCACAGTGGTACAGTTACACTCACTTCGTACACACGTAGTACTACAATATTAATAATACCGTGTGTAAATAGATAATATCAACTGTTATGCGTCACACGCGTTACTATCCCCGAAAAGTCTTAACAGATCCTTGCAAGTGGTAGAATCTTGTACAAGGATTGTATGTACCGTTCGCGGTAGCAGCAGTGAAGAACTGCCATAATTATACGCGCAATGCGTTAAAACAATACTGTGTGCAGATGTACTATACCCACAGTTCTGAGTCTTCCCGTTTCACTAACAACGAATAGTCTTTACAACACCTTGCAAGCGGTAGAATCTTGTACAAGGAGTGCACGTCCCGTTCGCGGTAGATGGCGTAGAAGAACTGTCTTAATTATACGCGCAATGTGTTAAAACAATACTGTGTGCAGATGTACTATACACACAGTTCTGAGTCTTCCCGTTTCACTAACAACGAATAGTCTTTACAACACCTTGCAAGCGGTAGAATCTTGTACAAGGAGTGCACGTCCCATTCGCGGTAGATGGCGTAGAAGAACTACCTGTGTAACGACAGGCTTAAGAAAATTTCCAACCACCACTCAGCATTCTATTGGTGGATGGAAGTCACATGGTTATTACATAGTGACAATGCACTTTTCATGCAGTAGAGTGCATTTACTTTGTAACAGCATGCATAGCGGTAATCAGGCTACCCGTATCTCATGCATAACTGCCTACATACTAATATCATACATGAACGTAAACAATAGTTAGAAATGTATAGGGATTGTAGCAATACATATGTCTAAGTTCAGTTCAATGTCAAACACAACGATAAATACTTCACGCACCACCCGGGAAACGTTTACCACTCGCGCACATTTCCACAAACACAGTACATGAATAACAATAAATAAATAATGCACAGTTTTACTAAACTAAACCCTTATCCTTACTAAATACAATTGATAACAACCAAACTTAACCATCTACCAATATAATATGAATGTCCATTGTCTGTGTAATATATGAACTTGCCCCACCTATCATGATCCTGTGATTCGTTGCAATATATATATATATATATATATATATATATATATATATATATATAATCACTAATCATCATTGAGCATCACTTACAATACGCATTACTAGTAATTATATTAATTAACAAAACATATACACTACCTACGAACAATTAAAGGTTCATTTCATATCATCATGATCATAGATGATTTCATTCTATACTGCTCATATTTAAGTAGTTGATTCTACATCACTTAATTGTTTGATATGTCTGTTAAATGTTCATTATAATGTTTCAGCAATTTATTGCTGCACACCCGATCAAAGTTTTCGCACTATAAGTGTCTTTTATATTGAAATACTTCTTCAATATTAGTCATTTCACATGTAATTAGTGTCATTAGATAGATACATTGTGACTTAAGGAATTCATGTGAAATTTTAAATTACATGTTAACATGTTACATGTTTAAATTACACATCTTATTGTCTACCTAGTTGGACTGGTTCCGCGGGACAATCACCCAATGCGCGTGCTCCCTTCCCCATAGTCCACTAACCGCTGACGTAACTTTCACTTTCCTGCGTGACTTGCATCTTCGGTTCATGATACTTCTTCAGCTGATGCACGTTAAATTTCCCTCTTATTCTGTTGCTGTTATCGCAATCGGCAAGTTCGTATGTTGCATCGCCGAAGACACGATTAACCTTATATGGTCCTGCATACAACTCAAAAAATTTATCAATTTTTTTCATCGCGGCGTCTGATTGATGATAGGTTCTTATCAGCACCTTATCGCCGATAGCGAATTTAGTAATCTTCTTGTTATCGTTGATGCGCTTCGCATACTTCTCCCCTTTTTCTTTGATCTTTACGAATACATTGATGTTCGAACTGCCTTTAATGTCGATGATTTCCTTGTCTAACCACTTCTCCCATGCGCGAGTCGGTCTCTTTCCTAATTGCGCCTCGTGAGGGGTTATCTCTATCGTCTCATGGTACACTTCATTTATGCATGTCTCGATCAATTTGACGTACCGTGACCACTTATACTATGTTGGTCGTGTCAAAATTTGGAATAGGTTTCCAAGCTGGCGGTTAATCCTTTCGGCTAAGTTTGCGCAAGGATTCCTTATCGCCATATACCTTGGTTGTATATTTAGCTCTTTGAGTCCTTCGATCCATTTCTTCGCAGTGAACTGCGTGCCATTATCAGTCAAGATGACCTTTGGTCGTCCAAACTCCGCACAGTAGTCTTTTATTCTTCATAAGGTAGTGGTGGTTGTCGCTCTTCGTAGCGTGAACAACTTGACAAACTTCGTGAAATTGTCCACCATGACAAGTAGGTACTTAACGCCTCCTGTACCTGTTGGCAGAAGTCCATAATAATCGGCACTCATGATATCACCTCTAGCTGAAGGTATCATCGCTCTGGTACCACCAAACAGTATCCTGTTGTTTGTGTCCTTGTATTTCTGACATGTGTCGCACGTCTGGATATACGTTTTCACTTTCTTAAGCATGCCATCAAGCGTGAAGTGCTCTTGTAGCATCTTTACACACCTTTTCGGGCCTAGATGTCCGTACATTTGATGTATTTCCGCAATTAAGTTATTTGACACACTGTCAGGTATGTATAGTTTCCACTCACCTCGTTGTCGTCTATATAACTTATTGTTAGCAACTTTATAAAATTTACTTAATTTATCGTCTACATCTTTATTCCTAATCTTATCAATAAGTATTCTGAGTTTATCCTCTTCAATCTGGTATCTACCGATATCCCTAATTATCTTACCTATGTGTTGATTCATCTTAACGATTAACTGATTAATTAAGTACTCGTGTGTTTCGTCGTTTGTTTCATCTTGTTTCATGTCGGCCGGGTATCTGCTTAATATGTCCGCACCTACATTATCGTTTCCTTTACAGTGGATAATGTCAAAATTGTACTCTTGTATGGCAAGAATCCATCTTGTAATTCTCAAGTTATTTAAGTGGCACTTGTGCATGAATGTTAAAGCCTTATTGTCTGTTATTATCGCTAAAGGTTGACCAAGTATATACATCCGAAACTTTTCCAAACATCTAACAATACTTAGGAGTTCTTTCTTCGTAGTAAAATAATTACGCTCAGCACCTTTAAACGTTTTGCTTGTGAAGGCGATTACACCAATTTTTCCTTCTTCATCTATCTGGTAAAGCTGGCCACCATACGCAAAATTACTGGCGTCGCACTGAATGTAGTATCTTTGGTTCGGTCGTGGGAACCGTAAAATTACTGTGTCTACAAACAAATTCTTAACTCTTTGGAAACAATCGTTTACTTCTCTTGTCCACGAAAACTTCCGTCCCCCTTTCAACAATTCGTGTAAAGGTTGCGTCGTTTCCGCGTATTTGCTCGTAAATCGGTTGTAAAAGTTGGTAAGGCCTAGGAAACCTTTAAGTTGCTTCGTATTCTTTGGTGCTGGGAAATCCATAATTGCTTTTATCTTATCATCGGTTGCTTGTATTCCTTTTGTCGTCAGGCGATATCCAAGAAATGAGATTTCTTGCCTAAAGAATTGTGACTTGGTGAGGTTGACGGTGATATTCGCTTTATTAAGGTTATTCAGTAGTGTTTCTAAATGGTCTAGGTGCGTTTGGATGATGTTGGAATAGCACAAACAATCATCCACGTAGATAATCGTGTTCTTCTTGACTTCTTCCTCGAGAGCCATGTCCAATCCACGTGTTAGCGCTGCAGAGCTGGTGCTAAGTCCAAATGGTGTTACTGTGAAGCGGTAGCACCTCCCTTCGTACATGAACGCCATGAAATCCCTGCATTCTTGCTTCAATGGGACCTGCCAGAAGCTACTGGATAAGTCGACCGTTGACAAATACTGCATCTCTCCACATCTGGCCAATATCTCGTTTACCGGGGACACTCCTTCGCAGTCGGGTACTGTTACACTGTTCACTTTCCTTGCATCAAGGCACAGGCGAACCCTCCCATCCTTCTTGATTACAGTCACAATTGGATTGACGTACGGACTTGCGCAACGTTCGATCACTCCATATCGTAACATTCGGTTAATTTCATCGTTCACGTTATCTCTGTAAGCAAGTGGTACAGGCCAGCCTCTTTGAAAATAAGGTGTCCTGTGCGTAACATGAAACTCATGTGCGTAACCCTCTATTCTCCCCGGGCATTCCCTAAAAACATTCCTATTCCTTACTAAAATCTCCTTCAGGCGTTGCAGTATTTCTTCATCCACGCAATCTATACTCCCTACCTTTTCGTCGATGCACCGCAGTACTTCCTCTTCTTCTTCACTGGTTATCACTTCAATGTTCATGATCGGTATAACGTGCTCCTCTTCATCAGTTTTGTTCTTTAAGTTAATTATCTTGTTTCCGATGTCAATGCGACACCCAACTTCTTGTAAAAAACTAATCCCCAGTATACATGGTTTAACTAACTCTGGTATTATTAAAAACACACATTCATGTCGAACACCATCAATCTCGATGTCACACAATATTTGCTTCCTAACTAATTTAGATTTATTTCCTACGGAACTTATGATAAGGGTATTCGTCACGGGTAGTGTTTCATACGGTCCGATGCTCTTCTTATGGTTGTTGAACCATGTCTCCGATAAACCGTTAATGAGGCATCCCGTGTCAAGCAAGGCTTGTACAATTACATCATTATTAAACTTGATGATAATCTCAGGACATTTTAATACTTGTTTATTAATAATTTCATCATCCTCTTGTAGTAAATCATTTCGTAGGTCTGGTAGTAGTATGTTTACATTCTCGGTCAGGACTAGGTCACTCAAAATTTCTATCTTATTTACTAAGTTGACATATTTTTTTTTTTGCTGCTGTCACTATTACCGTTCGCCCTAGGGGTGGTGTCATTAACCGCTCTGCTCGGGCCCGCCTCCCCGGCTGTAAGCTGTACAGTGTTGATATATTGTTTGTTGTCAAAGCGACCCCTCGGCTGTCGGTCGTTTTCACTTTTGTTGTAATGTCCCTCTCTCTCTCTCTTGCATTCACTTTCCCTTCACTGGAGGGTCGATAATATGGTTTACGGCTGTTTTCACTACTGGACTGGATACTTGTGTATTCGGTAATCAACGCCTCGAAATTTGGTATGTTTGTGATACCGCGCGTGATCATGGCAAGCTGTAAATCCCTCCCAAAATGGCGGGAAATCTTCCTGATAAGCTGTCTATCAGTCAATGTAGGTGATAATTGCCGGCTTTCTAGTAAGATTCTCTCTACGTATTGGATGGCTGTGACCGGCCCATTCCATTCGTATCTACCGTACTCGAGGTTATCGCGGATATTGTCTTGGCGTTCTTGACCCCAGTACTTCAAGGTGACGGCTTCCTTCAATTCTTCGAATGTGGATATTTGGTTTCTAATCACACGCCACCATATCCCAGCGTCCATCTCCAAATGCCTTCCTATCCACTTAATGTCGCTGTTGTTGTAGTATAGCTCCTGAATCTCCGATAATTCCTTCAGGAATTCTATCGGGAACCTATCAGTGCCATTGTATTTTAGTTCGACGTGTGCATGCCCGTTAATCCTACTGATTATCCCGGACTCACCTTCGATTAGTTGTCGTTGCAGCCGTTCTATTTGAGACTTTAGTTCATTGATGCGAGTTGTTTTCTCCCTGGTGCTCTCATCCAGTCTTAGCTCCGTCATCTTCTCTCTTCCATCTACCTCGTTAATCTTCTGTTGTATCGTGCTGTTTGCGTCTCCCTGTTCCTGTTGTAGCTGTCTTACTGTCTGGAATAGTTCGACTTTCAACTCCTCCTGTTTCTTATGGTTTTCTTTAATGTGTGTCTCTACTCTATTATTAATCTTCTTGATGCTTGTTTGTGTGTTTTGGGTAATATTCTTTAGTTCCTGATGGTCTATTTCTCTGGTTTCTTGTATCTCTTCGAACTTTCTATCGGTGTCGTTTTTCAACTCTTTTATGGTCTTGTCCTGCTGCTTCTGGACTTCGTTTATCTTCTGGTCACAATTATTCATGTATTCCCGCATTTCCGCGCGTATTTGTGTGACTTCCTCCTTATGCTTGTCGAGCTTTTCGCTGAGTACTTTGTTGTTTTCAGCCTGTTCTCTCCTGACTTCCTCGAACTTCTCATTCTGCTTCTCGAACTTCTCATTCATGAAGTCCATTAGTGCTTGCAATGTCACCTCCTGTCGTAGCTGTTGGGACTCCTGTCCCCGCGCTCTGACGTCTGACGTCTCCTCGGTCATTTGTGACTCAATTGGTGATTCTTCACGTTCGTTATCAGGTACACCCTGCTGGTTGTTGATATCGAAGTTCATAGAATCGGAACTACTAGTCGTCATTTTTGCGGCCTTACTTCGCCTTAACATCCAGTCTAACTAGCCTTACACTAATAATATTCTGTTCTTATAACTAACATGAAAATATATATGCTTATTCTATCTACTGCCTGCTCTTTGCCATGCGATGGGCACCAATTTATAATAATGTGTTGCAGCCCCACGATTGGCCGCACCAATTTATATAATATGGGGTTGTAATTGATATTTGTTGTGCCCCACTTATATATTAATTAATGCTTGATGCCTTTACTTGGTGAAAATCCATTGTAAATTATAGTAAAAAATAAAACCATAAAATAGTTTTTGTGATTTCCACTCGTCAATTTATTAAAAATTATAAAACCATGACAGCTGTTTCGGCAACACAGTGCCTTCATCAGATGGTATAAGCTGACTAATTTTCGTACAAACGATACAGAATATAAAATATAATACAAGTGCTGTTGTATAGAGAGCGATAGTAATCTCGTGTCAATAAGATTTATACACATTACACAAACATATAACATAACATATACCAAGTCTATTTATACAAATTAAGCAGAGGCGAGCTATTTAGATCTAACTGATCATTTAATAATACATTTAAATATTTGTGTTTATTAATTTCAAGGGTTTCTAATAAATCAAGCTTTGGACCTTTATCAGATAAATGTAAAATTTCAAAATTGTCATTATAACTATGGTCTTTTTCTAACAAGTGATTTGCATAATTTGATTTGCCATCATTATATCTAAAACTATAATTGTGACCATACATTCTTTTTTCGAAAGATCTACCTGTCTGTCCGATATACACTTTATTACAAGACCCACAGGATAATTTGTAAACACCAGACTTTTGCAGTTTATCTGTTTTACTCTTATTATTTTTAATATATTTTCCCAAAGAAGACTGCGTCTTAAAAGCTATATTTACATTCCTTTGTGTGAAATATTTACCAATATTATCAGAAGCAGAACCTATGTAGGTGAGAGTGTGATATCTTTTAATCTGTGTTGAGGGAGGGTAAACTAGTTTTAAAGCTTGTGAATAAAATTTTTTGTTTAACAAGTGATCTATGAGGCTAGGTTGGTAACCATTGTTGACAGCTATTTGTTTAATAATGTTAAGTTCTGATTGGAAATTTGAGTCTGATAACGGAATACTAACTAGTCTGTGGATAAAACTGTGAAAAGCAGCCAATTTATGTGAGTATGGATGTGTGGAAGTAATGTGTATTGTCATATCTGTATGTGTAGGCTTATGAAAAATACCAAAGTCTAATTTATTATTGCATTTTGTTATTGTAAGGTCTAAAAAATTGATACTATTGTTATCTTCTAATTCTAAGGTAAAGCTAATATTTTTGTGTAAATTGTTAATAAAATTAAGAAAGATCTGTAATTGTCTACGTGTACCTAGAAAAATTGCTAAAATATCGTCCACATATCTATACCAAAAAATAAACAATCTGAAATAAGGGTGTGCTCTAATTTTAGTTTCTATGTAGTCCATAAAGATTTCAGCTGCCAAAGGGCTAAGTGGATTTCCCATTGCAAGCCCTTCTTTGCCAATATAGATCTTTCCATTAAATTCAAAGTAGTTTTGATTAAGGCAAACCTTCAGTAAATTCAAGATATCCTCTCTCATAAAGGGGTTATTACAATTTTCAATTAATAATTTTTCTACAATATCTATTACATCAGTCGGTGGAATACTCGGAAACAAATTCTTCACATCAAATGATAATAAAACAGCTTTGTCTGGGATATGTGAATCTTTAATTCTGTTAATTAAGTCTAGTGAATTTTTAATACTATGTGTTGATTGAAATTTGCATTGTGTTTGTATAATCTTAATTAGTCTTTTAGATAATTTAACAGAAGGAGCAGTTACATATGATACCACTGGTCTAATTGGATGGTTATCCTTATGCAATTTAATTAAAGAGTAAAGCTTTGGTGGCTGAGGATTCATTACCGATAAAAAATCCAAATCTCGATTATCAAAGAAAGAACAATTCTTTATAGCCTGTTTAACATCTATTTGAAATTTAAAAGTCGGGTTAATATCAATGGGTTCAAAAGAGTTCAAACATTCAAGTGTCTTATTTACATATTCGCCTTTGTCGATAGCAATAACAGTATTGCCCTTGTCAGCGTGGGTAAATATTATATTATTAACTACAGATTTTCTCTTAATTGAATTAATAGTTAGTCTATTTTTATTGTTAAATGGTAGAGTCTTAATTTGTTTAGCATAAAGAGAAGTTAATTTATCCGCTACAATGTATTTGTTCAATGGTATAGATTCGGAATTTTCATGAAATTTATTGTACTTATTACAAGCTAACTCACAATCCACACCTAAAATTTCAAACTCCTTTTTATAATTTGACGGTTGTATATTATATTTGAAACCCTTTTCGATCAGTTTAGTTTCAAAACTATTAAAAGTTACGTTGGTCAAATTCATAAAACGTTGATAAAATATATGGTTAGAAAATTTGTTATTATGCCCGCATTGTCTATTATAATAATTACCGCTATTACTAACCTTAAACATTTTCAACTTGTTTAACTTACGTAACTGATTTAAGTATTTATTATGAATAATTCTTTGAACATCATTTCGCACTTTACGGTCTAGCAAGTCAAATTCTATATTATGCAATCTACGTAATAATTCTGTATGTATAAACTTAAGGTAAATATTACAAACGTCTCTTTTATTGTATTGAATCTTCATGTCGTATAACATCCATTTTCTAATGCCAGCTTCAACCCCTTTTATCGCTGATAAACTTTTGTTGTTCGTCTTCAAACTCATGTAATGTGGTGTTAAGTTGTCCATTAAGCACTTTTTGAAGAACCAAATATTCTGCGATGTAATTTTTGTACGGAGTAACACTTTAAAATACCACAAGGCCAACATGCTAGTTGTAGCATCTTTCAAATAATTAATGCTTGATGCCTTTACTTGGTCAAAATCCATTGTAAATTATAGTAAAAAATAAAACCATAAAATAGTTTTTGTGATTTCCACTCGTCAATTTATTAAAAATTATAAAACCATGACAGCTGTTTCGGCAACACAGTGCCTTCATCAGATGGTATAAGCTGACTAATTTTCGTACAAACGATACAGAATATAAAATATAATACAAGTGCTGTTGTATAGAGAGCGATAGTAATCTCGTGTCAATAAGATTTATACACATTACACAAACATATAACATAACATATACCAAGTCTATTTATACAAATTAAGCAGAGGCGAGCTATTTAGATCTAACTGATCATTTAATAATACATTTAAATATTTGTGTTTATTAATTTCAAGGGTTTCTAATAAATCAAGCTTTGGACCTTTATCAGATAAATGTAAAATTTCAAAATTGTCATTATAACTATGGTCTTTTTCTAACAAGTGATTTGCATAATTTGATTTGCCATCATTATATCTAAAACTATAATTGTGACCATACATTCTTTTTTCGAAAGATCTACCTGTCTGTCCGATATACACTTTATTACAAGACCCACAGGATAATTTGTAAACACCAGACTTTTGCAGTTTATCTGTTTTACTCTTATTATTTTTAATATATTTTCCCAAAGAAGACTGCGTCTTAAAAGCTATATTTACATTCCTTTGTGTGAAATATTTACCAATATTATCAGAAGCAGAACCTATGTAGGTGAGAGTGTGATATCTTTTAATCTGTGTTGAGGGAGGGTAAACTAGTTTTAAAGCTTGTGAATAAAATTTTTTGTTTAACAAGTGATCTATGAGGCTAGGTTGGTAACCATTGTTGACAGCTATTTGTTTAATAATGTTAAGTTCTGATTGGAAATTTGAGTCTGATAACGGAATACTAACTAGTCTGTGGATAAAACTGTGAAAAGCAGCCAATTTATGTGAGTATGGATGTGTGGAAGTAATGTGTATTGTCATATCTGTATGTGTAGGCTTATGAAAAATACCAAAGTCTAATTTATTATTGCATTTTGTTATTGTAAGGTCTAAAAAATTGATACTATTGTTATCTTCTAATTCTAAGGTAAAGCTAATATTTTTGTGTAAATTGTTAATAAAATTAAGAAAGATCTGTAATTGTCTACGTGTACCTAGAAAAATTGCTAAAATATCGTCCACATATCTATACCAAAAAATAAACAATCTGAAATAAGGGTGTGCTCTAATTTTAGTTTCTATGTAGTCCATAAAGATTTCAGCTGCCAAAGGGCTAAGTGGATTTCCCATTGCAAGCCCTTCTTTGCCAATATAGATCTTTCCATTAAATTCAAAGTAGTTTTGATTAAGGCAAACCTTCAGTAAATTCAAGATATCCTCTCTCATAAAGGGGTTATTACAATTTTCAATTAATAATTTTTCTACAATATCTATTACATCAGTCGGTGGAATACTCGGAAACAAATTCTTCACATCAAATGATAATAAAACAGCTTTGTAATAATAACCATCCAATTAGACCAGTGGTATCATATGTAACTGCTCCTTCTGTTAAATTATCTAAAAGAATAACCATCCAATTAGACCAGTGGTATCATATGTAACTGCTCCTTCTGTTAAATTATCTAAAAGAATAACCATCCAATTAGACCAGTGGTATCATATGTAACTGCTCCTTCTGTTAAATTATCTAAAAGACTAATTAAGATTATACAACACACAATGCAAATTTCAATCAACACATAGTATTAAAAATTCACTAGACTTAATTAACAGAATTAAAGATTCACATATCCCAGACAAAGCTGTTTTATTATCATTTGATGTGAAGAATTTGTTTCCGAGTATTCCACCGACTGATGTAATAGATATTGTAGAAAAATTATTAATTGAAAATTGTAATAACCCCTTTATGAGAGAGGATATCTTGAATTTACTGAAGGTTTGCCTTAATCAAAACTACTTTGAATTTAATGGAAAGATCTATATTGGCAAAGAAGGGCTTGCAATGGGAAATCCACTTAGCCCTTTGGCAGCTGAAATCTTTATGGACTACATAGAAACTAAAATTAGAGCACACCCTTATTTCAGATTGTTTATTTTTTGGTATAGATATGTGGACGATATTTTAGCAATTTTTCTAGGTACACGTAGACAATTACAGATCTTTCTTAATTTTATTAACAATTTACACAAAAATATTAGCTTTACCTTAGAATTAGAAGATAACAATAGTATCAATTTTTTAGACCTTACAATAACAAAATGCAATAATAAATTAGACTTTGGTATTTTTCATAAGCCTACACATACAGATATGACAATACACATTACTTCCACACATCCATACTCACATAAATTGGCTGCTTTTCACAGTTTTATCCACAGACTAGTTAGTATTCCGTTATCAGACTCAAATTTCCAATCAGAACTTAACATTATTAAACAAATAGCTGTCAACAATGGTTACCAACCTAGCCTCATAGATCACTTGTTAAACAAAAAATTTTATTCACAAGCTTTAAAACTAGTTTACCCTCCCTCAACACAGATTAAAAGATATCACACTCTCACCTACATAGGTTCTGCTTCTGATAATATTGGTAAATATTTCACACAAAGGAATGTAAATATAGCTTTTAAGACGCAGTCTTCTTTGGGGAAATATATTAAAAATAATAAGAGTAAAACAGATAAACTGCAAAAGTCTGGTGTTTACAAATTATCCTGTGGGTCTTGTAATAAAGTGTATATCGGACAGACAGGTAGATCTTTCGAAAAAAGAATGTATGGTCACAATTATAGTTTTAGATATAATGATGGCAAATCAAATTATGCAAATCACTTGTTAGAAAAAGACCATAGTTATAATGACAATTTTGAAATTTTACATTTATCTGATAAAGGTCCAAAGCTTGATTTATTAGAAACCCTTGAAATTAATAAACACAAATATTTAAATGTATTATTAAATGATCAGTTAGATCTAAATAGCTCGCCTCTGCTTAATTTGTATAAATAGACTTGGTATATGTTATGTTATATGTTTGTGTAATGTGTATAAATCTTATTGACACGAGATTACTATCGCTCTCTATACAACAGCACTTGTATTATATTTTATATTCTGTATCGTTTGTACGAAAATTAGTCAGCTTATACCATCTGATGAAGGCACTGTGTTGCCGAAACAGCTGTCATGGTTTTATAATTTTTAATAAATTGACGAGTGGAAATCACAAAAACTATTTTATGGTTTTATTTTTTACTATAATTTACAATGGATTTTCACCAAGTAAAGGCATCAAGCATTAATTATTTGAAAGATGCTACAACTAGCATGTTGGCCTTGTGGTATTTTAAAGTGTTACTCCGTACAAAAATTACATCGCAGAATATTTGGTTCTTCAAAAAGTGCTTAATGGACAACTTAACACCACATTACATGAGTTTGAAGACGAACAACAAAAGTTTATCAGCGATAAAAGGGGTTGAAGCTGGCATTAGAAAATGGATGTTATACGACATGAAGATTCAATACAATAAAAGAGACGTTTGTAATATTTACCTTAAGTTTATACATACAGAATTATTACGTAGATTGCATAATATAGAATTTGACTTGCTAGACCGTAAAGTGCGAAATGATGTTCAAAGAATTATTCATAATAAATACTTAAATCAGTTACGTAAGTTAAACAAGTTGAAAATGTTTAAGGTTAGTAATAGCGGTAATTATTATAATAGACAATGCGGGCATAATAACAAATTTTCTAACCATATATTTTATCAACGTTTTATGAATTTGACCAACGTAACTTTTAATAGTTTTGAAACTAAACTGATCGAAAAGGGTTTCAAATATAATATACAACCGTCAAATTATAAAAAGGAGTTTGAAATTTTAGGTGTGGATTGTGAGTTAGCTTGTAATAAGTACAATAAATTTCATGAAAATTCCGAATCTATACCATTGAACAAATACATTGTAGCGGATAAATTAACTTCTCTTTATGCTAAACAAATTAAGACTCTACCATTTAACAATAAAAATAGACTAACTATTAATTCAATTAAGAGAAAATCTGTAGTTAATAATATAATATTTACCCGCGCTGACAAGGGCAATACTGTTATTGCTATCGACAAAGGCGAATATGTAAATAAGACACTTGAATGTTTGAACTCTTTTGAACCCATTGATATTAACCCGACTTTTAAATTTCAAATAGATGTTAAACAGGCTATAAAGAATTGTTCTTTCTTTGATAATCGAGATTTGGATTTTTTATCGGTAATGAATCCTCAGCCACCAAAGCTTTACTCTTTAATTAAATTGCATAAGGATAACCATCCAATTAGACCAGTGGTATCATATGTAACTGCTCCTTCTGTTAAATTATCTAAAAGACTAATTAAGATTATACAACACACAATGCAAATTTCAATCAACACATAGTATTAAAAATTCACTAGACTTAATTAACAGAATTAAAGATTCACATATCCCAGACAAAGCTGTTTTATTATCATTTGATGTGAAGAATTTGTTTCCGAGTATTCCACCGACTGATGTAATAGATATTGTAGAAAAATTATTAATTGAAAATTGTAATAACCCCTTTATGAGAGAGGATATCTTGAATTTACTGAAGGTTTGCCTTAATCAAAACTACTTTGAATTTAATGGAAAGATCTATATTGGCAAAGAAGGGCTTGCAATGGGAAATCCACTTAGCCCTTTGGCAGCTGAAATCTTTATGGACTACATAGAAACTAAAATTAGAGCACACCCTTATTTCAGATTGTTTATTTTTTGGTATAGATATGTGGACGATATTTTAGCAATTTTTCTAGGTACACGTAGACAATTACAGATCTTTCTTAATTTTATTAACAATTTACACAAAAATATTAGCTTTACCTTAGAATTAGAAGATAACAATAGTATCAATTTTTTAGACCTTACAATAACAAAATGCAATAATAAATTAGACTTTGGTATTTTTCATAAGCCTACACATACAGATATGACAATACACATTACTTCCACACATCCATACTCACATAAATTGGCTGCTTTTCACAGTTTTATCCACAGACTAGTTAGTATTCCGTTATCAGACTCAAATTTCCAATCAGAACTTAACATTATTAAACAAATAGCTGTCAACAATGGTTACCAACCTAGCCTCATAGATCACTTGTTAAACAAAAAATTTTATTCACAAGCTTTAAAACTAGTTTACCCTCCCTCAACACAGATTAAAAGATATCACACTCTCACCTACATAGGTTCTGCTTCTGATAATATTGGTAAATATTTCACACAAAGGAATGTAAATATAGCTTTTAAGACGCAGTCTTCTTTGGGAAAATATATTAAAAATAATAAGAGTAAAACAGATAAACTGCAAAAGTCTGGTGTTTACAAATTATCCTGTGGGTCTTGTAATAAAGTGTATATCGGACAGACAGGTAGATCTTTCGAAAAAAGAATGTATGGTCACAATTATAGTTTTAGATATAATGATGGCAAATCAAATTATGCAAATCACTTGTTAGAAAAAGACCATAGTTATAATGACAATTTTGAAATTTTACATTTATCTGATAAAGGTCCAAAGCTTGATTTATTAGAAACCCTTGAAATTAATAAACACAAATATTTAAATGTATTATTAAATGATCAGTTAGATCTAAATAGCTCGCCTCTGCTTAATTTGTATAAATAGACTTGGTATATGTTATGTTATATGTTTGTGTAATGTGTATAAATCTTATTGACACGAGATTACTATCGCTCTCTATACAACAGCACTTGTATTATATTTTATATTCTGTATCGTTTGTACGAAAATTAGTCAGCTTATACCATCTGATGAAGGCACTGTGTTGCCGAAACAGCTGTCATGGTTTTATAATTTTTAATAAATTGACGAGTGGAAATCACAAAAACTATTTTATGGTTTTATTTTTTACTATAACTTATATATTATGCAATTATACTAATTTGTGGAATTTAATCATGTAATTACCCAATTAGGTTAGTTGTACCAAATTAATTGAATTTACGTGATATATTAGTTGTTTTGATGCTAGTGACTATGTTCATCAAAGGTTAGTATAATTACTGCAATGAGACTCTAATAGTTGTATTAAATGATATAAAGAATTTACTACAAATCATTCAATTGACGTTAATGTTTGTTACAAGGTAAATTTTACAATAATGAATGCATAAATACTTAGTAAAATAAACACTTGTTTATTAACATCATTCAAGTAAAGAAACTTCAATATATGGATATAAATTATGCCCTGTAAATACATTCATAAAGGAGAACACATATATATATGAATCAAATTACAATATGAATTCATTACGTCGTGCGCTGAAAACATACACATACATATATATAACACAATGAACATACATAAACATAAACAATCAACATATAAATCTTACACTAATGCGTTCATTTCTTGCCTCAGATGAATAGCTTTATTAAAATTTACCATGATAATCAATCTAAATTCTCAAAGGGTGATTTCTTTGAAAAGAGTCAGGACAGTAGAGTTATTATAACATTATAACAGTAATAACATAAAGATTTACTTGTGAAATGGATTATCCAACATTTCCATCGGCGAAACTCCTTCCCACTGATGATCCAAATGTGGTAAGGTTAGGTAGCTTCGATGTCACCATCACTTAACACTAGCGGATCACATTCACTCGTGGTGTGTGTGTGTTCCGTTGATGTCGGCCGTTACTATCAGAGTCTATGAAGTTATGTGCTGCGTGAGTACGTTCATTGTTAATAATCGTGTATATATATAACTGTCTATCGTCAAACCTCTTCTTGTATCTACGTACGTTACTGTATTGTGTTTTAGATTACGTGGTGTATTGTTCCATTGGGTATTGTAACACTTCGCACTGGACAACGATATGTTTTCGTTGTTCGGTAAAGCATTAACGAAAGTTCTGCGAGTCTGTTATTAAATGAAAACTGCGAATAATTAACTTAGTTCTTAATAAGCGGTAGCTGAGTAAGATAGAGTAACTGAAAGTTTTTAACCACTGATGTATACTGCATGATTGAGTCACTGCGGATACACTATGACGGAATAACTTGTCAATATTGAAATGCTGTGTTAACTGATTAAAGCACTGCGTAACTGAGTTTCAGAGTCAAACTGATATACGTATATTAACTGAGATATATTAAGACTGAGAATTTATACTGAGACTGAGAAAAGAATAAGATTGAAAATTTTATGAAGACTGCTTGCTCCGCGTGCCCTGTAAACAGTTTTTATTAAGCTTCATTTACCACAATGCAATGTCCTGGCAAACACGCCTTTGGTCAACCATGATAGGTCAGATGAACTCCTACCCTTATGTAGAACTATGGTTCTCTACCTCTGATTCCTTGTTCGCGTTGCTATCATGACGACGGTCCTCTCCACCTGCGCCCTGGGAAGATGCCGGATTCTGGTTAGTTATCTGGTATCCCCTCAAGTACACGACGAAAGGGGTCTGTACCTTTTCCTAGAATGTAGAGCAATTCTGCGCCTGTCGATCAAGCTTTTGTCTAAGTATACTCTGGAGGTCTGCTGCTGTTCTCACACGAACAATACGTCGCATTTTGTTATTGTCTGACTTTCCATGACCCTTTTCCGTTAATTAGCAGCACACTGTGTGTCGTCGTTTCAAAGACGCCACTCCTGTTCCTCGTCATAAATATTAGTTGTCACCAGGAAGATGTCTTCCCGCTGTGCACGCATTCGGTCCTATTCATTAGATATATGCTGTTTTGTTCTCATACAGGGTGAGTACTATTGTGTGAATACTCCTTTTTTATTGCTGGCATGCTTCAAATTATCCTTACAGCGTGTGCTCGCTACAATTTCTCCGTATCTGGGCTACCGTACTGCATTTCTTTGTCCAGTTTGTTGTGGGCTGTAAATCTCGGTTGAGTCGAGTCTGTCACAGGCGAACCTTACTTCCTATTGTAGCGTTGTGTCAGGCATACTCTTATTGTTCTTGGCAAGCATCCAGTTGACACTTCATTAAGTTGCTTCTTTATTTATTGCTTCTGGCCCGGGTTGGGGTGACTTGGCTGGTGTAACGCACTTCTTGATCAAAATTTTAAAATTTAAAATTTTTGGTCATTACAACCAACATTTTTACAGACGGAATGTGGAAACCGTATCAACTTTCCCCATGAAAACAATTTAAAACAAAAACTTTCCCTCACAGAAGATACAAGATTTCATTAGACGAACTATTTGAATACAGAGTATAGGTTATGGAGAGATAACGTAAAATTAACTTAATGCATATTCTTATTAATGTTCATTTTTATTTGTTCTTTTAATAAAACATTATTATTTTATCATTTAAAAACAAAAACATGTTGACTAAAAACTTATTAGATATAAAGCCCCGCAAATCAGTACCTTTTTCTTATTTCTCTCTATCTCTTCTCTCACCCCCCTTTTTCACTCTCACACTCTTTCTGACTCTGTATATAGTTTTAGTTCATAATTTTTGTTCTTATATTTTTTATTTGACCAAAAACTTTCCCCACACTCGTTTTAGTTTACTTTTTTGTCTTTTTACTTATCTGTTTTTCGTATTCCAGTTCTCTCGCAAGCACCATGTGGCCAATATTACTTCGCACTTGCTTTACAAAGCTGATTCGCCATACTTCTACACGTGCGCACTGTCCAACCGTAAAGCTTTACTAACAATGTAATTAGACTTTAATTGCATGTCATCCAAAGCACTGCTGACACTGTTTTTCGTTAATTGGTTACAATTTTGTTATCGAGGCATGTCCTTCTTGAGTCACTGCCGCTGCCATCCTAACTGTTTGCTGTTAAGATTGTGACTGGGCTGATGCTAACGCTCGACCATAGCATCTCTCTCCCAGCTAAAACAGTTTTTTTCCATTCTCCTGTGAGAAAATCGTCCAGTTGGCTGACGCAACGCTCCAACGACTGTTAAGCAGTCTGCTTTTGTGTTACACTGAAAATGTGTTTTTGCGATGCTTACGAAAATGTACCATTACAAGACCCCTAAACATAAAACATAAAAACTCTCATTGCCCTAAACGTAGGTGGATCAGTGAGGATATGGCACCATAACTTCCCTTACACCTTGATTAACGCTGGGTACTTACCCCCCTAATCCAGTGGCTGTGGTCGTACCCATATGACTTTACTGGACTTTCTCCATCAGGATCCCAACACCGTAAAGCCAGACAGGCACTTGACGACTCTGTCCTGACGAACCAGTCAGTACAGGCTCGCCTCAACAGTTCCACATAGATTTTGCAATGACAAAAGTAAAATATTATTAAATGGTCTTTTAACATTCCATATCCCTGCACTGATTCAATTCCTCCTAGAATTACACTGATTTGCATTGACCAAAGTACTGATTTGATCTTCTACATTCTAAAGCTTTACTGATACATAAACTTAACCTATTTGTAGTTAAGTAGTTAAAAACCAAACAACATATACCAAATTACAAAAGAAAATACATATATGCCATATACCAAATCAAAAAAATACAATAACCCAATGGCATAACCTCATAATTACATGATGGTTCCTAATTACATTCTTTCTAAGTTGTGCAATTGATTGTCCATAATTTACTACAAATTCAAGTTCCCTATCATAACTTCATACATGAAGACATATTCTCAAAATTCCATTAACAAAATTTCACTAGACATCTATAACCCATTACAAATTTGAATTTCATATTACAACTTTACATATGATTTTCTATTAATTCATAAAAATTCAACTAACAAGTTTTAACCCTTTATAAACAACTGCAAATTCAAATCTTAAACAATTTCAAATTAATTCAATTTCATGATTGAATTCAGTATGCTCATTATTCAATCAAAATTATAAACATTAGCCAAAATACAGTTATAATCAAAAGTTACAAACCAATCTGAACTTCCACATTTATCGTTATTTAACTATATATGCTTACACAAAATACAATATACACATACAACAAAAATGTATACTCAAATACCCCATCACAATAACAATATGCATAACCTAATACGTAGTACATTTATCCTAATACCTATTCATACACAATATAATACAAATACAATATAATATAACCCATTTGTATTGCCCACTATCATTACACAGGCAAACCAACCTTTAACAACCATTAAAATCCAATAATCAAATGTCCATCATCAACATACATCTAACCCGCACCATTACATATCAGCCTAATATTGTAGGCCTACATACACAGTTCAGTATTGTCTAATTCCATCTTGCCTCTTTCAACACAACAACCATTTAAATTTTCATCAGTCACAACATCATAATTAAGATTACTCATCTCGAACCAAAAGGAGTCAGCGCCAGTTGGTAACAGTCCTGTCATCATCGGGATTACTCATCATCATCAGGTACATACTATCGCTATTTCTAATTAGATTGTCACCAGTTATACCATCGTTGTTACCACATGCTTCTTCGCCATCAATTGCTTCATTATTATTGACCAGATTACCTAACACACACTTAGAACACTAATTAATCTTTATAACCTCTATTTATATTGAACATCTTAACCTCAACACTTTTCTGCCACTCGCCATAGAACCTACTCCAACCCCCCTGAACTACATCACTCCTTACAAAGGGCACAACAAAATCACTAAAACATCTCCTGGCTTTACCAGGTAAAACAGAAAAAACATCTAGGGGACCACTAAAACTCCGAGACACCATGTGTCCCACATAACCATTGGAACATTTGTCTTCAAAAACTACATGTGGAACCCTTACTCCACTTTAACCACGGGGAAAATTTGATGTTTGCATCTCACTCTCACCTAACCTCACCCTACACTCTTTCATACTCATTGACAGCTACCTCACCACTAATTTCTATTCCCACTAAAATTTCATCATCACTACTATTCATTATATAATACTCTTATACTATCATATTTTCACTTAAATTGTCACAATTATGCAGCACATTACATTCACTTATAGTATCACAATTACTCAATATCTCACCTTCATTGACAAAATCACCTACATTGTTACCTATGACCTGATTCAATTTAACTTCTTTGTTCTCATCAAATTTAGCATATACACGAGGCTTATCCAGAAAATAAGTACCGTCTGCGCATATAACCCGCGCATATTGTAGTACGAAGGTCGCGCATGCGTAGTTACTTCCTACTATTCAACGACGAAGTAGCCAAGCTATATTGTTTGTTTATGTTCCGATTTATGTTTACTACACATCGGTAATCATGTTTAAAAAAATCGATCGGTCCGCCAGTTGTGAAATAAGAACAGTTATTAGGTTTTTGAATGCGAGAAATCTTCGTCCTTATAAAATTCATCGTCAGATTTGTGAAGTTTATGGACAGAATGCAATTAGTGAAGGTAGGGTGAGAAAGTGGGTTAGGATGTTTAACGATGGAAGAGAAAATGTTCACAACGCGGAGTGTAGTGGTCACCCGTCCTTAGTCAACGAAGAATTGCTGTGCAGTGTTGACGAGAAGGTTCGTTCCAATAGGCGATTCACAATTTCTGATTTGTCAATGGATTTTTCAAACATTTCTAGATCTTTATTATACAAAATTGTGACTGAACTTTACACTACAAAAAACTGTGTTCGAGATGGGTGCCAAAAATGTTAACGGACGGTCACAAAACGAAACGCATGGGAGCAGCCTTGGAATTTTTGCAGCATTATAAAAGATATGGAAATTATTTTTTGAAAAGAATTGTCACTGGTGATGAAACATGGTTTTCTTAAGAGACACCAGAAACTAAACGACAGTCACTGCAACGGTAGCATATTGGTTCCCCGAAAGCCAAGAAAGCAAAGCCACCTCTTTCTACAAACAAATCATGTACTTCAGTTTCCTGTACATCAGCCATGTCTAGAAAATGTTTAGTAACACCCTTAACATAAAAACAAATTCAACATTCTAATACAAATTACACAATAACCCTACAAGTCAACGCAATGAACATAATTATACACATTAAATTAAAAGTACTCTAATACATAAAATCATTACCACTTTAGGCATATACCAAAACAAACAAATAATAGTCCCAACATGTGCATCAGACAGTTCGAAACATAACCACAAAATAACTCCTTATAACATATGCAATTAGCCTAAAACCTTTCTGCCACCTACCCTAACCTACTTCTGTGCCTAAGTACGCCTAATTCATTAAATAATTTTAACAAGCATCCTGGCAGGGTCGCCATTATAATAATTCGAATAATAAAAAGAAAAGAAGCCCCGACACTACCTTTACTTACCAGAAGATTCCCAAAAGCCCTCGAGTCACCGCCAACATTTTTATAGATGGAATGTGGGAACCGTATCAACTTTCCCCTCAACAATCCCGTATCAACAATTTAAAACAAAAACTTTCCCTCACAGAAGATTCTAGACCCGTTAGACAAACTTTTGAGCAGAGAGTATAAGTTATGGTTAGGTAACGGAAAAATAACTTAATGTATATTAATATTAATATACATTTTTATTAGTTTTATTTTAATCAAGTATTATCTTCTTGTTTTACACTTTTTAACTAATAACTTATTATATATAAAGCCCCGCAAATCAGTAGCTTTCTCTTACTTCTCCCTCTCTTCTCTCTCATCCCTTTTTCACTCTCTCACTCTCTCACATTCTCTCTGACTCTGTATATAGTTTTTGTTCATAATTTTTGTTCTTACATTTTTTAATTGGCCAAAAACTTTCCCCACACTCGTCATTTTTTACTACTTATCTGTTTTTTCGCATTCCTTTCTCTTGCAAGCACCACGTGGCGGGTATTATTTCGCACTTGCTTTGCACAGCCGAGATTTGTCATACTTTTACATGTGGGTGCACTGTCCAACCATAAAACTTACTAACAATGTAATTAGACTTTAATTACATGCCATCCGAGGCACTGCTGACACTGTTTTTCGTTAATTGGTTACATTTTTGTTATCAAGGCACAACCTTCTTGAGTCACTGCCGCTGCCGTCCAAACTATATGCCATTAAGATTGTGACCGGGCTGATGCTAACGCTTGACCATAGCGTCTCCCTCCCTGCTAAAATCAGTTTTTACCGCTCTCCTGTGAGAAAATCGTCCAGTTGGGTGACGCAATGCTTCATGGGCATGCAAAAACGACTGTTAAGCACATACAGTTGCCAAATATTTACGCATTTCCCAGTCCGAAAGGCACGCACAAAAAATTCCAGGCTCTCGCTTTCTGATGTCTCTTCCACATGAAAATATGTTTTTGTGTTATACTGAAAATCTGTTTTGCGATGCTTAAGAAAATGTACCATTACATATTGTAAACATATTAATTTACAAATAAATATAAATATAAAACATATAAATATATTTATGAATTTTATTTTAACATGATATATTCAAAAACACATTTATGAACATTATTCTTAATCACCTGACTGGCAAAAATACAGCTAATGCTGGACTAATGTCCCATGCCAGACGTGCAGTATCTCTTAGCGTGCGTTCAGAGACAGTCTTGGATTTCCAAGCAGCTATTGTGTCTTCACCTGGGAAATTTAATTCAGGACGAGACGAAGGATTATGCCAAGTGAGTAAAAATTCTATTTCTACTACCTGGAATAAAAAAATAAAAAATCATTTGCAAACTTATAATAAATAAGCACAACCTTTTGATCAGTTTTTTAAATGTTAAATGTTACGCCAAAATATTGTCACAACTCTCCCTATAACCAAAACAAGTGACACATAAAAGTGGTATTTTACAACAATTATTTTTCAGTCATGTATTAGAGATGTTCTCAGAATAAATAACATTGGTTCACATCTTTAGTAATTTCAGTTAATAAGTATGAACATATAATTAAAAACTTGTTTAGTAGTAAACTAAAACTGATCATACCTCCAGACTTATATTGCAACTAATAATGCAATCACATTTCTTGGATTAATATCAAATTCTACAAAATGGCTAAAAAACAATCAAATTTTTATTCTTCACATTTGGATGATTTGTCAAGTTAAGTGGCATGCAACAAAACTGCCCTTCATTAAATAGTCTTCTCCAGCTTCTTATGCACATATTCCTCATATCCTCCTCAACATCCTCGATCCATCTCTTCCTTGGTCTTACTCTTGGTCTCCAGTCTAGAATTTTTTCTGGGAATTCTGTATTGTTCCATCCTCGTTGTGTGTCCCAGTCCAGCTATATTCTACTCTTTATAAACCTTACTATACCAACTCCATTTATTATATTATTTATTTCATTATTCCTTCTTATTCTCTATGAGACATTGTTATTTTGCACTGGTCCAAAAGTTTTTCTCAGTACTTTTTGTTCAAATATTTTTAGATACTCTTAGTATTTTTGTGTTAATACCCAGGTTTCACATCTACATGTTATGACTGGTCTAATTATGCTTCTGTATATTGTGACGGCAGCGAGGCAAACATCTGCTCCCTGGCACCAGCCGAGAGGTCGCCACTAACACCTGGCGGCACGTGACACCTGACGAGTTCACAGCGAACCAATCAGGGATGAGCAGCACTCTGATAGGCTCATGGCACACCAACCTGTCAAGGCTTAAAAAGAGCATAGCTAAAATTTTTGGCGCACCGCTCCATCGCCACTCCTCTATTGGACGACATCAAAGCCAGCCGGAAGGAACATGAAGAAGAGAAGAATGGACTTTCTTCGCTCTCTTGCCCTGTGAAGAACCAGCGATGGACATCAACTGGGATGGCAGTGGGCTCTATATACCGAAGCCGAAAGAAGAGGAGGACTGCAGTATGCCACGAACAGCAGGCGCAGCTGCTGAACATCACAGCGCAGCTCTGGCGGAACATAAATCGCAGTTAGCGGTCTCGCCACACGGCCCTTCTAAGGGTCACAAAAAACGGAGAGGTGTCTGATCTGCACCATTTGTCCTGTGACAATATTTTTAATTTTGATGATCTGTTCTATGCTTCTGACTTCATTAATTTTGAATAGGCATGATAGTGTCGGTTACTACTAAGGATTCTCACTTGGATATCACTGCTTGTGGTTTCAGTGCAGTTTATTTGTTGAATTCTACAATCAGAGCAGTGAATGCGTTTGACTGACTCAACTCTAAACAAATATCCAAATGACACAAACCAATGAGGCTTATCCAGTATTGGTGTGAAGGAATAATGGGTAACCCAGGCGTACCCAGAAGGAACTGGTTATGAATGTTGATGCAAAGTTATTCTGGTATGTAAAAAAATTGAAATTATTTGTAAATCACTATTAAATTCATATGTACAGATACTTTCAGTTATTGGTACTTATTAGATTTTTTATCTTATACAGAAAAAACTACACACAAAAGGTACGTAGTTAGAAATTTACTACTTAACTTTTGTAGAAATAAAATATAAACCATAAATATCTCTGCGTTGTGACAAACAATATTTGAGTTAAAATTGTTTGTAAAAATTTTCACATTCTGCATTAAAATTGCAAGGCTACTGAATCATAGTCCGTTGTTGTAATTTGGATTCAAAAGCAGAAGTCTCCAGTGGTGTTGTGTTCATCTTGACTAGTCTATTCTTCATTTGGCATCTGGTCAGGAATGCATCAGACACCAAAGGAATACTGGACTAGTTAAAATAAAGGCCATAACACTGAAAATAAAGTCCGACATTTTCAATATTGACAATGGCTCTATAGCCCAGCAATTTTAACAATGAATGACTCCAGCCCTGAAAGTTTTGGTATTATGGTAAGTATAAGATATACCTACAAGCAATGCCCTATTTATATGACAAGCAATGAAATAATATGACATTTCAAATACACACAAGATGTAGAAAATAAGGTATGTTTCATTATTATACATAGTCAGGTAGAAGAATGGAGATGTGCATGTGCTGTAGCGTAAAGTTTCAGTAGCAATGCACTATTTTGTCTTGATCAAGCTATTGTCTTGTGCTAAATACATATGATTTATAACAAGTCTTGTAATAAATAAATCAGCTAGTTGTGAGGTTCATGTTGTGAGTAGTATTGTTTTTGCTTGAAGAAACAATTCTGGTGAAGAAATTTGCAGACAACTCTTGAAATTTATAGTCCCAATATTTTAATGACAGCAAAGTCAGACACTATGCAATGGCACCACTCATAATCTTCGAAAGACAAAAGTTTCAACAATCACCTTTTGTAAAAAAAATGATGGCTGTGGTTTTCTTAGACAAAATAGGAGTGCTTCTTACAGAGTTTATCAAACATGGGAGTTACCTGTGCTGCATATTGTAAAACCTTACAGAAACTTATACACCATTCAGAACAAAAGACGTATAAATTGTGTCATTTGAGATTGTATTTTTGCACGATGGCACACACACCATCACACAAAAAGGCATAATTAACTTTCCACCTTATTGAGAAATTTTGATGGCCATCCACCCTACAGTCCAGATGTCATTAAGTGATTGCCACTTGTTCCTTCACTTACAGCAATTACTGCAACCTCACCACTTCGAAAATTATGGCAAACTAATCTGGAATATGAAAAAAATATGTACATGGATGAAGAAATGCATCACAAAGATAGTAAGGTTATTTCCTTAAGGAGTGTATAAAGTATTAATTCTTAAATGCTTAAATTATATATAAACATGAGTAGCTGATACTAGTGGGTTAAGTCAAATGAAGTTGTTGATGGTTTATGATACAGTTTCTAATGTCTAGCTTCACCTTCTTAATCAGGTGACTGTTGTCAAATTTTTATGCAGTTGGTTAGTGAATTGCAGTGTTTGCTGATACTCCATTTGGATGGTGTTATATATCACTAGATCAAGTACCATTTAACAAATATGATACAATGGCATGTTCTTCGAGGCAAGTACCAGAACTAACGTATTTTAATAATGTAAAAGTTTTAGAAATTGTAAAATGTATTATATATTGCAACGTTACAAGTATTATAAAATAAATGCATACTTGACCATGTACCCAACACAACTATAAAGTGTTAAACACCGGCCAGGTCGTAGGATTTTTGTGTTCATTGCGTTAAGTATATGTGGTTACACAATAAACTTATTTTTAATAAGAGGAGTGAGATGTTGATGACATCAAATATTTAATTAATAGGCCTTACATATTAAAATAACCATTCAATGATTTAGTAATATAGAAAAGAAATTACTTGAATATTAAAAACTGAAATTATAAAAATTTTTAAATATTATCTTTTATAAGTTTACACTTTGAAAAAAACAACCTACCCTTTCTATTCAGTACACATAAAAAAACATATAACCTTAAATTTCTAAATATTCATGCTGAACAAATTATACAAGTACTTTGTATTGCATGCGTGTTTGACTTTACTCAGTTTTAAAAATAAATAGCAACTTATTAATAAGTAATATATTAACTTTATAACAACACAATTTAATTGTTCCTATTAATATTTAAATAATAAAAAAATTACATTTATTTTAAGAATATTAATTATTTCTAATGACACACCCAATTTGTAACATTGAACAGAAGATTATTATTTTTAATTTTTATTATTAAACCAAACTTATTATTTTAAGCACAATTCAAAATTACGCACATTATTTATATTAAAATCTTAAAAGTCTTTACTATCTCATATATTAATTTTTTTTATGAGTTCTTTGCACAAAAATATAATTGTTCATTTGTCACCTTTGGACTGCTGAAGTTACCATTGCATGTGTGTGTGTGTGTGTGTGTGTGTGTGTGTGTGTGTGTGTGTATGTGTGTGTGTGTGTGTGTGCGTGCGTGCGCGCGTCCTGAATGCTGACAATGACAACGATGCTGATGATGATGCGTTCTCGGTCTCTATGGCTTGTTGTTGATGATAGTCCTGTGTTACTTCATAAATCGTGATGTACGGTGAAGATGTTCAAATTCAAATTGATTGGCAGACCAGCAGAGTGACGTCATGTGAAGATCTCTTGAGTCTGTTGATTAGCAAATGGACATAGTGGCCTCATGTGAAGATTCCTCGAGTCTGATTTTGCCCAAAACTTTAAGCCAATCTGCCATAAATTCTTCCATTTTATAAAAATCAACACCTTTTCCTGTGATCTAAAAACAATCTCAGCTGATAACTGTTCCCTTGGGAGCATCGGCAGTTACTCCTAGTTTCATAGTAATGTCAGATTTTCATTGCCTAATAATACAAAAAAGATCTAACATAAGATCTAACAATAACCGATTTTGCACCCTTCTTATCCGCAGTAACACTTAATGGCATATTGGAGGTTGTAGGGGGCTTCAAAACTTAGACAACGGTACCAGTCTCATGTTCATATGGCGATCAGAAGCCAATTTATTAAGGAAACACGTGAGACAGTATATGGAGAGCTCTCATGCAGTTGGACAAAAAAATTCTGCGCCCGAATCCGACCAGGCAGTTCGTCAATTTCCCCTCCAATGGTAGTGGGGAAATGGTTTTAAGTCACGTGGAATATCTTTTCATGAATCCAGCCAAATGGATTTGTCAAACTCCTCGGTCAACAGAGCAGGGAGATGTCTAATGTCTCATGGAAACTCTGAGCAAATTCGCAAAACTCCCCAGTGGTTAACGGAGAGTTGATTTAGTGTTTAGCGGACAATCTTTCACAGACTGCAGCAAAACGGATTCAACCATGTCCCTTGTCCCTTGTCTTGGTCTTCGACTCATAACATGTGCCTGTCGATTCAACTACATACATGGCAAGCCTATACAGCTGGTGAATCATACAAAATATGGTATACTTCTGCAGGTACAAATACAAAATTTTTATGTTAGGTTGCGCATATAGGACGGGTACAGTTTACAGAAGAGCATTTTAAGGAAAAATCATTGTCTTATATTTGGGCCAATATGGTACATACACTTGTACGATAATGCAAATTGTATGAGTAAAATAATTATAATACTTTTTTGCATTTAAAAAAATGTTGACTTATGTGTTTTCAAAAAATCGCTCTACATTAATGTGATTTCTTACATATAACATATACTATTTATTACTATACATAAAATAAATTCAAATTACAAAATAAAATATGAAATTTAATACTTTTTATAATTTTATGAATAATATTTTTATTTTGTATGAAATGTTCCGAAGCATTCAGAACACAAAGTCCAACATCACATGGTCTACAAAAATATGAGCTTTCTCTTCATATTATTTTACCTGTCTGCACTTTTCCCTTATCTTTGCATACTCTTGTGGGTGTTTGCTTTTTAGATGTATGAGGAATTTTTTCTGGGAAGTGCCTTGCTGATAATCTGTCTGTTGATGTTGATGGTCGTGCAGAATTGTTCGTTTCTTCTTCACCTTGTTTCACCAGTTTGTTTCCTATTTCTTGCATGTAATCAGCATGTTGTCGCCTTCACGGTTCTGTATACAATAAAGCTGTTAAATATGGCCATTAAAAATAACAGTTTCTTCCACCATTTCATTATTTTTTTGTGAAATGCACAATATGAAAGAAACTGATCTGCATGATCAACTCGTTTTATGTACGTTGTAGTCTAGCACAACATCTGGTTTCTTCTTTATTTGTCTTCCTTTTTCTGTTACAATCTCAACCTCGGTGTATGCTAAGTTATTTACAGTTGATAACCTGTAAAACTAGCACTTGTCAAACCATTTCAGTGCCATCAAATTGCCATTTCTTTGAAACAGAGTTTCTCTCCTCTTCAATTAATTTTCTGATGCTGGGGCATACCTTTCCTATTTTTATTCACAGTTCCAACTGCCACGACGTCTTTTCCACAAAGACAACAAAACAGACACGCTGGTATAAAATCTGGCCATATAAATGACAAGACCTGTATATAAATAATCTTCGCAAATTCTGTCTGTGATGAAACCTACCCTGTTATCTAAGTTTCCTGCAGTGCCAGTGTGAACTTTGGCACTCAACACATACCCAGTTTTTGAATCTGCAACTATGTACAATTTGATGCCGTACTTTGCTCATTTATTTTTTTATGTAAACCTTAGGTGACCATGTATCTTAGGTTTTTTCTGTATCTTAGGTGACCATGGAAAAGGCACATTCCTTTGTCAACCGTCAAATATTTATCAGTATAAAAGTTTTACTTTTTTGTAAAAAATAGTCTAACCTTATGTAGGGGGTCATGATTTGACTGGCCTATGGAAATGTATGTCGCAATATCATTGTAGTGTAATATGAATACAAATGACCTAAACCTGTCAGCAGCTTAACAGCAAATGTTGAGTGTAAAATATGATTTCTAGACCAATAGTCATTAAGCTTAGGTGTTTTACCAAATACATATGCACTGTACTAGCAAGAAATAGTACATTTATCATATAGTTAGCACTTTCCACTTATTCGACAATGAAGGGGATTTCAGTTTATTAGCCCCTCTCAACTTATCAAAACAACTCCCAGCATTCCTATTCGTTTCTGTCATAATTTTTTAAAATTATTTCCTTACAAAAAAAAAAAATATGAAAAACATTGAAATCGACTGTCATCTAACGAAGCACAAACACCATATTGCTCTTGAAACAGTGGGAACTGGACTGCACATAAATCATGGCATTTCATTCCTTTCACCTCGGTTTAGTAAACAGCAGTACTTTAATATTTATTTTCCTTCATTCAGCCTGGGTACCCCAGATGTATAGTAATCAAGACATTTTGATAACCCAAACCACTTGAGATCCCAATTAGTTAAAGATTTTTAAAGGTTATCAAAATACCAAGTTTCAAATGTATTTTTTAGTCATTACTATCATTATCATTATTACCACAAATATATTTATTATTCATATATAATTATCATACCTGAGCCACAAATAGCTATAAAGTAAGTTATCAAAAGTGCATAAATATGGTAACAAAAATAAATAAAACACATACCAGCAAGTCCAGTATAAGATTTCTTTTCTTTATGTAATCTTTCACAAATAGGTCGCCACTGTTCACTTGTCGCTTGGATCTTGTAGACCTCTTAGTTAAAGTGTTTGTGGATGCAGAAAGAGGAACTGTGTTGATCCAACCTGTGGCTGCATGAGGTCGAGGTAGTTCATTGCTTGCAAATGATCCCTGCATTTTGACATCAGTGACTGCTTGGCCACTGATCGGCTGATCAACAGCAGGCCCCGCAACATCAAAATCTTTAATACAAAACTTTAATGCATTACTCTGGATAACATCAACTGGTACAGAAAATGGCTATTGAAACAACATACCTCCAATTACACTAGCCATGAGATATTTCTTATCTGAATGCATCGTTTGCCAGAACTTTATTAGCACAAGAATGTCCTCCCTTAATTCTGTTCCTCTTTGTGATGGGCATCGTTTACGGTAACAGAAATAATCAAGACATGTGCAATAGATACGTTCTCGTAACACATTTTTGCTTAATGAACGAAGCAGGACATCCCCTTGCAACAAGGAAAGTCCACAAGACAACAACCTAAAACAACAAAAAGCATTCTTCCTGAACTTAGTTACTATTTGCATAAGTGCAGTGTAAGTCATTTAAATGCTTATGTTTACAAACTCTTCCTCTTCAACCAAACAATTTTCTAATGTATTTTGGTTTCAAAAACTATCTTCTGCTATTCATACATCCACTCATGTGTTTGTCAATTTATACAGCATTTTTAAAACATCCTTTTTTCACTATTCTCAAACAACAAGGTAACAAATAATAAAGTTGATAACATATGCTGATATATGAAGTGGTAGTTATCATAAAGAAATCAATAACTTGTAACTAGCCACAGAACTATTAGTCCAGTGGACAGGTCGTTAAAAAGGGGGTTACCTAACAAAAGGTTATGTAGTTTTGGATTTTGGATATGTTGTATGTACCTAGGTCCTTATTAAAAATCCAAGTTTTCTAATTTGGCGTGCCTGTGCGCGTGTCAGTACGACCACTTTTGTGTCACTTTTTTCGGTTTTTGTTCATTTTTGTTCGATAACTCTTTACTAGTGCGTCCTACAAAAAAATACTCACATAGTTTTTTGTAGAGCACAAAATTTGCTACAATTTACTCTAATAACATTTTTTTCTAAACCCCCGAGTTACTGCGATACAGAGCCGCAAAGGTAAAATAAAACTGCAAAAGTTATGAAAAATTCAAAAGAACGTATTTTTGTAAACTATTTATTTCACTGACGTTTGGCAATGACTGCCAAAATAAATACTTTACAATTACGGTTTATTATTTTCAATAATGAACCTTTGTAATCGAGCAAGAAAAAAAATGTTTGACCCCCCCTCAAAATTTGAAGTTTTACATTTCAAGATACGTAGAATCCGAAAATCGAATAAAAAAACATGCGTCGTATATTTCACGCATGTCTACAAATAATAAACCGTTGGGCTTGATTGTTGGGAGAAATTTGAAGGTCATCCATGTTGATGAAACATAGTGGGGGAGACAGCGCTGCCAAGGTCACCTCTCCCTATTGGCTCTCAGTAGTCTCAGTCGTTCCAAAGAGTTAAACGCGTTACGTGTTTGTTTCTTGTGCTTGTACAGTGTGAGCGTGCATTAGTGTGCGTGTTTGTTTCTTGTGCAGTGTACAGTGTGAGTTGTGCGTTACAATGGCATCTTCCATGTCAGAGTGTTTTATATGTAAAAAAAGTTTGGACGAAGGTGAGATTGTTCTAGTGAAAAAAAAGGTATTAACAGACTCCGAGATTCCAGTGTTAAATAGAAAAATCCTGAAAATGAGATCTTACTGCAAAATTTGGAGGAAATATCTGTTCATAAGGCTTGTCAAAAAATGTATAATCATGAAGGAATGATCCTTGCCTTGTAATGTGATTATTATTTCGAGATTTTTTTTTGAAATTTTGAGTATTGCGAGAGAATTACACCAGCAATTAGAACCCGTCAAAAGTGACACATGTTAGGTTTGTTCGAGGGTGGGCGACGAAAGGGAACAACCCTTTCCTTTCCGTTAAAACGTCGTAAAAACCATTTACGAACAATGAGCAGTACGGCACATGTTGCAACGAACTGGACCATGTGTGGGAACGCTTGACTCCACAATTAGAACAAAGGAAGACTACCCTTACATCTGTCCAGTAACGAGAAAAATACAGAGCCAACGGCGAGAGTATTGTTCGAAACCATGTGTGCGACTTCTGGTAAGACAATAGTTGATACACAGACAATGGGACAGGCGACTGAATGACGCTTGTGGAGAGCACAGATGTTATGCCACCCGTAAGTCACCGAAGGAAGGCGTTAGTGTCTCAACAATAAAGGAATTCGACACGCTACACCAAAAGTAGCAGATGTGATTTCGAAAACAAGGCCTTAACACTGATTCCAGGAACAGGGCAACGGACGTAAGACAGCGACTCGTCGAGTCCACGTGGACTGCGTTAAACTCAAGTTGAGAAAGCCAACCAGCCAATGAGGAACGAGAATTCCGAAGGGAACTGCTGAAGGGGATGGTACCGACAGGAGCCGGAGACCAGAGAGCAAATCTCGTGTAAGAACATCCCTCTCCAAACGGCACTGGGTGGAGAATTCGCCAGAAATACAGACTGGAGACGAGAGGACACAGGGACACAGGGAGGTCCATGAAACAAGCCTATCAGAAATGATTTGGTGGGAAGTTGGAGCGATCATCGGAGTTACAAGAGTGGGAATATCGAAGGAAATAAAAACTGTATATGCTAGGGGACGCGCTCTCAGTTCATTCCAATTTTTCTCTCAGTTTACTCGACTTTTATCTCAGTCTATCCAAAATTGTATCTCAGTTTTATAAAAACAATAGCTCAGTTTATAAAAACTTAGCGTCGTATTTCAAGTATACCGTATTTCAGTAGAGATGATAAAGACTTTGTTCAGACTAAATGGAAGTGCGTAAATAAGACTTAGAACGCCAAAATGGGATGGTAGTGTTCGCGATGATGCGCGATTAACGATCTTTATAAATTATATGTAATACACTGTCATAATGGTGATAGCATTTTGCAGTGACATTCTTGAACCATTACATAAAAGTAGTGATACTACACTGTTTCGTAATTGAGTCAAGTAATAGCAGTGTGAATAATTGCCTAAAGAACTTGAGAAAACAATCTAGGCACCGCAAAAGAGTGAACGTGCAAGATGAAAAACTATTAGGTGCATAACGGTATCAAACTGTGTACCGCATCAATAGACTCACGCGAATATGCATAGTCGACAGATTCCAAGTGCAATGTCGCAACTTATATTGTGGTAATCTCGAAACTCAAAGTGACTGTCGCGGAGTGCGGACGGTTGTTCTCGAACGATGTGCATATAGAAATCGGAAGTGTCAATCACGAGTGCTATATGGATTAACATCAACCATCAACGAAGGGACCCGCATGGATACACCATGGGAGCGATACGTCACGACAGAACGAGTAACGTACAAAATTAATCTCTTATTATAATTATCAATTTACCAAATACCACTGACCTGACACTTAGAACCAAACTACCTGAGAATTTTATAAATATGAGTCAGATAGATACGAATCCATACGTAGGGATCATTATGTTATAGAGTATTGTACATGTATTCTTGTTAAATTATATGTTTATTGTAACTATGTATGTGTTTGATATGTCTGTTGCAGGAACAGGATTTTAACTATGTATATGTTTAATATGTGTATTATTAGTATATGAGTATTTCACATATATGAATGTTTAATGTGTTTTGACGTTAAACTACTTAATACAAATTATGAGCACACCACATTGGTAACTAGTAACGTCACTATGCACGACTAAGTGCCTATATTTGATTGTTCTTTTAATTATTTTAAATTTGTTCTTTCAATTATTTAAATGTGGTATAGAATTTATTGTCTTTTAGAAGATTTGTAAGTGCTCTTATTATATGATTATGTTATGACATGAATAAGGATGAGATACGATATTTTAATAAACGTACTTTAGAATGGATTCGTTCGTATTCTATTGATTTGTGTAAGACCTGACTCACAACTTAACTTCTCACTAAACAGGATCTATAGTTGATGATTCAATTTAATATAATTATCAATTACATTACTTACAAAGATACTCAGACTAGAAGCTTAGTTGACAGTTAAAGTCAGAATCAATTTCATGTTTAACAAGTTTGATTGTGGACTATAAATTAACTCTAATTTAACTCATGCAACTATTGAAAGGAATACATTTAATTAACGTAGTATATGGCTGCCCAACACATGGCATTAATAACATTGTATATGACCTTCCAAACTTGGGGTTAGATACACTTTAATCATGACCTAATTAAAAAGATAATTCAATTATTTATGCAATAAAATTAATACAATGAAATAACATTGTATATATAAAAGCAATAAAATCAACTCATCATTAACTCTAAATTTATAATTAGATGAAAATAATCTATGAAATAAAATTGGCATAGATAATTAACATTGTAGCCTATATTCGTCGTGGAGGAGACGCTTCAAAATCCACTCATAAAAAAACTCGATCACAAGGTTTAAGTTTTGATTTTAAAAATAAATGCTTGTTTTGTGGAGAGAAGATTACAGACGAGTTTATTGAGAAACAAAAAAAATTGCTTCTGTCAAGACGTAATATTGTGTGTAAAGTGGAAAAGTGGATGAAAGCACACTGAAAGCAGGTAAGAAACGTAGTGATGAATGGGGAGAGAAAGTGGTTGATCGCGTCCAACAAGTGATACAAAATGAAACTGATTTAGTGGCAGTCGATGCACAGTATCACCTCCTCTGTCAGCAAAAGTTCTATACTAGGACAACAACTGGAGCAAAAAGGGGATATCGTCCCACTACAAATGTTGATGAAGCAATGGAAGTTATTTACACATATCTTGCTGATAATAATGACGAATGTCAGTTGTCTCTTGACCACTTAATTGATCAAATTGAGGGAGAGTATCGACCAGATATGAGAACGGTTAAGAGTCGTCTTAAGGAAAACTATGGAGAGGATATAGTTATAGCTGACTCTCCCAACAGTCTGTATTGTCTGTTTTCGAAACACTGGTAAAATACTCTCCGATATGTGGTATCAGAACAGAAGTGCTAATCCACAAGAAGAAAGATTGCGAGTTGTCAAAGCTGCTGGTAAAATTATTTTGGAGGACATCCACTCTTCAATTTTCAGTACTGCTGAATATCCACCAACAGATAAGTTTTTGGACAATGTAAATTCTGCAATACCAGAGTCATTACTTTCTCTGTTGCAGACCATCATTTTGGCTAACAAACGAGGCTCATTAGATTCTTGGGAAAAGAAATGCGCTGCACTGGGACATGCTATCATAGCTGCCGTGAGACCAAAATCTTTTCTGTCCCCACTTCTGACAGGAATTGGGGTGTTCATTTATAAAAAATTTGCATCAAAACAACTATTAGACTTGTTGTCAACGCTGGGGTTCTCATCTACTTATTATGAAGCTGCTAGACGTGAGGCATCTTTCATTCTGGGGGCACCTGAGAACAAAATTACAAGTGAGGGTGGTGCATTTGGTCAATTCATTTTCGATAATGCTGACTTTAATGTAAACACTCTAGATGGATTGGGTACGTTCCATGCGATGGGAGGGATTATGGCTGTCACACCACGCGATGGAATAAGAAGCAGCAAGGAAATCGTTCCGCGGATCACAAAGTGTTCGGCAACTGATATAATCAGTAAGACAGGCACTATGCAACTGAAAACCTATCACACACCAAAAAAAGAAGGATTGAAATCTATCGCAATTACTGATATACAATTTGAATGTTCTGATAAAATACTGCCATCTTTCTCTGACATTGCTTGGATTTATGGAAAGTGGGCGAAAATTCCTTCAGTACCGGGTTGGAATGGCTTTATGGAGCAGGCAACACGTGGTAAACACTATGAAATTTCGAAAATAGTATGTCTCCCATTTATCAATGCTCCACCAAACGATCTTGGCACGGTGTTCACATCTCTCCTTGCAGCCAAAGAAAAATGTGAATCCCTAAATTTTAAATCTTGTATCGTCACTTTTGACCAGCCTTTGTACTGGAAGGCTCGTGATATGGTCATTAATAATCAAGTTCCAGAGTTGAGTAATGTGATTGTAAGGCTGGGTGGATTCCATTTATTAATGTCGTTTATGGGGGCAGTTGGAACTATAATGGCAGGAAGCGGACTTAAAGACCTTTTCTGCGTTATTTATGGCGAAAATAGTGTAGAAAAGATGTTATATGGGCATGCTTATTCAAGGGCCATTAGAGTGCACATCCTCGTTCATGCTGCTTTGAGTAGTTTAGTCTTTGAAAAACTGGAACTCACAAACGAAGAAAGGTGTGAAGTGGAAAACATTATTGCTGACAGGTCTGCCATTCTCAGGGCACATGAAAATTCCGAATTCAATTCTGTCAGAATGAAACTGAAGAAAATGCTTTGTGCAATTGAAAGTAATGGACCCACTTCTAAATTGTGGATTCAATACTTGAGAATGATTACTCTACTAAAGAACTTCATTCAAGCTGAAAGGATGGGTGACTGGAACCTACACCTACAAACTACCAAAGAAATGTTGCCATATTTCCATGCTGCTGGCCACTTCAACTATGCAAGGAGCGCACATCTCTATTATCAAGACATGGTGAACTTAGAAGACAAAATGGAGCCCGAAGATTTCCACAAATTCACCATCAAAGGATATTTCAACATCCGACGCTCTAAAAAATTTTGGTCCGGTATCTGGTCCGATATGACCATCGAGCAGACCCTGATGAGATCAATGAAGTGCTCAGGAGGGTTGACTCATGGTCATGGCATTACAGATAGTGTGCTTTCCTGGTGGATCTTGGGGACGGTTCACCTCCTTAACATCTGTGAACAAGTTGATAAGTTCACTGACCAACTACTGAACAACATGTGGATTTAAGGCCTACTCGAGTAACAAGAGATAATCAGGACATTAAAAAACTCATTTTATGGTTAAATGAACACCCTCCATTTACTGAAAGTGAGATACTAAAGTCAATTAGTACAGGTATTGTTGGAGAAGAGGAAGTGAACTGTCATTTGGCTCGTGAAGTTGTAATTAAAGGAATCAAGAAAATAGTAGGGGAGACTTTCAAAGGTGTCAAGTTGCAAAGGAAGAATAAAGTACTTACTCTTGCAGCATCTAGCAGTGGTATTAAAATAGGTGACGACAAAGTTCCAATAGATCCGCTCACTCTTTTTCAAGGAGCATGCATTGCAAAACATAATGATTAATAAACTTTATCTTGTGAAAAACTTACTTTTTTCGTCGGACGCGTTTCGGCTTACGTATCCGCCTTCTTCAGCTTTTAGTCAGACTGCCATCATTTCGTAACGGTTTTTGTGTGGAAGGTGTAGTGGGGGTGGTGTGTGGAGGAAGGGGATTGGTGCAGGGATTCAACTTGATGTTTGTTTTTTGTAAAATTGTGTCAAAAAGTGTATGTGATTTATATTGTAATTGATCGTTGAGTATGTTGTTTGGTTGTGTTGTGTGGTGTTTATATATTTCGTATTGTTCAGTTGTGTTGAGTTTTCGGCCTTTAGGTAAGTAATGTAAAATTTCGAGATTAGTGTCTATGTTGGTGTAACTGTGGTTTTCTGTGTGTATGTGTGTGGCAAATGCGGAGTGTATATTGTTGTTGGTTAGAGCTTTTAAGTGTTCAGAATAACGGGATGAAAAAGAACTTCCTGTCTGGCCGATGTAGAAACTATTGCAGTCATTACATTTTAATTTGTAAACACCTGTTTTGTTATATTTGTCTATGTCTGTGTCAGATATTTTGTTTCATAACAATAGTTAAACTCACCCTATCTATATTTCATTATCTCTAATAGAATGCACTCCCATTACCTGTTTCAAAGTTCAATTCACATTGTAATCAGTAGTCATAGTTAGAGCGTTTTTCTTTCCTGTAGTGTACGGTATATCGTGCAGTTCAGTTCTTTTCGTTTATACCCGCATACCGCAAGAATAGAAAGACTATTCAACGCTCTTGTTATTTTACTTTGTGCTTTTTTTTCATGTGTTTATTTATGTGTTTAACGTTTGTTGGGATATTATTGTTAAGTTTAGGACTGCCTAGAAAATCACCAGTGTTGCTTACAACAGGACATTTACAACGCACAAGTACAAGGTCAGTAAACGCTTAATTTTTATGCATTGCTGATTACATGGGAATAAAGCCTTTTAACTATTTATTTTGACAATATACAGTCCACTGCAAATCAAAAAGAACCCCACATTTTTGGTCCGTCCAGCCCGGATAGCATCTTTCATTCAGAATCCAGCACGTTGGAAAGCAAGATTTTTATTAATTATTACGCTCTTTATTATTATGTTTATTGAATTATTGTAACGCTTAAATAAAAAAAAAAAAAAACAATTATTTACTACTGGCAAGTATTGCCAATACTCAGTGCTCTTTTCATTTTGTTATGATTTTCTCTTGTTTTTTCATGCAAGCATAGTTTTATTGATTCATTGTGCAGCGTGTGTTATTTCCTGTTTTATCTAGCAAGGATAGTTCTGAAGTGTAGTGTGTTTCTTCAAAACCAACCTCTGTATTAGTTTCTAAAATACAGTAGCCATATTCCTTTATTACCATATTACCATTATTATTGTCATCTACGCTATTGGTATTAGAGTGATAAAAAATAAATAAATTAAAATTATTTGGACTGGAAATTACTGAATAGTGGAAGAACATTGTGAATTACAACTTTTACTCAGAACTCTTTTGTCATTTACATCTGAATCTGTTTTTTAAACCGAGTGTATTAATAAATTACCAAAATGAGATTTTCTTCTTTTGTGAAGCAATGTGAACTGATTGAGAGTAGGCTTCATAATATTAACAAGCAAATTGTTGCTCTTGAGGTTATTGGTATAGGTAATTTAACTGAACAGCAAACACAAAAAGTTAGTTTGCTTAGTTCCACCACAGAAAATAAATATGCTGAATTTGAAAGGCTTATAAATAAACTATTTAGTACAACACCTTTACCAGAAGATCTGGATAATGAACAGATTTCAAGATTACAAGATTCTATATCAGACTTAAATATATCTATACAAAGTTTGTGTGCTCCTCTTCTACCATCGCAACCGCAGGAAACCTTGGATCAGTCTCACACTGGTGCACCACAACTAGTTGCACCCACTCCCACCGTAAATTTACCTCGCTTAAACTTGGGAACATTTTCTGGACAACCTGAGAAATGGGTAGCCTTTCACAGTCTGTTTGAAAATGCAGTGCACAAAAATGAAACCATTTCTAATGTGGAGAAATTTACATACTTGCTTTCTTGTTTGACTGATGAGCCGCTAAATTTAATTAAATCGTTGCCTGTTACTAATACAAACTATGCCATAGCCTGGCAAACTTTGCTAAAAAGATATCAAAATTCTAGATTGTTGATAACACTTCACGTAAACAATATATTTGAGTTACCACAATTGCACAATCCTTCAGTTAAACAAATGAGGAATTTTCTGTCGACCTACAATGAAAATTATCAAGCGCTCAAAGCACTAGGACATGATATTGCTAGTGAAAGTTTGTTGTTGACCTCATATATTTTGCGTAGATTTGACACGGAATTCAGGACCAAACTTGAACGTTCGCGAGATAATTTACAAAATGTTCCTATCATTACAGAAGTAATTACATTCTTAGAAAATGAATGTTCTTGCAAAGAGGCAGCGGGTTTAACTAATATCATCTCAAAAAATGAACCTTCTCTTCAAACCTCTCAAAAAATCAGTGGCTTTAAAATGAATACAAACCAGTTTAAACCGCACAAAATAGCGATGGTCACTACTCACACTCAGCATTGTATCTTCTGTTCATCAAATTCACACAACATATATAGATGTGCAGATTTTTCCGCACTTACTGTACAAGAGAGACAAGCTTTTGTTAAAAATAAGAACTTGTGTCAAAATTGTTTTGGAACACATAAGTTAGTCACCTGTAAGTCCGTCCACACATGCAATGTATGTCATAGGCGTCACCATAGCCTACTACATTTTTTTGTTGAGAACCGCTCCGCACAACCGCAACAAAAATTGACTCAGTCAAATAAACCTACCTTGTGCCCTTCTGTTGAAACGACGATGAATAAGCAAAACCACTCTGCAGAGTGTCACCAGGATACTACCTTGATAGGTGTTTCTTGCAACCAGAATAACACCGTGTTACTCGCAACCGCTTTGGTGCATATCACATCTGCCAATGGAAATGCAGCAGTTGTACGAGCTGTGCTTGATAGTGCATCCCAAACAACAATTATTTCAGAAAGTTGTGCAAAGACGTTGTGTTTGTACCGCTCTCAAACAGATGTTCCAGAACTTAGTGGCATCTCTACAGCCCCAGTGAAAACGAAGGGACTTACCTTTGTGACATTGTCTTCGCTCAGTGGGAATATTTTAGCAAAATCTCACCCAGTCATGATTCTTAATAAAATATCATGCAATCTGCCTCGTGTTCAGCTCCCACCAGAAATTAAAGAGCGACTCAAAGGTTATATGCTAGCGGATCCAACTTTTGATGTTCCGGGTCCAGTTGGCCTTCTGATTGGAGCAGATTTATTTGCATTGACTCTTAATGGTACCTTTATCAATCTCGGCAAGAATATGCCATACGCTGTCAATACAATCTTTGGCTGTGTTGTGCTTGGTCCGACACCTGTTTCACTTAAGTCTAATCCTTACTCAGGCTTAGTGACTCTTTTATCGACGAAATGATCGTGATCTGCACGCAACATTGCAACGTTTTTGGTCCATAGAGGAACCACCTCACACTACAAAACTCGCTCCACAAGATGAAAAATGTGAAGCTCACTTCGTCTCTACTCATAAGAGAGATGCCTCCGGCAGATATGTTTGTCACTTGCCTTTCAGCGGAAACCCTGCTCAACTAGGTGACTCTACAACTTTGGCAAAACGCCTGTTTAATACACTGGAACGCAAATTTGAATCTCAACCTGAGTTTAAACAGAAGTATGTCAATTTTATGAATGACTACTTAGCATGTGGGCACATGAAACTGTGCACATCTGTGCCATCTCTGAACAAGCCGCATTACTTTTTGCCACATCATAGCGTTTTTAAAGATAGGAAAATCCGTGTTGTTTTCAATGCATCAGCACCATCTTCTTCAGGTGTCTCACTGAACCACATTCTACATCAGGGTCCAAAGTTGCACAATGACATTACTGATATAATTCTTCGCTTTCGTCAACATAAATTTGTTTTCTCTTGTGATATCAAACAAATGTTTAGGCAGATATCCATCCATGAAGATGATCAGATCTTTCAGTTAATATACTGGAGAGAAGACACTTCAGTCCCGCTAAAGGTCTACCAATTGACTACTGTCACTTATGGTATGACGTCCTCGCCTTACCTTGCTAATAGAGTAGTACAACAGCTCATTATGGACGAAGGAAAAAATCATCCACTTGCTGCTGAAGCACTCCAACAGCAAATATATGTTGATGATGCTCTATTAGGGAGCAATTCTCTGGAAGAAGCTCTCCACCTTCAAGAGGATGTTGTTTTACTTTTGAAAAAGGGTGGATTCGAACTGAGCAAGTGGTCTTCAAACCATCCTAAACTCTTAGAAAATGTCATGCAAGATAGTCCTGAGACACCCCTCATGTTACGCACATCGGAACAACCATTTTCAAGTGTATTAGGGCTAAAATGGATCCCAGATATTGATGTCTTTTCATATGTGATGCACACACCTTCAAGTAATTACACAAAAAGAACTTTACTTTCATCAATTGCGCAGATTTATGACCCTTGTGGTTGGATATCACCAATAGTTTTTTGGTCTAAAGTCTTAATGCAGCATGTATGGACCTTAGGCTTAGATTGGGATTCTCCATTACCTGATCATATTTTCGAGAAGTGGTCACGATTCGTGAAAGAACTTCCAGAAATAGAAAAGCTAAGGATACCACGTTTCATATCCTTAGCAACTGCAGTCATTATCCAGCTTCATGGATTTTCAGATGGAAGTGAATCCGGATATGCAGCTTGTGTCTTCCTGCGCACAGAAGACGCAGAAGGAGATGTCAACATACGACTGCTGATCGCAAAATCAAGAGTAGCTCCACTGAAGCGTGTGACTATTCCCCGCTTGGAACTTTGTGGTGCGCACATGTTAGCCAAATTGCTACATTACTGTACAGAACAGCTCTCACAAATCACAAGATCGACAACATTTCAGCATGGTGCGACTCTACAGTAGTTCTATCTTGGATACGCACTCTATCTTTTCGTCTCAAGGTGTATGTTGCTAATCGTGTGGCACAAATACAAGACTTAGTTTCACCGCACATCTGGAAATATGTTTCAACTGTTGACAATCCTGCTGATTGTGCTTCTCGAGGCTTGACACCCACGGTTCTGATGAAACATAGTCAGTGGTGGCTAGGACCACCATGGCTCGCTAAATCAACGCAGACCTGGCCACAATCTATCCTTCATCCAATTTCGGAGGAGTCTATTCCTGAAATGAAACCAAATGTGCTTAATCTTATGATGACCACAAAAGAAGTCCCAACATTTGGATTTCTTACAAAGTTTTCTTCTTGGAAGACTCTTCTTCATGTAATGGCTTATGTCCTTCGCTTTATAACCCGTTTGAAATTTAAAACCACCATAAGTGGATCATTTACAGTAACTGAATTAAATAACGCCTGTAACCGCATTTGCTGGCTCATTCAGAGACTTCACTTTGCAGAAGACATAGATCTACTCTCCAAGAAAAGGACATGCTCAAACCGCATCCAACGTCTAGCACCCTTTATTGATGATGCAGGAATAGTCCGTGTCGGAGGTCGACTGAAAAACTCTGCGCTTACTTACAATGCCAAACATCCTATTCTTCTGCCAAAAAATCATGTCGCTATTCATTTACTTATTGATTACTATCATGGCATGTACCTGCACGCTGGTCCCCAGTTCCTCCAAGCAACACTATCTCAACGCTTTTGGATCCTCTCCGCCCGCAGTGTTATATGCTCAAGAATATTTAAATGCGTACGATGTTTTCGTGCAAAATCAACAAACACGTCTCCGCTCATGGGTGATCTACCAGCCGGTCGTGTTACCCCTACTCGTTGTTTCAACGCTTCTGGAGTTGATTATGCTGGTCCTTACACGGTCAAGTTTTTTACACTTCGCAGGATACAGCCTATAAAGGTGTACCTCTGTCTGTTCATCTGTTTTGCAACAAAAGCTGTACACTTGGAAGTGGTTACTGATTTAACTACAGACGCCTTCATTGCAGCCCTTACGAGATTCATCTGTAGGAGAGGTCTTGTATCAGACCTGTACTCTGATTGTGGGACTAATTTCATAGGAGCTGCTTCTTCGCTCAAAAGATGTTTTCAAGATCTCATGAAGCAACCAGAGATGCAAGATTTTGCTACGACCAACAGTATCACATTCCATTTCATTCCTCCGCGTGCACCTCACCAAGGTGGACTTTGGGAACGTGCCATTAAAGGTGCAAAATACCATCTCACCAGAGTCGTAGGTGAATTATTTTCGTTGAAGAAATTTTCGATTTTAGTGTTTAATTGGTGTTTGTCCCCAACATTAGCGTCATAATGGACAAACACCAATTAAACACTAAAATCGAAAATTTCTTCAACGAAAATAATATAACGGAAATAAATAAAGACCCCACACTAAAATTTCATAAACAGATTAACAAGTTTATAAACAACACAAAACATATAATCAAACCAGAAAGCGCCAAATACCTTAAACAAATAAAACCTAACCTCCCTAAACTAAATGCATTACCAAAAATACATAAACCTAACATTCCCATCAGACCATTAATAAACAACACACAGGCACCCTCCCACAAAATCGCAAAACAACTAGACAAGATAATCAGAGAAAATATTAATCTCAGTAACAACACATCTATTAAAAACAACATAGACCTAGTCAAGAAAACTGAACACATCCATATCCCACATAACTCAACTCTGGCATCTTTTGATATAACCAATTTATACACTAATGTCCCCATCAAAGAAACCATCCAAACACTAGAACAACTACTCAGACAAAACAACGCACCTGAAACACACATACAAGAAATCATCACACTTACCAAACTAATAACTGAACAAAATTACTTTACATACAATAACAAGATATACACACAAACAGAAGGTCTCCCAATGGGCTCCCCCATATCAGGAATACTAGCAGAAATATATATACACAACATAGAACAGAACCACATAATAAACAACAACAAATACACTAACAAAATTATATACTGGCACAGGTATGTAGATGATATATTACTTTTATTCAAAGACAAGACAAGACAAGTTGAAAACTTCCACAAATACATAAACACTATACACCACAAATTAAAATTTACACTGGAAATTGAACAAAACAATAGTATAAATTTTCTAGACCTAACAATTAACAAAACTAACAACACACACACGTACAAAATATACAGAAAACCAACCACAACTGACATGGTTATACACAACACATCAAACCACCCAACACAACATAAACATGCGGCCTTCAACCATATGCTCCATAGACTAACTAAAACACCCTTAAATAAACAAGATTACACCGACGAACTCAACACAATAAAATACATAGCAATCAAAAACGGTTACAACCCTAATTTAATAAACACACTACACAAACGCATCAAAAACAAAAACAACAAAACACAAAATACCATCAACACACAACACAATAAATACATCACACTCACATACCACAACTCCTACACACACAAAATCGCCAACACATTCAGAAAACACAAATACAAAATAGCATACAGAACAACCAATACCATTACAAAACACATCAATAATACAAACACAGACATAGACAAATATAACAAAACAGGTGTTTACAAATTAAAATGTAATGACTGCAATAGTTTCTACATCGGCCAGACAGGAAGATTTTTTTCATCCCGTTATTCTGAACACTTAAAAGCTCTAACCAACAACAATATACACTCCGCATTTGCCACACACATACACACAGAAAACCACAGTTACACCAACATAGACACTAATCTCGAAATTTTACATTACTTACCTAAAGGCCGAAAACTCAACACAACTGAACAATACGAAATATATAAACACCACACAACACAACCAAACAACATACTCAACGATCAATTACAATATAAATCACATACACTTTTTGACACAATTTTACAAAAAACAAACATCAAGTTGAATCCCTGCACCAATCCCCTTCCTCCACACACCACCCCCACTACACCTTCCACACAAAAACCGTTACGAAATGATGGCAGTCTGACTAAAAGCTGAAGAAGGCGGATACGTAAGCCGAAATGCGTCCGACGAAAAAAGTAAGTTTTTCACAAGATAAAGTTCATTTTTAGTAAAGTGATAGTGCTGTGAAAGAAGAGATGAACATTCAAGACAACTATAATGATGAAGATTTTAAAGAGTACTTCAAATCTGAGCTAGCGCCCTTTCCGATAGCTCTCTTTTCTGATGAAGGGATGCGGAAAGGTACAAAATCAACGGTTCATTCACTCCAGTACAAAACGAAATCGTGTTTGGTAGCAAGAAATGTACAGTTGTTGATGGTGGGTATCTTCTACATAAAGTCGTGTGGAGTAGCACTTCAGTGGTCAACTTTGAGTCTGTGTGTAAAAACTGTGTAGAGTATGTGGAAAGTCACTTCGGTTCAAATGCTGTGGTAGTTTTTGATGGATACCCTGATGAATCCACTCGACTAAGCACAAAATCGTGGGAACGATCCCGCCGAGCTTTACTTCACTCTTCTGCTAAAATCCTGTTCAATAAAACAACTAAAGTGACAATAGCACAAGATAAATTCTTATCAAATGATAGTAACAAAACTCGTTTAATCGCATTGTTGAAGGATGAAATGGCAGAAGTGGGCATTGATGTAGTACAGACAACAGAGGATGCTGATGTGTTGATTATAAATACTGCAAAATCTAAAGCATCTGAATTCGATAGTGTTACCATCGTAGGTGAAGATATAGATCTTTTGGTGTTACTGACAGCATTAGCTTCTTCTCATGATAACATTTACTTTAAAAAAAGTGGAAGAGGAAATGCACCCTGCGTATTTTATTCATCAAACTCATTCAAATATGATCCACAAGCAATTCTATTTCTTCATGCATTTAGTGGGTGTGACACTACATCGGCCCCATTTGGACATGGAAAAGCCAAATTCTGCAGTGCTCTTCAGAAGCAACCTAATTTAATTGAAGTAGTAAGTGCATTCAGAAATTCAGAAGCTACTCCTGACCAAATTGGAAAAGCAGATGAGAAATTTTTCGTAGCCTTGTATGGTGGGGACATGAATGCTCAAACTCTTGACGATCTTCGTTGTCAGCTTTTTGAAAAGTCTGTGACTAAAAGCAAGTTTCACCTTGCCAGACTGCCACCAACGCAAGATACAGCCTGGTATCACGCATTACACACATATCATCAAGTGCAAACATGGGTGGGTAGGGAAAAGAACCCTTTGGATTGGGGCTGGACGACAGGCAGGCGAGGGATGACTCCAATTAAAACAACAAAAAATGCTGCACCAGATTCGTTGCTGCAGACTATTTTTTGCCAATGTAAGAAAGGGTGTGTTAAGTCCTGCAGCTGCAGAAAGGCTGGTTTGCATTGCTCTATTACTTGTAAAAATTGCTGTGGACAATCATGTTCCTGAGATCACTACAAACGACGATGACATAGAGGAAGAAGGAGTTTCAACAACTGATCAGATGATCGCCCAAGAAAATGAAGAGATTGAACATTTTACCTTTGTTATAGAAAGTGATGAAAGTGACACTACAGATATAACCAAAAGATTAAAAGTCTAACGTATGTATTTTTCTGCCAAAATTTTTGTTTGCATGTATGCCTTATTTGTGATAATTTGTAATGTTATTATTTTGCATTATTTGTGTTTTTATACAAGTATCTATCATTTGGATACAAAACTATTTCGTTTTGTCTTTAAATTAAACTAATTTGTTTCTTTTTGTTATTTGTAAATATATTGTTTGAGCCAATTTATATATTTTCCATGTAATGTGGTTTTATTTGTAACTTTTTTATCCACATATCAATCATATGGCTACAAAGTCATATGGCTTACAAAGTGTAACTCATTTTGTCTTTAAAGTGAACTAATAAACCGTTAAGATGATGGACAGTGTGTTTTTGTGGTACTTTTCCCTAACTTTTGTAAAATGTTTGTGTTTGAAGCTCTGTATCTCAGTAACTCGGAGGTTTAGAAAAAAATGTTAAAGAAGTAAACTGTAGCAAATTTTGTGCTCTACAAAAAAGTGTATGAATATTTTTTTGTAGGATGCACTAGTAAAGAGTTATTGAACAAAAATGAACAAAAACCGAAAAAAGTGACACAAAAGCAGTCGTACTGACGTGCGCACAGGCACACCAAATTAGAAAACTTGTATTTTTAATAAGGGCCTAGGTACATACAACATATCCAAAATCCAAAACTACATAACCTTTTGTAAGGTAAAATGTACTTGTCCACTGGGCTATATAGAATTAATAAAATATCAAAAGGTGTTATTTATACATTCATATTTGTCTCACATTTTGTTTGTTTCTTATTAGTTTTATTACTTGCAAATTTATGTGCAGAAATTTAAATGTTAATGTTGTAGGTTACAAGAAGATTGTGTAATTCACAAAACTAAAGCTGAATTGCATTTAATAAAATACTCTGTTTACAAGTACAATCTTATCTTAAAAATTATTAAATATAATTCACACACTACTTACAACAGGATAAGTTAACAAGAAGTGTATCTGAGATAAAAACTCTGGAAAAGCCTAAAGGAAAAATATCAGAAATACTAAAAAAAACTATGAAAAGAACACATGAAAGAAGAAGTGGAGGAAAAAGCTAGGATGGCTAGGATATGATAAGAGAGTTGGCAAAATTAAACATTATATTATGTCTCTGCACAGCACTGTGAGAGACACAAATAAGTGAGGGTGGGAGAGCTTTGGGCAAATTTATATTAGAAAATGGACAGAGAATAAAGGAGAAAATAATTCTTACAGGAATCTGGTAATTGCTAAGTGCAAAATAGTTATGTACTCTATACTGAGTTTGTCTTTTCTTTGTACATTACTTTGGTTGACTTGTTGTATATGTTGGAAGGAAAACTGGAATGTAACATTTATTGAAATAGTATCACAACCTGTGCATATTACTGTAGTATATGTATTATCATCCACGTATAATGATCTTATGAAGCCTCTAAGAGAAATAAAGTTCACATAAACCAGTTTAAAACCAAGTATAGGGTGATTCAATTAGAGGTTACAATTTTAATGTAAAATAAAACGGACTGGTTTTTGGTAAACTCTTAATGTATTTATTTCTATATGTTGTTTAGACATTGACATTAAACATGATAAATGATATCGGCCAAATGGCTGCCATGAGCGGCCTTGCAGACTTCTGCCCTTTTGATGAAATTTCCCATCACTTTCCGGCATAACTTCTGCGGCAGCTCATGAATAACATGGCATATCTCGTCCTTTAGCACTCGAATTGTTTTGGGGTCACTGGCATACACCTTCTGCTTCAAATAGCCCCAAAGAAAATAATCCAATGGCGTTGAGATCACACGATCTTGGTGGCCAATGTTGATTGCCGAAACAAGAGATGACGCAGCCGGGAACTTTGTGTGCAACAACTGTATTGTTTCTCGTGCTGTGTGGCAAGTGGCACTGTCTTGTTGGAACCACATGTCTTCGACATCAATATCATCTCCAATTTGGTGCCAAAAATAATTTGTTATCATCTCCCGATAACGTTCACCATTGACTGTTACTGCATCACCACGGGCATTTTCAAAAAAGTACGGCCCAATCACGCCGCTGACACAAAATCCCCATCAAACAGTGACTTTTTGTGGATGAATTGGATGTTCGAGAATGGCTCGTGGATTTTCAAGTCTCCAAATGCGGCAATTTTGTTTGTTTACATACCCATACAGTCGAAAATGAGCTTCATCGCTGAATATGATTTTCTTCGCAAAATTGCCATCAACTTGGTGGTTCTCTAACACCTAATCAACGAAGTCACGGCGCTGTCTATAATCTGTTGGGTTCAATTCCTGGGTCGATTGGATCTTGTACGCATGCAAATGCAGATCTTTAGTTACTATGTGCTGCGTGGTGCTGTAGGAAAGGTCCAACTGCTGGGAACGATGATGAATGGAGGTCGACGGATTGTCATGGATACTGGCACTCACTGCAGTGATATTTGTGAGTGACCGGCCACTACCAGGACATACTGGTCTTTGCACATCCAACACTGACACGGTTCTATTCAATTTTTCGACTAATTTTTTAACCGCGGCACGAGATGGACGTTTATGGTTACCGAAGTCATTTCACAGTGCGTGAATCGTGTTAGTAAAATTTTCTCCACTTGGAAAATAGGTTTTAACAATTAAAATACGTTCTTGACTCAAATACCGCTCCATAGCAACAAATTCCAATACTTAACAATGACTAATTTCAAATATCAGCTGTTGATCTTTTACAATAAAACAGTATTGCCAACTTAAAATTGTAACCTCCAACTGAATCACCCTATACATAGTGACAGAATAAATACATCATCTGTTATCAACATCAGCAACTACTGCTTTGCTGGGACAAAAAAGTTTACACATTTGATATACTTACTAACCTAGGATAATGTATTGAAGGAAATTATAGCAAGATACACAGCAGCAAATAGGCCTTCCCATGATCATTTACATCACTTTAAAAGTAGACTATTAATGACAAATATAAAACTAGTTACCTACCAAATCCTGGTAAGACACATATTAACTTATGCCTCTGGTACCTGGACAATATAAAAACAGCCCAAATAAACATGTTTGAAAGGAAGATCTCAAGGAGCATTTTTTGGAAGCTATATGCGAGAATTGCTGTTGGCAGAGGTGTTTTAATCATGCCAACAATCTCTTGGTATGAAAAATATAAGAAGTCAACTCAGTTAATAAAATCTATGGGCTGGGCATATTGCCCACAGCAAGAGAGCGAAACAAAAGTGGGGGATGATGGGGGGAGAAAGAGAGAGACGGGCAGTCAGAACTCAGAATAAACATTGCTAATTTTTCTAATACTACAAACTGAATTCAATATTAATTAGGTAAAAATAAAGAGAACTACCTAAATCTGACTCCAACAGCTGCAACGTGTCTGTTCTGATGAGGTTCCAATCCACCAACAACCATGGGTAAAGAACGATGAAGCAGCGAAGCTAGCATTTCAACCTTCTCTTGACTGTTATATTTGGCTGTTTCCACAAGTTCAGCTATATACTGAAACATACAGTAATTTCAAATGATTAATTATTCACACCTCATCCATATATTTCTTATTACATCAAATGATAAATATTTCAACATTTGATGCTGAAATGAACACAAATGAGGTGCTGTACCAATATAAATGACATGAGAGAAAAATATATAGCTAATTAACATATATGTGTGTGTGTGTGCGTGTGTGAATATATAAGCTATACATTACATTCGTTATACATTACCTGAACCCAAATGTCGTGAGGTTTAACAAAAGGAGGTAACGGTTCAAGAACACATCCCTCGTAAGCAGCCAGAGGACTAACTTCTTCCTGTTCTTCTGAAAACAACCCCATCTGCTTGTCCACAGTAAACTGAAAAATGCATACCAAATAATAATAAGAAATACTTACAATTGAAATTGAATGTATGTACAGTAGAACCTCCCATAACCAGAATAACGTATGTGGGACACATTCCAGATAATCAAAAATTCCGGATAAGAGAGAAAATATTATTACGATATTTTAAATAAATTATGCTATAATATATAGTATAACACTCTTTAATCATGCAATTAAGATATAAATAAATACATAATTTATAAATAACATTACACAATAAGTTTATACAGTATTTTTAAAATTTATACAGGGGTTTTTCAAAATATTTTTTAATAGTAGTTTGGTTTTTCTTCACTATCTAACGTTTAGCTGCTATATCACACTACTGCTTAATAATCATTACATCACATACTGTTGCATTTCCATGTTGTTCAACATAGTTCATTGCCACCTATGAAAAAGTTACAAAGTTTTTTACGATTTTTATCACTTTTACAGATAAAATTTTTACTACATTGTGCTAACAAATAGTCTGGTATAGACTTACATCAGTTACCTTTAATACCTTAAATCCTTCCTCTGGTGTAAGGCGCTGGTGTCTTCTTGTGTTAAATTTCAATCATCATTTTTGCTATCACAGTTGTGTTACATTTCAATCATGTCTTTCTTATTGCTATCTTCTTCTTTGGTTGCAATGTTTACAATCTCTTGGTCAGTGGCACTGTATTCAGTGTCACTGCAGATTCACTTGGAAATCTTAATTTCAGTCATGTCTTCACAATCATCAATCTGATGAATTAATTTCATGAGATTATCAGAAGTGTCTTCTTCAGCAATTTCTACACATTTCTTGTCATTAATTTTGTTCCATAATTTCATGAGTGTTGATTTTTTTCACCAGATTCCATGCTTCAGTGGCCCACAACTTTATGTTTTTTATTAGCTGTTTAATAAAGACTAGGAATAAACTGCTGTAATAACTGCTCATGAAACCATTCTTTAAACAATTCAGGTGACATCCATACACTTTTCTGGCTTCCATAATACACCAGCAGTGAATCTGGTTTAATGTTTTTAATTGCCCATGGATTTTTATATTTTTCTATTACCTTAAGTGGAAGGCGGTGATCGCCTGATGCATTACTAGACAAGAGAATAGTTACCCTTTCTTTGCTCTTTTTGAAACCAGGTGCTTTTTTCCTTGTTTACTAACAAGACTTTTTGCAGGTAGAATCTTTAAACTAAGGCCTGTCTCATCAGTGTTATATATTTGATCCTTTGTATACTGGTGTTATTTTTTAAACTTTTCTTTAAATTCAATTGTGCCACTTTTATTGCTGGATAACTGGTCTCCACTTACAGCTAATTGTCTAATGCCACAGTGAGATTTCTATCTATCTAAACATATGGAACTAGCACAGAACACTTTATAACTGTCACCTAGTTTAAAAGTCAAAAGTTTTGATTTTTCCTGTATAATAGGCCCTGACACGGAGACCCATTTTTCTCTTTGATTAAGAAACCACACATACAGATCTTCATTTAAAATTTTGTAGTTACAGTTCTTCATAATTTTACAATGTGGTTGGCCACTACCATGTGTTGCAGAAAATTTTATTAACTTTACTTTTTCCTCCATCCAATCACTAACCATTGACTTTCCAATGTTTAAATTAGCTGCCACAATACACAACAGTTCATCTCTTTCCAACTCTGTTTATGGCCTGCAGCTTTTTTATCAATTGTAATCACTGCTCGTTTCCTTTTTGTTGACATCACAAGTGATTTGCATGCATTATAAGTGGAATCAGTAAAAAATTAACCATAATCTTAATCACAACACTTTTAAACTACTGTAAAAGTAACTTCACTATCCAACAGAACTTCAGTAACAGACACGAATGAAAATACTTTCACAGTACAGTAGCCTACGATGGACTGGTCATGGTACAGTACCTGTACTGTGTTTACACAATGCTTATACAAATTCCTATAAATTGTAGTATGACCTTGTAGAAATTGTTTAGCCCTAAAAACAAAAATAACAGTGCCTAATTTACCGTTAGTCATGTTCATATGTCATATTTATAAGCTGTTTTGAAAACAACCAATTTTCTTACAACTATATTACCGTTAACAAGTCTTAAAATGATCCAGTACTGTATTTTTGAATTTCTATTTTTTCGGATTTTCTTGCCGGTTATATGCCGGTTACCCTCCCACAATATACAATCTGTATGTTTAATGTCCCAGAAGTAACACACGTTTTACACTTTGATGCTTGGTTGCAGATAACTGAGTGTTTTTAGTTTGGCAAAATAACTTCTTGTAACATACATTCAACAACAACACTACACAGCATCATAAACTTTGATGGCTGAAAAACAACTAGAAACAATACATTTCCAGACACAAACGCAATCTGCTGATAACGAATAAAAGTAATATGCATATCTATAAAAGAGCTATACATAATTTTGTCATAGTAACTTGAAATCGGTAACCCACACGCGCACGCACACACACACACAAAACGTTAGCAACTAAACTATTTTAATATGAAAATACCAGCATATCAGTATGCTGATTAATGCTGAAAATGTCTGTAAACAAACATACAATTTTTATTTTTCACCTTTAAAACGTAAAAAAAGACATTAACTGCAAAAAATATTAAACTCTTCTCAAAAACCAGTTGCAAGTGAATATATGTAACCAACAGTGGTTGAGGCATTCATAAATACTCAGTGCTACAAACTGACAATATTGCATCTTAGACCTACCTCTCCTCTCACAATAAGACCGCAACTTGATTTAATGAAACTCGGTGAAATCAAATTATACCATTGCCATAAAATTTGCATTCAGGAAGGGACTAATCCTCCTTGAGTGTACTTGACTGTGATGCAAACATAATTTTAATTTGTCATAAAGGAGGTTTTAATGATATACAGAAGCATGTACAACTATAAATCAGAAGATTTTGACATGTCTAAATTAAGAAAAATATTCTGCATAGATACTAGAATGATCTCATTGTTTCAAACCTAGTTTAAAGAATACACAAATTACTTCCAGACTCCTAAAAAATTATCACTAAGCAAATACCAAGTAAATTTAAATAAATATAAGTAAATATAAGAAAGTAAAATTATCAGTAAAGTAGTACCTGCCATGCAGCAAACATTTCTTGTAGAAACTGTAACTCGAGATCAGGCCTTGCTGTCACTAACCACTGCCAACACTCAATGGCTGTTGTCATTGCAGCTTCAGTAAATAACTCAACCTGCGACCATGCTACTACATGCAATAGACCTCTCACTGAACCTGTATAAAATTGATAAACTACATTACATCCAGATGTTTTATTTATAAATATCATATCCATTATGTAATAGGAAAAATAAGCAACAAAATTCATACTGACAGTGACAGAACATTAATTTAATGTAATGGTATAACTTACAGAAACTTAAAATATTTTAATATTTTACAGCTTACTGGGACTTGAGGTTTTTAAATATGAAAGGTATCTGGAAAGTTGGTCCCATTTACCCATATACTGTTACTGTATTGCTTAGTTTTCGTACTTACTGTTACAACATTACAGGACATGCTACGTGTTTCTCAGCTATTCCAGCAGACCCCGGCTATAATGTGTGTGTGCTTACATATTGCTGCTACTTTGAGATGAAGGACAATTACATGACACTTGTCACGCATCCGCAACGAGACTTTTCCAGACCATACCAGTCCGCGCGTGCTGTCCTCAAGGCTCCAAACAATTACATTCTAGTGTTCTCTAGTACACGAATATTCTGTAACCTCAGCGGGGTATAAATGCAAGTACTCAGCGACACTTAGTTCAGTTTGAGTTGCTATTTATTATAGTGCGGTTCGAAGTATTGTGGTGAAGTGTTATGTGTTTTACAATTGTGCGTAATAATTGTAATACAATTGTATTTTATACTCAATGACATAATTATTGCGTGTGAACAAGGACGATCTTGTTGGTTACAAACTGTTTAATTGTGATAATTAAAGCTGGTGATTAGTGACTTAATCGGTGTCTTGTATCTAGAATTATGGTACAATGATAAACATTTGCGAGATGTGTACTACGCCCAGTTAAGAACAAGATGACAATGTTCCGGGGAGTCTTCAAGAGTCTGAGGCAAGTATCGACAGACTGATTAGACTGGCCTATCCTGAAGCACCAGAAGATTTTTGAATGAGGTTTGCGGTGTAAACATTTATTGATGGTATCGGAGATTGTGAAATTCAGCAAGTGTTACAAATGGCAAGACACCAAAATAGCTCAGAAGCTCTTGTTCATGCCCTAGAGTTTGAAGCTGCCAAGTTAGCGTCCTCCTACATTAATGAGTTTGTGCCATCACATTGCAGTCAGAAGATCCCTGAATCACATTGCCATTACGATGGGTGCAGATAAACAATGTTGTCGGACAAACAATTCAGAAGTTCAAGAGCACCGCAAAGATTTGAACGATGGGAAAAAGACAGAAGACCGAAGTGTTACAACTGTGGAAAACATGGTCATCTACAGGTAGACTGCTGGGAGAAGAAGACACCAAGAGAAGAGAGTGATCTCACCAATTTGAGAAGTAAAGCCCCAGAACAGCACACAGTTTCCACGTTACATATGACAAGTGGAAACTTGATCATTAATAGATTTGCGGAAGGTAAACCAACATCATTTACAGTTGTCCATTGTGCGACTTAGTCAGCAACCACCAGCCTCAAATCACCTCTTGTACAATACAGACTGTGACTGAAAGCCCTGTCAAGGTGCTAGGAAAGGTAGACATATGTGTATGCCTGGGTCTTCTCGAGTTTAGCCACCAATGCTCGTTGTAGACACTGTCGATGAAGTGATTCTTGCACGGACATTATGAATGCCTGCGGATTCATTGTGGACTTAAGAGATAATGTCCTGACGGTTGGCCACGAGAAGATAAACCTTTGCATGGCTAAAATGACAGGGTCTGCCAACCATTCGATTAAGCAAGTGGCATGGGCCGAAAAAGAAGTCAACAGGTGTGATCAATAGGAACCCTTCCAATTGCAAGTGGAAATGCAGGATGAATTAGCAGAGGACATATGAATGTGCAACACGACAAAAGAAGTCAATGGAAAGCCAATTACGGGCATCGAGAAAAGACTTTTTTGCTTGTTCCTGACTTAATGGAAGTGCCCAAGGGAAACATTGCTGAAGATGAAGTCATGCAAGAGGTTGTTGACGAGAACCAATTAGACTTGGACCAGCTAATGGCGTATAGGTCATCAGTACATGATGCAACAGGAGTGATTACCGCAAAACTAATGGTTGAGCGGAAGACTCATATTCCTGGGAACTTGATATTCGGGTCACACGAGACTAATTCGAAGAACTGGAGAATTATCTTTCGCAAGTAGACCAGCTATGTAGATCGCCTAGCCAAGTATTACTTCAGAGATGGTTTGCCAGTTCAGGGTGGACAGGCTTAAGGAGGGGGCAGTGTTATGACATTACAGGACTTGCTACATGTTTCTCGGCTATTCCAGCTGAGCCCGGATATAATGTGTGTGTGCGTACATGTTGCTGCTACTCTGAGATAAAGGACAATTACATGACACTTGTCATGCATCCACAACAAGACTTTTCCAAACCATACCGGTCCGCGCGTGCTATGCTCAAGGCTCCAATCAATTACATTCTAGTGTTTTCTAGTACACGAATATTCTGTAACCTCAGCAGGGTATAAATACAAGTACTCAGCGACGCTTAGTTCAGTTTGAGTTGCTATTTATTACAGTGCGGTTCGAAGTATTGTGGCGAAGTGTTGTGTGTTTTATAATTATGCGGGACAATTGTAATACAATTGTGTTTTATACTCGTTGACGTTATTATTGTGTGTGAACAATTTTTATTTGATTTGTTGTAATAGACGATCTTGTTGATTACAAAATGTTTAATTGTGATAACTAAAGCTGCTGATTAGTGACTTAATTGGTGTCTTGTGTTTTGTTTTCCACTGTACCATACGACGATCAGTAGACCATCATAACAATATAAGATGATTTAAAATAATCCCTGCTCAAAAAATCATATTTCACCCTACTCACAAAATATAATTAAAATATGTTGCATTTTTCGGATATCTTTATCTAGCACAGATTTAAAACTTATTATTAGCACACAAAGAAATGGCCAGGCAGTGGAAAGGAAAAGCCAGGTGATTCATGCAAACTACTTCCTTTCTTGCTTTAGTGTCACAATTCTTGTTTGTTGCTGTTAGTTGCACACGTGTTTTTCATGTTTACAATAATTTTTATATTTTTGTTACTTTACTTTGTGATTTAATAATCTTATACTTATTTCATATGTCTTAACTTTATACTGCTTACTTTTCTTGATCACATCTTTGGCTAGGAAAAAGGGGAAACTATTTATTAAGAAGCCACAGAAATAGTCAGAAGTCGATTGAAAACTCATTGGGCAGTTGGTAAGTTTCACAGTTTATTCTTAACCTCTGACAACTGTTTCAGCCTATTAAGCAAAAGCTATTCTCCAAGAGCTACTAAGAACAAATAAATACAAAGAAAGTGTAGGGTGGTGAACATGTGTTAAGGGTGTGTATATGGACAAGTGTATGGGGTGTGTATGATTGAGGGGGCGGAGGAGCTAGTATAGGGAAGGTCAAGTGACTGTAAAGAATAACTATGATATGAAAGCAAAATCTAAAAATTAAGTGAACTAAATAACAGCTCTTAATAAAGGAGGCACAAAGAATTCAGTTTGTTCGTTTGTTAAATTTTTGTTACTTTTAATTGTTTTACTTATTTCTACAATTTCTAATAAATCCCTTTCGTTATCTTTTTGTATGTTGTGCAGTATTATTGTTTTTTGTGTCTAGAAAGTGGTTGTATTTTAAGCAACGATTTGTAAAACCTATATTGGCTGTATTATTTAAAATCGCTTTCTTATGTTCTGAAATGTGATGTTTCAGAGCATGACAACATTGTCTGACATAAACAGCATCGCATTCTGCACAGTGTATTTGATAAATTCCATTTTTTCTAGTACATTTGACTTTTCCTTATTGTTTACCAGTAATGAGAAAAGATTATGTTTATTTACTGATACTATGTTAACACCACGCTTTTTTAACCTATTATTAATCCTATCTGATATAAATGGAATGTAATTTCAAAATTACATCTAAAAACAGGACTCTCAGGCCGTGGTCGGTTGCTATAAAATGTCATCATGTTGGCAGCGTTTCGATTCCCCCTCGGGAATCTTCCTCAGGCCGCCAAAGAGCGACAGAGCATAAGAAGACAATAGTGGCTTATTATAGCGGTGACTGAACAATATCTGATACCTGTACCAGGTAGAAGCAACCTTTTGCATTTCATAACAATCGACTATGGCCTAACAGCCCTGATTTTAGTTGTAATTTTGAATATATTGACACTGGCTGTGCACGCTTTAGACAAAAGGAATATAATTTGTTAAATTAAATTGTTTTGTTATCCTGATCTGGCTCTATGGAATAAAATTCTTTTAAAATAATTTTCTTGTTTTTTGTTTAAATTAAGGAGTCTATTATTCTTTTGTCATAACCATTATTTTCTGCAATGGATTTATTATTAAATCAAGTTCTTTATTACAATTTTCTTTGGATAAAGGAATTATGAGACAATTAACCATTGCATGAAAACTGCTTAATTTTATGTGTCATAACATTAGTGACTGTTTATATATAATGGTATTTGTAAAGTAGGTTTTGTATATACCTGAAAACTAAGATTATTTTGTGGCCTAGTAATGATGACAAACAAAATTTTTATTTAACAAAATTTATTTACAAAAAATTCCATTTAACAAAATACATTCTGTTTATATAATACAAGAGTGTGGTTAAGCAAAGTAAGAGAGCTGAAACCTTTTAACACAAAAAAATGTATTGTGCACAGTTCACTGGAACCAGTACAAGCACAATTAAAGACAGATAAAAATGTTGCGTTCTGTCTATAAACTTTGCTGTAAACGGAAGTTGTTTTTAACAGAAATATGCTATATTCTGACATAGGCTTTCACGGCCAGTATCCATTCTGTGTTCATACATGACAAAGCCTTCAAAAACAGACAAGAAATATCACAGTCTAAAAAACTATTTTCATAATCCACTTATTTAAACTCGCCATTCATTTTAAAACTTATTACTGAGGTTTTGTCCCTGGATATTTCATCATCGTAGTATGCTACATGTTATAACATTAGCTTTTAGAGTGTACTTGTATTTTCAGATTGTCAGCTAAATAATAAGAAAACTTAAAATTAAATTCCAAATTCAATTATGTTATAAAACATGGTTGCACAATTTCTGATAGTCATAAGATGTGTGCTTTATAATAATCATAGTAACCAAGAAAATTTCTGTGCTGTGCTGTTAAATTGGAGATACTCTCAAATGTTTGTGAAATTGTCTAAAGTGACTTAGCTTGATTCTCTCCCTTGCCGTCCCTTCGTCTGAAGTCAGTATATGAACTTGCAAGTTGATACTTTCATTAAAAGCAACCCCTAAGATCAGACTGCCACATAAAAATATTTGAATTTTAGGATTTTACCTTTTGTGATATCATGCCTCACCAAACTGACATTTTAAAACTCCAGATGTCCACATACTCTCTCTCTCTCTCTCTCTCTCTCTCTCTCACACACACACACACACACACACACACACACACACACACACACACACACACACACACACACCTCTTTCCACGTATCTATCTATCTAGCTACCTATCTATATACTTGCTTATCTATTCCCTCTTTCTCTGGAGTTATGAAATTACTAATGATAACCTAAATCTAATTCAAACATGTCAAAAATAAGTGCATTCAAATTCATTTAACTTGCTCTCTTTTCAACACACCTGTTGTTGAAACAAGCATAGCAGTGGCTCTCCATACAGCTGAATGATAATCTAAACCAGAAGCACTGCGACATGCATTCCATAATTCTGTTGTCAGCTTTTCAATAATCTGTTCTTTCGAAACACCTGCTACAAGCATTCCTGATATCTGACCTGCATACAGGCTGCGAAGACTCATATTGGAAACAAATTTTGAAGCATCGCTTTTAACACACCGTGGTCTTTTATCCAATGTACTGGTCTGTAAACACGAAATATCATTATATATTAAACATAAATTAGAATTTGCCAATTGTGTGAGACTGGGGCACACACAAACTTACCCCAATGACAATGAAATTATACGTCATGTAAGCACAACTTCATTACATAAAATAATTATCATTCTTGTGATTGTATTCAAAACTAACTCAATATAAACTTATCGAAACTGCAATATTTCATCAACAAGCTGGTATTACAATTTGTAAAATAATTCAGAAAATGAGTTTACACACTAAGAGTGAACACAATTGCTAGGCTGTTATGCAGTCTTCTATGAGGTATGAATTCCAGTAGACCTACTGCTCATTACAACATTACATAAACTCAATTCAAGACTTTAATGCTGTTGTTGTTCTTCATGATACCATTTCTCCACACTTAAGACAACATAAAGAGTTCCAATCATATATTCTCCAAGCACAAAGATAAACGCAACAATATCACCACAAGATTCCTCATGGTATTCACCCTGCCATCTTCGCACTGTATGTGCATGACTGCTGACACTAAATTATCTAACTCTCTCATGTCAGCTTTGATCACTTCATCATAATTTTACTTTCCTCCCCAAACATAATAATAAATTTCTATAGTTTCATATCTATCCTTCCTCCATTCAATGATTATGTGAATTCTTCCTAAGTCCAGCCACCTCTTCCAACACATTCTTTCATTTGTCTGTGTGTACAGCTTGCTTACATATATTCTGCACACAAATTCTATTCACTTGGTTCAATTGTGGATAGTATAACAGTGGTGGATCCAGAGGCGGGGTACCAGGGGTGTGTCCCATCAGAAAAAATTAATACATTACTAAAACATCTAACTTGTCTATAATACTCAGAATACTGTATAATTCGTTCATTTCTAATACATGACCAAATAGTATTGTCATGGAAGTAAATATAAAATAACAAACACTATTTTTAAAAACTAAAAATCTTAAAAATACCTGGTTACCCACCAGGTTACGACATAAAGCAGCCTCAAATAAGATGTCCTAACTTCTTATTTTGGGGGGAACAGACTGATATACAATACTGAAATAACATTATTTTCCATTAACCTACATAATGGGAAATCAAAAAATATTATCACTCGTTTTAAGTCAACACACACGAAAGTGTTTTATTAATTTTTGTGTGTCTTTAACTTAACTCTTAACTGTATTTCTCACATCTTAGTCCCATTTAAGAACTGGTTTTAACTGGATATTTTCAGTCTTTGGTTCCATACAAACATATGCATGCGAAGATTGGCTAGCTACACAAGACCAATTCATATAAATCACCACTTGTGAGCATGTGACTATGCTTTCAGCAAGTACACATTGTGTATGATGCATATTTTCATGCTCCATGTCACACAGACAAATTCCATGTAGTCCAACGTTACACTCCACTAAAAAATAATAATTCCAAACTTTTTAAACTGTCCCATTACAGTATTTATACAATTTTGCTTGTAATGCAATCTGGACTCACCAATTTTCCATCTGTGTTGCAACAATGTACAGTTCTACATCATTGTTCATTGTTTAGACATTTAATTAGCACTAAAGTTTTTTAAGTGCTATAATAAACTGTAGCTATTCAAGTACTGCACTCAAACTTTTGGCAAAATCAATGCTCCTACAGAGGTCAAAGGACTACAATGCCTAAGAAAGGAGAAGAAGACAAAAGTGTTGCACTCTAGCAAACGTTATACACTCATTAAAACATACAACTAATTTGCCAATACTCAAAATAAATAAATAAATAAAAATACAAATACATTAAAAGTTTTAATACAAATGTGAAAAAAGTGTAACATGCTCTGAAAATCTAAAAGAATACTAACTTACAGATAATGGAGCTGAACGAAGATTTAAGCCTTTTGATGTAAGCACACTTTCAGTTGCAAGTGACAACCCAGAATGGTGCCAATATTCTGAATTACGTATCTGATTTAGATAGTCTTGCAAGTGTGATTGTGTAGCTTTAGGAGCCCACTTCATTGCTTCCTGAATTATACCCAAGCACCTAGCAGCAAAGTCATTCACAATACTCTGTAACACAAATATGTATGTTTAATTTACTGACATGCCAACATTTTTTAATGACACATATTATAATTCAACTGGATTTAATTGTAATCCAAATAAGACAATCTGAAACATCCATCTTACTTCTCTGGCTTCAAGAGTATCCATCAAAGGAAGAGTGTAAGGCATTCCTGGAACACTTAATGTTGGTGTTTCATCATTAGGGTCTAACTCCAATGAATATGACAATACTTGCAAAATGTCCAACATGCTCCACAGCACACGGCAATTCCACAAGAGATGAGGAAATCTGAAAGCATTATATCAATGATACATCTTTCCATGGTTACACGATCTAGTGGAGACCACTGACATTTTTACTATAAATATGCACTCATATTTTGGTTGACAATAAATTTCAGAAACACTAATGTACTTCCAAAGATTAAAAAAGGCTGAGTAAAATTAATAACAAAATTAATCACTTACACATAACATGTATAATAATGACACTGGTTAATATATTTTTGTATGAGAAAATGAGATTTTTTCATGTTGAATCAGCAAATACATTAAAAATACTGTATTGTATCACGTTTTCAGGTTATAATGGCTTAATATTATATAATAAAATGACCAAAAAGAGATGGTTTCACACTAGGGGAAAATGTTTCTCCTAGTTAAGCATTAAAATGTTATTTCACCACCATCACTATAAAATCATAAATTTTATGAAGATAAAATTGGGTAAGCTTCAAATTCTAAAGATCTTTTTCCACAACTGAATGAAGCTAAATTAAAAAAAGGAACATTCAATAGACTATAAATTAGAAAATTACTATATGACCATATATTTTACAACAAACTGAATCCAAAGGAACTAGAGGCATGGATATCAGTTACAGATGTTTTACAGGGTTTTCTTCGAAACAAAAAACCCAAATATTCTGTTTTATTAATTAAAAAGCTATACAAAATACAAACATTTAGGCAGCAGAATGTACATAAAATGCATTCTTTATATTCTCGTCTTAACTTTTTCTATTCAAATTTGGGAGCTATGAGTGATAAAAAGGAAACACGTTTCACTAACATATGCTCCAAATAGAACTGCAATATCAAGGAAGATAGAACAAATCTACAGTTAGTACAAAAGTAACAAAAAATGTGAGGGTGATAGAAGAAAACTAGTTTGACTTCGAGAATTAGCAAACAAAATAGAACGGATTCTAATTACTTATATAGTTTGTAGACCAGTGTAATGTATGAATAAAAATTTCATCAATAAACATGTTTAATAGATATAACAGCCTTGAATGACTTTAATATCATATAACCACCATTACAAATTACAAAAAAGTTTATACAAAACTTCATGAAATATAAGGTTCAATCAATCAAAAAATATAAATACAATTATATATTATTAAATGCATGTTAAATACAATTTTAAAATATAATAAATAAAAGTATTGTGTACATAGCTCAGAATCTTTTTGCAGAGCAATTAGTTATTAGACTATTTATGCAAGACTCTGACATATTATGATAGTATTTTTGAATATTATTGAGAATAAACAGGAATTTTATTATATTCTTGATAGAAAATAATTTATTAAAACACAACTATTGTTCTGGGTATCATAATAACAATTGTCCAGAAAGAAACATATATTTTGTCCAAATAAAGATATGAATATCATAAAACTGTGTTCAATTAATTAAATAAATTCTCACTAAACCCTTCACTAATTCATGGCCATTAGTCAAACAAAGAATTATATTACACAACCATCAAATTTACTGTAAGCAAACAACTGTACTGATTACTCACTTGACATGCTTCAAGATAATTCACAAACATACAATTATCGATGTTATTAAGAAATCCATATAGAAGTTATTCTGTGAAAGAGTAACGAGGACATGTGACAAATCCAGGGCTGTTAGGTAACATTCAGTCTAATGCTTTTATCGAGAACAATGATCCAACAATATCTGATTTAGTTTACATTAATGCTATAAAAACGCCAAAATTAAATTATAAAAAGATTAGCAGAAAGCAAGACTCATGCTGTGACGATTTAAATTGTGACATTTACAGAATAAAAAAAATTTAATTAATTAAGGTTGCGTACAATTAACCATTTAAATCTCACAATAATAATAATAAAAACATGTAGGTACTAAGTGTGAATGGAAGAAGTAATTAATAAGGGCAAAGTATCCATAAAGAAAAGGCATATTGTAAATAATTATTATGTTCGTATTTAACCCTTTGCTCGCTATCATTAATAATTAAAGTATCTGTAGACACAGATAGTAACTAAAACAATTAATTTAAATGATGTATTTTTATCTAGCGATAGTCAGGATAAATAAAAAAGTTTATTTAAAGAGAAACAGAAACTATATATGCTCGCGGAATAAACACCCCACTCTCTCTTGTCATGTACAAGGGTAGCGGACGAAAAATCGCTCTCTTGCGATGACGACGCCCAGCTGTGCAGACGCACGAGCAAAATGCTCTGTTCAAAAGTTATACAATTTGTTGTTAGTGTGGATTAATTAATTATTATTTTGTATTTTACTAACTGTTACAAAAAGTGTAACATGTAGCGTTAACAAAAAGAAAATTCCAAAAACTTTGTAACAAGAAGAAAGATGTAACTACAAACGACGAGTGTTAATAAAGAAAAAACGATGACTGCAATCTTCACCGACGGACGAATCTTTTCAACATCTGACCTGTGGTCATGGACCATCTAAATGAGAACTCCAGTATACCCTACCGATGATGCAGTTCGAGACATCTGAGAATCGACGAGTAAAGGCGCAGAAGACTCTACCTATGCTGCAGACGTATTAAGCCATGAACAACAGAGACCAGACCAAGACGAGGACGACGTTTTAGGACTCCCAAGACGGAACCACATGGAGGCGATTACTACATCCAAAAATAGAGGTGACTCGATAGCACGTCTATCGAGGAATAATGATAATAGTTTTTGTAACACAATACTCTATTTAAGAGACTTTCAGAGACGATTGATTTTATAAGAATATAAAAACTTAAATTTGAGAATTTAATTGTAACTATTCAATATCATTCAATTGTAACAGTTTAGATATTAACGTAACGTAGTGTGATTAATACCATTCTTCTAATGGAATATATATAAAGCAAAAAGGTAAAAGTCTTGCAAGATAAAATTTTGAATTAAATATAATTAAAAGATTAGAGACTAAATACCAATGGTAACCCGGATCCGGGGGTATAGCTAGATAAATTTGTTGTGATCCCATATTCTAAATAAAGCATTTCACTTAATTTTAATAATTTAATTAATAATGTCATGGGATCTGTTCTTTGGAGTAAATGTTATATTTCATATGTTTAATAAAGCAAGTCTTCTTGTTACACACATATACTGAGTATATAAATCAACAGTTTCACCTTCCCTGATTCCTTGTATGTCTTACTGTGTGTTGTTCTGATTTAAATTTCAGCTCGTCTCGAATAAGGCAGCCTGAAATAATTGGCAGAACCAATTATTTTGGGTTCCCTCCATTATAACTCTAAAGAAGAGGTTATAAGATGCGCCACTCTGCTAATTTGTTTAAATTTTGCTACTAATTTAAAAAAAAAAAAAAAAAAAAATTTGTGACTTGTGTTGTTAAACAGTAATTGTGTCCCTATTCATAAGCTGTTGATTTATTTACTCGTGTATTTTAAAATGTGTCAGAAATTTAAATAAGATAAAATAATAATGAATATTATAGTAATATAGTATAGATAATTTTATTAGTAAAGATGATATGTGTAAAGTAAGATTAACATATAATCTCACGTAAACAAAACATGTAGGAGCTTGTCAAAAGTTCATTCTACAACACGTCTGTTTGTAAACAATACCAGACCGGTTGAATTCTTGTGTGTTCCTGTTAGTGTGTATTTTGTCATTGTGAGCCTCCCCCATCGCGGAATGAAACAATTACTTCACCCTCTTTGATAGCTGTATTGTTATTAGAAGCGTGTCCTTTCCTGTGTGTCGTCTTGTGCCTAGTAAACATGTATCTCCCCTTTGTTGAAAATTAAATCGAATTAAATAAAACAAGCGTACTAATTAATTTTATGGAATGATGTTTCCCTAAGTAAATAAACTAGTTCGAAATAAAAAGAAAACTAGTTTGACCCACATTCCAGCGTAACAGCTGATCGTTGAAAGTAAAGTGTTTGTCCCCTCTTGTTTAGTGTGTGACAATTGATTGTTTAGTAGTGAATAAAGATTCCCCTTCGTGACATTCCGCTTATCTCAGTAAAGTAAGCAACTAGAATTAGAAATAATCTAAGGTTGAGTATGGGATCAACTTTAGATTATCTTAAGTATAAATAAGCGAAATAGATATAAGGAACGTAACACAGTCACAATGGCGCCGCACTGAAAAATTCTTTACTAGAGTTAAAGAAAGTAGCAGAAAACTAACTACTAGAGTTAGAGTATACAAGATGTAATCAGTCGGGCCATGATGTTGTGAGGTTACGTAAATTAGTAGTAGAAATAAAATTAAGTTAGATTTTAAGAAACAAGATAAAGGGAAGGTCACAGAAGAAAAGAAAATGAGTACCAAGAGCTGATCGTTTAAATAGAATTTAATGCAAAAGGTTTAATAATAATCTCTGTTAATAAATGTTTACAATGTATTAAAGTGTATAGGAAATAATTCGAGGTAAGTTGTTTTTAAAACCCCAAAGTAATAATAAGTGATTAATAATTGCTTAAATAGTAATAATTGCTAAATAAATCTTAAGTTAAACAAATTTGTGTAACGTGTAAATAAGTAGTAGTAAATCGTATCGCAGTAAATAAGAGAAAAGTGAATAATAATAATAAAAGTTACGTTGCATAGTGTAAACACCCCAGTTGTGGCAAGGTAGAGAAAAGGAAGCGTGTTCAGTATTGTATTAAGCAGCCACCCTCTCAATTGTATTAAAGGTTGCTCTCCCTAAACAATGAATGCCACCGCGAGTGGATTACTATGCATTGTGTAAAGTGTCTCCCCTTCCGCAAAGTTGTCTAGTAATTGTTAAAGAGTTAAATGAAAAGTATCTTCGTGAAATTCCGCTTCTCTCAAAACAGTGATCTAAAGTAGAGTATGGGATCCTCTTTAGATTACATTAGAAATAAGTTTATGATATATAATCCAGAAGTGATTATACATGTTAAGTAACGAGTCACAACGGCGCCGACTGAAAAGGATAATGATGAGCCAAGAGAGCCAAGAGATCATTTTTTAAATGCTGAAAGCTAACGTGTAGAGTTAGAGTAAGCTGATGTCAGTCGGGCCACGATATTGTGAGTTGCTGAAATTAGGGAAATTAGTATTATGAGTAAGTACTGTATTTAGTGAGAAAAAGGGAATTTCACGGAGGAGGAACATTTAAATGAGAATTAAGATCATTTAAAGAGAATTTAAAACAAATAAACCGTGCAATAATAATAAAAGATAATAATAATAAGAAATTTCATATGGAACTCCCCAAGCATACTCTCGGTACATAGCTGACCAAATTTTTAGGAGTCTGTGTTGGTAAGGAGGCGGAGTATGTGACGATTTAAATTGTGACATTTACAGAATAAAAAAAAATTTAATTAATTAAGGTTGCGTACAATTAACCATTTAAATCTCACAATAATAATAATAAAAACATGTAGGTACTAAGTGTGAATGGAAGAAGTAATTAATAAGGGCAAAGTATCCATAAAGAAAAGGCATATTGTAAATAATTATTATGTTCGTATTTAACCCTTTGCTTGCTATCAAGCGCCTACCTGTTGATACCGGACTCGACATGTTTTCCGAGTCTACTGTAATTAAAAATAATAGAGTAAACTAATGTTAATAATTAAAGTATCTGTAGACACAGATAGTAACTAAAACAATTAATTTAAATGATGTATTTTTATCTAGCGATAGTCAGTATAAATAAAAAAGTTTATTTAAAGAGAAACAGGAACTATATATGCTCGTGGAATAAACACCCCACTCTCTCTTGTCATGTACAAGGTTAGCGGACGAAAAATCGCTCTCTTGCGATGACGACGCCCAGCTGTGCAGACGCACGAGCAAAATGCTCTGTTCAAAAGTTATACAATTTGTTGTTAGTGTGGATTAATTAATTATTATTTTGTATTTTACTAACTGTTACAAAAAGTGTAACATGTAGCGTTAACAAAAAGAAAATTCCAAAAACTTTGTAACAAGAAGAAAGATGTAACTACAAACGACGAGTGTTAATAAAGAAAAAACGATGACTGCAATCTTCACCGACGGACGAATCTTTTCAACATCTGACCTGTGGTCATGGACCATCTAAATGAGAACTCCAGTATACCCTACCGATGATGCAGTTCGAGACATCTGAGAATCGACGAGTAAAGGCGTAGAAGACTCTACCTATGCTGCAGACGTATTAAGCCATGAACAACAGAGACCAGACCAAGACGAGGACGACGTTTTAGGACTCCCAAGACGGAACCACATGGAGGCGATTACTACATCCAAAAATAGAGGTGACTCGATAGCACGTCTATCGAGGAATAATGATAATAGTTTTTGTAACACAATACTCTATTTAAGAGACTTTCAGAGACGATTGATTTTATAAGAATATAAAAACTTAAATTTGAGAATTTAATTGTAACTATTCAATATCATTCAATTGTAACAGTTTAGATATTAACGTAACGTAGTGTGATTAATACCATTCTTCTAACGGAATATATATAAAGCAAGAAGGTAAAAGTCTTGCAAGATAAAATTTTGAATTAAATATAATTAAAAGATTAGAGACTAAATACCAATGGTTACCCGGATCCGGGGGTATAGCTAGATAAATTTGTTGTGATCCCATATTCTAAATAAAGCATTTCACTTAATTTTAATAATTTAATTAATAATGTCATGGGATCTGTTCTTTGGAGTAAATGTTATATTTCATATGTTTAATAAAGCAAGTCTTCTTGTTACACACATATACTGAGTATATAAATCAACAGTTTCACCTTCCCTGATTCCTTGTATGTCTTACTGTGTGTTGTTCTGATTTAAATTTCAGCTCGTCTCGAATAAGGCAGCCTGAAATAATTGGCAGAACCAATTATTTTGGGTTCCCTCCGTTATAACTCTAAAGAAGAGGTTATAATGCATTCACTACACTTCTGCTAAAAAGAGTGGAGTGAATTGTTTACAAATTTAAATAATTTATGCATTTTAAGAATATGTTATTATGAACATTTTAACAAATGATTTATTTTAATAAGCTAAGTGATATTCTGTAAAATTAAACTATTTAAAAACTGTATGTATATCATGCATGAAACACTTACTGTTCATTTAAAACTTATACTAGCAAGGCAACACACTTAATACAAACATATCAAAATGAAAATCAAACACTTAAAAAATACATGAAACAAACCTATCCACTAATCCAGATAAGTATTTGTCTGCAACACGACGTATTTGTTTATGTATGTGGTTAAAGTTAATCAAGAGAAATTGTGCATGCGATTCCAGTTCCTTTTCTCTAATTTCATCCTTTGGCTTTCGGGACATTGTATCCAAAAATATAGTAAAAACACGGTCTCCAACGCTGAAATTACAAAGAAGCTCATTAGTTACCAGTCTCTATGCACCTCATATAGTGGTGTGCAAATTAATGTAACTTTATAGTGTAGAGAGAAATTTCAGTTAAGCTGATTACACTGGTCTTTGGAAGGTCACGTCTTTCTTGATTACTTTGTAAAGAGCTGTGCTCACACAGTTGTTTGTCTTGTCATCTAGTGTGAATTTACATATGCAAAGTTTTATAAAAGCTATTAATTAAATTTCTGTAATGTTTGTGCTCAGTGCATAATATTTGACTATGGTCATTCCTTCTGATGGATCTTACAGCAAAAAATCTGAACTGAAATCATAACTCTTATAAGCATTCTTTAACATCACAACACATTTCACTGTTTCATTGCAGAAGAGAAAAGTCTGCAATTTATTCAGAAAGCAGATGGAGAAACTATCTGTCCTAGGCACACTGTTCAGTTGGTGAAACATCCAGTAAAATAATATTTTGGGAACGTTTTTTGTGGAAGGACCTCATTGGCTTGTTCCTGTTGATGGAATAATGACCTACAGAAAAATGCATAGCGATTCTGAGGAAAGCGATTGGCCTCCTGTGGAACACACAAAAGTGGGCGTTTCAGCAAGACCTCAATCCATGTCTTCTCAAAGCACAGCAAAAAATTCATGATTGACAATAATACCCATTTGTTAAACCTGCCAAAAATTTACTTGATCCAAACCCAAATTTTATGGGTACTTTTGAAAATGGGATATAAAGAGGTAGTCTGCACAACAAAGGAGAAAATGATTATCAGTGCAATGCATGTACGGTTTAGGGATTAAAAAATGATAGAACACTATACAATCAATCAATTCAATCTATTCTAAAAAAAGAGTGAAAGAGGAGTTAAAAATTGGTGGTGGACGTATCACATACAAACAAAATGTACAGTGTAGATTCATAAGTAAAAAATGAAAATCTCTTGAAATTTAAGTGTTTCCATTAACTTGCATACCACACAAATTAATTACAATACTGTATAATATCTGTTATAAAACCAGATACTTTACCTGTTACTATCTGGTACTACAAAAACATTTGTTCAAGAAAGAATAATACTAATTAATTATGAAAATTAATACATTCAGGATAGAACAGTTGATTATCATCTATAATACAATTACATGATTACACTCACTGTGTTACCTACTACCGCACTCTTAGCATCACACTCTACACCAATGACTGCATATAGATACATACATATATATATATATATATATATATATATATACACACACACACATATATCAAACAAAGTTAATAGGTGTATTGTTATACGAGGCTTATCCAGAAAGTAAGTACTGTACTGTTTGGGCATTCAGAAAATTATACAAATTATTTTCAAATTACAGGTAATTTATTTTTCAAAAATTCTACATACCTTAATCTACGTTTCTACATAGTCACCATGCAAGTTGAGACGTTTGTCGTATCTTGGCACTAATTTTAATATGCCCGCTTCAAAGAATTCAGCTGCCTGCAACTTCAACCACTGCTGGACGTTTCCCTTTATCTCATCATCACTTTCAAACTTCTGGCCGGCAAGAAATTTCTTCAGACGGAAAAACAAATGGAAATCGCTGGGAGCCAAATCTGGACTGTAAGGAGGATGACTGAATTGTTCCCAGTGAAATGAATCAACAAGCGCTGTCATTACACGTGCAGTATGCGGTCGCGCATTGTCATGCACAAACACCACTCTGGAAGTCAGTAGTCCACACCTTTTGTTTTGTATTGCTCGCTGTAACTTTTTGAGTGTTTCACAGTAAACTTCTGCGTTGATTGTTGTGCCTCATTCCATAAATTCCTCTAACAAATTTCCCTGACAGTCCCAAAAAACGGTGCACATGATTTTTTTTGCATGATTGCCTTTGCTTTCTTGGCTTTCGGGGAACCAGTATGCCGCCATTGCAGTGACTGTCGTTTAGTTTCTGGTGTCTCGTAAGAAACCCATGTTTCATCACCAGTGACAATTCTTTTCAAAAAACAATTTCCATCTCTTTCATAACGCTGCAAAAATTCCAAGGCTGCTCCCATGCGTTTCGTTTTGTGACCGTCCGTTAGCATTTTTGGCACCCATCTCGAACACAGTTTTTTGTAGTGTAAATGTTCAGTCACAATTTCGTGTAATAAAGATCTAGAAATGTTTGAAAAATCCATTGACAAATCAGAAATTGTGAATCGCCTATTGGAACAAACCTTCTCGTCAACACTGCGCAGCAATTCTTCATTGACTAAGGACGGGTGACCACTACGTTCCTCGTTGTGAACATTTTCTCTTCCATCGTTAAACATCCTAACCCACTTTCTCTCCATACCTTCACTAATCGCATTCTGTCCATAAACTTCACAAATCTGACGATGAATTTCATAAGGATGAAGATTTCTCGCATTCAAAAACCTAATAACTGTTCTTATTTCACAACTGGCGGGCCGATCGATTTTTTTAAACATGATTACCGATGTGTAATAAACGTAAATCAGAACATAAACAAACAATATAGCTTGGCTATTTCGTCATCGAATAGAAGGAAGTAACTACGCATACACGACCTTCATACTACAATATACATGGGATATATGTGCAGATGGTACTTACTTTCTGGATAAACCTCGTACATCAGGAACAGGTTTTTGTTCCTGTGGTTATATAGGTTTATATATATATATGTCAAAATTAAGATATCAAAGGTATTAAGATTAAGATATTTAACATACCATCATTAAGATATCAAAAATAAATAAAAACGTGTGTGTGTGTGTGTGTGTATGTGTGCACGCGCGCGCGTGTGAAGTTTTATCCACAAAAAGCCTATTTCTAACCCACTGCCAATATCTGCTGCCAAATTCTTTCACAAATAACCTCATTCTCAAACTGGACACAAAGCAACCTAGGGGCACTGGAATGTTTTTTTTAATCTGATCTGAGGATGTAAAATACTTGAAAATGGTAACTGACAGCCACTGGAACTGATAAATATAAATTTGTCTTTCTTGGATAGCTACACATATTTCTTATACCACACCACACAATTATGCAAAAACCTACACTACACATTACAAATACAGTAATGTGTGTGTGTGTGCTTAGCACATAAAACATACAAGGGTAAGTCAAAAAGTAAAGGCAAATTTGTAAAAAGGAACTTTTTATTGTGAAAACAAGATGACAAGTAACATCATTTCTCTACATAATCTCCCTCAACTTCTATGCACTTGGTCCATCTGTTGACAAGCTTCGTAATTCCGTCCTGGAAGAAGATTTGTGGCATCGTGCACAGCCTCCACAACCTCGTCATCCGACGAAAACTTGGATTCACGCAGGTGCTCCTTCATCGGACCAAAAAGGTGAAAATCACTTGGAGCTAGGTCAGGACTGTACGGCGGATGCTCCAGCAGCTCAAAACCAAGATCTTGAATGCACTGGATCGTTTTCTCCGCAGTATGACGACGGGCATTGTCCTGAAGCAAAAGCACACCTTTTGAAAGTTTTCCTCGCCTCTTTGTTTTGATTTTGGGTTTCAGATCTCGCAGTAGCTCACAGTAGCTGTCACTATTCACTGTTTGACCTTTAGGAGTGTAATGAAGTAGAAGTGGACCTTTCATAACCCAAAACACTGTCATCATCAACTTTCCTGCAGAAACTTGTCTTTTGAACTTTTTTGCTGTAGGCGAGGACGGATGTTTCCACACCATACTTTGCCGCTTACTCTGTGGTTTGAAGTGATGGACCCACATCTCACAACGGTTACTATGCGACTGAGAAACTCTTCTCCTTCCTCTTCTAAACGCCTTAAATGTGATTTCAAAATTTCCAAACGTTTCTGTTTGTGCTGGTCTGTCAGTCGATGTGGTACCCAACGAGCACTCACATTGCGATAATTTAGTGATTCGTGGATGATTGCAACTGCTGAACCGTGGCTAATGTTCAACGCATGCGCAATATCATCAATTTTGACATGACGATCATCATGAATCATTCGCTCAACTGTCTCAATGTTCTTGTCCGTATTCGAAGTGGATGGCCTACCTGAACGCTCTTCATCGCAGATAGATACACGAACATTTTTAAAGTGATTTATCCACTCATAAATTTTGCTGTTCACTAAGACAGCTCTCACTGTACTGCTGCAGCATTCTGCGAATAATCTCCGCAGGTTTAGTCCCTTCAGAGTGCAGAAAACGTACCACTCCCCTCATTTCTTCCTTGGTGCACACGGACAACGGGGCACTCATTTAATAAAATGCCCTGAAATCACTACGAATGGAGCTGAGCACTGAAACAACACAGCTAAAGAACAATAAAACTTTGAGGTTATGATATGTCATTGTTCATCAGTGCTGCCATCCATTGGAGCAGGGAAAATAAAATTTGCCTTTACTTTTTGACTTACCCTATACATCATACAACTGGCATAAGAACAGTACACAGAATATACCATTATATAATACTTCAAACAAAATGTTTCTGAATGTCAGAACAATAATTTTTACAAGTTTTATTTATATTTTCAGAAACATTTACTATACACTCACATCCTACAGAAAAGAGCTCAAATAAATGGGAATTACAAGGTTAATATTTACCATAAGTCCATTACTTAATACGGTTTAAAGTTACTAATGAACTGTGACTCCGCTGAATCATCAATTATACATTTTTTTTATAAATAAATATTTTAAGTAAATGTGAATTCTCTTATCAGTTTAAATTACAACTGGTTAGAAATGAATCAAGAAAACATGGAACACTACTCAAACAACTACTGTCCAAACCTTAGTTAAAAGTTAAATCTTTACTCTGTCCAAATACTACAATTACTGAAATATCCAACACATTGTTAATAAGTGTTTATTTCTGTTAACAAAATTTAACTGTCACTCAAAATATTCAAAAAGTGTTTTTGTTTTTTCATGGCTGGAGTTTAATCTTGTCTTTTGTTTTCATTATCTGTGAATGAGGTATATATATTATATATCAATTACCTTGTTGATATAGTCAAGATAATCACTGAAGAAGCCAAAGCTACTGCACATACAGCCTAAACACTTGACTCCAAAACAACAATGGTTAAAGTCCAAAAACCAAAATACACAAGATTATTTGAACAGTGTATCTACAGAGTACAAACTTTTGATCACAATTCTCTTACTTTTGATTGCCATATACAAGAAGCACATAAACATTAATAATAAAAAATAATAACATAAAATTATAACCATGGATTCAATTTAACACAATTTATTTGAGCTTAGTGAGTGTGATCCAAACCACAACTACTGAATTCAGTTGTACACACTTGAACAATTCTGTGGTATACATGAACATAATGTAATAAACAAAGTTAATACGTGTATAAATTAAAACAATTGTGGATTGAAAATTTCATTAGTATGGTATATGACAAAACAATAAAAATACAGTGTATCAATATACACAACAGAAATACATTAGGTGATTACATAACTGTACAGGCTCCTCCCTGAAGAAGATAAAATAAAATTCACAAAAAATGGGAGATTTTTATAATATAAGATACATAACATTTTCATAATATCAAGTTCATAATATAATAAACTAAAACAAAGGGAACAATTAGAATTTTAAAAAATTAACAAATACTTTTAACATATTCATCAACATTAATCATTTAAATAATTGAAATTTACCCATTTACCTGCAGATGCACTGCCACATTCCAGCTTTATCCTTCTGAATAGCCGTGTCTATAAGATATTCAAGGATAGGCTGTAAACTAGGTTCAGACGAGTTCTCTACACGCATTGTTTCTAACCAATAAACAGAAAGCAAATATGTGCACTGAGCAAAAGACAATTTGTTAACAACTGCTGTTACTTCAGGTGGATTCTCCAGCAGCATCAAAATCTGTGACTTGAATTCCTGAAGCTGATTCTAAAACCAAACAGAACAATTAAGTGTATGAAATTAAAACTGCAGTTTAATCAAATTATTATACACTAAATACTATATAACACTTTCACAGTGATATCCAGCATTATAAACAATTCATACACAGTCCTACATACATAGTAACTCTACACAGTCCTACATACATAGTAGGACTGTTACAACAGTCAGACAGATCATCATGTTTTATGATGGTCACATAGATTGTCATCTTTGAACAGTAAAATACAAAAACTGAACAGCACAGAAATCATTAATTACAACTTTTCAACTATACTGGTGTTTCACGATAGATCAGTCTATCAATACTTGCTTCAAATTCATGAGGAGTCTCTCTGGAACACAGTTGTATCGCTCTCGGTTGAGCATAATACATATTGCACAGATGCTGGTCACCATAATGTATAGCAAAATTTAAAGTTAAGGGCATGGAAATGCGCGAAACACTTATGGTAAGAGGGGAAAGCCGATGTGGATGGAGTCGCTGTGAGATGTGAGAAGAGAATTGTTGTTATCAGCGACAGTGTAGCCAACCTATGTACATCATTTCTAATAGCAACAAAAACTAGCGACTGTTAAAGTTTGTTTGTAAATGTGTCACCACGAATCTCTATCTGAGCACGTGCGTGCATATGTGTGTGTGTGTGTGTGTGTGTGTGTGTGTGTGTGTGTGTGTGTGTGTGTGTGTGTGTGTGTGTGTGTGTGTGTGTGTGTGTGTGTGTGTGTGTGTGTGTGTGTGTGTGTGTGTGTGTGTGTGTGTGTGTGTGTGTGTGTGTGTGTGTGTGTGTGTGTGTGTGTGTGTGTGTGTGTGTACCTACAGTCACATGAACGAAAAAGTTTCGTCTTTATAGATAATGGAGCGTTCTTCTTCTCCAAATTTTTTTTTAATTTTTTGTAAATTGTATGCGCTTTAAGCGTATTTCGTGTCTTCCGCATATAATCTTTTTATTACAGCTGGTTTTATTCCATCTGTTGAAAAATGAAAATGTGCGTAGTATCATATTTTATTTATAAAATAAACAGTAGTCCACTTTGAAAGCGTAAAGATTTAAGAAAACAATTTTACTTTTAAATGTAAATAATGCATATACAAAAATAAATATAAGCAGTACACTTATTTATCTATGTTTACAAACAAAAGTGAAATAAATCAATCAATAAATACAATTGGAACAGTACACATATCGGAATTTGTTGCTGTTACCGGTACATATCAGAATGTTTTATAAACATATCTGAGTGTTCTTTGGTTCTGTCATTTTGTACTGCTGAGACGTAAAAAACTACAGCCTTCCTGACCGTTCTTATCACAATGGAATTTGCAAACTGTACACTTCCACTCCTTAATTACACTCGACTATCTCTCCAGTTTATCATTACATAAAGGAACGCGTTCTTCGTATTAATTTAATTGCAAGAATCTTTTTAATCCTGGACAACAAGAAACTGTTTCTAGAAGAAGTAAAAAGCAAGTAATTTCAATACAGAATTTTAGGAAAAGAATATGTTTTAAAATCTTTTAACACTAAAAGTGTTACAACCGGTAAAGAAACAGATGAATGAGAAAGGAGATAATTTATGTTCCACCAGCTAGCAAACAACGTTTTACTGTAAATAAAGCAAAAAGTTGAAGTTATAACAAGCGATGTTCAATATCTATGAAATTTCTTTCATTTCAGTACTATATTTCAGTTTATTTTTATGCAGAATTTGAGTGCGTGGGCGCGCACACACACACACACATACCGGTACACATGTTTTTCATTATAATACAGCTAATATTCTACTATTATTTCTGTCCTTTTTTATAAATATTTACATTTATTTTAAAGAAACGCGAGACTTTAATAAAACACCTCCAGGCCCATTCAAGAATGTGGGAAAGCTAGCATGAATAGTTTTTAAAAAAGCTTATTCAGTTAGCGTATTTTGACGCTCAGGCCTACCTGTATCCAATTTTTCTTAGAAGAACTCTGAGGGAACTAATTTGGCCCTTGAAGTTAATGTTTTCTCTAATGATGGGTAGCAATGCGCTTACCATTGGATGCCTCTTATGAGTGATATGGAACTGATTAACAGTCCGACGTATAACGTGGGTGTCAAAGTCGTCCACACTTGTCTTGGGACTAACCTGGGGCTTGGTCTTAAACTGTCCTCCTTCCAATTTTTCTCCCTCCTTTGCGATACGTGATAACGTGCGGGTAGATATTCCAGTTGCCACAGTAACTCATTCGAAAACACTTTTAATTAGAATTTTTATTCCTACAGCCGCTTCTCTTCTCATGAATTTAAAACATTAAACATTACTTCCCGTGCTTGATTATGAATAACTTTCCTGTATTTGCTAGTTGAAGGAGAAGTATCCATTTTAACAAATCTCATTACTGGGTGATAACACAAATAATTATGATAATACGTAATTACAAAATAAAAACTACCAATAGAAATTAACTAAAAAATTAAATAACTATTAAAAATGAGTGACTGTAAAACAACGATACAATTAATAATAAATTGAGATAATAATAACAAATGCAAGACTGAAATAGCATGTAACACAGTAACTAACAATGTACTGGTAACTAAAACATCACACGCAAGTTGGCAACACCTACACTTGCATACCAACTGATTCTCCATTACCCTCCCGCCATTCACAATTTCAAAGTGGACTCGTCCATCCATAAATTGGTTTCTGCGCATATGGCCTTAACTTTCAATTTTACTGTAATTCCAGAGCTTCACTTAATAAAGTACTGCTGTTCTGACTAGGTGGTCCTTTCTGTAGTAGATCTTTGGCAAGTCATTTCAAAGCAAGGTGAAGTGAAATTGCTTTCTCTTTCTCTATCCAGTGATTTGCAAACATACTGGCTTCAAAATGCCAAAGATATGTCATCCAGTGAGTGCCTCCATCAAACGTTTAGGCCTTGACATGAACTGGCCCAACTACAGGCACAGCAACTTTTCTATTATCTCATTTTCTGTGTCTTTCTCTGTTTTTATTATTGGTACTATAGTTTGAACATTTTGTTTTGAAGTGCATGGCTGTACTTTCAATAATTATTCTATTTCACTTTTAATTTGATCTCTAATATTTGCAATTGACTCTTCTACTACAACAAATATTTTTGTTTGTTGACATTGTTTCTTCTGAACTTGACGTGGATTTTTGAAATAGTTGACACCAATTGTTTAACTCCAGTTATTTTTACCTGTTGACTACTCAGCTCACTTTTCTCTGCAATGTTCTCTTTTTTTCCCATTCTGATCAAGCGATAGTGCTTTCCTGTCATTCCTCTGCTTGCAGCAGTAGTAAACAATAGTTCCTTTGTTTGGAAAGCTTCCATCATCTGACTGGAATCCACCTTATATTTATCACTGACCAAACACATACTAACCTCTTCTAAGGTACAAAGTGTTCTCTAGTTCCACAGTTCAAAAGTCCTATTCCATTTCTGACATGACTGTTACGATATTGCAGGGATTTTCATGTTTTATGATGGTCTCATGAATTGTCATGTTTGAGACAGTAAAATATTGGACACCACAAGAATCACTAATAAGAACTTTCATAATAAACAAATTTGAAACAATAAATAAAACAATAGCAAACACTTATAACAATTCTTCAAGTTTATGATTGTGTAATATACTCTAATATAACAAAGAATAAATATTACCCCACTAACACTGTCGCAAACATAATACACTAAAATTCAGCAGACAATAGTTCACAATAATTACTTTACTAAACTGCTTTTAACACCTGAAGTGAATCGTGAGATACAACAACTCTGCAACACCTTTTATCACTCCGTTATGTAATCTTGAACTGACTGACTGGCCGCTTGTCAAACACCAGTATCCATACCCCTGCCACAGTAGTGAGATACGGTTGTGAGATGATTCTACCACTTTCTGACTAATGGTAATTACTTGAAAATTTAGTTTCTGGGTTACAGCCTGAACTTCAAAAAGAAAATATGAGTATAAACAAAACTAAAATAAAATTTTATTTTGTTAATATCATTATACAGTATGGGATATAAATGTGTTAAAACAGTGACTGATTAAGAAAGAAGGAGTGAAACCAAGGAGTGAGAGTCATGGGTTATGAATGATCATACAGTAGTGTATCCACTCACATCTGTAATGACTTGTAGCAAACTAAGACGTTTAAAACCTCACAACAAATGATCCTAAAGATATGTCAGATATATATTACTAGCATATTAAATATGAAGAGAAACTTTGTGAAACATGTATATATTATTAAAAAATTATACACATACTAGAAAAATAAAAAACAGAAAATGTGAGATATAAACTAGTATGATGAAAACATCATTTAACAAATTGTAAATCATATTTCAGATGAATGAAACAATAAATTTGATTTTGAAGCAACTGTACACACATACATAATCCAAACTGATGCTTATATAATGCTGTAAATAATCAATAATATTTTTACAAAATCTGTTATCAATTGTTTTACATCATATTTTAAGAATGTTTATATCTTGTGTATAAATAAAATGCTTCTAGTAAAACAAAATACTAACCAATGAAACACTATCATTTCTTACTGCTGAAGTGTACTGTAACTCTCGCATTTCTGATCTTGAAGACGTCTGTGACACTAAGTATGGAGATTTGACAGCAATCTGTTTTACACCTTCGTACCACTCAGCTGGCCACAGGCCTGATAGCAAACAAACAACACGCTTGCATTGAACACTGATACAACTAATACTAATACCAAATGACACATTTCTAATAACAACAATTTTACAATCACGTTAACAACCTATTTTACACTTGCATGTGAGTAAAAACTTATCGACAACCATGTTACCTTAATATTATTATTAACAACAAACGTTTCATCCAATCTAAGATCTAGCACCATCAGTGGTAAAGCTGATGGAAAAAACACCAAATCACCTGTAACGGTACAGAATTGTGAGCCACCCCAGTTTAATTTTATATTCATTTAAATCATCATATTAAGCACTTTTCAAATTGCCAGACTTTCACCTGTAAGGAGCCTCCAGTACAGCAATGCAACATACATACAGTCAGCCAAAACAATTGCCAGACGCATTGCGTAACCGCCAGCAGCAGCCTTGTGACACAGTCTACAGTCTGCTGTGTGTCATCAGAGAGTGAACAGACAGCCAGCATTCAGATAGTAAAGTTTTGTGAATTGAAAAATAGTGGCCTCGGGAGTGTAAGATAGGCTGAAATAATTAGTAGGCCTATCTATCTATTTAAACAACTCAAAAACAGTTCCGCGCGGCCAGTCTGCAAAAAATTAGTGCGAATAAAATTAATTCGGCCGACTTAATCATAATGTATAATGTGGAACCAATAAAACAGTAAGGGCCTTTAAACACAAACAGTAAACATATTAAACGAGTACCGGAGTGCGTGAGATCGAAGCAAGTATTCAACACCAGTTCGCGCAACCAACCCTAGGAGTACGCTGCGTATGGGTAACTAGAAACATTTAATATGCATATTAAAACCAATGCCAACTAACCGGTGATTATTCGTTATAAAAGGAAAATATATAACACCAATACTTTGTACGATAGAGTTCTCTCAGGGGCGGAGTTTATTTAAAGATCAATGTAACAGAATGAGTGTGCGTGTGCTAAGATAGAGGTTATCCACTGGTTCATTTTCAATGTTTTAATTATTTAACAATATCACTTATAATAGTAACCAAAATAAAACTCAATAGAGATAAGAAATAATTTCAACCAGTTGTACTATAGTTGAAAGATTGTAATAACGTAAAAGAACGGCGAATTTTTGATAAATAAAACTAAGTATGTGTTTTAGACAGTATCACATGTGTTAACGTAATTATTGAACATATCAAATCCAAGTAATCCTTTTTGCAGCTGTTTTCGTCTGAAAGACTCTGGAATAAAAACCCTAAGGTAAGAGATGATAATAATTTAATTAATTGAGTAGTTTCACACCTCTTTATTTGTCTAGAGATGTTTACTTAGTTTTGGGGGTCACTTTTAAAATGTGGACACAACCAACAGAAATTGACAATAATGACTACATAACACAAATCAAATATAATAACAATAACAATAATAATAATAATGCTGGCAATAACACTGACAAAAATTAATTAAAACTGGACTTCAGAAATCATACATAAATTGTAATAGACCTACTACACAAATAATAACAATAAAAAAAAATACTTTTTTCTGTTATTGCTACTTTGCTCTTGTATGTTTAAAAACTATCTTAACTACTTTTGCTATTTTTAGAAATAACATAACCAGATACACTTGGGTATATTATTAATTTATTCAAACTTTTATGTAAATGATAAATATTTAATGTTACATAATTTTTAGTAGTTGTGTGTGTGTGTGTGTGTGTGTGTGTGTGTGTGTGTGTGTGTGTGTGTGTGTGTGTGTGTGTGTGTGTGTGTGTGTGTGTGTGTGTGTGTGTGTGTGTGTGTGTGTGTGTGTGTGTGTGTGTGTGTGTGTGTGTGTGTGTGTGTGTGTGTGTGTTTCAGCTTAAATGACACCTCTTCTTATCTTCTCATTTTCTCTTTTTGCTGGCTCTGTACTCTATATGTAAAAGTATTTTTCTTAGTACCGGTATATTAATATTCATGAATTGCACTGCTGAAAACTGATTTCTGTATTATCTTATGTAAGTGCAATATGGAATATAGTATCAGCTCAGAACTTTCTTTAACTACTTCTGACATCTGAGGTATTTATGGAACTACATCTTAAGTTGTTGTCAGTAACATCAAAATTGGTTAGGAACAATTACCAAAATAGAATATACACAAATCCAATAACCAGGAAATCCACAGAATACACAAGTTATTTTAGTATAGTAATACAGTTATGCCACAGCTTTACTGGTATCTTATGGCAGTAACAAAACATTCTTTACTTTCATTCTGAAAACACTATGGTACATGTGTTTTCATTTTTTTATGTTAAACTGAACTCAAAAAATAACTCCTTGATGTTTGCAAATAAAAAAGGTTTGATGAAATAAGATGTAAATTTTAAGGTGGATATTGCCGAAACTCACAGCCTAATTTCAGACAAGCATAACCCTGAAAAGCACTCTTTTATTCTTTAAACTATTATAATACACACTCGGAACTTGTACATGTTTGACGCTAGTTTAGCTTCTCATGAACAAAACTGAGTGAAATATAGCAACACTTACAGTACAATTTTCAGCAATTCTTTCTAATGTAATTTACCTATATTCTTCAAATAAGTTCAAGATTCCTGAGCTGGAGTCAAAATATTAGTACCATTAGTAATAACATTTTTTAGCCCTTTTGAACTGTTCAAACCACTTTTAAAAACTACATGAATCAAACAACTTTTACATATCATCTGAGCATACGAGAGTAAATTTCACATATTCTTTCATCTTCCAAAACTAGAAATCTTATCAATGAAAGCTGTTCTTCTAAAGTGCATTTCTCCAAAAGACAGCTTGCCACATTATTGAATAACTAAATAGTTACACTATAGTAACTATAGTACATTAGTAACTATATAGTTACCATTATTGAATGACTGTATATTTAAATAGTTATCAATCAGCTGTTACAAATTCCAGCGATGCCAATTTATGATTGTTAAAGTTAATATTTTTTAATCACACACACACACATGCGCACGCACACGCACCTACTTTATTGTTTTATCTTTTGAAGACAATGAGAATTCACAATAACCAATCTCTTATTTATTATTATTAACATCATCACCTAATCCCTAAAGAAATTAAACGTGTTTATTCTTACCAGATTCTGTGGTGAATCCCATGACAACACAGTAAAGCCAGAAATCTCTGAACAGTTTATGAAGTCGTGGTTTAGGTTGGCGTATCATTGGCAATCGCCGTAGTAAAACGGCAATGACAGGAATTAACATTCCAAGATTTCCTGCACTACTTGATGCCTGCACAAATCATTTGTAAAGTTATAGAAAATTTGTTCCTAATATACAATACACATGGCTAAGTGGTTGTTTCTTAAAGGTAGAAAATCAGGAATTATTTTTTGTGTACATTCTTATTACACCTTGTGTTACTAAAAATAATTTCTCTTTATTATATGCCATATAATGTGTGATATGACTATCGTGCACTAACAAAAAATAAAGACCACACTCCACCATAACTGTCTAACACAACATTTAAAACTGATTCTGGTTCTGGAACTGAGTTTGCTGCCTTTTAAAAAAGTTCTAATTCTATTGCTAAGATCCAGTGGTGGTACAGCTTTTAGTATCGATATGTTAAAGCCTGGACTTTTCAATATCTGCAGTAAGACTTGTGAGTTAAGGGTAAGCTATAAAAAATCTATTATATACATAAACTATTAGATCTAACCTCTAAATCCTCACATCTGAGACAACATCTACATCTGGTAACACATGAGACAAAACTCTGACCTGTTCTAATTCCAAGGTTTATATACTAATCGCATTTATTTATAAACAATATTAATTTATCTGTCCAACTGTACAAGTCAGTATTAACATCTAAACTTTTCAAAATTACCATGTGTTCAAGTTAAGTTTCCTGTTTTCAACTGAGAGGTGTGAACACAACTAATTAAAAATGTTTCTATATCACTAAATATGCCACAAAATAAGATTGGCATGTCAAACTTACTGATTTACTGACTGTTACACTAACATTACTGATATGACTGATGTTACTGACATTACTTACTGCTGAAAGTTACTGACATTACTAGGAAAACATAATGACCTGATTATAAATCACAAAAGAAATAATGATAAGAATTTCCTGATAAATAAACAGGCCTGTAACTGTTTCTCCACATATGTTTTACTTACAAAACATTGTAGAGAAAAACTAACATTTAGAATGTATTGAACAATGGTAATCTTAATATATTTTCCGCACATAATACCAACTGTCATACCTTATTGGAGGCGGGTGCTTTTTCTGAAGCTCGTCTACCTTCTAATCCAAGCTGAACAAACAATTCCAATAAACGGACCAATAATTCATTCATTTCAGCATCTCCTTGTAGATTGGCAGCTATATTTGCTAATGCATTGATAACAGCTCCAGATACATGCCTGAAATAATTCAAAAATGCAAACATACCACAACACAATTTAAATGTTTTCATTTAGTCCAAAAAAACGATTCCAATTAACTATTTTACATAATACATGCTTTCACTAACTATTCCAATTAAAAAACAAACAAAATTTGTATGTTACCTGTACTGATTTGTATGGTCGTTGCTGTAAGCAGCATTACTCGCTTCAACTGTAATTGTTACGAACATCCGCATTATTTCCTCATACACATTCGCCTAAATACAAAATAATTTTATTTATTAATATCTCACATATTAAACAAATTAATAACTAAGCATAAGTGAAGCACAACTGCTGTTTAAAGTTTCAAGAATTTTAGCATTATTATTATTATATTTGCAATATAAAACATATGACAAACATGTTTTATGTAGCAAAAAATGCTTTCTTAGTGTATTTGAAAACATGTAACACACAAAAACATGTACTAAATAATTTTTTAAAATAACAAATGCATAATCATGTTATAATAAACAATTTTAAAAGGCCTTTATACCTCTTTATGTTCTTATACAAGTCAACTATTTAGACATAACCATCACAAGAAACAATAACCATCTACAATAAGCAATATACAGAAAACCAACTGCCACTAACATCATTATACCTAACCATTCTGATCACCCACCACAACATAAAATGGTAGCTTTCTATTCACTATTTAACAGAATGTATAAAATACCCCTAATCAGGAAACAAATAAACAAGAAATATACCAAATTGCTTATGAAAATGGATACAATAAAAATAATATAACAAAATTGAAAATAAAATTAAATATAAAATAAAAACTGAACAATTAAGAAATAATCAAAATGAACAACACATAAATAATAACTGTGCCGAGTTTTGGAATGCTCGGCCCTTTTCCCAGTTAATTATGTGACGGCCATTGCGGGGGTTTGTGAATTAATTATTTGAGCGGAGTATACGCTGTTATCTGCATACTTTGTGGCCGATATGTGCGCGCTCTATGAGGAGTGATACGCAGCGTTTTACTTGTCACTGCTCTGAGCAGTTCTCACCAGGCAGCCGAACGCGACGCAGCTACCAATTTCTCCCGGCGGCCACCAGTTTGATTTTTGTTGTCTGCTAATATCTATCATGACTAGATAATCGACTACGCGACTCTTCGGGTTCCCGACCTAAGACGAATCTCGATTCACTTCAGCGGGTGGCCGAACTTCTGCCACCAATGGTATTACACGAGTGATTCTCCGTCTGTGCCGTCGGGAGGAAGAAATGGACAATACATCAGGTTTTGTGTGCCGGATTTTACCAGGTGACATTTAACCCATTTATCTATATTTTGGCCTCTATAATGTAGAACACCTTATTCTCTTCCTGGAACATCTCCAGTTAAAGTTGTTGGGACACAAGTCCAGCGAGACAATTAGTGCTTTTAAATTTTGTCAGTGTATTTTACTAAGGCTCAAGCCCCCTGAGTAAGTGTGAGCCCGGACAGGGTCATGCGCTACCGAATTTTGCTGAGAAATTTTCTTTAAGGGTAAAAGTGTGTGTGACTTAAGTTTACTGATTTATAGGGGGTGAATTATGCTTGCATTGATTAAGGGTATTCATAGCTATATGCGTTTCGTTTTTTTTTATTTTGATTTAAAGCTTTGGGGAGGTGCTGTAACCTGTGGACGTCACCCGTAGGTGCCGTTAGTAACAGGTCTATAGCATGTTTTAGGTTGCTGGATCTGGTGGTGCGCATGGCCTCGCCTGGGGCCAACCCAATTCTGTAGGAACATCTCAAATGTGTTTTATTAGGGGCTGATGTTATAGTTTTTTAATTAAAATTGTCATTATATATATATTTTATAAAAATTATCTTAACTCAGTAATAATTCAATATAAGTGAAATTTCATTCAGTTCTTTTACTGCCATAGCCAGTGTACTACTAGTTCAGTTGTTAATATGAGCACACTATTGGTTCAATCATAAACCGTATTATATATATTTTATAAAAATTATCTTAACTCAGTAATAATTCAATATAAGTGAAATTTCATTCAGTTTCTTTTACTGCCATAGCCAGTGTACTACTAGTTCAGTTGTTGATATGAGTACACTATTGATTTTTACTTCCAATCATAAATTCTGTTATACATTCGTACGGCCGTGCAGCCATGTTGACCTGGCCATGGCGCAGTCCTATCTGGGGGAACCTTTCTAAAATTTTGAATTCTTGTGATAATTTCATTGGTTGCAAGCAGTCATAACTGGACTGGTTAATGGTTTGATTTATGAAAGTTTTCTATGGAGGCTGGGCACTTTACCCTTTTACAGTAGTATGGGATGGGGATCTAGGTCACTGATACTGAAGATGGTATTCTTCGGCGGCATGGTTAAATGTCTATGAGCTGCCTGCCAGGTGAACATGTGTGTAGTATATATATGTGTGTATATCGATATGTGTGCGCTATGTGTATTTATGTAACTATTTATTTATGTGTATTTATGTATTTATATTGATCGATGTTAAATATTATTTATATTTGGGGAGATACTATTATGCTGATGTTTTACATGCATTATATTTTGATGAGATGATACGTGCATATTTTCAGAGGAGTGTAATGACAGGGAATGATACTTGCATGTTATTTGAAATAGTGAATAAAATTGCTATTGTTGCTAAACAACGAGTTTAATTGCAAGTCCCGTCATACCGGACCCAGCGCAGTTTTGGCTTCCCTAGGCTCCGGCCTAGTTTTAAATAACTAGTGGCCCCTCTTTCAAAAAAATAAAATAAAATAAAAATAAAAAAAAGGTTTTTTTTTAAGTCTAAAAGTTGAAAGAGGGCTTATAACAACAATAAAAAATGGGCCACATTCACATACATAAATAATAAAATGACAAAGGTAACAAAACTATTTAAAAACACAGACATTAAAATGGCATACAAAACTAATAAAAATAATTACAAAAACTAAATAAGCCACACAACAAAGATAATACAACAACCAATGGTATATACAAAATTGAATGCCAAGATTGCAATAAATGTTACATAGGACAAATTAAAAAAAAAAAAGAAAAACGTTACTTTGAACATCTAAACGCATATAAAAAAACAGAAATATATAAATCTAATTTGGCCGCACATGCAATAAACACAGGACATGAATTCCCAGACATATCAACATGACACTAATAAAACACATACCACACAAAGGCACCATAATGAACATCAGGGAAAATTTACAAATATACAAACACAAAACACAAAACAAACTAATACCTGAACAAACACAACTTGGTACAAAACATGACACAATTTTCAAAGCACTCAACATTGAAAATACATAAAATACAAATATATACACCACAATCACACACAATAATGCCAGCTTAAAATACCAAAAACCAACAGGAAACCATAACAACAACCAACCAACACACAAATACTCCACAAGATTCAAAATTAAGAAGGCTGAGGATGGGAACACTAAGTTTCCCAAAACATGTTCCAAATAAGGGGGAAAAACATCTTGAGGTAAAGTTACTATAAATATTAACACTTTTTGCTAGGGAGTCTATTTCTTGATGTATATAATATATCTAATATTTATAATAACTTTACCTCAAGATGTTTTTGTCCTTATTTGGAACATGTTTTGGGACGATTTGTGTTCCCATCCACAGCCTTCCTAATTTTGAATCCTGTGATGTACTTGTGTGTTGGTCGGTTGTTGTTGTGATTTCCTGTTGGCCTTTGGCACTTGAATTTGGTGTTATTTGTGTGATTGTGGTGTATATTAATATTTTGTGTATTTTTGATGTTGAGTGCTTTGAAAATTGTCATGTTTTGTATTTGTTCAGGTATCAGTTTGTTTTGAGTTTTATTTTGTATATTTGTAACATGACAATAAAAATGACATCTCAAGACTTCTTTACATTCATTAAAATATGTTTGAAGCTGTTCCTTCCAGCTCCAAATACAAATTTTGAAAAATTAAAATTATGAGCATACTGTTAACTATTTAATTACATTTTATGTCTGTTTTTCAACGTTAATATTTCTTTTTGTGATTAAATATTAATTAAGTAGAAAACTGAATTTATATTATTAAATTATAAAACTGGTTAAAACTTAGCAAGGAACTGTCAAAAACAATGTAATTGCTTACATTATATATATATAATTTATTTAATGTTTATAAATTCTTTACCTCAAGATGTTTTTTCCTTTATTTGGTACATGTTTCGGGAATCGTATTGTTCCCAATCTTAGCCTTCCTGATTTTATATCTTGTGGAATATTTGTGTTTTGGTTGGTTGTTATGGTTTCCTGTTGGCTTTTGGTATTTTATTTTGGCATTATTGTGTTATTGTGGTGTATATATTAGCTTTTTGAGTATTTTTGATGTTAAATGCTTGAAAATTGTGTCATGTTTTGTTTTCAAAGCACTCAACATCGAAAGTACTCAAACAGCTAATATATACACACAATAATACCAGTATAAAATACCAAAAACCAGCAGGAAACCATAACAACAACCAACCAAAACACAAATACTCCAAAAGATATAAAATCAGGAAGGCTGAGGATGGGAACAATACAATTCCCGAAACATGTACCAAATACGGAAAAAAAACATACTGAGGTAAAGAATTTATAAATATTAAATAAATTATATATACAGCAAGAAATAGACTGTAGCAAAGTGTTCACACACACACACACACACACACACACACACACACACACACACACACACACACACACACACACACACACACACACACACACACACACACACACACACACACACACACACACACACACACACACACAATCTATATATAGATTAAAATCTTTGGTCAGATTAACAAGTACTGCTTAATCATAAATAAGAAAAAACTGCCCCCCCCCACACTGCTGATGGCAGGAGCATCCCTTTTCTTTCTTCATAAAATGTTCCCCTAACATATCATTTACAATTACTATCAAAAAATAAACATACCAAGAAAATTGACATTCACCTCACACTTTGCAATAATCATACATCCAAGCTGGTCAACAATAAGAACATCAACAGCAGATGGAACACGGCAAAACCTCTGCTGGAAAAACTGGAGAATAGTATCTGTAGTTTTTGGTGTATCCTTGAGTGAAACCGCAATGTGTCCCAACATAACTATTGTATTCATTGGTATCAAAATGGATTCACTATAAACAAAAGAAGACACATTTTATATATGAAGGCATACGTATAGTACTGATTTTTCAGATGTTATTGATCAGTTTGCTCAAATGAAAGCAAGAAAAAAACTTTGCACTACTTAAGTAATTTTAGAAGCAGGCCTCTCTCTTTCACTTTTTATTTGTTATGATCTTACACATTATTGTTTTTTGTTTATTTTTATAACAATTCTACGCCTATCACTTATATACTGATAAACATAGATTGTGTTTATTTTTTGTCTTATAAAAGTTAATTTTAGTAGATGGTTGAGGTAAAAAATGAGTTAATTATTTGATTTGATTAGGAACTAAAAATTTAAGACGTTGTAGATTTTAAGTACTCTAAGTAGTTTGTTAATTCTGTTTAACTTTAAGTGTTTTACTGTAAATTTTGATTAATAGATAACAAATTTTTTATCCCATAAAAAGACTTTTAACCTATTTACCATTTTTATTATTAGCCTGTATACAGAAAAATGTGTTTAGACACACAAGAAATATGTTGTCTAATAACAAAAAGACTTTAAAACAAGAGGTTTTGAATGGGGGCATAGAAGGTGGTCTGGCATAGGGGCTCCAGGAAAGGTGTGGGGGCCATGACTGACATAATTTCATCTGCAATACGAGATCCCTTTAGTGTATGCATCATATTATTTGTTTATAATGATTTGATTAGAATAAATGGTACTACTGTACAACTGTGAAGGTCACATTAGTAATGTCATGTAACCAAGTCCCAAATAGTAATTTAAAAAATCTCATTACCCTGTCCTGCACCAAATGGTTATGGTAAATAATGTGTTATATTTTATGTTGTAATTTTTACATAATTAAACAAATTTACTGTCATTTTGAATACAATGTTATTCTCCACTTTATTTGGTACAATGTTTTGACTTGAGATAACAAGGATGAACTGCTTGCATACCTATCTGACTTGTCAGCTGTGAATAATCTGATTGAAAGCGAAGCAACAAGTGCAGGAATACAGTATGGATCAACACTATATGAAGCACGCAATGCTATACACAGATTTTCTATTGCAGCATCCCTCAATTTTTCAAATGGTGTTTGGGAATGAGCATATCTTTCATTTTTGTGATCATTTTCGTTACCTAAAAAAAAAAAGAACAAACATTTCTGAGTGCATTTTCATTTTCTTTTCGAACATAATAAAATAACTATCTTTTTATAAACACAGCACTAATTTATGAAGTCACTTGCCACTGGATCTACACGGTAATATTATTTCAAAAATTCCTCCTCATTACTTAGTTATATAAGAAACATAACCCAGAAAACAGAAAAAATGAATATAGCACTTATATTTTCCATTAGATTTTTCATTTCACTTACTACTTCAATTGTTAATTCTGTTTGTTATAATTTCCAATTTCACTTGCCTGGTTTTGAAGAGCATACAAAGTATTCATAAATTTTCAAAATATAAAATTTCTGCATACAGCAAAAGTGCCATTTGTGCTTAGCTAACCTAAACTGTGTGTTCGTTCTTTATGTTGTGAAAAATGGCTTGTCATAATTGTAATTGTATTATTCCTGAAGAAATCATGTTGACTGATAGCAGTTACAGTAATATAAAGAGACAGTGAAAATGCTTATGGATGTTTTTATTTGTGAGATAGCTTCATGTGTAGTACAAGGTAAGTAAATTATGAATATACTTCTCCTATATTGCATGCATTTTATAATTATTTATTCATTGTGGTGATTGCCAGTGGAACACAATTGTTTATGAATTACAATTTCTATAAATCTAACAAATTTTGCAACATTCAACCAAATTTTACAATTCAATGTGAATCAGACCAAGAAGGGGTAGTGTACCCCTATTTTTCAATCCCTACAACTTTTTGGTGGTATTTTCATGTCACAGTTTGTGTAACATATTTGGTGACATATATGTGATCAAGAAAGCTGAATATACTTACATACATTACAATGAGAAGTGAAGAAAAGACAATTACAGACAACAGGACTAAGGCTGTAGGCTTAGTCTGAGCTTGTAAAACCTAGGACTCAAACACTAAGATCTGTCTCAATTTCCTATTTGAAAAACATTTTTATATAAAGTAGATATATAAATCTGATGTTTTACGGTCTGATATCCCTTGTACCCAGACACACTGTTCTGAAAAGTACTGGATGTAGTCTAACAGCACTAACTTATCACAAATTAAGAGTGGAAGCTTTATCAGTACATCATGTACGTGAGACTTAATTAACTGTTATGAGCACGGTGATGTAATATGACTACTTTAAGTAAAATCTACAGAACTGACTGCTCTGTCATTTATGATTCAAACAAACTGAAGGCTGAAAGATAAATAAAGTCTATTATAAGTGAGTCTGAGGCAGAAAACCCCTTAAAACAGGTCATAATACCCAAGCTGAAGAAGAATTATATACATGGTTTATCAATAAATGTTAGGTACGTTTAACAAAATGCTTCACGCTTGGAGATTGAGGATAAATGTTAAGAAAACTAAAATAATGGTTGTCAGTAAAAAAAGAGAAGACATTAAATCAACCATTATGTTGAACAACACAATATTGGAGCACGTTACTGAATTTTGTTACCTGGGTAGCATAGTTACAAGTGGGAATAAGTGTCTGGCAGAGATTAAGAGGAGAGTAGCTCTGGCAAAACAAGCATTCCAGAGCAAAAGGAACTTATTAACAAGCAACCATATTAGTATTGAAACAAAGAAAAAGTTTGTTATGGTATTATATGGTATGTGTTATGGTATGGAGTGTTTTAACTTACGGGTGTGAATCGTGGACCTTAGGGAAGGTGGAGAGTGACAGACTTCAGGCAATGGAGATGTGGATTTGGCGGAGAATGACAAAAACTAGTTGGACAGATAGGAAGACGAATGAACAGATCTTAGAGGAAATAAATGAGAATAGAACACTGCTTAGGAGTATGGAGGTGAGGAAGATTAAGTTGACAGGGCATGTGATCAGACATAGTGCTTTTTTAACTAACATCTTTGAGGGCAAAGTAGTGGGGAAGAAACCCAAAGGAAGACCAAGAACTGCATACTTCCGCAGCACAATGAGTGTCGTGAATAGTGGGTCCTATGAAGAAATGAAGAATATCGCAAGGGATAGAGTGACGTGGCTACAGCGACAAGGCATTGCCTTTAGGAGTTAATAAAAATCAATAAAAAGTGTAGTCCTGTTCCTGGAGACATTTTTAAGGAAAAAGCTAAATTGTTTAACAAACTTTTTAGCAAGTGATACGTGGGTAGACACTTTCAAGAAGCCATATGGCATGCAATTCTTATAAGACTAGGGCAAAAAAGTATGTTTTAAAAGTCTGGAATTTTTAACTTCATTTCACACTTAAAACAAAATTAAAGACTAGAAACTTAACTGTTACCAATTTTACAATACTAATTTGACCCATATGAACTGGAAGCAGTTATTTTATAAAGTATTTGTGACAGAAGGAAAAAACTGCTGCTGCATAAAAAGTACCAGAGGAATGGTTAACTTATACCATGAATGTATAACTTAAAACCTTTTAGAGAATATAAATTAAAAATGTTCGTCAAACATAAATATAATCTATCCTATCCACCTGATGATGAAAAGAGCTAGATGATGAACCAAGGCAGTTGAAAAAAAACACCACCCTTTGATCCAGATATTATATTCATATAAAGAAACTTAAGAAAATCAAACTAAAAAAATGCATTATAAAAAGGAATTCCTCATAGTTACTGTATCCCAGATAGTGACATTATACTAATCTTAAAAAGTTTTAACATTTAAAAAACACTGTTACGAATGCCAATGTTCAGCTTATTCTACAATTATAAAATCTTGGAAAAATGTATATCTATAAAGTTATCTCTGTTTAAGAAGACAATGAATATGGGAGGATCAGGCTGTGCAGTAACAATTCTAATCCACTGGAATTGAACTTTCTTTTCAATACTGCACACAGTTAATCAAGACAATGAAGAAGACATTTCATTTTAACGTTAAGGAGTTAGCTGCTGAAAGGATTAGATACTAATTTTACTGATCATGGCATTTTAGGCATGATGAGATGAATAAACAGAGGAGTAATGGGTCTGCTGGGCCTGCCATATAGGGGGCCCACAACTTAATACCAACAAAAGACATTAAATTTGAAGTGAACTAGTTACATTGTTCATAAATTATACTCATTAATTATCCCCTTTTCTAACATAATATAACACCAAAAATTTCGAAAAGTTTTATTTTATAATTAGCAGTAAGAAGTGTCGTTGGAAGCAATAACGAATGGCGTATGTGTGGAAAACATATTTTGTAAGGGACAAAAGGAGAACGAGCAAACACGCTCTAGTGATGGACAGGTCATAAATTTCGTAGGCAGCTGCAACGCATGCCCTGTGAACAAGCAGAGTTCACTGCTCCCGGTACGTAGAACACCAGTTTTTTGTGAAAACACATTGATTCCATAGGAAACTACACATAATGTGTACAGAGCCATTAAAGGAGAAAAGGCTTAACAATGGTCAAGCATACATGTGTATGCCAGCTGTCAGGAGAAAGCGAAGAAGGGTGTATTGATTTGAAAGACTCTAGCGGTCGATGACAGGGTTTTGACCTTACTTGGAAACGAAAGCGCAGAGAGTACGTCCCAAACTCAAGGATGGGGTGTTGGCTGGCAACTAAAAGAAAAAACCAACTTTCAAAGAAGGGTAGGCGAGGCCCTTGAACAACAATAGATAATAACGCCAGAGCAACGAAGTTCAGAAACAATGCAAATGGAAGAGAAACTCAGAGTTGTCGCTGAAGACTTTAGAAAAAATGACAGGTACAATTTATTGCCGCGTTGTCTGGAAATGACAACGACCTCAAAATACGAAGCAAGGGAAGAATCTGGTGGGGAACCAGGAGCCCTATCAGAGAACGCCTTTAAAAAGATAGGTGGTATTTGGACTTGGAGGGAAAAATATGAAACCAATAAGGACACGGCGTCGTTGGAATCAGAAGTCTGGTGGGAGATTTGGTAAGGAAAATACAGGAAAGAGACAGGAACGCGCTCGAGGAGTTCTAACTAAATTTCAGACGCGAGAGGAAGTTCTAACTAAATTTTGAACGCGATCGGAGTGAAGTCCGTTACTGGAGTAATTAGCATTTTATTGAACTTAGAATAATTCGATACACAGTGTGAGAAGGTAGTTTACAGTCATTACAAGCAAATGAACTATGAAGTAGAGTCACGCTATTAGCATACCAGTGAACATTAACTGAAACAGATAGTAACCAGACAATAATGTAAATTCAGTGTATGCGAACACTTTACAACAATAACTTTTAAGAAAGATTAATAACACAAACAACATTCATGAACACTTGATAACCAGACATACCGCAACAAAGGTGCGTAATATTAATTCAGATTTGAAATAATTCACAATGTCAGTGTACAACAGAGAATGCTAACTTTTAATCATAAATTATAATCCGAATCCGTGGAGTTGGTGAGTGAAGTGTCTGTGAGTGACATCGTGGGATTCATCCAGTACCATCTATCATCTGGAGGAGTTATCTGCACAATTCTAGAACGATCGACATGAGGGAATCATCACCGCAACCACCGAGTGATTGGATATTCGAATATCAAGTATAGTAAAACATGTCTTAATTAATTTAGATCCACTGTCTGTCATCTCAAAGAATCCACACACACTAGAATTCATTAAAGTAATCATAAAGGAATTAAAGAAATCGATTTCTAAGTTTATTTAGAAGTAAAATTATCATTCTTTATCAGTTTTGGAGTAATGTTTATTTCCAAGTTCTAAATGAATCCGTAATTACAAAGTATAGTAATAACATAAGAGATTGTTCATATTAAGAATTCATAAGATGAAGCTAAACATTATAATTTACTTAAGTACTAAATGCAATTGATGAATGATTATTAATATGCAACCATTAGATTGAGAGTTTGAATAACTAATTTTATTAATGTATTAATTTTGATATTTACAATTTAATAATGAGTATTCAATTTTATTAATGTATTATTTTTGATATTTACAATTTAATAATGAGTATTCAATTTTATAAATGTATTATTGTTTGATATTTACAATTTAGCCATGAGTATTAAGTTTTGGTAATGTGTTAATTTTATATTTACAAGTACTAATGAGTACGTAGAATTTTGTGCTATTTTTTAATATTTACAAGTAATAACAAACTAGTGTGAATAAATTTAAAAGCTATCAGTAGAAATGAGCATTTATTATTTTTTTAACCCTGAGATAAAGAGCATAAACAAATTTTAATGTTAAATTCGCGTACACCGCTGGGCGTAAATGGGTACAACTCGTTTTTTATTAAATTGGCTCCTACACGCAGGACATTAAATAGATAATATAACAGTAATTGTTAAATTTTTTATTAAATTGGCGCTCCAGAACTTGGGGCACAGCATAATTTTTTATTAAAATACTGAGTTGCAACATAGTACGAAATGAAAAGGAGACACAGAAAGTTATTATAATACAATTTAAATTAGACAGAAAACTTACAAACACAAAATGCTTAAAGAACACTGATTTTTATTTTTCTTATGCATACTAGGCAGCAGATGCAGACTTTGTAGTCAACTGATAAGCGATAAGCAAATAGCAGCCAGTTCCTGAAAAACCAAAAGTGGATTTTCTTTTAAGAGAGCCAACCGTTATCAGTATCTATCTTTATTATTTATTCAGATTATTATAGGTTAACTTAATTGACAATTCTTTATTAAATCAGCTGAAAATAATTAAAGATTAGTACATAAATTTTTTTTCTTTTATGAAATTGCTAAACTGCTACAATTTTTTTTGTTCAGACAAAGCTTTTCGTCATCTCTGACATCATCAGGTCTTGAACAACTTGAACAATTTGGTTGTTCAAGACCTGATGATGTCAGAGATGACGAAAAGCTTTGTCTGAACAAAAAAAAATTGTAGCAGTTTAGCAATTTCATAAAAGAAATAGTACGGATGGCTGCTAATTCAAATAATACGAAGCATAAATTTTTTGTCGCATCTTAGAAACCCAATTTTGTAAACTGTGGATTTGTAGGAAGGTCTTCTTCTTCTTCTTATGGCGATACTTCGGAATTCATTCCAGCAAGTTTCTGGCAGACCAGTAGAGAGCTGCAAGGTCTCTGTTTGATTGTTGATTTTTGTCGAGTCGTGAGCACACTAATAGGTGTTCTTCATCCATCCTGCTGTTAGGTTCGTGACAAACAGTGCATGATGCTGTGGGATAAATGTGTATCTTCTCGAGGTGGGCAGCTAGGCAGTCGTGTCTCGTTGCTAGTCTGAAGAGGGCTACTGCTTCTTTTCTTGGTTTAGATTTGTTAACGGCCCAGAGCTCGTTCACTTTTTCCCATTTCCTTCCGGCTGCCTTCTGTTTTGTTTCTTTTTCCCAATCTTCCAGGGTGCTTTTGTTGATAATTTTCTTTGCAGTCTGCACTGAAAGGGGTCTATTTGCCATTGGGAGGGTGGTTCCTTTTTTGGCCAGGTCATCTGCCTTCTCATTGCCAATTATTCCGACATCCGCTGGTATCCACTGGAATACTACCGTTTTCTTCATGCCCTCTAAATGTTTGATCATTCATTTTATGTCTTTGATTCGGGGAGATAGCCTCTTCTTGTTGGATTTTACTGCTTGGATTGCTGCTTGGGAGTCGACTAGAATAACAGCCTTGCTGAATGCGTTTATTCTGTAAAGTAAGTTTTTCAGGGCTAGATATATAGCTTCCACCTCGCCATCGAAATTAGTATTGTGTTGTCCAACTGCGGCATACTGAGAAATGAGTTTGGGATATACTCCGGCTCCCGCCCCTGTTCCATCTTTCTGGGATCCGTCCGTGAAGACTCTCGGAAGGTAGGACGGTACTTTATACTTGTACACTGAAGACCTATAATGTCACTGGATTTTTCTTCCTTCCATGTTGCATTATAGTGGATGTTACTGCATTTCTAATAATCAGTTCTACAAAGTCTAAGAGTTTAAGTAGCACTCAGAAATGCAGATCAGTTTCATAATGGGAAGAAACTTCTAAGAAATTACCAAACATTTCACTTTCTTTAAAAGTGATGAACCTGTGGCAAGTTCATGTAGATTATCGTCTTGTCACAGCAATGTGATGTCAAACCAAAGTGTCAGTGCCAGTATTGATATGAAGTTAGACGATAGTTCTACTTGTGCTGTTCAAATTGGAAGGGAAGGCATGAATATAACTTATGCCAACTGTGGCCTTCCACTTGAGATATAAGGGACAAATTAAAAATGAGAATTTAGAATTTAGAACCTCATCAACCAACTTTGCCATTTTCAGATGATTTAGCAGCAAAAATTCAATTACATCTGATTATTACCATGTAAAACAAAAACAAGATAATACATACATAGGTTTTGGCTTTGCTACTCAACAATTTTAAATGCGGTGTATTGTCACATATGTTGGTTCTTTGTCAATCAAATCAATAAAAACTTTTCAGATGCTTGATGCAATGGTTCAATTAAAGACTGGTAGGGGTCAATAAAAAAAAAAAAAAAAAATTGAAACATAAAACATCAACCATTCATCTCATAGCATGTTTCACATATGAGAACTGGAAGACAACTAAATCAACTGTAACAGACTCCTAAACAAAGAAAACTAAAAGATAAAAGCTATACTGTTGTGCATTTTAAATGTCATTTTAACATTAATATATTGTACTGTATTTTTTTGTGTGGTGATGATGAAGGATCCACTTTCCATAATAAAGGAAATTATGTGTTAAATTATATGTTACTGAACCACTTTCTGTTTATGACCCTCTTCTAAAAGCTCATATTAACTGAAAAAAGCAGAACAAAATACTTTTCAGTCCTAAGATAGAAAATGAACTGATACCTCTTTTGGCAAACTTGGTATTAAAATCACTTGGCAAAATTAAAGAAGTTCCTTTTTTCTATTTTACTGGATACAACTCAGGACATAAGCAGAAATGATTAATTGAGTATGGTTATTTGTCATGTCAAAACAGAAGTGGAAAAATCTACTAGTGTGCACAAATCTTTTATTGGATTCTATTAAATGGAAGGACAAACAGGACAACATTCCGAGAGTGATATTTTGTAACACAGCCAGTTACAAATTAAAGTGCTGCAAATTTGAGTGGGAGGAGCCATGGTCTTCAAGCACTAGTTAAAAGAAAAGTACTCATCAGTGTCTAAGTCCATTGTATGGTGCACAATTTGAATCTTGTAATTAATGACTCCATTAGCAATGTACCAGAAATTCGTAGTTTTTATAAAACTGTTCACCAAATCTATGTACTTTTCAGTAAAAGCCTTCCATGATGGCAGAAATTGAATGGTGCCCTAGATAATGAAACTAAGTGAACACTAAGAAGCTTTGTCCCACAAGTTGGTCTTCACACTGACCATTTATATGCTTTGAAGAACAGATTTGCACAAGTGTTGAATTGTCTTGGCAATATTATTCTAACTTGCAATAAGGCATGCGAAACAAAGGAAGCCATAAGACTATAAAGAATGAATTCAATTCCTTTGAGTTCTCAGGTTTGCTTGTTTTACAGTGTACAATATTTCAGACAATGAGCATTGTTTCTAAATACTTATAAGGCTAATCAACTGACCTACTGACAGCCTTCTTGTTATGGGAGCAAGGTCAAAAACCATGATACAGTTAAGATAAAACTTTAAAGGTATTTCAGAGGAAGCAAAGAAATTAGCCACAAATTGGAAAATTAACCCTAGTTTTTAAAACCTGACACCAGCATTATGTAAACGCTTCTTCAATGACAGGGTCTACCAACCATTCGATTAAGCGAGTGGCATTAATCGAAGAAAAAGTCAACAGGTCTGGTCAAGAGGAACCCTCCATTTGCAAGCAGAAATGGAGGAAGAACTAGCAGAGGAAATACAAATACGTGTAACAACAAAAGAAGTGATTGGAAAGCCAACTATGGGTGTCGAGACAAAACTCTTGCTTGTTCTTGAGCAGACAGAAGCGCCCGAGGGCAAAGTGGCTGAAGATGAGGTTACGCAAGAGGTTGTTGACGAGAACCAAACAAACTTGGATCAGCCAGTGGTGTTTAGGTCATCAGTACATGATGCAACGGGAGTGATTCCAGCAAAACTAGTGGCTGAGTGGAAGACTCGCATTCCTGGGAACGTGATGTTCGGATCACACGAGACTGAATTCAAAGTACCGGAGAATTATCTTTTGCAAGGACGTCCACCTAGATCGCCTGGTCGAGTATTACTTCAGAGACGGTTTGCCAGTTTGGGACGAACAGGCTTAAGGAGGAGGCAGTGTTACGACATCACAGAACCACTCTACATGTTTTTGTAGAATGTGCCAGAAGAATCTCGCTCTAATGTATGTGGCATACGTGCTGTCAACGCATTTGCGAGAGTTTTCTCGAAGTTGCCAGCCGCGCGGACTGTGTCAAGGCCAAAATTAATTATGCCGTAGTTTAGAGATAAGATGCAGTTTGGAAGCTTCTGGTTTGTGAGCGGGACTATAAATACATGGCGGCAGCGGCCTTAGTTTTCAGTATTAGTGCGATATCTTGACAGCGTGGTTCGAGAGTTATTGTCAGGCGAAATTACTGTGCGCGTTCAAGTGGTTATTAGTTAAGTGTTGTGTTTTATAATCGGACAGTAATTGTAATACAGTTGTGTTTAATTTTAGTGGACATTTTATTGTGTGTGAACAATTTTTATTTGATTTGTTGTAGAGACTGGGTTGTTAATTACGAACTGTTAACTGTGGAAATTAAAGCTGGTAATTAGTGACTAAATTGGTGTCTTGTATTTTGTTGTTTTCCACTGTACCTACGACAATCGAGTAGACCGTAGTAACAATACTTTTACCATACCACAAATACTATTTTACATTAAACACACCTGATGAAGATTCATTATTGGAACTTGTTTTCTCAACATGTAACCGATGTAACTTGGATAAAATTGGCGATGGAGTAACTAGAAAATCCCGTAAACAATGAATTGATGTGCTTGCTATGTTTGGAAATTTCTCAGCAAGTTTCCCCAAACCCTATAAAACATATAACATACTGTATTATACATATTTTTTACAACCAGTAAACATTAATTTAACAAAAGTATTATATTGTCTATTAGTATAGGCAATGTACCTTAATAAAATTCAACTGCCTTAACAAGTGCCATTAATATATGTACTAATACCTGAACAAATACAAGTCAATACAAAACATGACACAATATTCAAAGCACTCAACATCGAAAATACACAAAAAACTAACACATACACCACAATACACACAATAAAACCAATTTGAAGTACCTGTAGCCAACAGGAAGCCACAATAATAATAGTCAACCAACACATATGTACTTCACCAGACACAAAAACCGGAAGGCTGAGGATGGGTACAAGATGGTACCCAAAACATGTTCCTAATACGGAGAAAAAAAAGGTATATCTTGAGGTAAATTCATTATAATATTAAATGTAATAAATATATATATATATATATATATATATATATATTGTAAAGGTACTCCTTTCTTACCTTTTTAATTAAAAATACACTCATCAAAAAATACTCACCACTGCCAGAATTTTACTTACCGTCATAGTCCCCGTAAAACTTACCTTTAAAAATTACCCAGGTCGCCACGATATTTTATGGTTTAATATCGAAACCATTCTACACACTTGCCCTTATAAAAATCCCGCTATCTGACCACCCTTATATATCAGAAGAATCCCAAATTTCGTTAGACGAGTTGTCAACACAGAAAACTAGGAAATGGTTATGGCGTAATGATTTACTCTAACACATACTTTATATTAAATAAAATCTGAATTTATTTTAAGGTGAAATTTTATGAATTAATAAAATAAACATTTCTTAATCAACTAGCCTCTAACAAACTATTATGAACCAGTAGTAAATTTTTTCCCTTAGAGATCTCGTTTGAAATTTAATACATTATACATAACAAAGGAAATTACTAAAAATGGTGTTTGATTTTATTCAGTTAATTATGTTCTTTAATTTGCTACTCATCTGGTCAATGCAATCCACAATTTCTGCCACCACGTCTTATACACTTTTTGTTTGTAAAACACTCCGAAAACTGATTTTATGCGGTTTGACTCTGGTTATTTTGTCAGTCACAAATTTTAATGCTGTTTCACAAATAACATCACTATTCTTTTCAATTGGTCGGCTTACATTGTTCGCAAGCACATTTTTTGGCAAACTGCGCGTTAACACTTTACTTGATAGGCCGATTAGATTATTTTCGGCCTATCTTGCGCCCGAGGCCACTGTTTAATTTTAAATTACAACTTTACTGTCTGATGCTGGCTGTCTGTTGTTCACTCTCTACTGACACACTGCAGACTGTAGAGTGTGTCACAAGGCTGCTGCTGGGCGGTTACGCAATACGTCTGTACATTTGTTTTGGCTAACACTGTGCATTGCTGTACTGAGGCTCCCTACAGGTGCAGTTAACAATTTGATACTGGATGGAATTGATGATTTAAATTTATATAAAATTAAACTGGGGTGGCTCACATATATGAAGTGAATTTAAAATCTTTATAAAATCGAGACCAAAATCAATAAAATAAAAACCTTCTAAGTCGACCCATTACAATACCCCCCAATGAGAAACCTTCTGTCGAAACAGAAGAATTCTCATTGCTAAAACCCCTAAGAGGACCGGTGAGGATATGGTGCCAACAACCCCCCATTTATCTTATACCTCATGGGTAAACAACCCCCCTGGCTCGGCGACTATGGACGCATCTGAACAAGATCACTGGACTTCTCTGTGCGAGATCCCAACACCGAAAAATCGATCAGACACGCACCACCGTGCACCTAGCCTTCTAACATGCCTCCCCAAACTCCAAATCCCTGGCTTAGATCATGCCAGATCCTCAACCGATATGTTCCCCCTTATATGCAAACTGGGCTGCCTTTAGCAGATACTGGGCGCACACACACACCTATAATAATTTTTTAAACAAACTCATCATTTAAAATAAGTTCAAAATCCGATTGTATCAAAACAAAACAAAATCTCTTAGCTAAATGGATTAAATCTCTTTGTTATTATTACTGATAAAAAAACAAATAAATTGAATATTTAATTAAAACATGGACTGCCTTATCCTAACATGTGATTATACATATATCCTATACCATATAATTCAATAACACTATTGATACATATAAACAATAATACAATCAAAAATACAAAACATCAATTTGATGGCAGGCACCAAAAAGTTTTTTTTTTTCTACTACCCCCCTTTTAATCCCTTAACCCCTGATACCCGTTACATTTTAATGTGTTCTGCGCTAGGCATCTTGGCCTTTTTCAGCCTCATCCTAGCCATAAACCACATCTCCCTCGTGACCTGTAACTGGGTCACCGCCCATCCACACTCACTATTACCCCCCCCCTAGACTGTAGCGTCTAGTTGCTTTCACAAGGACTGATGCGGAAGGGGTGGACATTTTTTCTTTTATTCCACCCCCATCCTTGCTTCGGCGTTACAATAAAATTCAGTATACATATAACCTACTATTTTTTTTAATTTATACACCCCTAATGGACTACCACCCCTATCTGGGTGAAAATAGCCCTGTTCCAAAATTAGGTAGATTCCCCATAAAATAACCCCCCTACTAAGTCTAACAAACCACCGGGTTAACAAAATAAAACAAACCACAAGCCGGTTATATCAAGTAAAATTTATGATTTGCCACAATTAACTACTTTCACGGTCATGGTCCGGTGAGGTCATGACCGCACTTAGGTGGAGAATCTACAGGTAAAACATAAAATATAGATTGGCATTGATACAAGTTACTTGGACAGTAATGTACATCTCTAAGTTTCCCAAACATTTTTGACAGCATTTACACAAAATTTCCTTCAATTTCCCATTAAAGTAGAGTACATATTTCATTTATTTTACAATTACATTTGGAGTTTGAATCAGAATAAATTTAAATTTGTTATTAAAATCATCTTTCCAATTAATTTAATTACCAAATTAATTTAATTTTATTTAATTTCTGAAACTCTAAGTTATAATAATTACCTCATTATTATTTTGTCTGTAAAAGTTTAATTTCAATTCTTTTCTGTCACAATAAAATTTTACTCAAGATACTGATTCAGCAGACTACAACATTTCTTGTTATTGTCACCAAGCATGACCACAACACACCTGTTTACATTTGTGTGCCAGACTTGTTTTCATAAACACTCTCAGTCTCAACACTCACATAGTCTAAACATTCTGGTTACATCATACTAACACCTGTACTTCACTTTTCAATTTTTATAAATCTTATAGTTCACATATTTAACAAAGTCTATTTATTACAGTTCGAACCAAATATAATTTTAATTTGCCTTTCAATTACTTTAATAGCATTTTACTAAAAACATTTTAACTTTAGTTATATTATTTAAAACACTTTGGATATAGATACACAACACAAAATAGGCTTCATGAATACCTGTTATTATTTTAATGTAATAAAGTATTATTATTTATTATTATACCTTCCCCTCTCATTGCAAACATAGGTTACACATAAGCTATAATATACATTGCAACAGAATACTATTAACACAATACATTTAACATTAACACATTTATTTATTTACAAATTTTCGTCATATCCAATTATTATTTGCCGTGCTTCAATATCTAATTCAGCCAGGTCATTACCATATATTAAAGTATTTAAAATGTCCATACACTGCTTTCAACCTCCATCATCGTATAATAGTCTTATTTTTGTATAGCATTTGTCAATTTTATTTGCATTCATCATATGGCTATTTTCTGTGTAATGGCCATAACATTTTATTTTTTCCATTGTGCCAAAACAATAATCTATAGGGTTACCCCCCAAAATTATCTTATCATAAATCAAGTCAACATCAGTATTTTTTATAAAGTCTCCGTAAGTATTTTTTCTCAACATCAAGTCAGTTACTTTATCATTTATAACAGTTTTATTCAAATATTCCTCTCTCTCTGTTTCATAATGCAATTCCCTTTCTTCATCTCTCTCAATATCTAACACCTGCACCAACATTTCATAACCTCTATTAATTTCAAATATTTTTATTTCTCTCTCTCTTTCATTACAACACCTCTCATAACCATACTGAACTCTCCCATTCCATGCAAAGGGCACCATTAAATATTTATTACCTCTACTGGCTTTACCAGTTAAATCACAAAAAATACAGGGACCATCTGAAGACACCTTGTCTTCCATACAAATACAGGAGGAAACTCTGTCCTCATTAAACACCTGTGAAAACTCTGTTTCACCATAAACTTGGGGAACATCTGCCCTTTGCCCATTTAACCTCTCTACACACACACTTATAACCTCATCAACACTTTCTCTGCTCACAACCTTACACTCTAACACCACGTTTTTAATTTCACCACTGTTACTTACCGTATCATTCTTAGATACCCCACTTTCAGATATATAATCATTACTATTATTTAATGTTATTTCATCATTATAATTACTGGTAGTACTACCACTTACCTCAGAATTGTAATTACCATCATTATCTTCCCTAGTCAACACTACCTCTCCCACTATTTTGTCGCTGTTATTTATTAATTCATTATTGGAATTATCGTTATCACTCACCTGGTCAATTATTCCCTCACTATCATTAACAACATTATTCTCACTTACCTGTTTTGATACAACTTCTGTACTCTCTTTTAATTTATCTGCTTCTCGTTTCCAGTTCTCATTGTGCTTTTTAAATATGTCATCTAAACTTGCTTTTTGTTTACTGAACATTTCGTCTAACATTACTTGTAACTTTTTCATCAGCTCTTGATTCGACTCACTTAGATTACCATAATTTACATTATTATCTGACACCTGATCGACTTTATTTTTGTTAACTTGGTCTATCTCTCTATCTGTGTTTACCACCCCCACACTCTCATCCTTATCACTAGGCCTATTCACTGCCTTATTTTCTACCCCTATTACTTCAACTATCTTACCTTTATCATTTGTTATCTTACCCCACCCCTCGTCGGTCATTTCACCTACTTCACCCATATTTATACTCGTACTTCAAAATTTATTTATAAACCCCACATTTACGCTACCAAAACATAACCTAATTTCCACAATGTAATTATATATGATTAATTTTACAAATATGCCGTTACCAAATCCTACTTTCTGTGCTTTAAAACAGGTCTAGCTCCTATAATCTTTATATACGAACATCCTGGCAGGGTCGCCACTTGTAAAGGTACTCCTTTCTTACCTTTTTAATTAAAAATACACTCATCAAAAAATACTCACCACTGCTAGAATTTTACTTACCGTCATAGTCCCCGTAAAACTTACCTTTAAAAATTACCCAGGTCGCCACGATATTTTATGGTTTAATATCGAAACCATTCTACACACTTGCCCTTATAAAAATCCCGCTATCTGACCACCCTTATATATCAGAAGAATCCCAAATTTCGTTAGACGAGTTGTCAACACAGAAAACTAGGAAATGGTTATGGCGTAATGATTTCCTCTAACACATACTTTATATTAAATAAAATCTGAATTTATTTTAAGGTGAAATTTTATGAATTAATAAAATAAACATTTCTTAATCAACTAGCCTCTAACAAACTATTATGAACCAGTAGTAAATTTTTTCCCTTAGAGATCTCGTTTGAAATTTAATACATTATACATAACAAAGGAAATTACTAAAAATGGTGTTTGATTTTATTCAGTTAATTATGTTCTTTAATTTGCTACTCATCTGGTCAATGCAATCCACAATTTCTGCCACCACGTCTTATACACTTTTTGTTTGTAAAACACTCCGAAAACTGATTTTATGCGGTTTGACTCTGGTTATTTTGTCAGTCACAAATTTTGTCAGTCATAAACAAAGGACAGTAGGTATTCTATAAAACATTGGAGAAATGTACACATTGTTTTAAAATGGTACATAATTTATCATTTCAATTTTACAAATGTTTAAACTTAGTTATATTTTAAAACAATATATTCTATTATATTATTTACTTTACAGATTTCGATATAAGTATTAATTTTTGATTTTTTAGGCATTAGTGTACATTTTTTATATGTAGGTATATTAAATATTATTAAACAATTAATTTTGTTTAATTTTTTATGTACCCTAACTTTAATTTATTCAACAATGCAGTTTTTTCTTTTGCAAATGCATTGCAAACTATTTTTAAAAACTCACTACCTATTAATTGTATTAATTTCAGCTCATGGCTGTCATCTATAAAATCAAAGTTAGAAATATGCCCCTTAAACAAACTCCTTTTAAGATGTCTACAAGCTAATGAAATGCAATGATTAAGACTTAAAATTTTGTTTATCCCTTGATGCTAGAAATACATTATACAAAAATTGTATATTTAATATATATAATAACTTTACCTCAAGATGAAACTTAATGAAGCCAAGTCAGCACACATTAATTTCACCAATAAAAAATTGAATAATCTTCCATCATTGGTCATAAACGGAACGGTAGCTCCTTATGAAAACAAAGCCAAATACCTGGGTATGACATTGGATACTAAACTGAGATGGAAAGTGCATGTAAAAAATAAAAAAGAGGAACTTAACATAAAATTCCGACAATATAAATGGCTCATAGGGAAACATTCCAACCTGTCTTTATACAGTAAAACTCTGATCTATAATCAGATAATTAAACCTACCTGGCTGTATGGAATTCAGCTCTGGGGGTGCGTGAAAGATAGTAACATCAGGATAATACAAACATTCCAAAACAAAGTTTTGTGGACCATGGTGAATGCACCATGGTATGTTAGAAACGCCGATATCCACAGAGATCTAGGTATTCCAACAACTAAAGAAGAGATGAAAAGGTTCGTGAAGAAGCACGAAGAAAGGCTTCACCTCCACGAAAATGCAGAAGTTCTTCAGCTGCTGGACAATCAACACATGTTCCGAAGACTGAAGAGAACAAAGCCATTTGAACTTGTGTAGTATTTTGTGTTATAAAAGCAGAGCATTGTGCGCAGGTGAGAATGTTTAGTTAAGAACACCAGAACTAACTAAAGGATGTGATTGGACTTAATTTGGTTGATATGTATTTAGTATTAAGAGGTATCAGAGATACGTTGATGGTTGGTCTTACAGACCAGTTTTAACATGTTAAATTCAATAAACAAAAATATATTTTCTAGAATAAAAAAGTTGTTGGAGTGGGATCTTAAAGCCACTACAAGGAGTAGATTGAATAAAGTTGGTAATACCATTTGATACCTTTCAGAAGCTTGTAGTTAGGATATTATCATGTCCAGAAAGTCATTAGCAGAATTGTATCAATCACTGGCATCAGGTTTTAACAGGTAAGATCAGCTAAAGAAGTATTTGCACAGCTAGGACCACTCTGGGATTCCACGTTCATTGAGAGCAAAATATAATTAAGAAACTAATGTTAATCCAGGTTTGTTGTATGGCTGACAGACACACTGACAAACAAACCACAAGTCTCTGTCAACAGTTACAGTACATGAATTTTAAACATCCACTGACAAGAAACAATTTCTAGTGAAGATCTGTGACACAAAAGTATAATTAAGTATAAAATATTAAATAAATAAAATACAAGTCATTGGAGTACACATTAAAAAGAGCATATAACAGCATAAATAAGTAGGATTAAACTGGAATCCTGGGGGTGAAGGAAAGCAGGAAAGCCAAAAATGGCACGGCATACTACAGTAGAGAAAAAGTTGAAGAAGTATGGTAGGATAACAAGATCTTATGCTTTTACCATTAACCTAGTCTACTGGAGTTTTCATGGACACCTTACGTTCCTGAAGGAATTAGTTAAATGCACCACATCATACATGACAATATTCAACAACAATACAAATTGCTACAGTATATGGTACAACCATAAACAAAACAAGATACCGTAGTGTTAATTCAAAACTTACCTCCAAGCAGACCATGAGAAGTGGCATATGTGCCAACACTAATTTAATGTTATGCGTTGAACTTATTTTTTCCACAAGACGGCCACACAAACTGTCTGCACCTACATTAATCATATAAACATATTAATATCTTTGAGTATGTATGTTGTAACACACTAAGACTAGAAATGTATCTCAATAAAAACAAATTTTCATACACTAATTGTCATAAGTTCCAAAACAAAACCCCAACATACAACACATGAGAAAATGCATAAATACAATCCTCTCAAAATCATGCATATCTTACACTACTAACATTATTTCTTACAATGTAATCTTACGTCTTCACACACAAAAACCACATATTTCATTATATATTTTCACATTCAATAAACATTATACAATATGCTTCTTTTAGTATTTGTGAATTAAACATCTGCAGATTTGTAAAAGATGGAAAAGAAAATATTCACATTCTGAAGAGTGCTTCATGAGACATGCTCTATTGTACAGTGCTCTATTGAAGAGTGCTATTGTACACATGCTCAGTTGGGTGTTAATGATTCACAAATCAATAACTAATGTACAGAATTAGGGCTAAACAAATATATAGACCTGTTTACTCAATTCTCCCCTCCCTATTTCTTAATTAAGACTACTTTTGCAATATTTTTAAAACGCTAAGTGTTTTCAAAACACAATTTTTTTTAACCTCCCTTAAAGCTAATTTTACATTTTATTAAAAGTTACAAAAAATGTGAATGTCCGAGTAAGATGTGTGTGTGTGTGTGTGTGTGTGTGTGTGTTTTTTTTTACACTTCTACAAACAGTAAAATAACCAACTGGGGTTTTGTTAGGAATGCAGCAGCATTCATGATTCAAATGCACTGCTATGAAGTTAGTGGTAAGCGAGGTATGTGCTCTATGTAAAGTTTCACATCAAGAAATACCTGAGGCTCATAATAAGCAGTTAATAATTACCAAAATGAAAATATTGTTATGCAATTACAGACTGTTCTCGAATAATGGAGAGTGTCATTCTACATGTTTCCTGGCCAGCCGAGCAGTGTGTGTGTGTTCCTGCCAAACCCGAATTCAAGCACGTTCAAGAGTTTTCGAGTGTTGGTAAGGACACGTATATTATAGAACATTGAAGTCAGTTTTATGTTGGAGATTTACTCAGTGCGTCTCAAGTGGTTATTAGTGAAGTGATTATTGTGCAGGACTCTATTAGTTGACATTATTGCGTATGGACAAATTTAACTTGAATTATTGTACGAGTATAATCTTGTTGAATCACTTGTCAATTACTAACTGTTATTTGTGATTAACACTTTCAGACATGGGCCTGTAAGGGGTGTTAACCCATGGTGGCCTGGTGTTTTTTAGTGTATTTCATTGTTATGCTACAACTTAACCAATGCTATTTTGTTAACTTATCTTATCCTGTCTTCTAGCTTTTAGTTCCACTCTTCCTCTTTAATCTGATATGTAACACTTTATACTTTTTTTACTATTTAAAACAAAAAATGGGGGTGAAGTTGGTCCGTCCTCGATCGTGCCCCTGGATAGCATTCAAGTTTGAGTGTGAACTGAACGCCAACATTAGCTGATTCATTATCAGCCCATTTTGTGCAATGCAGCAGCCAAAGAAAATGAGAACAGTTACCAGAAAGAATATCGGTCTTTGTCAAGACCAAACAAATGTAAATATTGTAAATGAGTATAAAAATAAATCATATCCAAATAGACTTAAGGTGAACATCTGGAATTCCAAAGACGAATCAGTCAAGCAAATTAGAGCTAAACTGAGGATAGATAAGGATCTCATAGTGCGTAAGAGAGGAAAATATAATTTTTAAAAGAATAGAAGTATGGTGTAAACTTAGGTCAGAAGCCGTATCTTTGATGAATCGGCTGAAGGAGGCGTGGAAAAAGAAATATCACATATCAATCGGGACTGAGTGGATTGAGCGTCAGGGATTGAAGATGCACAAACCATCCACACCTCATGACAAGGATAGGCAAACTCTCAACATACTGCAGTGGAATGCGAAAGGTCTGAAACAGAAGATGACTGAACTGAAGCAGGAGATGGAAGAATCAAAAGTAAAGATTGCATGCATCCAAGAATCATCTCTGAAAGAGGATGCTTTGTCTGCAAAGTTTCATGGTTATACACCGTTAAATGTTAGTCAAATAAACAGGCGCGGAGGTGGCTTGGTCACTCTGGTTCATGATTCACTGCCAGTGATGGAAAGTGATTCCGGAATGCAGGATGGAATGGAGTATATGAAAACAAATATTCAAGTGCATAAGAATTTTGAGATCACAGTTGTTAATGTCTATCCACCTCCAGCTATTAAAATCACCACAAATATGCTTAATACTCTAGTGTCAACCAAGAAACATTATATCATTCTTGGAGATTTCAATGCCAAACATATAGCTTGGAACTGTGCAAATCAGAATCAGAGAGGAGATGTGGTTTATGAATGGATCATTGAAAATCATCTAATTCTGTTGAACAAGGATAAAAGATCAACATACCAATCTGCAAGTATGGGATCATGTAGCTCCATCGATCTCACTGTGGTGTCACCGGACCTGTACTCCCGTGTTAATGACTGGCAAGTCGGCCAAGACATGTCTAGCGACCATTTCCCGATTATAACATCAATTCTACACAGAAAACCAAGCAAAGATAACCTGCCACTATCTACAAAATGGAAAATAAAATCAGCGCACTGGGAAGAATTCAAAGAAGAGACCAAAAACATCAGTTTGAGCAACAACCCATTAATGGGGAGAGTAGAAATTATTACAGCCAAACTGTTGGAAGCAGCAGAGAAACATATACTGAAGACTAAGCAGAAAACACACCAATCCATGAATATCTGGTGGAATAGAGAGACAGCTATGGCTAGGACTGAAAGGCAAAGAGCACGTCGCCAATGGAAGAGAAACAACACGATCGAAAACCGAATTAAATATAATAGAGCCAATGCTATTGCAAAAAGAATAAACTTGACCGCCAAAAGAAGAAGCTGGCAGGAATTTGTGAGTACGTTAAATACCAATACTCCCAGCGCTACAGTCTGGAAAAACTTTAAAGCAATGGAGGGCTCGAGTTATAAGAAAATAACTTGTATTATGGATGATGTGGGAAACATTCACCAAGATGAAGAGAAGATTGCTGAATGTTTCTTAAAATATTACATAAACAAATCAGGATCAAAAACATCTTATCCAAAGGTTTTAACTAAACAAGAACAATATCTGTCTTGCAACATGTTTCACTTGTTTAGACACTGGGATGAATGTGATATTCCAATTCAAATTAATGAAGTCAGAGAAGCCATTAGACAGCTCAAAAACTCAGCTACAGGAGAAGACCAGATACACAATAACATGTTCGCATACATATCTGAAGAGCTCTTAGAATCTATCACAAACGTATATAACGAAATATGGAATACGGGTATCTCCCCGGTGGACTGGAAGTGCGCAGTCATTATACCACTGCTAAAACTAGGAAAGAACAAAGAAACAACTAACTCGTATAGACCTGTATCACTCACTTCATGTTTGGGCAAGTTGATGGAGAGAGTTGTCAACAATCGATTAAACTGGCGATTGGAGAGATATAAACTTCTTGGTGTTAATCAGTTTGGATTCCGCCCACAACATGGTACAGTGGATGCTCTCTTGTACTTAGCAGAAGACATATATAAAGGGTTCAGTGAACAACAAGTGACGGTGGCCGTGATGATCGATCTTGAGTCTGCTTTTGATACGGTGTCGCCGGCTGCGTTGATGTTGCAGTGTGCAAAAATTGGCATAAGAGGACGACTTCTACATTATTTGCACTCGTTCCTTACAAACAGAATAATAAAAGTAAAAATAAATAACTACACATCCAGAGCCAACAGTATTAACAATGGCATTCCACAAGGTTCTGTATTAAGTCCAACTCTTTTTAATATAATCCTGCATGATTTACCATCAGAGTTACCACTAAATACTAAGTTAGCTATTTATGCAGATGACATTACAATATGGACTAGATGCAAATGCAAAAATTTAGCAGCAAAAGCAACCCAAGCAGCTATAAATGAATTATGTAAATGGACCAACAAGTGGCATTTCAAAGTCTCACACATAAAATCGGAATACACAGTTTTTACAAGGTGACACAAACTCAATGGTTTTCATCCTGCTTTGAAATTGGATGGTATTACAATGAAATACAACAGCAATCCAAAAATCCTTGGCATAACTTTGGATGAAAAGCTACTGTGTAACGAACACATTGCAAAAATATCAGAGCAAATTCTTGGAAGACTTAACTTTATGAAAATGGTTTGTAGCAAGACATGGGGTGGTGACGCAATAGTTATAAGGCAGCTATACCTCTAATACATAAGACCTAAAATGACCTATGGGTGCGAAGTGTGGGGAGGTGCTGCTGTGACACACATGAGAAAAATAGAGAAAATGCAGAATTGTGCTTTGAGAACGTCCCTACAATGTCCAAGAACCACTTCTATCGAAGCTATGCAAATAGAACTTAATGTACAGCCACTAAAGTTATTTCTAAAACAGACAACATGTAATAAATTTTTCAAAGCAAAAACACTGCCAAGTGTGCACCCTCTTAAACAACTACACGATAATGCCTGCAAGCAGTCGTTTACATTTAGAACTGCCTCATTTATACTGGAACAAGATAGGAAGGAACCTAGAGAAATACCTCCAGTCAACCCAATACCACCTTGGTCCTGGTCAGTGCCGACTATGGAGACCAAACTGCCTTATGGGTTAACAAAGCAAGCACATAGAGAAGAACTGAAGCAAGCTACCATGGAAGTGATAAAATCCAGATACGAGAACTACCTTCATATTTATACAGATGGCTCATTGAATACAAGTAATCACCATTCAGGCTCTAGTGTGTTCATACCGGATTTAAAAATTGAATATCCCATTCCACTGTTGGCATCATCGAGCCTGGAAACTGAATTACTGACCATCTACACAGCTCTACAGTTCTGCACTGAATTAGAGGCCATGCGGGTTTGCATTTTTACTGATTCCAAGTCATCATTGCAGGCGATTTCATCTTACAGACCAACACATTATTTTTACTATATACACAGCATTCAACAATTACTTCAAGGCTTAAAGAAAGAAATGCTTCCAGTGGATTCCGGGTCATATAGACATAATGGGGAATGAGAGAGCAGATGAACTCGCAAAGTTGGCGGCTAGTATGGAACCTAAACCACAAAAGGTGGAAATTCTCACATCCAGCATAAACTACATCAAGCAAACATATAAAGACGTGTGGACACATGAATGGAAAACATCGTCAGTCGCACGGAAACTTTACGAGATTCAACAAACACCCAGTGATCTCGAGATGTATAAAAATACCAACAGACAAATCCAGACTTTCATTTCTAGAGCCAGAACAGGGCACATAATCACAGAACACTACCTTCACCGATTCAACCTGACTGAGACACCCTTGTGCAAGAGGTGTGGCACTGGGATTGAGACACTGCAACACATACTCCTGGAATGTACGCATCACCAGACATGCAAGAAAATAAGGGTGAAGGAGCAACTTAGAAAATTGGACCAAGACACAAAAATGAAAACAATTTTGAGAGATAAAAAACTACACGTTCTGGCTGCTCAAGTGTACGAGATGCATCGTGCCATTGATTGCGGATGAATTGGATGGACGTACCAAGAAGTAAGAAGTAAGAAGTAAAACAAAAAATTAAGTTACAACTGCATTAAAAAAAAAATTAAGTCACAATTTATTTTTATAACTCACTTTCAAACATACATTTATGGTTTTTATATAATTATTGGACACTAGTCTATGCTACACATTATATGAAATATAAAAAGTAAATAAAATATATTCTTAAAGATATTTATGTGTAATTGACACGCATACTGAATGGGTGTAACACTGAATGCAAGGGTGTAAACAAAACACAACATGTTTGCTGTTTATACAATTATATGCATTCAACGCTATCTGTTAGATAAAGAAATAACTACAGTTCAGTTATGATTTGCTGCTCTCATACGGCAAGCTTGAAAAACAGTTTAAACCAATGTAAAAGTGACGATGTACGGGCATTGGACAGAACGGGGTTACACGTGCGCCCGTACAACATACGGGCATAGGTCTGAAAGTGTTAATCATAACTGGTGATTAGTGACTTCACTGGTGTCTGTATTTTGTTTTCCACTGTACCATACAACGATCAGTGAGACCGTTGCATGGGCGGATCCAGCAAGGGGGCAATTCCCCCCCCCCCCGAAATCTTACTTGGTAAACAATGGCCTTATTTACAAGTAGTAAATTTTTAGTAGGTTGGTAACTTGGTAACCAGCTACATAAACTAGTTTTGGATGGTTTAATAGTTTGTATAAAACTTCGTAAATCTGCCACTGATAGCCATGTATAGAGCTTAATCTTAATGACATTCTGAAAGAGACGTATATATTGCTCTTATTATTTCGCAAAAAGGAGAGAAAGAGAGCAAAATATATTTCTCTTTCAGAATGCCATACGGAATAAGGGCGTAAAGAACGGGTAGTTTTATGTAGGAAAGAGAGCGTGAGATAGACAAGGAAAGGTAGACCTGTGAACGATGTTGTGTTTTCCTACTGAGTGCTCCTTTCCACTTACAGCGGGTCGTGTTTTATGTTCTCTATGCTAATAACACTATGCAACATGATTTTCTATGTTTCTGTAGTCTTAGGTGTTCCTAAAGCATTTTTTTGCGCTGATTCCAGATCTGCAATCCATTTCTTTCTATCACGTACAGTTTTTTTGCAAATCAAATGAACTCATCTTTTATTTACACGTAAGTTTCACAAGGGGAAATTTTATTGTGGGGGAGGGAAAGTTTATTTCGGTAAGAGGGATTAGTTGGCCACACTTGTTACACCCAGCTGGCTGTTAGGCGGGAAACAGTAGTTCATTGTTTACATGCTATAGTGCTGTGAGGTTATATTTGTGCTGTCATATATAGTTTGTGAACTTTCTGTAGACATGAGTTCCCGGAAGTGTTTGAATAACCCAAACGTGTTCTGTTATATTTGTGGTAGCTACGTAATTGGTAAGCAAAGACAGGACATTAATAGTTTTGTGAGAAACGTGTATTACGCGTACTTCGGCATAAGGCTTGGTGATGAAGACAAAAGCTGGGCACCACACAAGGTATGTCGTACATGTGTTGAGGGACTGAGACTGTGGAAAAATGGTGCAAAAAAATCAATGCCTTTTGCAATCCCAATGGTTTGGAGGGAGCCACAAAATCATGTTAACGATTGCTATTTTTGTATGGTTAAAATTCAAGGTCATAACGCAAAAAGTAAGAAGGATATACAATATCCGAACATTCCTTCGGCCTTACGACCAGTTACGCATTGTAATTCTCTCCCTATACCAGTTCCACCTCCCGTTCTTGAAGATGTGCCACTGGCGAGCAGCTCAGAAAATGAAAGCGATAATGCTAATGATTACAACCCGGAAGAAGATTCTGCACCAAAATTATTCAGTCAAAATGAACTTAATAATATTACTCGTGACTTGAACCTGACAAAAGATGCCGCCCAATTGCTTGGGTCAAGATTGAATGCAAAAAATCTTCTACTACCCGGAGTTACGTTCTCTTGGTATAGGTCCAGAGAGAAGGAATTAATGAAATTCTTTAAAGAAGAAGACTCTCTGGTTTATTGTTGTGATATTGAGGGTTTATTGAATTTCTTTAACGTCACTTACAATCCAAGTGAGTGGAGGTTATTTATAGACTCGTCCAAAACTAGCCTCAAAGGTGTACTTTTACACAATGGAAATTTGTTTGGTTCAGTACCCATTGCACATTCAGTTCATCTCAAGGAGACGTATGTAAATCTCAAAGCTCTGCTAAAATACGTGAATTATGAAAAACATTCTTGGACAATTTGTGGGGATTTAAAAGTAGTAGGTATGTTACTTGGTCAACAATCCGGCTACACAAAAATGCCTTGTTTCATTTGTGAATGGGATAGTCGAGCCAGAGACAAACATTGGAAGAAGACAGACTGGCCCAAAAGAAAAACCCTCCAACCCGGTTCACAGAACATAATAAATGTACCACTTGTTCAACGAAGCAAGATACTATTACCTCCTCTGCACATCAAACTCGGATTAATGAAACAGTTCACTAAAGCTCTTCCAAAAGATGGTGACTGTTTCCAGTACTTGGTAACAAGATTTCCGAAAGTATCTTATGAGAAACTTAAAGAAGGGATCTTCGTGGGACCGCAAATAAGAAAGTTAATGAAAGACAATTTGTTTGAAAGTACAATGAATCCAGTGGAAAAAAGGGCCTGGGTTCGTTTAAAGAAGTTGTTGTCAACTTTTTGGGCAACCACAAACATCCAGAGTACAAAACCATGGTTAAAAGAATGTTGCAGAGTGTCATGAAATTAGGATGTAACATGAGTGTAAAGCTTCACTTCCTACACTCACATGTTGACTTTTTCCCTGCGAACCTCGGCGATGTCAGTGAAGAACAAGGCGAACATTTCCACCAGGATATCAAGGACATGGAAAAGAGATACCAGGGAAGGTGGAATGCAAACATGATGGCCGACTACTGTTTTATGCTAAAAAGAGACGGCACTGGTGAAGGGAGACAATCACGGAAGAGAAGTTTCAACCCAGTCAGAAAGATCTTGAAGCAGTGAATTCAGCGAAGAAGAGGAATTAAATTGTCATATATGTGTTGTGTTTTCGTAATAATTATAACATTTTTAAGTGAGTGTATACCATTGTCTACTGCACCGCCATGTGTTGTGATTTTATGCAGGATTAAAACATAAACAATTTTGAAATCACAATCAAATAATAATAATTTTCCCTGTTCAAAAAATTCGATTTTTTAAAACTTCGAAATTGAATTGTATAAAAACCTTACGTGGTACAGAAAAACTAAAACCAGATTTGACATCAGCATCAAAAATACTTTTAAAATCACCTTACAGTCTTAAAACATCGTACCAAAAGTTTTAAAATGTTGCATATTATAATTGTATGGATTTCAGTTGTTAAGTGCTGCTGCCTATAGACGACTTCTGGAATCTTTTTTAGAGGGAACATTAGCCAACTGACAGCAGTCGTGTCGTACGAGGATCCGTCGATTTCAGCATTAATTATAAATAAACAATTATTTGTTTACGCACAGTGAACTGTAATATTGTAGTGATTTGAGTCTCATATCTGCATTTAAGGTATGTCAATCTATTGTGTATTCTGTACATAGTTTTAATATCGAGAAACACGACCGTGTGACCGGTGCTCAGGAGGCTATGTGTACCGCAAAAACTTCTTTCTTAATTAACTTATGAAAGTAAGTCTTGCTTCAGCTCCTAACGTGCTTTATTTTCATGTAACAAATACTATCCTTCGTGTAAAAAAATCAAGTCAACACTTTTTTATAACTTAAAAAACATTCTCAAGCATTTGAAAGCCACCTCACTGTTTTGCTGGCTCTAGCGCGATGGATGTGTGACGGAGTGTGACGCCTGGCGAAATGCTCTTACCGCGTTAACACAAGTGGCGGAAAATTCAAATTTCTGACGATTGAAGTTCAATTCTATGGGTGTTATATTATTATTTGTAATAAATATTATTAATATTTAGTTAATACTAGTCTATTATGTATCAGTTAATGACAAATATATTTTTTTTTAATTAAAAAAAGTTATGTGTTGAAGAGTAACTTGCAAGTACAATATAATTAATTTCTTTGAAATAGATCCACCAAGCACTGCTTTGAATCAATGTAGTTCTTTTTTTAATTCCATGTTCCATAAGGAAATAGATGTATGGTGATGGTGGAAAAAATCGTGTTCGAGATAAGGGCTGATTCTGATTGTACTACTCTCAAAATTGCGATTTTGCACATATGGGATTACTCCTTAAATAATTTTACTATTCTTTCATTTTGCACAATTTTTATTTTTCAACGTAAAATTTCTTTTTTAGAATCTGCTCGGTCGTGTAGGCATACAGTGGGTCTAAAAGGGCTCTATTATTATTTACATTGCTAATTTTTTCATATAGTAACATAGTTTGTAGTACTTTTCTAATAAAATATGATTAGAATAAGTAATTATAATTTATTTTTTAACCGAAAACCATCCCTTCTACTCATGCGCAATCTCTCGCACCCATGGGCGCAATTTTACCCACCTGGTTTGGAGAGTTTGCGAAAAATAAAATTAAAAAAAAATTGCTTTATCTTATCAAAAATTGAAAAAAAGTTGAATATTGTTGCCTAATTATAGATAAACTATTAAAGAACACATGTGTACACTTCTTCACGAATATAGGTAAATATTTGATTTTTAGTGACTGTTTCCCGAATTGTGTGCAATCTTACCAGGTTTTACCTAACATTAAAAAAAACTATACAGTATAGAGCAAGTGTAAAAGTGACACTTTTATAATATAATATACCAATGTTAAGAATTAATGTCAATATAAGAATTAATATTATTTTCAGATAATCGTGGATTTTTGTAAATTGAAAGTATAAAAGATGAGCAAGAAAAGAATAAACTGCAGGACAATTGATCCATTCTTTGTAACCCCTTCAAAAACGAATACATTTTCCATTTCCCAGCCAATACATATAGAAGCAAAAGCGTCTTTTCTTGTCCTACATCAATTGCAACTGTACAATCAACAATAGTACCAGAATATGAATGTGCATCATCCTGTGAACGTGTTCAAGATGGCTCAAGTATTATAAGTCTTCAAAAGGAGAGCGCATCTTCCACTTCCTTTGGTCTGACCGATCAACAGATGCCAGTCAATGACATCGGCCTCCACGTAGGAAGTGTAGTTGATGATTTTACGAAGCGTGTGTTATTGGAAAATCATTGGGAACCTCCACCTCCACCAGGCTATAAACTACCCTTTTCGGAACAGCAGTGTAGAGATAAAGATGGTGAAGTTCATACTGTCAAACATTATTTATCCAAGAAACACATTGACAGTTTTCACTGGCTGGTATATTCACCATCAAAAAAAGGCTTGTATTGCAAATACTGTGCCCTATTCTCTCACCATCGTACAGCTGGTGAATATATAACAAAGGTGTAGCTCTTAGCATGTTAGTCACAGAACCTTTGAGAAACTTCAAGAAATTAAAAGGACAAGATGGAGCCTTAGAAAATCATGATAGGCACCAATACCACAATGAAAGTGTTTTAGAAGGTAAGGCATTTTTGAAAGCCTATTGTTCACCTCGTAAGCATGTCGCAGACCAGTTGAGTGCTCAGAGACTGCAGCAAGTTCAGGAAAACCGTCAATGCCTTCATCCGATTATTGAGTCCATAATATTTCTAGGGCGTCAAAATATACCATTACGAGGTCATCGCGATGATGGGTCAATGATTGATGAAGGGTCTTCAGAAGCCAACGAGGGAAATTTTAGAGAACTTTTATGATTTCGTGTTGCATCGGGAGATAAACAACTAGAAAGACACCTTCAGAGTGCTTCCTCTCGTGCTATGTACATTTCAAAAAACAACTCAAAATGAGTTGATAAAGTGCTGTGGTGAAGAAATCTGTGAATCCGTTGTTTCTAAAATCAAAGAGGCACGTTTCTTTAGTGTTTTATTTGATGGCACCACAGATATTTCAAATATAGAACAATTATCTTTAAGCTTTAGGTACGTTCATCGTGGATCGATACGTGAAGATTTCATGAAGTTTGTTGATGCCTATGAATTTGTTGTACTGAAAAGGATGGACACAAAAAATATAAGTGAAAGTAGTGAACCTAAACTCACAGGCCAAGCTCTAGGTCAAATAGTAATTGATCTTATTAAAGGCCTAAATTTAGACATCAACAACTGCATTGGTATTGGGACGGACAACTGTAGTGTCATGTCGTCTGAAGCTGTTAAACACATTATGCTAGCAGCACCTAATGCCTGCAGATGCCCATGTAACAACCATCCCCTGAATAATTCTATTTCCAAAAGTTCAAACATACCGTCAATTCATAACGCAGTATCAGTTATTAAATCTGTCGTTGCTTTTTTTAATGCTTCGGCAAAGCGAGGGGTTATTTTTAATCAGGTGTCGTCAGGCTCCAAGTTGTCCAGCCTTTGTGAAACTAGGTGGGTAGAATGCCATGATTCTCTTATACGGTTCCAAGATTTGCTTTTGCCAGTACTGGAGACCTTGACATCGATAAGTGAGTGGAAAGATTTACAAAGCAGTTCTGCTGTAAATTCTTTGATTAAATCTCTGTGCAGCTCTGAGTTCATTATTGCCTTGCTTTCTGTTATTAACTTGCTGAAGGAAACATTGCCACTTAGCTGATTTCTTCAAAGTTCCAATCTTGATGTATCAAAAGCATCAGACACTTTCAATAGAACGATTAATGTCCTGGAGGAAAAACGGAAGAATGCTGACACACGTTTTGCTCAGGTGTACTACGAAGCAACTCAACTGGCCTCTGAAATGGGATTTGATTTACAAATTCCACGTCTTGCAAGGCGACAAATCCATAGGGAAAACTATTGTGCCGATTCTGTAGTGGAATATTACAGAAAATCACTGTATATTCCACTGCTTGACAACGTAGTTCAAGATTTGAAAGATCGCTTGCCACAGACAACGATGTGTTTGGAACTCAGAATTTTTATGCCTACAGTACTACTTAAAGCTCTTGAAAAAAAAGTGATTTTAAATTAGAAGTTGAATCATTATCAAAGCGTTTTTCCTTGCTTCTCTGTGAGAGTGAAAAAACATTGGAAATTATTCTTGAGGGAGAATTGTGCCACTGGATTTGTTTTTGGCAAGAAGAAAAAAATAAAATCTCCAACATTCCAGAAACAGTGCTTGACGTCCTAGATGTTTGTGATTCTGATATTTTCCCTACAGTAAGATCTTTGCTGCATGTTTTAGCTACTCTTCCTGTCAGCATAGCTTCTGCGGAAAGATCGTTCTCAACTCTTCGACGGACAAAAACCTGGATAAGATCGAGGATGGCTGAAGACAGGCTCAACGGACTTTGTTTACTGCACATTCATAAAGATGTTCCACTGTACATTGATAAAGTGTTGGACCGGTTTGCCAAAAAGGGTAACAGGAGACTTGAACTATTAATTTAAGGACTCAAAAAAGTACTATTCCTAAACGTATAGTGTAATCACATTTTTAACATTGTAACTTACATATCAATCACGAACATAGTTGCCATGGATGAAGAAGGCGTGGTTTATATAGACGCTTAAAAAAACTACGTTGTCGTCCTCAACACCGATAGCTGGTCGGCTGTACAATAGTACCACGTGTTAAAGCAAAATTTTAATTATGGAAATGTGAGTGCAGAAACAAAAAAGCAGTGCAAAATGTGATTGGTGAATATCTAAATTAACAGCAGAAACTTTTCGGACAAAAAAAAGTGAACCCTATTCAGACAACAAGTAAAACAACAATGAACTAAATTCACCACGTGGTCGTTATGGATCTAAGTTCAGGAAAGTAATCATTTAAACATCTATCAACCAATTAAAATCAATCTAAAAGCGCTGAATCTAAATTATGGGGAATTAAAATAGTATGTGAGTGGTGCGTGTGCATTACTGGGTCGTTCTTTGAGCAGAAAATAAGTTAGTCATAAGTATATATATATATTCAGTAATAAATAAATCTTGATAGCATGGCTAGGTGAATCAAATATTGTTCGGAGGGTATAGAAGAGTATAAAAGCATAATTACCGTAGAAATCATAATTTGACGTAGTTTCACAATTCAGCCATAAGGCGTATTTTAGTAAATTTAAACCGGAAGGTAAACAGAAAAATTGTCATGCTATATAAATAAAATACCATTTTATTTATGTTTGTAAAATACGTGTGTGTCATTACATTACCTGTTGTTTTTCTCTGCCTAAGTACATCAGACGACACCCTGGTTTATTCGCGATGAAGGTAAGTGGGACAAATTCGAATATTTTGATTTAAAAAGCAAGCAGAGTCAATTATATAAACAGGTTTATAACTTTAATATTTAAATTTAAGCTCGTAACGCTTTACACTGTAGTCAGAAGATCCCAGTATCACATTGCCGTTATGATGGGTGCAGAAAAACAATGTTGACGGACAAACAATTCAAAAGTTCCAGAGCGCTACAATGATTTGAACAATGGCAAAAAACAGAAGACAAAGTGTTACAACTGTGGGAAACGTGGTCATCTACAGGTAGAGTGTTGGAAGAATAAAATGCCGAGAGAAGGGAGTGATCATGCCACCTGGAGAATTAAAGCTCTAAAACAGCACACAGTTTCCATGTTACTTAAGACCAATGGAAACTTGATCGTTAATGGATTTGCAGAAGGTACCCCAACATCATTTACAGTTGACACGGGCACTACAGTGTCCACTGTGCGTCCTGGCTTAGTCAGCAACTGCCAGCCTCAATTTAGCTCTTGTACAATACAGACTGTAACAGGAAGCCCCGTCAGTGTTAGGTAAGGTAGACGTACATGTACGCCTGGGTCTTCTCGAGTTTAGCCACCAAATGCTTGTTGCAGACATTGTCGATGAAGTGATTCTTGGCATGGACATTATGAATGCCTATGGATTCATTGTGGACTTAAGAGAGAATATTCTGAGGGTTCACCAAGAGAAGATAAAACTTTGCATGGGTAAAATGACAGATTCCGCCAAACATTCGATCAAGTGAGTGGCATTGGCCAAAGAAGAAGTCAACAGGTGTCAAGAGGAACCCTTCCTATTCCAAATGGATATGGAAAAAGAACTAACAGAGGAAGTACCAATGTGTATAACGACAAAAGAAGTGATTGGAAAGCCAACTATGGGTTCCCAGGAAAGGCTCTTGCTTGCTTGTTCCTGAGCTAATGGAAGTGCCCAGTTGTAAAGTTGCTGAAGATGAAGTTACGCAAGAGATTGTTGATGAGAACCAATCAGACTTGGATCAGCTAAAGCCGTATACGTCATAAGTGCACAATGCAACAGGATTGACTCAAGCAAAATTGGCATTTGGACGGGAGATCCGTCTTCCTGTGGACTTGATATTTGAATCACCTGAGACTCAGTCCCAGGAGCCACAGAACTATTCCTCGCAATTAGGAAACCAACTGCGAGAAATTAATCACTTAATAAGGGGACGGCTGAAGATAGCCAGTGATAAAATGAAAACTCGGTGACATTTGCACCAATAGTGTGGGTTTCCAAGAAGGAAATCACATTTGGTTGTACAACCCAAAGCGCCTTCATAGTCACTCAATGAAACTTCAAACTAACTAGGAAGGACCTTAACACTATGAAAAAGAGAATCAACGATGTTGTTTATTTGATTCAACAGGAAGGACAGAGGAAATTCAAGGTCATCCACCTAGATCGCCTGGCCATGTATTACTTCAGAGACGGTTTGCCAGTTCGGGATGACCAGGCTTAAGGAGAGGGCAGTGTTACACAGTTACGGAATTTTCTCGAACAATGGAGAGTGTCGTTCTATATGTTTCCCAGCCAGCCGAGCAGGTGTGTGTTTCTGCCAAGGCCGCATTCAAATATGCTCTAGAGTTTTCGAGTGCTTGTTAAGGACGCATATTATGGAACATCAGCTGGAACCTTGCAGGTTATATATAGGCGGCAGCTGCCGTTAAGAAGTCAGGTTTACATTGGTGATTTACTCAGTGGGTCTCAAGTGGTTATTAGTAAAAAGTGATTATTGTGTGGGACTCTGTTAGTTGACATTATCATTGCATTTTAATGAATTTAACTTGAATTATTGTAGGCGTATAATCTTGTTGAATCACTTGTCGATTACAAACTGTTATTTGTGATTAATTAAACTGGTGATTAGTGACTTCATTGGTGTCTGTATTTTGTTTTCCACTGTACGATATGACTATCAGTGAGACCATCATAACAATATTATTTGTTAAAGAATGAAATGCTGTCTTTAACAGAACTCATAGTGTATTGTATACTTTTTAAAAATAATGATCAAAAAAGAAAGCATATCAATAAATGAAATATCTTTTCATTAATCATACATTCTAAAACATAGAACCACTACCATCACTGCATTTTACAAAGTGAATAAGTACAGAATAAGAAAGCCCAAAAAACTGTTCTGTACAGCAGGAGTTAAAAATGGATTTATCAAGTAATCAGTCACTCCTGACATCCAAGACAACCAAGGGAATTCAGAACAAATGTAAAAATTTTCAAATCTAGAAATATTGCAATTCTTTTACATCGACTAATATTCTCTTGGAATATCTTTTGGAATAAACCTTACAACATCCTTCAGCAATTATATTAATTACATACAGTCACACATGACATAACACACTGCATATGAATTTGTTAGCAATAGTAAATTTATATTCATAAACGAAAAATTACATTCATTATCATGCATAAATAATACCGTAGGAATTACCATAGCTCCAGGAAAAAGCTTTATAAAAAAATTCCAGTAAAATGTTTATAACAAGTCCAAAAGAGTAATGTTTAGATTTTTGTACTGTGAAAATATACGTACACCCCACATACACAAACACACAGGTATTGTTTGTTCAAATATCTGATGGTAATAGTTAAAAACTACCAAAATACTGTATAATAATTTTAATAACAAAAATATATTCTCATGAGAAAGTTTAATTATCATTAAATAATATGTGTGTAGAGAAACATGTTTAGAGATACATCGATACATATACAGAGGGAGGAAGAGAAAGAAACAGACAGATTAAATTCTAATAAAAGGTAATAGTTAAACTTTAACTGATAACTCTGAAGTAAGCAACAAAGAGAATGCAAAGATTAAAATAAACCCCTATAAAGTCTACAGTCAAATATAAATAAATCAAAGAAGCACGTTTCTAAAAAGGCACCATGTCAGTATAAGCAAGAGTATACGACCTTGTCTTGACATTTCTTAATTACCTGAATTGATCTGTTGATCACTTTAGTTGTTATTTATTATTCACTGAGTAGCCTATAATACTAGGTTACTTATAGCTACAGTGTGAGAACGATTTTATTTGGAACCATCGGTAAGTATAATGATGTGATATTTTAAATAATAACAGTTGTCAACAGTATACAAGCATGCTCTTCTCCATCTTATATTATCAAAATGATTCAAGAAATTATGCAGGTAAATTTAAGAAAATTATAACAGGTAAATATATTAAATAAAACAATTTACTGAAGTAAATGAGTGAAGTAAATTTTTCAAATACACTAGGAAATGTCATTCATCAAAGAACTGTAACTTCATCTAACAACACATATATATCCTTAAAGCTAAAAGCTGATGGCATGATGTGGCCAAAGCTACCCCAAAATGAATGTAGCAAAGGCATGGGCATGGCACACTTTCCCTCGCCATATGAAGGAGCATATATAAGGAGGAAATAAGTTCCATGCTTGTCATAGTTTTGGTGATTGCATGTGGAATCCCTTGCACTCATCTATATGAAATTCTTGCAAATAAGTCCATTGTAATATACTTTAACTTAATTTATGAATTATTACAGTATTTTATGTTAATTTTTCAAATGTATCTTTGTGTTTTTTGATAGACAGTTTTATACTAATTTGTATTTTATAATTCACCTAAAACAGACAGTGAATGGTGAAAACACTGTATATATTGTATTATTTATGATGACAGTTGTCAAAAATAAAATACTTAATAACCCATAAGAACTGAAATCTATGAAAATTAACCAATTCAGCATATAAAACAACAAATTTACACAGGCACGAGCACAGTTAAATTTAAACAGCTTTGGTACTGAATTAGCCATGTTTTGCTGAAAAGTGTAATTATTTACATTAAGTGTAGTTATTCCTCCAAGCAAAAAAGCTTTTGTCCACTTGTCTGGGCTTCAAATGTAATACAGATTTGTGATATGATACTATGCTGTTTGTTGCAATACAATACATCCTGAATCAAATACAAACACAAATACAAAGGTTTTTTTATAAATATATAAACACTTCGTACGTTTCACAGATTTATAAATCTGTGAAACGTACCAAGTGTTTACATATTCTTTTAAAACCTTTGTATTAATATGTTACACCAAGTGCCCAATGAGTCATCAATTAACAAACACAAATATTTCAATACTGGTGCCACATTCTGATTACACAGCAAAACCCACACACACACAGTGGAGAGATTAAATATGCTATTTTATTTAGCCTTCAGATTGAAAAACAAGATATACTTCAATTTTCACGAAATTTAAAACGTATAAAAGAAAGTAAATGAAAAAATATTAGTACATCCCAAAATATATAATAGGTATACAAGACACCAAATCTGCTAGTGTAGAAAGTACCCCTAAGTAAAACAGATGAAAATTATTATGGGTTGTTTTGTGGGGAAAATGTCAACAGAGCATGTAATTTATGATACCTCATGTTCTAAAGTAGGCTGCATAATTCATCTCACTCTGCCTTACTTGGTTATAATGTCTCATGTAGCTAAATACAAAATTAATATGGTCATCCAAAAGTAAAGAACATTTGACCTTGGCAGAAAATCCAGGCTGCCCACCACTATGACTGCTGCCATCCCTGAGCTTCCCTTCTACTAGCTCAGTCTCAGCCAAGCAGTGAGGCATTGCAGACATTTGTTTTATTTTGTTGTACAACTTTAAAACATGTAATAAAATCAAAATCCCATGAAGTGTGAGGTTTGTGATGTAATACACTTTTGGAATATAAAAAAGCTTCATCCTATCAAAATTCACCAACAAATAATGGAAGTGTAAGGTGACAACATTATGAACAATGCATCTGTAATAAAATGGTGCATCATGTTTAATGGAGGAAGGTCAAATGCTCATGTTGAAGAACATTCTGGTCGACCCTCTCTTGTGAACGCTCAAGACAAAAATTTACAAAACAAATGTGAGGACAGACATTTCACCTTAGACAGTTTGAAAACTTCTGTTCCTGACATTTCAAAGGTCCTCCTTCATGAAATTGTTACATATCATCTTTGGTACAAAAATATGTGTGACAGACAGGTGCATCGAATTCTGTTTGAGAAACTCAATAAAAAGGAATGGAAGGTACCTCAACTTTTCTCACTCCATAGGACAAAGACAGAGACAAATTTTTGGGCCACATCATGACTAGTGACACGACATGGTACTCTCATAATTCTCCAGAAAACAAGCACCAATGGAAGCTGAAAGATGTCACTGATTGGTTCAACAACTTGGCAGCAGCAGAGTATAACAAAGGAACAGAATACCTTGTGTCACACTACGATATAAGTCTTCATTTAACTATCAAATAAACTTTGTTTAATTAACATTGCTTTGGAATTTTTTATAATAAAACATTCTTTACTTTCTGGATGACCCTCGTATTCATTCACTAAACTAAAGGACATCCCACAACACATAGATGATTCTTAGACAATGTAATTCTTTTTATTTTTATTAATTTTTTTAACATGCTGTTCTATTCTGTTAACATTTCATGATTTCACTGAAACTTTTACTTCTTAAACTGTGTTCAATGCTCAATCATATATATATATATATATATATATATATATATATATATATATATATATATATACTTGAAGATTAGCCTCACTGTACACCACATGGTTTCCATAATTAGGAGTAACTCTGTTTCAGGATTTAATATGCACACATATTTTATTTTCATTGGTACCATATATTCTGCCTATTCTATGATGAAGTGTCAGTATACAAAGACTCCATCAAGCCATGAGGATGTCTCAGTGTAGGATGGGTGAAATCATTAGCAGGAAAAAACAAAAATAAGGTACGGATTAAACCTAATGTGATCAGACATCTTACACTCAGCAGGACAGTCCTACTCTGGATTAAAGTGTTCTGCTATCCAAAAAAGTTCCCATGGGATGCATAACTGCCCAGCTTTGAAGGGAAATAAACTGCTTTTTTCTTAAGCCATGACACGAGTCAATTACAGTGGAACCTCGATATAACACCCCTGTGATATAATGCGACTCTTGACGTAAAGCTCAATTTTCACACTCCCGGAAAATTAAATAGTTAAACTTGGGACCTTTATATAAAGCGACCTCGATGTAAAGCGCTTTTCTGGCTGGTCCACAGAAAAGCGTTATATCAAGGTTTCACTGTATAGGCAAACACAATGACCAAATTAAAAATTATAATTCATTATAAAGTGCCACTAGCCACTAAAACATTAATCTACTACGTGCCAGAAAGTTGTCACTGTCCCAACTTACAGTCAATATTGTAAAAAAAACACTAGTTACAAATTACACATTACTAGTTACTAGAACATTACTTTTAATACTTGAATATTTATTTCATATATTTTTAGTTCTACAAAAATTAACACTAGTAAGTAATAATCTGTTTATTAGAACACTACATATTACAAATTTTGCTTCCCTTCCTCCACAATCTCCTTCTCCTGGGGCTTTGCATTTCCTCCTGCAAACACTGTCTCACTTAAAGCTAAAGATGTCCGGTCACATTCATTAAATCCTAAAATCGTACTGTTCTTAAATCATAACTTCAACTTAACCTCTTTATTTAGAGTGGAAAGTGATTGCAAGTTACAGCAGTGGCAGATATTTTTTACTGAATACACAAAACACAAAAATCATTTTGTAATTTAAAAAAAAACATTAGTTTAAGCTGTTAGTCTATAAAACTTGCATTATTAAAACACGCTAGCGAACTGCAAACAGCCAAAAACAATCGAATAGTCAAACCTTTCCTATTGATATGTGACGCAAGGTAAGACAACAGTACAAAAGCACTGTCAGCACCAATACCTGCAATAATAGTAACCTCACATACCATTTAGCTTCAAACAAAAATAACAAAATAAATAAAAAAAATAAAATATAAAAATTATAAAACTTCAGCACATCTTTAATTAAAACATAGGTATAAAAAAATTATTGACTATTACTTATTAACATACTACATAAACTGATAATAATAACAATAATTATTATTATTATTATGGCTTAGTTTTGATTTTGAGGTATTAGGAGGGCAGTCTATTGGCTTTCATATTCAGTTAGACACATGTGGTAGTCCACCTTTAGCAGCTGGGACAAAAATGAATTCGCTAGTTACTTATATTGACTGTAGTGTTTTGGAATGGTATGGAGATCTGGCATACCAAATTGTGTGACAAATGTGACAAACCATGGGAAAAAAATTCTTAGCCAAATTTCTATAGCAGATGTTGAGCAGCTTCCTCCTTCTTGATGCATCTGAAAAGACGTAGGTGCCAGTGCTGGTACCGGCACCACTTCTCTTTTTCTCTTTCCTCCCTAATAAGGTATTACAATAAGTTTTCCCTGGTCACAGTAGCCAGCAAAGCTCAACAAATCGCCACTCTCACTGACAGAGTTAAGGCAGTCACTAAAGATAAATTATCACCATTGCATCTGAACATCTTGTTAAACATAAAAAACAACAGACTATGCACTTACAACCCAGAAAACCAACAACACCAAGGCAAGATTAAACTGCAGTCATGGAAAGATTAATAAAGCAACTAATTGTTGTGCATAAAAGAGATTATACTAACAGTTTTTCCTCACATTTTACTCATTAGTTATACTACAAACAAACTAGAAACTGATCAGGAAAAAGGCTTACACCCCTTTAACACACATAAAGTTAGTACAGCAGATTATTTAAACACTCTTAATTTTACTTTGATCAATTTCTGCACTTACTTGTGCTTATATAAATTAACCCTATACCTCTATACGAATAGCCTGTGAACAACAACACATATAACTGACACCAGAAAAATGAAAAATGACAACAATTTAGAAAAAAATCAAATAGAGGAATATTTCCATGCTAAACATCTTCCGTGCTATAAGATAACACTCATATCTGGAACCATCACAATTAGGATAAAGCTATCAAAACATTAAACATTTATTTAATGAAGAAATTTGTGTTAGTGGTTGAAATCACAATCAGAATGATCATTGTTGCACACCACTATATAAAAATTATTCCGATTAGCGCTTTCAAGCTTCACAGCTCATCGTCAGATCGAGTAATTTTCACAGATAAAAATCGAATAATTTTTATATAGTGGTGTGCAACAGTGATCACTCTGATTAAACATTTATATTTTTTTAAAAACATTAAAGCTTTTCCATTTGGTACTATCTTATTATATGCAACTTTGAAACTGTCTTATTATTTATATCTGACAGACACAATAGAACTTCCAAATAAAACTCAATAGCCAGCTGAAATTTGTTTACGTGGCATATTCATTACTATGAGGCAACGGGTTCTTCCTGATTTATTACATGGATTTTTGTCACATTCATATGTCATAAGCTAATGAACTTTACAATTCCATAACACAAAAATACACAACAGGACATGTATTTGACATTGTCATACATAAGCACCACATTATACTATTTCAAATAAGTTAACTGATATGAACTATGTATCCTATATACCCTACATCTTATATAGAAAAACCTTGAATAGTAGTTAGATTTTGTACACGATTTGAAATTAGTTAAAATTATTACAGTACAGTATTTAATTTTACATATGAATTATCCAAAACAAAAATGGATTATGGCAATCAGAATAGATACTTCAACTAACAGAATAACTTTTGTATGCACGAAAGACAATGAAACTTTCACATTTTGTTGCCATAGCTATTAGACAATAGCTATACTTATATGAAGGTAGCTATTGTACAACTGAGTGGGAATCACAACAGACTGATTTTATCCTTATTTTTGCAAAAACTAAAACCTAAAGTTTCATTATTAAGAGGTTTTATTTCATTACATGGAAGTAGTTGTATTTATCTTCACTAAAATTTCATGGTGCACAGAAACATTTCATTAAATGAAGGATTTGGTTACTTAAAAATTTCTTATACAGAAGTTTGACTGCATTTGCAATGAACTCTTCAGTAGTGCAATGGCCTTTGTTTATGGCATTCAATAATTGATTTGATGAATAGCACGACATTTAAAAATCCAACAATCATTGAAGCTATTTAAAACTACGCAATGTTTCTGTTGCTGAAACAAGCAAACATCTTTAGCCTACCCATCTTTATTGGGTAATAAATCACATTTATGAACAATCTACAAGACAATAATCCACCATCACACTGTGAAAATCACAGTACAATAGTTGCAACTGTGGTAGAGAGTTAAACAATTACAAATACAAGAAAACTGAAGTGTAAAATCACAAGAAAAGTGTAAATTATATTACTTGAACAAACAAAGTAACAGTGAAATACTAATCTATCAGTAACATCTATTCTGTCATACTGGGAGTATATATGTCTCTCATCCAAAGATATAATTTTCAAACTATCAGTTCAATATAATAGATATTACTAAGGTAGTATCTTATGTTGATTTGTTTGTTTGTTCCAGTAACACACTGTCATGATTTATTTTCATAAAATTAACATTATTTGTCTCAACTGAAAAAGTGCATGGTTATACCCAATGGTGTTACTGTTAAAAAGTCTATACACACATTTCATCATCAAAGTTACTGCCAAAATGAATTTCCATAAATTCTACAGCCACATGCTATTTCAGAAAGTTTACCAACGGTCTGACAACAATCTGAAGGTCAAGTTGGCAAATTTGTTCTACATACTATAGTCAGTTACGTTTAATAAAACAGTGAATAGAACATGATTGATCTTCAAACTGATATTTCACCCAAATATGTGTGACCTCATGCTTCCACGATCAGGATTTTCTCAACTTTTGGTGTCTTGTTACTCATTACAAATTACAACAACAAAAATTCACCAAATACTCTTTCAAATACTTTGAATAAAATACCCAAACAATGAATGCACTACATACACTACATACTTACCACATACACACTACATATTACACTACATATTTTATACCAGAAGAAGCTGTACTAGGTACAAAAATTAAAAGTATAAAACCTTTTGGCCCATCTACAAATACAAAACAATGAGAGTATGTTTTTGCAATGAAAACAAAAATGTTTTTGCATGTGTTTATAAAAAATATGTTCTGAAGTGCTAAATATGGGGTTTCTCTTGTCCTGGTTGTCATAATTTTACTCATTGTTAATAATTATTATTTAGCTGTAACATCATCCCCCCTTAAATATATCACAATAAAAACCTTAATATCCACCACACTATTGATTCTCACCATACCTATCAACTTTTAGAATTGCTGTTTTCCCTAAATGAATTAATCTTTGTTAACATTTATTAACATTATTATGAAATATTTTATCTTGAAGTAAATACATTTATCTACAACACACTATAAATCCGATAAATATAGTGTAGAGGGTATATGAGCTGTATAGTATTAAAAAAAACTCTAAAATATAATGAAAACTTCTGAAGGTCTCACTGATCCTTATAATTTATAGAAATGGTTAAAACTACAAACACAATAGTACAATATACAGTACAATACACACAATAGTACAATATACAGTACAATACACACAATAGTACAATATACTGTAGTTGTAGCTAAACCTGAACTACAATACTGCAACAATTGAGCACATAAAAACTTAAGTATAAAATTGGATTCATACCTGCCTCATCACTAATAGCCCAAACAAGAAGGTCTACACATGCAGAATTAGCCATAACATTGACTTTGAATTTGTTCACTGTTGCATAGTTAGTTTCCCTGTCTTCTTGTTCACTGGCATCATGGTGGCGAGACTGCAGTTCAGTCTGACCAGACAAGAACAATCCTTTCACAAATTCCTGAACGTCTTTTGTAAAAGGAATTGGTAGATCTGCACACAACAAATGTATATTTTATAACAGGTATAAGAGGTACAAAAGTTCAAAATATTTTTCCAACAGCAATTAAAAATTACTTTTGTTACACAGAATTTCTTGTACTCAACTTACACATTCTAGTACATTTTGTGAAAACCGCTAGAAACAACTTGAAGAGTATGAGGAATCATAATCACAAAAATTTAAGTAATATAAAGGGAGATAATGGTCAGGCAATTATATGTTCTATATTATTCATTTTCTAAGGCACAATACATCCTCAGCACAAACCTCTTCATTGCTTCAAAAATTGCATAAATAAATGAAAAGAGTTGTAAGAAAACTGCTTTTAATAACAGACACTAAGCAACCTCATGTACAAGATTTGACAGCAAACTTATAAATGCAGTAGAACCCTTTTTAACCAAACTAAAGGGGGTGGAGCCATTTCGGATAACGCATTTTTTTCGGATAATCCATGGAGTCTATTTCTGTTTATTAAGGTATAAAAATACAAAATTATCAGTAAAAACATATTTAATTATAAAAGTTCAAATTATAAACACGTAATGCATTGTAATTAATGTTCACAATTACACAGTTTTACTAGAGAAAAAGTCCCTATCAACATTTATGTAATAGTGGTGTGAATGTTGTAACGGGGCAAAAGGGGGGCTTTTTATTTTATTAAATTTGGGTTTTTATTCTAAATATTAAATATGTTAAATTCATTTTCATCTGTGTGGCCAGACACATGTTTGAGTAGAAGTTTTGTTCAAACAAAGAAACGGTACGCTATAGCTGGGTGATGGAATGTGTCAAGGTGCAACCGCGCATTAAAATTCCCAGAATTGTCGAGTTGAGCAACACGCGCTAGCACCAGCATGTGCGCAGATGACGCCAAGAAGCACAAAACCAACATGGCCTGATGGTGAATTCTTTATAACATGTGCGTTTGTGACGGCGGAAGTCTTGACGAAGTCCCGCCTATTTTGTGACGAAACCGGTGAACACTAGATTTCGTCCAATGCCAACACCCACAAATAACACGTGTTACCCAAACAACTACTAAGCCTTTAGCCGCGAAGGCTGTGAACGGCGAAGAAATTTGTTCGCAGGCATGGCAGTAATGTCCGGCCTCATGTAAAGTCAGTCGAGACACCGTCGCGGCCACGGCCGGACGCTCGCTACGACTCAGTGGTCCCAAATAAACTTTTTCAGATGTAAAAGTCTAAACATCAATAAAATACCACCAGACACTGAAACTAAAATCTCAGAGTGATGTGAGTGGAGTGAAAGAACGGGATTGTAAAAGTGGCGAACAGACAAAACATTCGAGTCGGTACAAAGTGAGGCACGAGATGAAGGTTAAGTAGGCGACTACCCATTTGGTTAAATAATTTAATGCGAAAGAGCGCTCTTAATTAAAGGAACTATTTAAATGTATGTGAATGTAGTGTGTGGATGTAAATACTGGGCCGCTTTTCTGAGTATGTATATCTATATAAGATTTAACGTAGTAATTCAAACACGGAAATGATTGATTGTATTTTTTTTCTATTTTATGTAATAGTTCAAAAAGTAAGTCGAACAGTAAATCTATTTGTTCCATCATATAAAATGTTTTAGCTGTAAATTATTACGCCATAACCACTTCCTAGTTTTCTGTGCTGACAGCTCATCTAAAGTAATCGGGGGTTTTCTGAAAGTTTTAAAATACAGTCAGATAGCGGGATTTTTATAAGGGCAAGAGTGTTTTAAGTTTACATGTTTATCTAAAAATATGTTGGTGACCTGGGCTGTTTCTAAAGGTAAGTTTCACGGGGAATATGACGGTAAGTAAAATTCTGGCAGCAGTGAGTATTTTATGATGAGTGTAGTAGTTAATTAAAAAGGGTAAAAGGCGAGTACCTTTACAATGTATGCTTGTAAACTTACCTTTTCTTTACATAAATATATGTTAATAATAATAATTGTATGATAATCAATTATCATGGAATTTGCATAATTTATCACACATCCAGTATAACACGTGCTCAGTTTTGTTGAGTGCATTAGGCTTTTGGGTCCAAAGTTGCGTTAAGCAGAAAAGACAAAGGTTCTCGGGGCATTGAAACAACCATCTACACAACATGAGGATAATAAATTCTCTTTTATTCAGTTATTTGCGCTATAGGTTATTACAATGAGAGTCAGCAATGGTGGTTAAAATTCAAAATGGCGGCGACGTCATTTCCGCTTTTGCCATGCGTTTAATGCTATATGCATGTGTTTTTACTTTATTTAAAATAATTCTTTTCAAGCTATACTGCAGTTATTTTCAAATTCCTTTTTTATCTTTATGGCTTTAATGCTTACTCTATAATTATTCACAAACCAACGCCTCAAAGATAAAGTATTTAAGGTTGGCCAACGATAACTTTCACTCGCTCCCTTTCACTCCCACTCATACTGTAATTTTGAACACTTGTTAATTATTTTGAATTGAGCTCATTCTCTTAGATTTTAAAATTTAGAAAAAAGAATTTATAAGGGCTTTCCTGAATATGATGCGGCGTAGATTCCTCAGCAGATTCCCATGGCGGTTGGCAGGTGTTCAGCCGAACCTTTACTGTTTGTTTTTTAGTCCACTGAATTTACTTAATTTTCATTTTGGTTATCCACTGACTCTACGTACTGTTAATAATTACATTTTGACAACAACTACTTCATTTTTGTAAGTAATTACTGCATTTTATGGCAAAATCTGCCCACTGCACTAGTCGAGCGTGTATGCTCAGTGAACTGTTTTTGACGAACTGGGCGGAATCAGACGCAATTGTTATGCAAAGTGGTTGTGTCTGACGTCATTATGCATTGTTCTTTAGCCAACGCCCGGGTTAATACGTATTTGTTTCATGCCGTCATTGTTGATTTATGATGATCTGGCTTTGTGGACCAATGAAAAGTTCGTATTATTCGTTTGTTTCGCTTATGCCGCCATTACACATGTTAAATTCTGCTCGTACCATGATGACCTTGGCTTGTCTCCCCTCTTGTTGATCTGCGCAGTTATTGGGACTTGTGCAAAACTAACTTAGCCCTTGTTAACATTTCTGATCAGAATAAAATTTACAATAAAATATTCCTGAATTATGGTAACAGGTATTTCTGTACCGTCACAAAACCCCCTGAATGAAAGGTTTGGTGTCGAGACACAAAAACTTTCATTGACTCATTCATACGTTTCTAAAAGGATCAGTCCAGATATGTTGCCACAACCCCCTGTAGTGTTGATATATAAAAATTGCAATCACTTACCCTTGGTCCTATAGTGTTGATCGTACCTGTCTGACCTTACTGGACTTCTCCGGAGAGATCCCTACACCATAAGGCCATGAGGCACTGAACGCTCCTGTTCTGACGCTCCAGCCAGCGCAGGACCGTGGTCACAACACCACTAAACTCTGAAACATGTAATACAAAATTTTAAAATAGTGGCCTTATTTATCTACATATCCGCAACTGATATGTCTCCCCTTAGATGCATTGGTTTATGATTTGAGGCGTTGGTTTCCTTTATTCATAAAATTCCAAATAACACAAAAATTATAACAAGATTTAGACAGATAATCCTTCTACTTTTCAACACTCCTATATATTTTTATCAATTTCTCTGACTCCAGTCAATATCAATTTACTTCTCTCATCATAAGAAATTATACTCTTATACTAAACATAAAACAAATTCTGCTCTCAACAACAACTACTATCTCTACGCATTTATTTCAAATAACATCAGCATATTTAACTATCATGGCAGCACTTCAAAACTATTAAAAATTTCTTAACTCAATTTTCTGTACGTTAATTTTCTTTTTATAACAGAATCATTACCATAGATTTGCTAACCAACATACAATTTAACATTATTACCGTTACTACCCTTGTAGTAACCTCCTAACTACACACACTATTGCTTTATGGACTGTGACGCCCATTTGCTTTCACAAGGACTGCATTCTTTTTAGAGGAATCTATCGCCTCTGTGTCCTTGCTTCGGCGTTACACTGAAAAGCTTTAGGTATCAACATACCCTTGTTACATATTTACACGCCCTTAATGCGGGTCTACCACCTGGCTTTGCTGTCCCTACTCGGACAGAGTGGCAGCCGCTGTTCCCTAGTTCCGGGGATTTCCCCTAGTTTCACCCCCCCATCAATTTCTACTATCAACCAATTTCAAATCAGCTATGGTCAAGGGACTTGAATTATGGCCATAGCTGACCGCTAGCCAAAGCCACGATTAGTGCTGGTAAGGCAGTAATCGCCTGAAAAGTCGGGGAAATCTACTTTACCTTCAAGCATGTTTTACATCATATCATAGTCATACACTGCACGGTCAATAATCACATATAATACAAAATTATATTAAAATTTGTGCAGTGTATTCACGCCTTATTGAGGCCTCCGATGATGGCAACGGTCTGTGCGTCACTCATCAACCCACTTCGCTAGCTACAATAGCACATGCCGCTACTGCATTAGCCCAATTAATTCTAACTTAATTCCTCCTACATATACTGTTCATACAGTCCATTTTGACTTACATTTTCTAACACCAAACAACTATAAAACACCTTTTACCGTTGCTCAAAAACAAGTCCGTTAATTATTTAAAATTTCTCACATAGACACTTTACAAGTTCTAGCTTTCACTTTCACTAACAACTTCTTCTACTGTAAAATAGGAATTACAATTACAACAATGGATCACTTGATAAGATTACATAAAATAAAACATATTCCCTTGCTCTCTCAAATAAGACAAATACTTGAAAAACCTTTTTTTTTTTTTTTTTTTTTTTTTTTTTTTTTTTTTTTTTTTTAAACAGCAAACTAAATTCATTCACTCTCATTAATATGCAAATCTTATCTAAACCCTAGGATGACCAATATAATTTTAAGTTTGTTGCATTGTGTGTTCCTACTACTTTCCTAGTCTCCATGTCCTGCAACACATATGAATTTTTCATCTTTATCCCTACTATCTCGTAAGGTCCTTCGTAAAGCAGGAAGAATTTCTTTATCTCCTTGTCTTGAGCACTCGACAGATCGTGCCTCCTCACTAATACCAACTGTCCAACTTCATACTTTACCCACTTACCTTTTGTGTCGTGTCTATGTTTTCTTCGTTCACCCTTGCTTAACAAATTCTCGTTGGCCAACCGGATCTTAATGCTCACATCCGTCCGCTCGCTCTCCTCTGGATAATCGGACAACTGCTCCAAAATTCTTGGGGGGCGTGTTCCCTTTACCAACTCGTGAGGTGTATAGCCGGTGGACTCGTGGGTGGTGCTGTTCAGCCAATTTTCTACCTTCTTGACGTACAACGGCCACCCGCTGTGTTTAGCGTGACAATAGGCTCTAAAGATCCTGCCTATCTCTCTCATTACACGCTCAGCCTGGTCTGACTGGGGATGGTACACTGCCGTATGCTTCGTGAGGATTCCTTCCCATCCTAGGGTCTGGCGCCATTTTCCACTGATGAACCGTGGCCCATAGTCTGACAAAATCACCTTCGGCTTACCCACGTGAATCATGTAGTCCTTAGTCACCTTCTCACTCAATACCTTACTGGCAGCTCTCTTTACGCTATACAATTTCACATACTTCGAAAAAGTGTCAAGTAATACAAAAATATACACAACTCCACCTCTACCCTTCGGCAATGGTTCAAACAAATCTACCGCAACTAAATCAAATGGTCTCTCTACCCTTATAAAATTCAACTCACCTTCAACCCTGTAGTTTACTACCTTTGATTTCTGGCACAAATCACAACTCCTCAGCAGTTTCCTCACTCGTCTCTCCATACTCCTGAAAACACATGACTCCTTCAACACAATGACACACTTCTTCGCCCCAAAATGACCGTATCTAAAATGACAATCCCAAATAATCTTCTCTTCTAGCCCTTCTGGTATCACTAACTTCCAATCACGCTCACCCCCTACTATCCTTTTAAACAATAATCCTTTGTAAATTTGGAACATTTGACCATATTCCGATTCCTCCAATTCCGTTTCTAAGCTGTTTATTATCTTGCCCGACTTACCATCTGCTCTTTGCATGGTGCTGATATCCTTTAACTCTTCTCCAAATATTTTATCCTCCCTAGTTATCTTAAAAATCTCGATCTCCTTTATATCCCTACCTGTCCTGTTATTCTCACAATCTACTCTGGAGAGAGTGTCGGGTACCTTATTCTCTGTTCCTCGGATGTATTCCCACTCGAAGTTGTATTCCTGGAGCACGAGCACCCATCTTGTTAGACGGCTGTGAGCAAGCTTGCAAGTGTTCAGAAAGGATAACGCCTTGTGGTCCGTTCGTATGATGGTCCTGTTTCCCAAAATGTAAGTTCTAAATTTTCCAACGGCGAATACAATACTCAATAATTCTTTCTCAGTCGTTGTATAATTCTTCTCCGCTGGCAGCAAGGATCTACTCGCGAAGGCTATAGTGAGGTGCTCCTTCTCCTCATCCTCTTGATACAGCTCCACCCGACGGCTACATTACTGGCGTCTGTCTGTAAATAGAACACTTTCTCAAAATCCGTGTGGTTCATCATGATCATTTCACTGAACTTCCTTTTAATCTCCTCAAAGGCTCCACGCTCTACGTCGCCCCATTTCCACTGTCGGTTCTTTTGTAGTATCACACTTAACCTTGCTGTCACGTGGGCATAGTTCCTTTGAAATTTTCGGTAGAAATTGCACAGCCCTAGAACACTTTGAAGTTGCTTTATGTTCCTCGGTTCAGGGAAGCGCATGATCGATTCGACCTTGTCCAGGTTTGCGGAGATCCCTTCCGGCGTAATAATAAAACCTAAAAATTTAATCTCTGTCTGCAGAAATTCCGACTTGTCCCAATTCACTGTAAGTCCTCCTGTTTCCAATTTCGTCAATACATATCTTATATGTTCCAAATGTTCCTCGAAAGTCCTGGATGCAATCAAGATGTCGTCCACATAAACTGTCAGGAAATCCAAGTCCTTGGGTCTCAAAATTTTGTCTAAGCATTTGATGAAACTCGCCACACTGGTATTTAATCCAAAAGGTAGTCTCCTGAACTGGTAATTCTTCCCGTTGAATAAAAATGCGGTGTATTTTCTACTCTCCTCCGCTAACGGTCCCTGCCAATATCCTGCAGTAAGGTCCAGCGATGTCATATACTTCACATCGCTGAATTTCTGGAATATCTCATTTATCGCTTCTGGTGACTCTCGGTCGGGTATAATTATCTGGTTTATCCTCCTTGCGTCCAAACACAACCTGACTCTGCCGTCCTTCTTGATCACTACCACCAAAGGATTCGAGTAGGGCGATACTGATCTCTCTATAATTTTACCTTCCAGCACTTTATCCAATTCCTCTTGCACCGCTCGTCTTTTGGAGTAAGGCACAGGATAACTCCGTTGCATGAATGGTGTATGTTCTCTTATCTGTAATGTACACTCATAATCTTTTGCCCTACCTGGTACCTCGGCAAACACTCCCTTAAACCGCTCTACCACCTGCCATAACGCTGCACGCTGGCCACTCCCAACACCGGACCCTTCACTCCGAAACTTATCTGCCCTTATCTCCCACACTGCATCATTAATATTACTCATTTCATTATCATCATCGTAAATATACTCTGCCTCTCTACACCAATTGATTCTAGTATCGCTATTATTCTCATCTACTCGTTTTCTCAATAACTTTACCCCCATTGTTTTAATTTTATCTATCACCCGTTCAAAATTTATTTTCACCGACCGGTCACCCCCGTCAAACTCTATCACCTTTTCTTTAAAATTTATCACCGCTCTATTCCTCTGTAAAAAATCGTTACCCAAAATAATGTCCAAACTCAAACCCTTAACTACCAAGAATGTACTATCAAAATCTATACCATTTATCAAAAAGTTCAAATGTATTTGTTTCGTCACACGCTTACTCCGTACCCCTGTGACTCCTATCACCGTAACCCCTGCTACTGGCAAAACTGGAATATTTTTGTTAAATTCTCTCAATTCAGTTAAAATGCTTTCTGCTATCACTGAAATTTCGCTCCCTGTATCCACCAGTGTTCTAAAATGCTTACCTTCTATATTTACCTGAATTTCCGTCAATCCTGCTCTCACTTCCATTAAAGTATGGTTCTCCTCTTCTAATAAATCAGCTACTATGTCCGTTTTGATGACGTTACTTGGGATGTCCTCCGTTGGTTGTACCTCATGCGCTTCTCTGAACAGTGGTCGGGTCCTGGCTACCACTGTTGATTCTAGTTTTCCGGCTGTCGTCTATTATTATTCATCTCCTGTTGCTGTTGACCACTGGGTCGTCCTTGTCGGTGGTTGGATGTCCCACTGGTACCTGGTCCTCCTTTGTCGGTCGGTACATATTGTTTCATGTTTTCTCTAATCCTTCGTTCTTCTTTCGGTAGTTTGCATCTGAAACATTGTTGTCTGTGAGCGTAGTTCTCTCTTCCGCATCTGGAACAGTTCCACTCACCTGTCTGCTGAAAATGATTTCTGGGTTTATAATTATTATTATGATCGCTATTTCCCTGATAACTACTCTTATGTCGGTTAAATTCTGGGTTACTATTGTGGTGATTAGCCTGTATAGGTCGTCTAACTATTTCACGATCCCTAATACTTTGCAAAATATCTAAAATCCGTTCTAACTCACTTAAATTCTGTATCTCCTTCGCCATTAAGGTAACCTGTGCTTCTCTGGGTAGATGTTTACTCACATATCTGACGAACGATTGAAATGGTATCGGCGGTTCGAGGTACTTTGCCTCATTATATAACTTTGTCACGTACATTGTTATGTTATTTTGCCCCACAAAATTACCTACTCCCATAATACGACTTCTCAAACTCTCTTGTTCCTCTTCCGGCCAAAATTTATCTTTAAATGCCCTCTCGAATGTTTCAAAACTGTCCCATTCTACTCTGTGCGCCTCTGCCCATATGATAGAATTGCCCTTAAAACATTTGACAATTTTCATTAACTGTATTTCCCAATTATGATTACTAAAATGGTTATACTCATGTGCCTAATTTAAAAATCTCATAGGGTGTATTATTCTGTTCTCGTGGTTAAAATTCTCTAACTCTATTTCACTGTACGTGTCCCTGGTTACGATTATTCTTTCCGTAATACAGGTAAAATTTTTTTGAATCTCCCCCCGCAACTCATTTTTCACTTTCATTAAATCATTTTCAATCACATTACATTTAACATGCACATTATTATCGTTTTGTATGACTAGGTTATCTATTTCTTTAATTTTACTTTGTAACATGCTCATTCTCTCATTAGTGTTATTCTCACATTTTGATACTGTTTGGTCTATTGTTTCAAAGTGTTTGGTTATGTCTATTACATCTAATTCACATTTCTCTATTTTGTTCTGTAAAATGCTAGTTTTCATTTCTATTTGTTTATTTGTTTCAGAATTAGTTTTACTCTCTATCTGCTCATTAACAGTGGTTAAACATTTATTCTCTATTTTTTCACACTGTATTTCTATTTGGTTTTGAACTGTCTCATTAATTTGCTTAATTTTGTCGTCTAACTGACTTATTTTGTTATTAAATTGCTCATTACTATTTTCTGTTTGTTTTTGGATACTGTCACACTGTATTTCTATTTCGTTTATTCTCTCGTCAAAATTACAGCTCTGTTTCTTAATTTCTTTTTTGATATCGTTAAACTGTTCATCAAACTGGTTTAGTTTGTTATTGAAATTATCTAATTTTATATCAAACTTAATGCTCTGCTCTTTTAACTCATTGTTCTGTATTTTCATTAACTGAAAAAGATCTTCTAGTGAAACTTTATTGTTTATAATAGGCATTGAGTTCGCCTGTGGTTCGTTTAACACCAATGATTCTCTTGCTGTGTTTTCTATATTAATACTTTCATTGTTATCTGCCATTTTTGTTGTACTGATAGTAATAAACTCTGTCTTAATTGTTATACAATTCTCTTCATACCACACATAACCTACATGGATAACCTCTACTGTTATGTGTATTTCTCTACCCGTCTACCTCCGCTTTTCTGCTTATTTATATAATTTTAATTTTATACAAAGTCCAAGTTCGTGCGCCATCTGTAAACTTACCTTTTCTTTACATAAATATATGTTAATAATAATAATTGTATGATAATCAATTATCATGGAATTTGCATAATTTATCACACATCCGGTATAACACGTGCTCAGTTTTGTTGAGTGCATTAGGCTTTTGGGTCCAAAGTTGCATTAAGCAGAAAAGACAAAGGTTCTCGGGGCATTGAAATAACCATCTACACAACATGAGGATAATAAATTCTCTTTTATTCAGTTATTTGCGCTATAGGTTATTACAATGAAAGTCAGCAATGATGGTTAAAATTCAAAATGGCGGCGACGTCATTTCCGCTTTTGCCATGCGTTTAATGCTATATGCATGTGTTTTTACTTTATTTAAAATAATTCTTTTCAAGCTATACTGCAGTTATTTTCAAATTCCTTTTTTATCTTTATGGCTTTAATGCTTACTCTATAATTATTCACAAACCAACACCTCAAAGATAAAGTATTTAAGGTTGGCCAACGATAACTTTCACTCGCTCACTTTCACTCCCACTCATACTGTAATTTTGAACACTTGTTAATTATTTTGAATTGAGCTCATTCTCTTAGATTTTAAAATTTAGGAAAAAGAATTTATAAGGGCTTTCCTGAATATGATGCGGCGTAGATTCCTCAGCAGATTCCCATGGCGGTTGGCAGGTGTTCAGCCGAACCTTTACTGTTTGTTTTTTAGTCCACTGAATTTACTTAATTTTCATTTTGGTTATCCACTGACTCTACGTACTGTTAATAATTACATTTTGAAAACAACTACTTCATTTTTGTAAGTAATTACTGCATTTTATGGCAAAATCTGCCCACTGCACTAGTCGAGCGTGTATGCTCAGTGAACTGTTTTTGACGAACTGGGCGGAATAAGACGCAATTGTTATGCAAAGTGGTTGTGTCTGACGTCATTATGCATTGTTCTTTAGCCAACGCCCGGGTTAATACGTATTTGTTTCATGCCGTCATTGTTGATTTATGATGATCTGGCTTTGTGGACCAATGAAAAGTTCGTATTATTCGTTTGTTTCGCTTATGCCGCCATTACACATGTTAAATTCTGCTCGTACCATGATGACCTTGGCTTGTCTCCCCTCTTGTTGATCTGCGCAGTTATTGGGACTTGTGCAAAACTAACTTAGCCCTTGTTAATATTTCTGATCAGAATAAAATTTACAATAAAATATTCCTGAATCCCATAATTATGGTAACAGGTATTTCTGTACTGTCACATGCTCAATTACTACTACATAACTTTCAATAAAACAATTATTGCACAATTTACAAGCATACATTTTATTAAAGATTCATACCATTCATATTCTTCTGGCTTCAGTTTTTAGCTAATCTTATATCTAACACTAAAATTGTTTATTATGTCTAACATAGTAAAATTTTAAACAAAATCACATATTTCCTATGCTACTAGTATTTATGATAGGTAACCGAGTTCACTGACAACCAGAACAATAAGCTATGCTTATGAAAAATTGTGTCAGCCTTAATTTCTTTTGCATGCAGTAAATTTTTATAGTACATAAATAACAAATATCAAAATAAAAGTTTTATGTCTAAACATACATTCATTTTATATACCACCTGTCTGATACTGCAGAAGCTCTCGCAACAATGTGACCATGACTAAGTTCAGAGTTTCACTAAAACTTCTGTAAGGGAATATACGTAACTGTCCTGAAACATACACTTCAGAAGCCTGGGCATCAAGAAACTTCAGCATGTCTTTTGTGAGTAGTTTTTTAGCACAATACAATACACTCTGAAAACCAAATATATGCATTATAATTGGCCAATACCTGACCCTAGATAAAACATAACTAGAAGCTTAAACACAACTATATAACTATATGTGTTTTTTCTCTAGCATTTAATGTTTACTATTATTTTAAATATTAAAATAACAACAGTAATGTATACTTTCTATTTATACACAATTTTCATATTATTTTAGAATTTAAAAGCTGGCGTTTAATAATCACTTTTCTCCAGTGGCTCACTGTTGTTTCTTCAGATTGAACTTTGGCCATGACACAATTATTTATCAATGGAAAAGCGAAGGAAGGGAAGTAGCCATACCCCTTGTTGGAAGCCACACAATATCTGGCAAAACAAGCAGATAGTTATGCCTCCACCAACAAAATAACACCATGTGCCAATTCAACCATTGTAAATAACAACAATTGGCTGACAAGATCAAGGCAGCCAAAAAGAACCATAAGCCAAAAATTATTGATATAGCCAAAGTATTTCACTGAAGAAACAACAATGGGCCAAAAAACACAAAACACTCAGAAACCAAAACAATGGTTTTATATGAAAAAGTAAATAACGAAATTAACAATGAATAATCAATTTTTATAGATTTAAATTTATACTGGTAGTTCTGAAAAAGCTTGTAATAACAAGAATGTGATAGGTTGTACTGTTACTGCAGGTTTCAAGAAGTGTACAGAAGAGCATATTTATACAAAAAGACAGGATTTCCAAACCAAACTGAAAAAACTATACAAAATTTTAATATTTTAAATTTCTTTAAATGTCTTTTAAATCTCATTCATATTACTAAAACTGTGTATGTTACATTTTCAGAAGATGTACACATATATATTAAACGTAATTAAATTGTAGTCTAGAATGGTTCCTGAATTATTATCTGCAACAAATTTCAGTCCATAAATAATGCCTGAGTACTCTTACAAGTACAGTGGAAATCATTTAACGCGAAAACAGTTACCACAAAATATCGGTTAACACGAAATACCACTCAGGTACTGATCGCCGTTTGTTATGTACAGTGTATTATTTGTACGGTTAACACGAAAGGTTTACCTGAAAAATATTGGTTAACACGAAAAATTTTTGTTAAAAATAATTTTTTTTTGGCTGGCTTTTAAGTAACTGCATACAAAATAAAGCCACACAAGTACGCCCAAAAGCTTGTTTTCGATGTAACGGAATCCATTCTTCATCTCTCAAAGAGAAAGAGCAGGTAGTGACCATAGTTTGTTTTGTCTACCTGTTTTGTTTTGTCTTCAGTACCAAGTTCTATTTACAGTACGTACTGTATACAGTGTACCGTTGTTTACGAGAAACCATAGCCTCTCCTTCAGCACCAAATGTGTTGTTCATTGACCGCAAATAAACCGTTATCGCTTACATTAACTACCTACTCTATAGGGTGTGGTGAGTTCAGTTCAGTTTTATTCTGTGCGTGTACAGCGGTGGTAAAGTTTGCGGTACGGTACCGATAACATTTTATTATCTTGTTGTTGCATCCTCTTCGTTCACTTATTAATTTTAATAATATATATAATACTTTCACTTATGAACTTACTATTGTTACTTCCCAAACGTTTCAAGATGTTGTTTCTCTTCTTCAGTGGGTTGAGTATTTTTACAATAACATTTTATTGTAAAAAATTTACTCAGTTGTGAGGATTAACTGTTTACTTTTTTACTGTACAAACTTCTTAGTCTTTTACAGCCAGTTAAGTGACGTTAAGCGTGTGACGTGTACGTGTTAAGTGAAGTTACGCTTTCGTAAATTTCGTTTTTGCAGTCCGGAAGTAAAATGGAGAAGAAAGTGCATAAACAAAGTGCCCTCTCTTTAGAAAAAAAAGTTGAACTCCTCCAAGCTGTTAATGAGGGTATTCGAACTAAAACAGAAATCTGTAAAACATTCGGTATACCAAACTCGACGTTATCCACGATTATAAAAAATAGAGATAAAACTTTAGAACTGTATGAGTCGGGCAAGTTTGAACCAGGCAGAAAACGTTTCCGTAAGGCAAACCACGAAAACTTAGAGGCTGCTCTTCTTGTTTGGTTTAAGCAAGCAAGATCACAAGATGCTCCTATTTCTGGACCACTACTGATGGAGAAAGCAAACGTTTTTGCTGAACAGATGAACTTAAATTTCACTGCAAATCCTGGCCGGCTAGAAAGGTTTAAAAAACGAAATGGCATAACCTTTAAAAACATCTGTGGCGAATCAAGACAGGTGTCACAAGAAATGACATCATCGTGGTTGCAATCTATGCTGCCTGCAATTTTAAAAGACTATCCACGTAAGGATATTTTCAACGCCGATGAAACAGGACTATTTTTCCGTTGTATGCCCGATAAAACACTTTCATTCAAAGGGGAGCAGTGATCTGGTGGTAAAAAATCCAAAGAGAGAGTGACAGTGATGGTAGGTTGCAATGCTGATGGGTCAGAAAAACTTCCGTTACTTGTTATAGGAAAAAGTTTAAAGCCGCGCTGTTTTAAAAATGTTAAAAAGTTGCCAGTAGAATATAGAGCTAACAAAACAAGCGTGGATGACGTCTAAAATGTTTACCGAATGGCTGGTTTCATTAGAAAAACATTTCACTTCTCAGAAGAGGAAAATTGTGTTAATTATTGACAACTGTCCTGCCCACCCATGTGACCTAAAATTGATGGCAATTAAACTTGTTTTTCTACCACCGAACACGACTAGTGTCCTACAACCTTGTGATCAAGGTATTATTCAAAATTTAAAATTTCAGTACAGAAAGTTACTTCTGCGGAAATACTTGGCCACTATTGAGGGGAAAAAAGATTTCTGTGTAAATGTTCTGGATGCTTGTAACTTGTTAAGAACAGCGTGGAACCTCGTGACGCCTACAACAATTCAAAATTGTTTCGCTCATGCTCGATTCATTTTGAATTCAGAAACTGAACAATCCGAAGAAAATGAAATTGATCCTACACTATCTGAAATGTTTAATCGTGTGTCATCTGTATTAAATGTTTCAATTTCTCTAAATGAGTACGTGACTGTCGACGAGAACGTAACTATGGCTCCCGTATTAACAGATACCGATATCGTGGAGTGGAAACAGTGCAAGTTGACAACTGTGAAGGTGATGATAGTGACGACGAACTTGACACGGAAAATGATAGTGAAAATGTTCCTACCGCTACCGATATGCTTTCGTTGCTGGGCCGTGTTCGTCGATATTTTGAAGCCAACTCGGAAGGTGAAATGTTTGAACACGTTGATAAATTAGAACAATTTGTTGAAAATAAAATAGTGCAAAATTGTGTGCAAAAGAAAATAACGGATTATTATAAATAAAGATAAACACGAAAACTACGGTAAAGTTGAAAGACATACAGTAGTCTATAAGAAAACCTAAATCATAGGACTAAATTTAGAACAGCTAATAATAATTTTAAGAAAAATTAACAATAATAAACCATGAGGATAAATTGTAGCGGGTCAATTTTTGGGTATTTCTTATTTTAACCGTATGGGGCATGTACATTTTTATTTCTTTCATTTTGGGCGGACTTGTAAAAAAGAAGTTGTGAAAATTATGATGTAACGAAATTCATTCCATGGTGTAATAGACCTGTGTTAAGAAACAGTTCGAAACAAAGAAGTAAGGCGCAGTTGTTGTTAAGCAATGCGGTGAGGAATTTGCACCTCCACAAAATTCGCAGAACTCTGTACATGTGTTTCGACGCCCGTATGCAACCCAGCCGGGCGGGGCTCGGCAATGACGCCATGAGAGACACCACAGTTGAGGCAAACATGGCGCTGGGACGAAAAGTTAGTAGCTCCAAGTGATCGGCTACCGGAAAACAGAGTTAAACTCCGCCTACTGTTGGTGACGTCATCAGAGCCAAGTCCAATATTAAGCTCTGGTCACACACATATACCAGCTATAATCCATGCATAAACTGAATATGCCTCAGCAAATCAACAGTATACGACGACTAAAACTTGGTGGCATTGAATTGCCGCTTCCGCCAGTTCAACCAAGCACATTGGCAGTTCCACTATAATTGCCGGCCGGCAAGGAGCTGAATAAGCTCTCTTCAAAGTTTTTTTTTTCAGTTTTCCCCGTAAAGAGTGTAATAACAGTAGAAAAAGTTAGTGACCGACATCAATCCAAAATGAAGTAATAAGTGAAGTAATTTTCAGACAGTGAAAAGCCAAACATTTACTAAAAACGATGAGTGCGCGCGCGAGCACGTGGCCGGGGTTTTCAAGTTAAGGGCTGAAAATTTTATTCTAAATGTTAATGGGTTAAATAAATTTTGTGTGTGTTTGTATGGGTGAAATATTGCAGGCTGGGCAGTCTGAATGAAATAGATTAAGGTAAGATAGTAGAATAAGATAGAATAGTAATGGCACTAAGGTAACGAATCACAAGATGAAGAAATTATTACAAAGTTATTTTATATACAGAAGTACGGTATGTAAAATTTGTTGAAATTTAAATGATTTAAAAAATAAAAGTAAAATGTAAATTCTCTTCATTCAAAATGTGTCAGAATAATTATTTCGTAACCTCACACTGTTTCTGATCTCGCTTATAGAACTCTGGGGGGACCCTTAGGAACAACGGTAAGTACGAAAAAATGAAATAAATGTATAAATAAGTGAGTTTTTATACAAATGGCGCCCGAACAGGGACATTATATAAAATAATTATATAAATAAGCCAGAACTCAGAAACAGAGTGGGTAGCGAAAGAATACAAAATACGTAAAATAAGGTTATGTTGTAACTACACATGGTAGAAAGATTTTACAATAATTTTAAATATAATATGAATATGTAATATTTAATATACGAAAACATATTTTTTTTGAAAGAAATAGAAATATTTAAACAAAATTTTAAAATGGCAAATAACGAGAACGTCAGTCTAGCTGACAATACCAATGAAAGCCAGACGAGCGCAACCGAATCACAAATTATGAGTGGAGAAATTATTCACTCAACGCCAGTCCCGACTAACAGGGCTGAAGATAATGAAATAATGAAAATGATGCAGATGCTTTTTAATCAAAAATTTAGTAAACTTGATGAAAAATTTAGCGAACAGAAAAGTGAAATTAGAGAAGTCCAAAATAATTTTAACGTAAAATTTGAAGAAGTAAAAAACGAAATCAGAAAGCAGAATATTAGTTTTGACAGACGAATCAATGAAATAGATGTACGTTATACAAATATGCAAGAACAAGTAGTAGAAATAGTTAATGAGAAATTCGATGCTAAAATAAATGATTTAGATGACAAAATTAATACGATTAATGAAACAGTAATTAGCACAGTTCAAAACCAAATAGAGACACAGAGTAAAGAGATAGAAAATAAATGTTTAGCTACAGTAGATAAGCAGATAGAGATGAAAACTAAATTTGAAATAAATAAACAAATAGACATTAAAACAACCGTTTTACAAGATCAGTTAGAAAATTTTGAGTCAAATGTAATAAGTATAGCAGAGAATATAGAAACAGTAAGTAAAGCTATTTCAGAGCATGCAGATAATACCAACTGTAAAATAAGTACCATACAAAGTAAGCTTAGAGAAATAGATGAGTTCAGTTTACAAACTAGTAATAATATATATGACAAATGTACTATAATTGAGAACAATTTAATGAGTGTAAAAAATGAATTACGGGGGGAAATTACCAAGAAATTTACTGGGGTTACGGAAAGGGTTATCATAACGAGAGATTTACACAATGAAATTGAGTTAGAAACATTTAGCTATGAAAACCGAACAATACCCCCAACCCAAAATTTGTATAAAAACTCACTTATTTATACATTTATTTCATTTTTTCGTACTTACCGTTGTTCCTAAGGGTCCCCCCAGAGTTCTATAAGCGAGATCAGAAACAGTGTGAGGTTACGAAATAATTATTCTGACACATTTTGAATGAAGAGAATTTACATTTTACTTTTATTTTTTAAATCATTTAAATTTCAACAAATTTTACATACCGTACTTCTGTATATAAAATAACTTTGTAATAATTTCTTCATCTTGTGATTCGTTACCTTAGTGCCATTACTATTCTATCTTATTCTACTATCTTACCTTAATCTATTTCATTCAGACTGCCCAGCCTGCAATATTTCACCCATACAAACACACACAAAATTTATTTAACCCATTAACATTTAGAATAAAATTTTCAGCCCTTAACTTGAAAACCCCGGCCACGTGCTCGCGCGCGCACTCATCGTTTTTAGTAAATGTTTGGCTTTTCACTGTCTGAAAATTACTTCACTTATTACTTCATTTTGGATTGATGTCGGTCACTAACTTTTTCTACTGTTATTACACTCTTTACGGGGAAAACTGAAAAAAAAAACTTTGAAGAGAGCTTATTCAGCTCCTTGCCGGCCGGCAATTATAGTGGAACTGCCAATGTGCTTGGTTGAACTGGCGGAAGCGGCAATTCAATGCCACCAAGTTTTAGTCGTCGTATACTGTTGATTTGCTGAGGCATATTCAGTTTATGCATGGATTATAGCTGGTATATGTGTGTGACCAGAGCTTAATATTGGACTTGGCTCTGATGACGTCACCAACAGTAGGCGGAGTTTAACTCTGTTTTCCGGTAGCCGATCACTTGGAGCTACTAACTTTTCGTCCCAGCGCCATGTTTGCCTCAACTGTGGTGTCTCTCACGGCGTCATTGCCGAGCCCCGCCCGGCTGGGTTGCATACGGGCGTCGAAACACATGTACAGAGTTCTGCGAATTTTGTGGAGGTGCAAATTCCTCACCGCATTGCTTAACAACAACTGCGCCTTACTTCTTTGTTTCGAACTGTTTCTTAACACAGGTCTATTACACCATGGAATGAATTTCGTTACATCATAATTTTAACAACTTCTTTTTTACAAGTCCGCCCAAAATGAAAGAAATAAAAATGTACATGCCCCATACGGTTAAAATAAGAAATACCCAAAAATTTACCCGCTACAAAATAAAAGGTTGTAGGCCTATTTGTTGCATTTTACTAGACAGTACAATAAATAATCTACAGTACACTATTTGTTCACTTCCTCATTTTGTTTCACTTTTTGTTCGCTTAACGCGAAATTCGGTTTACACGAAAAAAATAACTGGTCCCCGTCATTTCGTGTTAACCAATTTTTACTGTACCTGAAAACAATATCCCTCAAAACACAATACCAGAAAAGCATAAAGTACATTTCTAATGTAACATTATAAGACACTCTACCCAGCTGTGCATAACATTACAAAACTAACAGTACAGTACCCTCTGACTTTTTTTAATGCAGTCATGCCATTAACCAATTTCCATACAGAAGATTTTAACTGCTTTATTAAAGATTCAAAATAGTCTAATCTATAATTGATTTAAGGCTTTCATGGCCAGCATCACATTGGCGGCTGTTAGGCCGTTGTCTCACTGTATTCAAACCAGACATTTTGGCCTCACCATCGGAGACCATCTTCAGTGGTAAAAGAAGAATGTGGGTGATGTTCGCCAAATAACCACAGTACTGAAGCAAAAAGAGCGGAATTTCAGACATTGCGGGAGCTGAGACTGGACAACTCCATCGTCATCTTCCCAGCGGATAAGAGGAGTGCGACAGTGGTGATGAACACTGAGGACTACCCGAGGAAGGTTGTGGAACTGTTGTATCCAGGAACGTATAAACAACTCAGAATGGATCCGACAGTGATGGTCATTAAAGGACCAGTTTTCTCATTAAACAATCATCCCTGGCGCCTGATCTGAAGGCTGCTGTCCAGTGTTCCGAAGCGCTTCCCCCAAGACTTTATGGTTTGTCTAAGATCCACAAAGCCAATATACCACTGTGCCCCCATCGTCAGTGCCATCAGTTCACCAACCTACAACCCAGGGAAGCATCTGACCGAACTGCTCTGGCTACACATCAGGCATACAGAGTCATATGTGCGTGACTCTAAGCACTTTCTTTGGAAGCTTGGAGGTATGGTGTTGAACTCCACCAATATGATGGTGAGTTTTGATGTCATTTCACTGGTCACCAAGGTTCCCATGCAGGAGGTCCTTGGCCACATCACAAACTTGTTCCTGGCAGATGTAACTGCACTGTTTCAGCAAGTTCTCATGACGATGTACTTCGAATACAATGGCAGCTTCTAAGAGATGATTGACAGTGTCACTAGAGAGTGGTCTCCTGAGCCCTGTGGTGGTTCGAGAAGCTGACGATTTCATCTGCGCCGCTCAAGCCTAGGTATTGGTTTAGATATGACAACACCTTCATTGTATAGAGCCGAGGGGAGGAAGAACTTGGACGTTTCATGGTGCCAGGTCATGGAACACTACAGTGTTCATCCGTGGATCCAGTTCACATTGGAGAGAGTGGCAGGTGATCGGATGGCTTTTCTTGATGCCTTGGTACTTAGAAGTGCCAACAGCAGCCTGTGACATAAAGTGTACAGGAAGTCGATGCACAAAGACAGATACTTGCACAAGGTGTCCAATAACAACCTGAGGTAGAAGAGGAAATTATATAAGGGGCCCTTCTGAGAGGCTAAATATGGCTTTGCCTAAGTACTGGGGTTATTTGGCGAACATTAGCTATGTTTGTCTTTTGCACTGAAGATAGCCTCTGATGGTGAGGCCGATTTGTCTCGTTTGAATACCACGAGACCATGGCCTAACAGCCCAGCTTCCAGCCGTCTTAAAAATCTAGTCTAATCTATGCTGCAAACTGAAACAACTCAAGATATCACGGTGTGGCAGTTAGATATAAACCAATGTTGGTTATCATATCCCACTACATAATGTTGTTAAACCATGTACTACTACAGTGTCATCAATTCTGTTAGATCGAGCATTACACTGTTGATATCTTTTGTTGTTGTTCTACAGCTGTCTTGTTTTTGTTTGTTTTGGTTACTTATACAGCTCTAAAGTGATCTACACACTTACTGCCCAAAATGAGAAAATAAAACAGTTTGTTCTTTCATTACAGAACAAATTAACAATACTGAAAAGATAGAAATGTGGAGAGATAGTTAAAACATTGCACTTCATATTAGTTTTGGAAAAACTACAATTTAAAAACAACAACACCAGCCAGTTTAATATCATAATATTCCAACCTATCTAATGAGACTGCTTTAATGTCTCCACATATCTTGAGGAAACTGATGTCAAAAATGTATAACTACATTCTGTAGGTATGGCTCATCCAACAACATACTTTATGTGGTGTGATAGTTCAAGAACAATTTTTACGTTTAAGAAAGTCACTTAAAGGTATTGTTAATTTCATGGCTAGTAATTATCATGGAATGGAAAGTTGGCATAGTAAATACATCCTACGAATTTGTAGAGAAAACATCCAGTGATCCATTAGTCAATAAATTTTCAGAGAAAAAATAAAAATTACATGTAACAAGAATATCATAGTTGATAAGATTATTGTATAATTCAAATGAATCAGAGCTAAAATACAAACTGTATTCACATCTGCACAAAAAACAGAGCAAATGATATCATATCATATGATGTTAAAAAAAGAATAACGATTATTGCTAATTCCATTGTTTCTGGAGCTCATAACTTACAAATTTTTACTATAAAAAATTTGCAAAACTTATCAGTTTAAAAAGATACTCATCTCTGCATGTATACTATCATATTCAATAATCTGCCTGAAATAGATCACCCTTTATATTTTAAGACCTTTATGATCATGAATTTGGTCCTGAAGTAAAATACTTATCAAATAAAAATTCTCTTATTATGATCAGTTTTGACCAAAACAGGGTGACTCAACCATAACACTCACCTCATCAAGTAATCTACATAAAGAAGATGAAATATAATTATTTTCTCATTAAAAAAAATATAACCTAACTGATATAACTGATAGATCAAAGACACTGTGAGGTGACTACCAAGGTGATACTGGAAAATAGTACTGACCTAAATTCTGCAAATAATGATAACACCAACGATGCCAGTGATGATGACAGTAGTTGTAATATGTGATGCTTGCTATTATTGAGACAAATACCAAGACTGAAAGAAGTTATGTATTAAGATATTGCAGAATGGTTAAAGAAAGATAAAAACATGGTAAACATGAATTTAAAATGAAATAGTTGCAGCTCTGTCAAGAAATACAGACAATATTGGAAGTGACAATGAAGGCAATGATAATGAAAAATGAAAATTTCTCAATTCATCTGGGAAAGACTCTATAAATAGTTCTTTGATACATTGAACAGAAGACTACTTCAGCTTCAACTGATGCCTTGAATTTAGAAAGCTGGAGAAATAATCCTGATTTTAAACAACAGCAAAATAATAAAATTAAAGTCATCGACATTTCAGCAAGTATTAAACAAAAAATGGTTTGTTACAGTCCCAAGCATATACACAAAAATAATAAAATTTTAATCAAAGAAACATGATGAAATTTTTGTTACAGAATAAAACTGTATTCAATTTTTCAAAAATCGTTTATTACCCGAGTTCAATTGGGCTGCAATATGTGTTTGTGTAAAAATTGTAATATCTTCAGTACTTCCAATAAAAAATTTCATTTGCTATTTGTTTAACAACTCTCTGCATTTCTGACTTATTTTTAAGGAGAGTCTATGGTATAACACAAATATAAAACTATTATATTATAACTAGTTAATTAATGACTAACCTGAAGATGGACAACTGAAAATTGTAAGCCACTTGTCTTTCGTTCAGAAGGGTCAGAAACTCGCATGTGAGGAAACTGATTGAAACTAGAGCCGTGTTTACAAAAGAAATGTGTAGTAGGATCAAATCCAGTACTGTCATTGCGTTTCTCTGAAGTTCCTAAAGCACTAACAAACATAAATTATATCCATATATTAATTTCATTGTGGTGTTAACATAAACAATAAAATTATAATTGTGTGTGTGTGTGTGTGTGTGTGAGAGAGAGAGAGAGAGAGAGAGAGAGAGAGAGAGAGGGGGAGAGAGAGAGAGAGAGAGAGAGAGAGAGAGAGAGAGAGAGAGAGAGAGAGAGAGAGAGAGAGAGAGAGAGAGAGAGAGAGAGAGAGAGAGAGAGAGAGAGAATAGACATAATATTGTTTCTGTTATAACTGTGAACCTATTATACTCCTAGACACAATTACATAACAAACTCAAAAAGTCGGCAGGTGCAGTTACCTAACAGTTCTACACGCTTCTTAACTAGCCGAGCAGTGCAGTGCCTCTACAGCCACTCAAGACCGTGCTTCCAGACTGTTTTAGAGCACTCCTAACTAAGCAATCATGCCAGTTACTACATTGCTGTCTGTATTTTGTTTCCACTGCACAATACGGCGATCTGTGAGACTGTTGTAACAGTGGATCACAAGTGCGAGAACCTTTAATGGTGGAAACAGAGGACACTTTGTAGAAGAGGACTGTACATTGTAATTAATTTACCAACATGGATACCAGTAAGATGATGGAAGATTTGTTAGCACTGCTACTGCAAACACTGGAAGAACAGAAAGTAGAATGCAGACAGGAGGCGGAAGACACAGAAAGATGACAAAGAGAAGAATGGCAACATGAGCCAAAAAAAACAACAGGATGAGAAATGCAGACAGGAAAGAGAAGAGGCAGAAGAATGGAAAAAAGCGCTCTTGCTCAAGTAGGAAGAATGACAAGGCAAGAAACGTAACCAGGAAATAGGTGACATCAAAGCGTTGATACAGGAGCAAAAGCAGATGCAAGAACATACCACTGCAGAGTTGGATCTATTACGAGGCATAACCGAATTACTAGAATATCTAACAGAAGAACTGATGTCAAATAAAATATCTGAGATAGAAGAGAATGTAGCAACTATGAAAGACTCAATTGCAAACATAAACAAATGTGTGAACAGACTGTAGCAATGGTAAAGACAGAAAAAGACACAGAAAACAAAACAATACAGAAAGTCACTTTGCCTGTAGTTGAAGCAGTTCATGTCAAGCCCCAACATTCGATGGAAGCACTCATTGGATGTTGTTTGTTGTATCTTGGGCAATTTGAAGCTGCTGCATACACAAATAACTGGATAGAGAAATACAAGGTAATTTCACTCGTTCTCACTTGAAGAACCTACAGCAGAGCTACCACAGAAAGTGCCACCTGACAGCCAGAACAACTATGATGAACTGATAAAGGTTTTAGAATTATGGTATGGTGATAAACATTTGCAAGATGTGTACTGCACACAAATGAAATCAAGGGAACAGAATTCCAGGAAGAGCCTTCAAGAGTTTGAAGCAAGCATCAACAGACCGATTAGACTGCCCTATCCTGAAGCACCAGAAGATTTTTGAATGAGGCTTGTGATGCAGACATTTATGATGGTATCAGAGATAATGAACTACAGCAAGTGTTATAAATGGCAAGACACCAGAATAGTGCAGACGCCCTGGTACAGGCTTCACAATTTGAGGCCGCCATGTCAGCGTCTGTATGGGCAAATCATAAAGTGCACACTAGAAGATCGCGATGGCACAGATGATGAAGAGAAAGAACAAGCAACAGAGACTCAACAATTAGTTCCACAGAATAAAGTCGGAAAGGATGGAAGACCAAAGTGTTATAGATGTGGGAAACCTGGACATATACAACAAGATTGTTGGTCCAGAGTTCAGCAGCACAGAAACAAGCAGTAGTCAGTACAGCAGTGCTGACTAACTGGAGGAATGAAGCCCCTAGACAATATGTAATTTCTACACTTCAGAAAAATAGCGGGAGCTTGGTAGTTAACAGATTCATTCAAGAAAGGCCAATCTCGATTACAGTTGGCACAGGTGCCACAGTCTCCATTGTGCACCTTAATGTGGTGAAAATCTCAAGCTAATCTGGTGCTCTTGCGGTTTGAGAACAGCTACTGGAAGGCCTGTAAAAGTGTTTGGAAAAGTGGAAATATATCTACGCCTCGGTCGACTTGAGTTTGATCATCAAATACTTGTTGCAGACATTGTGGATGAAGCAATTCTTGGGGTGGACATTATGAACGCGTATAGTTTTATAGTAGACTTCAAAAAGCAATGTCTTGAGAATCGGGAAATACACAAAATATGTCAAAATACATATATGACAATTAGTAATATATAATATTTACTTCTGGCAATGCTTTAAAATTAAAGAATAATGTTGCCAACGTAAATGAGAGTTACTTTTTCAACTGACAGATGAGAATGGAGCAAGAAAAATATTTAACTAACTATTAGTTAATTACTAAATTAATTATTAAAAAATAATCATCATAGCTAATTACCTCATGTCTGCTGTTGGGTCCAAACAACTCAATGTCAGTATATCTAGTGTTGTGAGGTTCAGATTTCCAGACAGTGATCGAGGTATAATAGACCTATACACAACAATCACATTATCACCACTATGTTAAACTCTCAGCTGTCACAAATGTACTAATTTAACTTTTAATAACTTAAAATCAATATGTACAAAAAAAACATTTATCACAAAAATACAATATTGTTTCACAATAATATTGTAATTCTGCAACTGTGCACGTGTGCACATACACATCCATAGACAAGAATATACACCAGCATAAGTATTAAACCTTCAGCTTTGCTTAAAAAGTACATCACATATTAGTGAAAAAATAGTAACAAATACAAACCGAAAATTTGAAAATCCTTTCTTTTTAGATGACTGTGTATCATTGCTGGGTACTGGTGTTTGTAATCGAGGGCGTTCGGGTCGTGGAAAAAGGCGACATAATAAAGGAGGGCTGCTTGTTGTAAAACGTCCCATTGAGCGAGCCAAACCAATAAGGACTGGAATCGTTGATTTGCAGAGTGTCACTACAATAAGATTACAAATTAACTACACATTAAACTAATACTAAAATAATTCATCATATTAATTTACATATTACTGTCTGGCCACAATTTGATGATCAAGCAGGGTATAAGATGGGAGAAGTATGACTGAGTACTGGGGGAAGCCACAACAGGCATAATGTGGTGTCATGTGTTCTAGCTGAAAACATTACCTCATTACCCATTACCTTGTCTCATCTAGTCACCTCCCCCCGCTCCCATCACTTTTAGCTCATCTCTTGCTCTCTTAATGCATTCCTCATGAGGTTTTCACAAGATAAATTCGTTTCCACTCTTCAAGAATACTTTTATCACTATGGTAACTGTTTCCTGTTTTCATTATTAAATTTATTATTTACTCTGGTGTTATCGTTATTCTCATATATATCTTATTAAGTAATTTCATTATTCAATTTACTTGTGTGCTTGTCTTTTTTTCAGTAATTTTAAATATTGAACTGTGTGTGTTCAAAATATGCAGCAACAAAGTAAGCTTATGTCAATACCTACTACTAACATTAGAACTCCAAAAACAAACCAGAGGGTAATTCATAGTAGGAAGTGCACCATTATCAACAACACCATAGAATGATGTATACAGTATGCTGGTTTGAAAATACATTGTTATGGAATACATTACAGGGGAAAAAGTATTACTAAACACTTGAAACTACGAATTTTTTAGCAGCTCATTTCCTGACACCGAGTAGAGGGGAATTGTGTTCTCTCTAATATAAGCAAATGTGAAAATGGAATGTAATGTAATGTTCTCTCTAATGCAAGAACTTTTTCACCCTACTTGGCTTACAATGGCCAAATGGTAGAGGAAAGCAACTTTGATCATCAAATCACAGCCAGACAGTACTTCTGGTATGAACATCAGTATTTGCTATTAACTAGCATTACAGTCTCTGATATTGAAAATAACTGTACAGTTTGTTATAACATCGAATATTATTACATAGAAATACACTCAGTTACTGATAACCCACATGCAGTTAAGCCACAGAGTCTGTGGAAACTAATATTTTATAATTTAACCACACATAAAATGGTAAAACGGCAAAGGACTATTTATTAGAATTATTCAATTGCAGCAATCAAGAACTAGGGAATGAGATGACAGATGAAGCAATAGTAGGTTAGGTAAGAATGCAATAGAAAATAAAGAAATTTAGCAATACACAATACAGTTGCAAATATGGTGGAAGAATTTATTGGCAAGTTATCTCACATTGTTCCATTCATTAATATGGAAAGTATATTAGATTGACAACTTTACTGAGCAACAAAATAATTTTTTGGAATGTTTAATATATTGTTATGGTATAGGTCTACTGATCGTCGTATGGTACAGTGGACAACAAAATACAAGACACCAACGAAGTCACTAAAAACCAGCTTTAATTATCACAAGTACAGTTTATAATCAACACGTTATTCAACAGGATTATACTCGTACAATAATTCAAATTAATCTGTCCACACGCAATAATAATGTCAACTAATAGAGTCCTGCATGATTATAAAACACATAACACTTCGCCAAAATACTTCGAACCTCACTGGAATCAAACTGAAACTAAGTGTCGCTGAATGCTTGTATATTTTATACCCCGCTGAGATTCCAGAATAATCCATAATACATGTCAACTATTAGAAAACACTAGAGCATTATTGATTGCGGCCTTGAACACAGTGCATGCGGACCGGTACGGTCTGGAATAGTCTCGTTGAAGATGCGTGACAAGTGTCACGTAATTGTCCTTCATCTCAAAGTAGCAGCAATATGTACACGCACACGCACACGCACACACACACACACACACACACACACACACACACACACACACACACACATTACAGCCAGGTTCCACTGGAATAGCCAAGAAACATGTAGAATGTTCTGTAATAGTGTAACAATATCTTTAAAAAATCAGTCAGAACAAAGCAGAAATTTACTTTTACTTAATACATTTGTAATTTTTTCCATATCAGTGTAATACGCACCGATTAATCTGTCTCAGACTGATTAATAATTAATCACTCTGAGCTAATACTTAACAGTATTTTTTTGTTAAATAATCTGGTATTCAGTATTCACTTATAATTCAGTTATTTTTAGTTAAATAATAATTCATTGTAAGTTACAATGATAAAATTGTGTTTTTTCTTTTCTAAATAAACTATCAACACAATAGGATTAATACTAAAATATGACAAGTTAAGTCCCTTTATACTATGTACAATCAATTGAAATATCAACATAAACAAAAATGAAAGTGTTAATAGAGTTTTCCGGAAGAGTAGAGTGTTAATTCACAGTTTTCACTAATCTAGCCATGCCTGCCAGTCATTATTGCAGATTGGCATGAGTTGAGTATATTAGTAGACACAAATATACCACAAGTTTAATTTAAAGCTATACATTTTTCATATTAAATGTACAACTCACACAGTCGTCCATTTTTATCAATGACTGATACTTTATTAATATTAATATATTGTTACGGCAGTCTAACTGATCATCGTATGGTACAGTGGAAAACAAAATACAAGACACAAATTAAGTCCCTAAAAACCAGCTTTAATTATCACAATTACCAGTTTGTAATCAACAAGTTATTCAACAAGATTATACTGATACAATAATTCACATTAATTTGTCCACATAAATTATAATGTCAACTAATAGAGTCCCACACAATAATCACTTTCACTAATACACCACTTGAGACGCACTGTGTAATCCCCTGAAGTAAACTAAACTGACCGTCGCTGAATGCCTATGTTTATACCCCGTTGATATGCCAGAATAATCTGTCACTTTGGATGATGTGTTAAACAAACAGGCGCTCTCGAGAATCCACTAGAAACAGTGTCCTTGAACACATTGCACTAACCAGTACGGTTTGGAATAGACTCAATAGTTGACGCATAATTGCCTTTCATCTCCAAGTAGCAGCAATATGTACGCACACACACTGTGCCGGTGTAAACCCGGCTGTCGAAAGTTTTAGAAAATTTAATTGTAAAATAACGCGAACGCAAGGGTCAGTTAAAGCGACCCTTGCACGGCTCCGTTAAAGCTGCGCGCGCACCTTGTAGGGAGGTTTGGCTCTGTTAGATTGTGGCAGTTTAATTCAGTCATCGCCCGGCACGCAAGAAAGCACCGACTACCCTGATCCGAACAGATAGTACTACGCAGTTTTCTTCCACTCTGATGGCTGGCTAAATTTACGAGACTTCCTGGTAAGCGATCATAGCTCTTATTGTGTGTGTCAGAAATAATAATAAGCGATTAAATTTAATTAACGAAATGTATGCAGCCGTATGAGAAAGACGAATGCATGTGGTGCGATCCGACAGTTTGTATATTAAAGAGATTACTTAATGTTCAGTATATAGCTCATGTTCCTTTTATTATTATTATAATATTGTAAGAGTCACTGTAATTGTCATTGTCATTGTAATTTTATAGAATGTTACATAAATTCTAAGCTGAAGTCAGTGCGTAGTCATGGATTTGAATTGTGCACATACATGCACCAGATTGCTCGTGTGTTCTCTTTAATTAACTTTGCAGTAAAAATTACTTGTGAGAACACCCTCAGAGGAAACATTATTAATATTGAAACATTATTAATACGGTGAGTGCCTTGAAGTTAATCTTTTTTTTGGCAAATTGCAATAATGATGCCGCCACGTGGCAATCTAACCTGTGGGATTCTGTCGGAGCGTGTTAAGAGCTCGTGGCAATGACTTTACTCTACGCCTTTTAATAAAATCTTTTTATTTTTTTTTAATTCATCATCCCATGGTGGACTTTATTACTCTTTAAGCAGTTTGCAAAGAATTTATAACCGAAACTGTGTGCATTTATCTTGAGTTGGTTGAAGGCCCGTTCTGAGGTTATTTACCTGTGAACTTGGGTGTACATTTTTTATGAACATCTTTTCTAATTTTTATGAATTAACAGGGTTCTCGCTTAAAGCCGGAGATGCTGGCCTTGCTGATTGAACTTCATCTTCATCAGCCATGAACCATCAGAAACGCACCTGTTCGGAGAAGGAGTCGGGTGACCAACTTAAGATGTATTGCATGCTCTTCATAATTAAGGTGATATGAACTCTTTTATTTTTTCTTTTGTGGCCGGGCCTGCCGTGCTCCTGATTCACCGTTTAAATCTTTTTGAAACCATGTGCCCACGTGGCCAGACAGTCTGCTATAGGGTGTGTCAGCTGAACATTCATTCTGAACATTATGTGTTCATGTTAATGAACACTTTAATAACTTAACTTCATAACACTAAGTACAATGTTTGTAATTGTGTGCTGCACTGGGGGAGCGTGCTAGAGATTTTTTACACTTACACATTTTCACATATTGCCAATAGTCATCACCATGATTACTACAAAATTTATATCACATGTTAGGGATTCTGTTCCGGCTGGTTCAGAATGGGGTTGATATTTTAATTGCATTTTTGGGTTTAACACGTAAGGGCTGGGGAGTTTTCGTTTTCTTTTTTTGGCTGTTTTCGGGGGAATAAAAGGGCACATAGTTTTTGCCAGGCATATGTTCATGCAGTTTAAGGCAGGTTCGATTCCTGTCACACATGGTTGAGTACAGGCTGGCGTGCTCCCACATCTGCTAGGACACAACAGTCCTTATTATAAATTCATTTATATCCAGCCATTCGGCTTTAACAGAAAAGAACTTTCATATTTTTCTGGGCATGTACTAATTAATTTTTTTTACTTTATAAAGGTCTATACTGATTAATTTTTTTTTACTTGTAAAGCATATACTGATTAATTTTTCTACCCTGTAAAGCATATACTGATACATGAATCCATCTGAATTTGTAAAACAAATTAACATTTTAGAACCGCATAACAATTGCTCAAAATCAGGTGATGCAGTTTTTTATTTTTATTTTATGCTGTTGAAGAAACTTAAAGATTTCATATGCTCATGATGGGGCAATTATCAGTTGCTATCTATACATATGGACGGTCTGGTCTCTCTTATGGTTTATGAGTGATTATCATCCTTTCGGGGGTTTTTCTTATTTATTTAAATTAATGGAAATTGATGAATGACGGTGACTGAAGGGTGAACATTTATGACTGCCGGTTTTAGGGCTTGGTAGAAACACTGCCTGTTGAGCATGTGTATTCCAAGGGTATTCGTGTTTATAATATTTGTGTATAATTATGAGTGTATGTGTTTTTATGTTTCTGTACGTGTCTTTATGTTTCTGTCTATGTTAAGCTCTAGTCACAAAAAGGGGGGGGGGAATTATATAATTACCTGAATGTTATCTGATATACATATATATATATAATCATTACTGATATACAGACCTTGTCTTTTCACACTATTAAGAATATCGGGCTTATTTATTTATTATGTATTTTGTGCGTTACTCCTGAGGTTAGGTGACAAACTTATGTGATAATTATGTGATAATTTATCATTTACATGTAACGGATTATGGGGTACAATAAAAGCTGTTATTGTTATATTACAGCCGAGTTTCATTGCAAGTCCCGTCATACTGGACCCAGCACATTTTTGGCTTCTCTAGGCTCCGGCCTAGTTTTAAATAACTTGTGGCTTCTCCTTCAAAAAAAAAACTAAATAAAAAGAAATATAAAAAGAAATAAAAAAAAGTTTGTTTTATACATATAAAAAGACATAAAAGGAAAGAGGGGTTACAAATGGTAGCAGAGAGCGTGGTTCATTCTAGGGTTGAACCCTTGGGTCCTTGGGTGTGACGGGGCTTGCAAACTTGGAAATATTAAGGCTATTGTTATGACATTGTTTTTCTTAGGTATATGCCCGTGTAGGCTAGTTTTAGGTCGTATAACGTGTGAGTCTGGTCGCACCACTGAGGCGGGTATTTGTGTTCGGAAAATGTGATAGCTTGAACTGCCGGGAGTCTCAAGCGTGGCCTGGGTGATAGAATGTTGCTGATTCAGGGTCGGAGTTTAGCGTGTGACATTAGCGGGATGCGGTATGGCCCGATCGGAAGTCGGTACCGTCACCGACTTATGTCCTGTTCATGGTTGATTACTAATTCCCGAATTATGAATTCTGATTGCTAGTTGTTTTTTGTGAGTTATGTGTTGGTGAGACGTGTGTGTCGAATTGATGTTTGATGTTATGTGTGTTCAGTATTGTTGGTTGTCGCTTGTCTCCTTCTGTGGTGAGTAGATGGTTCAGAAGTAGGCCAGGTCTCCGCAGCGCTTGAGAACCCGGGGGTCCTCTTGATGGAAGAACAGTACTCGAGGTTTTCCTAGTTTAGTGATTGGTGTTTTCATGTTTGTCTGTGGTGCGTGTGGTGAATAATTAGAGCATTGGCGGCATGAGTGTCATGAATCCCGACCTATTTTTGAAACATGAGTTGGAGTTCGAGATTAAGTCCCGGGGTGGGAGGCCCCAAGGGGATGTCGCTTCCTTGAGGAAGCAACTAAGAGACGCCCTCTCCTCCGGAGGGGCGATGTCACTCGTAAAAGTCACTGACGTGACAGCGGAGCTCAAATTGTGTCAGGAGAAGTGGGGGGAGTTGCGGGAAATAATGGAGGATTTCGAATCGGCGCCTTCCAGTCTCAGGGCGAGACAGAGGGTGCGTCAACGCACGGAGCACCTGCAACATAGACTAGAGAACTTGTCCGTGCAGACTAAAATCGCGGAAGTCAGCGCCACGCTGAAGCTGATTGCGGGACAGGTGGCGAAAGCATTGAGGAATTTCGAGCCGGTGAAATCTCATCCTCCAGTGAGCTCTCCCCAGCCTCCTGAAACGGACATAGCGCCAACGCCGAGTCCGGCGGCCCAATTGCCGACGTTCTCGGGCGGATCGAGCGTTTCTTACAACAAATTACCTAACCCCCTGTCTTCCATTATTCAGCAGCTTCCGGTCGTGGACGGACTGGACGTGGATAAATTGATGGCGTTTTTTCGAATTTTGTTTCAGCTGTCCGACTTCCTGGGGATGTCGGATGGCACCCTACTCGAACTCGTGTATCCCTACTGTCAGGGGTCCATGGCTGAGCAGGTCGCGTGGACTATACGAGGTGGTGGCAGTGTGACGTCTTTCCATCGGGGGGTGTTGGACGCATGCGTGCCTGGCCGATTGCGGGAGCAGCTGCAGCATAAACATTGTTATTGGGTGCAAGCCCACGGGGAGAATTTTGCGGAGTTTGCGCGGAGTATCCGCTAAGCTGTCCGGATTTTAGGGTTGGGACTGCCCGAGAGTGAAGTAGTGCAGATGATATTCGAAGGGGTTACTCCCCAGGAGAGATCGCGTTTAATTTTTGCTGAGAGACCGCGCAGCTATGAAGACCTCGAGAAGATGTGCGTGTTATCCCGGGCTATACAAGCAATTGATGAGTCCCGTGGGCCAGTAAGGGCCAGTCCGGGCGAGTCTCGAGTGGTGGAACGACGGGTCGTTCAGTCCCAACCCTGGCCAGAGAGAAATACCGGCGATCGAGGTGGACAGTTGAGAGGCGTTGTTTGCTTTCGCTGTCGCAGACAGGGGCATGTTGCCCGCGATTGTACGGAGGGTGGTATGCGTCCAGCGCTTCCCCCGAGGGTCCGGTATCCAAAAAACTAAATTACCAGGGGTGGACAAGTCGGAGGTTGTCTTCCCCTCGTCCTCAGACTTTTCGGTATTCAAGTGCCTCCAGGCAACGGATAGGTCTTGACTCTTCTGGTATCAAGGTCCTTGCTACCGTCCCGCAAAAGGCTTCTGTATGCCCCTTCCTGTCGCTCGAGGTAAAGAAGGGTCAACTCAGAGTGTTAGTTGACTCCGGGTCAGCCCGATCTATCATCTCATCTCGAGTATGTGCGGACCTTGAAAAACAGGGCTTAATAAAAGGGTCGGATCGGTCGTCTGTAGTGTGCTGGACTGCTTCAAGGGAAATTCTGCCCATCTCCCGGGTGGTTTCCTTTAAGTTCAAGATCGATGGCTTTTCTTGGGTGTGGCCTTTTCTGGTTTCTCCGGCTCTGGGAGTTGATTGTATTGTGGGTGCCGATTTCATCGCTAAAAGTGGTCTCGTGTTGGACATCCATGGGCACCAGTGTTAATTTAAATTTAATCGGGGCGTTGTTATTCCTTTTCTTGGATACCAGGGAGCTAAGGGAGGTATCCAAGAGGTCGCTTGTCCCAATTCTGCACGAGATCATCCCACTCCCGCCCAGCGGAGGGCTTTAGACCGACTGTGTGAGGAATTTCCCTCAGTATTAACTCCTAAGTTGGGACTCACACATTTATTAGAGTATAAAATTCGTTTGACGGACTCTAAGATAGTGAGGTCGCACCCATACAAATTCGCTCCTCCGAAAATGGCCGTTCTGAGGGAGAAGGTTCAAGAGCTGTTAGAGCAAGAGGTAATTGAGCCTTCCAATTCTAGTTATGCCAGTCCAGCGTTCCTGGTACCCAAGCCTGGGGGTAAGCACCGTATGGTGATAGATTACCGGAAAATAAATTCTAATATTGAGGTGGATTCGGTTCCCCTTCCGGATCTCCACTCAGCTTTCGATTGGTTTAGTGAGGCCAAGTACTTCACCGTGATTGATCTCAATGCTGCATATCACCAGATCCCTTTATCCAAGGAAAGTAGACCGTACACTGCGTTTTGCGTACCGTGGAATTTATATCACTATACGCGGGTTCCTATGGGTCTGGCGGTGGGCGCCCAAACGCTCACGCGTCTGCTTGACCTGGTGTTTCAAGACGTAAAATTCAAATTCATTTTCAATTATTTGGACGACTTGCTGGTCTACAGCAAAACCTATGATGAACATCTATGTCATCTTAGGGAGGTGATGGGCAGGTTGAGAAGCGCGGGCCTCACGGTCAATCCGGGGAAGGTGCGAATTGCACAGGAGAGCATATCATTTCTGGGGCATCTGGTCTCGCACCGAGGTGTTACAGTGGACCCTGAAAGAACCCAGGGTATCCGGGATTTTCCCCCACCTAGGGATGCCAAGGGCATCGCCCGGTTCGTGGGGATGGTTAACTTTTACAGACGGTTTATCCCTAATGCAGCCGAGATAGCTGCACCCCTAAATGAATTGAGAAAGAAGGGGGCTAAATTTGTGTGGGGCGAAAGCCAGCAGAAGGCTTTCGAAACGTTGAAGGAAGCTATCATCTCCCCACCGGTGCTGCGGATGCCGGATTTTTCTCAGCCGTTTATCTTGCAGACGGACGCGAGTTCGGTGGCGCTCGGGGCGGTTCTGTCCCAAGTCGTTGATGGTGCTAGGCAGCCTGTGGCCTTTATTTCCCGAACCTTGACCCAGCAAGAAAGAAAGTCATCAGTCTATGAGCTAGAGTATTTAGCTGTGGTATACGCTCTAGACAAGTTCAGGCATTTTCTGGAACACGCTGAGTTCCTGCTCGAGACCGACAATCAGGCTCTCTCTTGGCTTCTTGCTCATCCCCGGCAACTGGGTAAAATTGGCAGATGGGTGGTCAAGATCTCATCCTTCAAGTTCAAGGTGCAACACATTAGGGGAACTCAAAATGTGGTTGCAGATGCTTTGTCACGCATGTTTTCCCAACCCAGTGAAGTCCAATCTGAGCAACCCTGTTCTGTTCTGCTAGACTTTCCGTTAGCCTTCACTGATGTGTTACCCCATCAGTTGAATGATGAAGAGCTGGGTCCTATCATCCAGAATATAAAGGAGGGTAACGTGCAGGCCCCTTACTTCTTGTCCAAGGGTGTCCTGTGTTGTTGAGAAAGAAAGGGACGTGCCCCTAAGATCGTGCTGCCTAGCAAGTTAGTGCCCATGGTCTTCAGCTATTATCACAATTCCCCAGTAGGAGGCCACAAGGGAATTTCGAAGACCATTTCCGGTATTAGGAAACACTTCATCTGGAAGGGCATGGACAGGGACATCGCAACGAGGGTTAAGAGTTGTCATCTGTGTGGCTTAAGCAAGCCTGCCCAGAACACAAAGTTAGGGTTGTTGTCATCGGACGTGGCGAGCAGACCGATGGAGAAGCTATTCATCGACTACGTGGGACCCTTCCCGCGTAGCAAGTCAGGTAATGCTTACCTACTTGTCTGTGTGGATGCTTTTTCGAAGTTTGCCTGGCTACTGCCCTTACGGCAGGCAACAGCTCGTTTAACCATAAGCGCGCTTCAGAACCATATTTTTCAGCATTTCGGTCTTCCGACCATCATTGTCTCTGACAATGGCCCACAGTTCATTTCAAGTGAGTTCCGGCGGATGTGTTTCACCAGCGGAATCAGACATGTAACCACTTCCCCGTATTACCCACAGCCGTCCCATGCGGAGAGATTCAATAGGAATCTCAGGTCCGCACTCATTGCTTACCATGCGGAGCAACAGACAACCTGGGACCAGAATCTGAAGTGGTTGCAGCTAGCTTTCAACACGGCCCTGCATGACAGTCATAAGGCCGTGCCCTTTGAGATCATGTTTGGATTCTCGCCCGCACTCCCGTTGACTAACTTGTGGAATATTGATGATCTTCTACCACGGGAGCCCGATAATGGAACTGCGGAGAGATGGAGGGAGGCTTGGAAGAATTTGCTGCGAGCGCACGAGCGGGTCCATCGACGATACAATCAGGGGCGAATTCCGAACCCCTTTCAGACCGGCGACTGAGTCTACTGTCAAAGCCATCCGATCAGCTCAGCCGCGGACAAAAGAGCCGCTAAGTTGTGTTATCGGTTCATGTCGCCAGTGACGGCTCGGTTGGAAGAGCCGGGTAGTAATCCTAAAGAGATTACTACACATATTTCAAAATTGAAACTGTGTAGAAGAGGGTAAACGGGGTGACAAGGGGTGGAATGATGGGGGTCTCTGTGTGAGTAGGGATGTGGTCAATTTTAAAAGGGTGTGCTCCGGGGGCAGTATTGAGAATGATAGGGTAGCGGGTAGATGTTTCCCACAGTCCCAGTGGGGTTCGTCTACTTCAGGGATGCGCCCCTGCCTGCGTGACCCTTGGCTTTCTCCAATTGTCCTTATGTCCGGAGGGAGCCATGTCCTTACCTTCAGTCCCAGCCCATGACCGTTCGATGATCCTTGACCTTCCGCCTTCCGATTTTCCTAACCTGTACCTGTCAAAAAAAAAAAAAAAAAACTTGTAGAAAAGCAAAAAAAAAAGGAGTTGGAGAGAGGATGGCGGGAAGTAGTTGCCCAGGGCCGGTTGTGCGCTCTCGGGAACTGCTTCCTGCCCACATGCCCTTGGAGCACACATGTAGTAGGTTATATGAATGGATGTATGCCTGGAAATTGGATTATAGTATCGTGGAGACCATCATTCCCCCCTTGTTCCCTTGCCCGTGCAGGGACGGTATTGTTTAAGATGAAGGTCGTACCAGAGAATTCCCCCGTAGGGATAGAGGGCAGATGGCCCTGTTAAGGTGGCAGTCGTGTTCTGGCTTGTGTGGACAAGCCTCAGGAGGTCGGAACTCAGGGAGCTCCCGAACTTTCTTTTGTCTTTCTCCTCTGTCCCTCTTTGCTGTGGGCTGGCCCTGATCAGGTCAGCGTGCAGCACCCGCACACTTACACACTACACGTCTTCTTTCATCTCTTTCGTTTTCCCTTCTGAGCCTCTGTTCTCCTGAGAGCAAATGCTGCTGAGCCACCATAACCACGAAGTCCACGAGCTTGTTTTGGGAAGGGGGTACACTGCAGGGTACTCTCCCGAGTTTAAGAGTGGGGCAACCGGGTTGCCCTTTCGGGGTCGGGGTGTGCCGGTGTAAACCCGGCTGTCGAAAGTTTTAGAAAATTTAATTGTAAAATAACGCGAACGCAAGGGTCAGTTAAAGCGACCCTTGCACGGCTCCGTTAAAGCTGCGCGCGCACCTTGTAGGGAGGTTTGGCTCTGTTAGATTGTGGCAGTTTAATTCAGTCATCGCCCGGCACGCAAGAAAGCACCGACTACCCTGATCCGAACAGATAGTACTACGCAGTTTTCTTCCACTCTGATGGCTGGCTAAATTTACGAGACTTCCTGGTAAGCGATCATAGCTCTTATTGTGTGTGTCAGAAATAATAATAAGCGATTAAATTTAATTAACGAAATGTATGCAGCCGTATGAGAAAGACGAATGCATGTGATGCGATCCGACAGTTTGTATATTAAAGAGATTACTTAATGTTCAGTATATAGCTCATGTTCCTTTTATTATTATTATAATATTGTAAGAGTCACTGTAATTGTCATTGTCATTGTAATTTTATAGAATGTTACATAAATTCTAAGCTAAAGTCAGTGCGTAGTCATGGATTTGAATTGTGCACATACATGCACCAGATTGCTCATGTGTTCTCTTTAATTAACTTTGCAGTAAAAATTACTTGTGAGAACACCCTCAGAGGAAACATTATTAATATTGAAACATTATTAATACGGTGAGTGCCTTGAAGTTAATCTTTTTTTTTGGCAAATTGCAATAATGATGCCGCCACGTGGCAATCTAACCTGTGGGATTCTGTCGGAGCGTGTTAAGAGCTCGTGGCAATGACTTTACTCTACGCCTTTTAATAAAATCTTTTTATTTTTTTTTAATTCATCATCCCATGGTGGACTTTATTACTCTTTAAGCAGTTTGCAAAGAATTTATAACCGAAACTGTGTGCATTTATCTTGAGTTGGTTGAAGGCCCGTTCTGAGGTTATTTACCTGTGAACTTGGGTGTACATTTTTTATGAACATCTTTTCTAATTTTTATGAATTAACAGGGTTCTCGCTTAAAGCCGGAGATGCTGGCCTTGCTGATTGAACTTCATCTTCATCAGCCATGAACCATCAGAAACGCACCTGTTCGGAGAAGGAGTCGGGTGACCAACTTAAGATGTATTGCATGCTCTTCATAATTAAGGTGATATGAACTCTTTTATTTTTTCTTTTGTGGCCGGGCCTGCCGTGCTCCTGATTCACCGTTTAAATCTTTTTGAAACCATGTGCCCACGTGGCCAGACAGTCTGCTATAGGGTGTGTCAGCTGAACATTCATTCTGAACATTATGTGTTCATGTTAATGAACACTTTAATAACTTAACTTCATAACACTAAGTACAATGTTTATAATTGTGTGCTGCACTGGGGGAGCGTGCTAGAGATTTTTTACACTTACACATTTTCACATATTGCCAATAGTCATCACCATGATTACTACAAAATTTATATCACATGTTAGGGATTCTGTTCCGGCTGGTTCAGAATGGGGTTGATATTTTAATTGCATTTTTGGGTTTAACACGTAAGGGCTGGGGAGTTTTCGTTTTCTTTTTTTGGCTGTTTTCGGGGGAATAAAAGGGCACATAGTTTTTGCCAGGCACATGTTCATGCAGTTTAAGGCAGGTTCGATTCCTGTCACACATGGTTGAGTACAGGCTGGCGTGCTCCCACATCTGCTAGGACACAACAGTCCTTATTATAAATTCATTTATATCCAGCCATTCGGCTTTAACAGAAAAGAACTTTCATATTTTTCTGGGCATGTACTAATTAATTTTTTTTACTTTATAAAGGTCTATACTGATTAATTTTTTTTTACTTGTAAAGCATATACTGATTAATTTTTCTACCCTGTAAAGCATATACTGATACATGAATCCATCTGAATTTGTAAAACAAATTAACATTTTAGAACCGCATAACAATTGCTCAAAATCAGGTGATGCAGTTTTTTATTTTTATTTTATGCTGTTGAAGAAACTTAAAGATTTCATATGCTCATGATGGGGCAATTATCAGTTGCTATCTATCCATATGGACGGTCCGGTCTCTCTTATGGTTTATGAGTGATTATCATCCTTTCGGGGGTTTTTCTTATTTATTTAAATTAATGGAAATTGATGAATGACGGTGACTGAAGGGCGAACATTTATGACTGCCGGTTTTAGGGCTTGGTAGAAACACTGCCTGTTGAGCATGTGTATTCCAAGGGTATTCGTGTTTATAATATTTGTGTATAATTATGAGTGTATGAGTTTTTATGTTTCTGTACGTGTCATTATGTTTCTGTCTATGTTAAGCTCTAGTCAGAAAAAGGGGGGGGGGAATTATATAATTACCTGAATGTTATCTGATATACATATATATATATAATCATTACTGATATACAGACCTTGTCTTTTCACACTATTAAGAATATGGGGCTTATTTATTTATTATGTATTTTGTGCGTTACTCCTGAGGTTAGGTGACAAACTTATGTGATAATTATGTGATAATTTATCATTTACATGTAACGGATTATGGGGTACAATAAAAGCTGTTATTGTTATATTACAGCCGATTTTCATTGCAAGTCCCGTCATACTGGACCCAGCACATTTTTGGCTTCTCTAGGCTCCGGCCTAGTTTTAAATAACTTGTGGCTTCTCCTTCAAAAAAAAAAACTAAATAAAAAGAAATATAAAAAGAAATAAAAAGAAGTTTGTTTTATACATATAAAAGACATAAAAGGAAAGAGGGGTTACAACACATTACAGCTGGGATAGCAGAGATACTTACAGAACGTTCTGTATTATGTAACACTTTTTCTGTATTATGTAACAATATTGTAACCCATATTATATTTCTTATTTATCCATAACAGTCAAAGTAAACACAAATTATAATACAGAAAACAACTTCATAAAGCAAAGTAATAAAATATTTTTAAAAAATGCAATCATTTTTATACATTGTCAAACAAGCATACGATACATAAAACACAAACTTATAAGCATTAGATTCACACTACATGTAAATATAAGTTTAGACAAATACCACCACATCAACAAAAGGTAGGAATAGAACATAATCAATTTTTGAGATGGTAACTATTTAGTGGAAGTTGAAAACATATCAACTAATAATTTGATGCTAATGAGTTACCAATGATACATTCAAGAAAGTCAGAACAATCACAAAAACAGAGTTAGTACAGAGATTACCCAGGTGCTAGACTGTGACCTACAGGCAAATAGTTGTACAATTTGATTTGCGCTAAGTGATGTTCACTGTTTATTGGTTTCAAACAGCAATTTAATAAACCTAATGACTTTCATAATTGTTAATACTTATTTTGAATAGTGTTCATGGATTATTACACTTCTGTAAAGGACTATTAAAGTAAATATAATTTGGGTAAACCTAATTAAAAGACTGGTATCCCTGTAAAAACTGATATCATAAGTAAAATCCTATGTGGTGAAAACTGTTAGTAACCTGGTGATAAATGATTTGCTAAACTGAATGCTGACTGAGCACTATGCTAAATTCTTCAACCAAGCTAGAAGCTAGTAGGGGCAGCTTTTATGTAAGGCCACTTGGGGCAGTACCCTGCAAATTAATTTAGTTGACTATTAGGCCCATAAAAATAAGGTAATTTTATTATACTACATTAGGCTATATTAGACTATGTCGTTATATTAATACGGTATTACTTCACTTTTTTAGCAGCAATTTAATAGGTTGTTAATTCTGTGAGTTTAGCTTGAACATAACACTGCCAACAAACTGGACAGTATTTGGTTTCCTTTGCCTCTGAATGTGACCTTTACTTACTCTTCTCTAATTTAGCGTTACAGCAGTGTTTGTTATTAACAATGGTATGGGCCACCAGTGTATAGTGGCCAGGAATATTAAGGGTGGCAGAAGCATTGCCATAATAACGTGTGGAGGGGATCCTTGCTTGTAAATCTGAAATCAGGCCTCCAACTGAAAGTGGCCAGCCAGTCTATTGGTGAACTGAGTTGCATGTTTTGTGTTCTGTATGTTAGTGTATGAGTTTATTCGTTCTTATAGAATTTTAATTTGTCTGTATTATTATGAAACAATCTTATTACTAGTTGATATTTTTATATTTACTGGTGGTATTCAGTATTAATTATAAATTTTGTGCAGTCTTTACATTATGAATACTATGACAAATCTATAAAATCTACCATTTTATAACAAGACTTTATGAAGACAAATTAGAATTAAATCTTTAGATCCAGCCCGACCATATCTATGTTTAACTGTATACAAACTGTAAATAATGGTATAGGTAAAATGACTGATAGGAAATTTATAAATACTGGTATAATACGAAAACGTAGCTTATGGGTTATGGTGAATCAAATTCACTTTTATGTTTTTTGTTGCTTTTTATATGGTACTGATGAAATGTTGGCAAAAAAGGGTAGGCCTACTAAAGATGCAAAACATTTAACTGAAAGAATTATATCTCATGAATTATCAACAATTAACATTAATAATGAAATGAAATTAGCAATGTTAGGGACAATTATTATAGATACATAGTTGGGTACAGCCTATTAACAAAGTATAAGGCATCATACCAAGAAAAGTCGTTAAAAACTGCTAAATTGTTATTTGTTTTGTGAGGCTGTTGAATTGGCATTAAGATGAATCTGAAGAAATCAACAAACAAGGAAATATTTTTAGGCTTACCTGATTTTGCTGACAAGTTGGACACTGTGCTAAAGGATCATTTACAGCATGCTACAGTTTTTAAAGGGTCTTCTAAAATGATCCAAAATGATATTGGATTGTATGTTTCACGTATGTAGAGAAAATATACTTGAAATTACATCATCAAAATATGTGGCCATTCAAGCTGACAAAACAACAGACTGCTCTACAGCTGCTCAGTTGGTGTTGATTTATCACTATGTTGTAGAAGATTGTTGAGAGGTTTTTTTGGTGTTTATAAACTGCTAAGTGCCTCTGTTGCAGCAATTGCAGCAAAAATCTATTATCTCTAATGACCTTGAAATTTCTTTAGGTTACGAAAAGAGTAAATTAACACATCTCTGACATATCAAGATTAATAGAGTAACGTTATTCCATTCGCAGGAGCGCAGGAAGAAAGTGGTGGTGAGCAATAGTGTGTGACATCACTGTATTCAGCATATATCCTGTGTTATTCAGTAACTTATGATATTTGTATTAAACCTCCCTCTTACAACTTTGGTATACAGATATAATTTTATCAAATCCACAAAACACATAAGCTTTAAATACTCTACGAGTAAATAAATTTTAGTATTTATTTTCAACTTAATTATAATTATTAACATTAAATACTAACCTTAATATTTGCCTTGCATACATAAAAAAGTGTGAATTCTTGATTTGTGGCACTGACACAAAGCTTGTTATATACTCATAATTTATAACCTTTTAGTAGTAGATCCCTCTGTTTACCATACACTTTTTTTAGTATAACTGGACACTTGACTTAGAATAACAAACAATTTTGGAATAGCCTACACGAAATCTTGATATCCATAAAATTCTGAATAAATAGTAATTATCAACTTAGCAGAAAGTGATTTTTCAGAGATTTAAATACGCTAAGTGAAATAAATTTAAAGCTTGGAGGAAGTTTGAAAAACACTAAATTACAGTTCACACATAGGATACTCTACTTAACACAAATTAATGTTTTAGAAATATTGCAGTTTTTTTAATGCATTAGTAATTAGGGAGCTACTTTTTTTAAGAGACCCACTTACATTTACTTTTCAGTTTTCTTTCACGGACTAGTCTCTTTTGTTGTTTGTTTACAAACCTAAGTCTTATGCATGTTCTAATATCAGCTAGTATCATTAAAATGTTTTGATAAATGCCAGGGAAAGCTGATCTTAAAGTGATGGAATTTTTTTCACGTCATTTTCTTTTATTAGCCCTTATCCATGAATTTGGCAAAGATGTCTACAAAAAACTCTGAGGGTAATGTTAAATTACCCCGACTTAACTACTCAATTCTCCATAGCTTAAATTTTCATCTGTTTCCTTGAGATCTATGTCAATTTCTGCCTTAACTAAGTACCCTGCTGACCTCAAAGCCTGTTCCACATGTGTCTCAAATTGTCATTGGCATCGCCATCTTCTTCATTCATATCATCACATTCCTCTTCCTCCACACTTAAAGGAAGTGCCTTAAACATAGATGCAGTCAGAAATGTAGTTTTTTCACCAACATCTTCAGAAACATGTGGCCCCTAGAGGTAACTAGGATCCTAAAAGAAGCACCTTTAATCTACTCTTATATTCTGTTGGAGGGCATATTCCAAGAGGCCATTTTGGAAGGGAAGAAACTTTTTCTTCTCCTCTATTCTCATAGTTTCCTCCATTTTCTTTAGAATGTCCATCTGATCTGCCATATGTCCTCCAAATGCACATTTCCAATTTTTTTGAATCACATAACTTACAAGAATTAAAAACATCTATAAATTTATCAGCAAGTTCAAAAAATTCATTAATTTGCTCAGCTTCTGGGAACATCAGTTTCAACAGACTTGCTGTCTAATATGAAAAGAACTGGTAAGCTAACCGTACAATCTGCCTTAAATGTCCATTAACCTCAATATGGTGTATTCACAACTTCAGTGCTAGCTTCAGTTCTTCTTCTTCTTCTACATTTGCTCTCTTTGGTCTTTTGTTACAAGGACACCTTCTGAAAAATGTATGTCATCATCTAGCAAGTGGTTATGAAGACGTTGTGCCACGTTACACTGCTGAGCCCAAAAAATGTAACACACAACATACACCAGAAACAATGAAAATACTTACTACTACCTAAGTCGCTTTACACAATGTAAGATACTCCTAAAATACTCTTAATGGCTAACATAATTACCTAAAGGCGGGGGTGTGTATACAATTAAAACTCAGTACTAGCAGCTAGTGAACAGAGTCAAGGTTTTTTATTTTAGAATAAAAAAAACCTCAGAACGTTATATAGTTGTGTTTCAGCCAGAGAAAGATAAATTACTGAGTCGACCAAAAACAGAATAAATTGAATCCCAAAAATTCAACAATAACATAATTCAAATACTAGATTAACCAATTATTAAAAATTCCACAGTTGCATCAATTAAATATTGGGAGAAATCGTTAAAAATTCAATAGTTGCATAAGTCAATGCCAGTTTACAATTTGTAATATATAGCGTACAAGCTATGATCTGTTCATTAAATTTCTTAGCACCTTTTTCATACTGTAAAGTCCTTGCAAAGATACAAGTTCATATTGCACAAAATGATAAATTTACTTCATCTTCCCTTTGGCTAGTAATCTGGTAACTGGAAACTGCAGGTGAATATAACTAATGAATAATAATGTTACTTGAACATGTGAGTTGTGTTTGCTGGCGGCCTGCTGTTTCTGGTCACACCGTGCGTAAGCCAGTCATGGAAAGCCGAGTTTCTGCGCTGTTCATATGGAGTGCCGTCGTATGTATTCTTGCGAGTATGAAGAAATCATGTGGCGAATCACTATTCTCACGTTCGTGGGCCCATACTTGGAACCAAGCTTTACTTGGTAATCGAGGCTCCCAAAATCGCCGAAGTTTGGCGATGGGCGGCTTTGGTCACATGGCCAGTCTGGTGGTCGACTGACAAGATTTAACGAAACAAGCGGCTTGGTTAGTAAAGGGCGGGGGGGGTGACGTCTGGACATCGGGCAAAGTACAGTTCGCCGATCGTTGCATTCGGCCGAAGCCGAATAATTGCAACAGAACTCCCCCCCCCCCAAAAGACAAGCGTCGGGTGCGGAACGACGTTTGTCCCAGGTCAAATTCACCAAAAGAAAATATTCGATATTCACAGAACACCAATAATCAGTTACAAGGGGACCATGTAAGGTTTCTTGCAAAAATAAGAAATCGCCAACAATCAAATTAACTACAAACACCCACATAAGGACAAAAGGGCGTCCAATAACTTAGTAACCAACAAGAAAATATAATGACATAATTCTAACACACATTAACATCAATGATACAACCGAACCACATACTCCAATAAATACCACACAAGTAAGTCCTAAACTATTCGTCACCGGATGTGCAATGGACAGGCACTCCGTAAATGGGCGTATCATCAAAGGGTGTGTGTCCTCCGTACGGGAAAGGGTTATGGGACAACCAAACGAGGTCGACTTCGATAAACTAGGCACATTTGATTTACCAGACTGGGAGGTTTCCAAATTTCTCAAAACAACTTTTGCCCATCTATATATATATATATATATATATATATATATATATGTGTGTGTGTGTGTGTATATATATATATATATTTACATCCCGCTATCATTTAGACGTCCTTTCAAAATGCCTCCATTTTGGCATCTCCTTGAAATCGTGGAGTATATTTAATTTTCATAAGAGTATATATAAAAATGTGTGGCTTATACCCTGACTTTCATACTTTGATTTTAGAATTTATTAAAAAAAAATACACATTTTTTCAAGAATAATTGTTTTTACACTGCCTCCCATTTGGGCTCTTTTCAAAACCCTGTAATTGTACAACCGGATGTATAAATTTTACATTTTTTCGTTAAACTCGCGCTTTGTGCGTATGTTGTTGTTCGGAAAATTGCTAATCTGACTTCCGACAACGTTGCCGGTTTTCACTTGTTGGCGTCATTGAAATGTAAGACTTGCTGTGCAGAAGTAATGTGTGGTGTCTTCACTCCAGACGAGCGCTTCTCAGCATAAAGGAAAGGCGCATCCTGTGCACGTGCATTACAAGGTCAGTTATCATATCAATATATATAATATTCAATTCAGTATATATGTGAACATTTATATTGAAAATTATTGATTTTGAGTAACGTAACTAAAAGTAATGTTAAATCCTATAACGTTTTTTTAGTATTTATTTTTTAATTTAATAATTTTAACAAAATATTTTTACGTACTAAAGTATTACCATGATAAAATTGCATTGGTAGTCTATATATTGTGTTACACTGCGTCTCAAAATGTAACTAAACAGCTAACAAAACAGAGCTGTAGCTTAATACGTACCCTACTACATTTTATTGGTAAACTTATTTTAATAATTAGTGAGCATGTTCATAGTATCTGAGAAACAAACTAGGTTTGACAGCATTAACTACTTAATAACAGACTTATTAACCTTGAAGTCTTTGCTTAGTATATTATAGGCCGATTTGGTTGAACAGATTTCATATCAGTAGATTACTGTGTCAGTAATTGTTTAACAGAAACCATAAGTGATAAAAGATAAATGTAAGTTGTCTATAGTAGGGTACAGTATTAATAAAATCATAATACGTTGTTTATTACATTGCACGTACAGTGAACGGTTTATTCACAAATTGTTTCGTTCCCGTTGTGTTAGGTACAGAGTCTGTACTTACGCGGTGTAGGGCGTTCTAAGAAATCTGACAATAAGCCAGACAAACGTCATTGTCAGATAACGCAAACAGTAGGCCTACTTTACGTTTTATCTCAGCTGATGTAGCTGTTTTGTGTAGAGTAAGCAAGAGAGGTGATAATTACAAAGATGAAGCAGATATTTCTTCCACCACCTCAAATTTGTTTAACACTTTCTCCATCACATGGGTCGTATTGACTGGCAGCTCTGAAAATGAAAAAGTTGACATATTACATTAAATACTACTTTTAACACGTTCTCTGTCGGCGTATTTACCCTATTCTATCCCCCCTGGGCCAAAATGTTTTTTCCTAAGTTTTCTGTCTATTAGCTACTAAAATGGGATTGGGTAGTATTAGAATACCCCCAATGAAATTATGGCGAACTTAAGAGCTTTCGGTCAATGTGACCGACGCGGCGTGGTGAGATTACTTTTGTTACGGTACCTCACGCTGCGTCGGTCACGGTTTTGGTCTTCACGTAAGTATTATTCTGTCATTGGCATGTAGTGACATATACAGCTCTGACTGCTCTGTTTCTCTTCGGATGCTAGTAGTGCGGGAAAGAAACTGGTGGGAGGGTAATATTCAGCTTTCACAACATACATTCTGTAAGCGTTTTTTACTGTCCGGCACATGAGCTGTCTGCGCACTTTTTACTCTGTTATCGATTTTTCTGCACATTGTAAAATTTTTTAATTACTGTTTGTAGTTAACTATTGTTTTCCCCCAACAAAATATATAAAAAAGAGAAAATATTGAAAAAATTAAAAAGCAAATATCGAAACTGGTTTTATGTGGATTCAACACGCGTTACGAGTGGCAAAGCTACACGGCGTGATAGACGGCAAAAATACGTAAGGCCGATTCTTCAGTCATAATGACTGACGCGGCGTGACAGCACGGACCCATTTTGGGTCATTATGACCGACACGGCAGAACGTGATAAGCTTATTTTATCAGTTTAATATATGATTAAGCGCGAATAAGGTGGTTGGAACACAACAAAACAGTCTACTTAATAGTTTCCGTGTTTGGTTAAGAGAGTGTCAGGTTACAAAAAGAAAGCCTTATTCGGTTGTCTGTTAGAATGTCCGCCTATTAGATGCTAAAATACCCAGTAACCAACACGTAAAATGGCCGTACCTAAAAATACTGTCTAGATATGAAATGTGTCCAGCTAACAAGAGTGTCCACATGCAGACGTGTAACTGTACCGCATACGACTTCACGTAATGCATATCTAAACAAGATTAATAGTAATCACTTAGTGAAAACTGTGGGTGGACATGTGAGTGCGTCAGTGAGATTTTTATAAATAAATTGGACATAATTTTTCATGGTTTCGTTACAAAATAATGAAATTTTTATTTGTTACGTTTGAATTAAAATAGACTTTGCTGGACTTTTAAAACACGTTTATCCATATTTTTATTTATAAAACTTCGACTGCGAGTTTACTAAACGACTAAGAAACGTATTGCGTACCGGCTAGCCATGTGCAGTTGATATTGCACCGTGCTCGACAATAACATACAGTGGGATGCCTCTTTCGTGTTGCAATCGTACAGTAACTATTTTCATTATCATAATCAGTAATATTAACTACCGGTATTGGAATTTTTTAATTTTTATTTAACTATCACTAATACCATAGGTTCACTATTTTTATTTATAGATGCTGTCGAGGGCCAAGAAGATCATGGAAATGATAAAAAAGGATGAAGAAATTAGAAGGTTCCTAGATGTACCAAAATATGAATCTATGAAAGGAACAACAAAAAATGAACAAGATGTTGCATGCACTAAAAGTTAGTAATACATTTATTTTAATGTAAAAATGTGTTTGACATTAGCCTACATTAATCCAGAGCAGTTAGGCTATTAATGTAAATTCTGATTCAGATCGGAACGGATAGAGATAACATGTCTATGATTATGAAATAAAATCGTATGCGTTTTCAACCGACTTCATCGTATATGAGCGGATAATTCAGATCAAGGCATTTTTCAAGTCCATTTGTTGTTGAAATGGCATCATGTATTAGAAATTAAGTTAATTGAGAATGTCTGCAATATTAGCTGTGTAACACTGACTATCTTTGTTTTTAATGATATCAGTATTAGATCCGTTTACACCCCACTAAAAAGTTTCAATGTAGTAGAGTTTATACATTGGGGACATGCCAATTAATGTTTCGATTTTATTGGCCGCTTATAACGGAAAATGGCATGCGGTAGTCACTATTGCTGTTCCAGGGGTTAGATGAAACTATTTTCAAGACAATAAAAAATTTCTATGTTTCATATACCTTGATGTTTTTCCAAAATTTGCAGTGGAAATTCTACGTATCACTTAAAAAAGGGAGGAATTTTTTATTTTTTGACAAATACAAACTCACGGTAAGCGAGTTGTAGATAAAATATTATATTTTGCTTAAAGGACTTTTTGATACAGACATTTGTTTCCCATAATAACGAGATGATTTCGAATTTAAAAGTAATTAGCACCACAGCCATGGTGTCTTGCTCGCGCTTCCTGTTAAACTTTTATTAGTATCACGCTACATTACAAACTTCGCTTTATTTAGCTGATATAAACAATCAAACTGCACGATGAATTATGTGGTACAATTAGATTCTTTATATTGTATCAATGATGACAATAAATTTAATTTTTATGTTCCCTTATTTTACCAAGAGCCAGTCGCCCCTGACGATAATAAATTACTGGCGCTTAAATGTATGGTGTGTATGTTGAAATAGTTCAACACGTCGATGTAATCTTGGTAATCAACTATAAGTAACAATTCACCACCGTGTCTGTAAAAGAAAAACATGTTCGCTATAACATACAACCGAGATGTGTCCACGTACAAATTTTAACATCAAAAATTAGGGTACTGAATTTAGTACAGCTGACGACTCAGGAACATTAGTAACTAAATAACATTTAAATTCAGTTTTTGTAGCCTTAGAAAAGCAGTTAAGAAATGTTTCCTACAAAAGTCATAATAAGAAGTCTAGCTTGCTTGCGTTGACGTAATCGTGAGAGTTAGGCAAACATAGCTAAAAGCCTTACATTAGTTACTTATTTCTTATCCCCTCTATTACATCACACACACACACACACACACTGTGTGTGTTCCATCATCACACACATAATTATATCAGAACGATCGCTGAATGGAACGAAGGTTCTGAAACACGTCACATAGCTACTAGAAGTCACAAGACGGTTTGAGATAATATACCATAATAATCAGTTAAATACATTCAGGCTTGTATACTGCAAACATGAATTTTAAAATACGAAATCTGTTTGTTTAATTACTACATACTCTTTGCAATTGTGTACAACTGCACAAGAAATTTAACATCGCACTGCATCATGTAGAACCAGTTGGCTTGACATTCAAAACTAATATTAATAACAGCAATTTATATAAATTCTTATTTTTTAAATGAATTATAATAGTTTAAAATTTACTTAACATAAAAACAGTTTCTTAATATTAATTTTAATAATGAGCGTTATAAACAGTAAGGACGCCAAGTTATTTGCGGTAGGCCTATATCAAACGCAAAATGTTCATTATGTTCGGAACCCGTCTTCCGATCTCAATGATTTAAAAATTGTTACAAAGTACAAAGTTCGTTCTACAACCGCTTCGCTTACACTCTAGACCTGTCTCTTATAGAACAAAAGTTAGCCAAATAATAATAATTTAAAGTCACAAAACAAAAGGGCGCGCGGCAGCTTACGTCTAGGAAAATACAGAACGTCCCTAAAGGCAGTATTCAGTCAGAATTACCAAACCTTTTTTTTAATCCCAGCCATGTCATTTTATCCCAATAATTTCGTTAGTGGACACATAACGGATTCCGCATTGCCTTTACCAATATTTTATAAGATCGAAGACGTAAGGCAAAACGTGGCGGAGGACGTTCTCCGAGATGTTTTCACGGTGGCTAGTAGCAAAATTTGTCCCATTTACAATAATAGCCAGTGCTTTGTAATGTTCCCAGTTAACACCTGGAATAGCTGTAAGTCTACTATTCCTAGTCAATAATATTGCTCGTAGCATTCAGTAGGTGTAATTACATCATTGTGTTTTTTAATGTCTTCCAAAGTAAAAGCGAAAACAAAGTAATCCTGTGACAAGTACTGCGTACAATATAACACTTTTCTCAATTATTTTAATCATATTGAGTACTACGCAAATTGTATTTTGATTTACTAGTAGTTTACACTATTTAATTAAAGTCCGAAATAAATATAATTATGTGTTTACGAAAATCTTTTTTTTTATAACAGAGTTTCGGGTAGTCGGATTTTCCCTGTAATACCACATACATGTTTGTACTTAAAATTATAGTGTAATAAACGTTATATATAATATATATAATTAAAGCATTTAAATAATTTTGGTCCCCTTATATCTCTACGGAAATATTGAAAAACTTAAAATTTAAATACTGTATTCTATTTTTTGTGAACAAATTTTTGTATTGCTTCTTTTCCAGTTGGAATCTTTTTAGTGATTGTACCGATGGTGACACTAATTCAGTTAACATGACCACCTATTCATCTTTGCTCGAATCGGCCGATAACAGTGACGACGATCCAGATTACGTTCCTACAGACTCCAATTCTAATTCGTCAAGTGACAATGATAACTACTGGAATCCTGATAATCCTCGTACAACAGTTTCTGTCGTTGCTAGTGAGAGTAATCCAACCTCAAGTGACCATAGTCTTACAAAATCTATAGCAACTGTGACTGATAGCTACATTGGTTCATCAACAAATGTCGACAGTTTTCTAAATCTTTCAGAATTTTCTGTGTCAAGCGATACTTCTTTTGAAATAGCCGAAAATAAAAAGAGAACTCGTAATCAAAACTTTTGTTTTTACTGTGAAATGCTTGTAAATAATTTCGCCCGTCATTTGATAAGGAATCATTTTTTAGAAAGTGAAGTGCAGCAGTTTTTATCTAAGCCCGTAAAAAGTAAAGAAAGGAAAACAATTATTAATCTTCTTCGAAATAAAGGTAATTATATACGCAATACAGTCGACGAAAATTTAAAACCAGTAAAAAAGTCAAATATAATTGAAACAATTGAAACACATTTGCCGTGTGAGTTCTGTTTAGGATTTTATGCTCGCAAACAGTTATGGAGGCATAAAAAGATATGTCCCCAAAACCCACACACCAGTACTTCTACGCTTGCTGATTCACAAACTTTATTAATTCAAAATGCTAAAGTTGATGAACAATTAAAAAGATTGGTATTTCCACATATGCGTGCAGATAATGTATCTTTTGTCGCTAAAAGAGACGAACTTATTCGTGCTTATGGTAGCAGGTACCTTAAAACCCACAGAGAAAAAACACTTTGTGCAAGTTACTTCACGAAAAATGAGAGAAATATCAAAATTATTTATTGAAATATGAAAAACTAACCCTAATATCAAAAATCTAGTTGATGTATTGAAACCCCAGTATTACGATGTTATTGTTGAATGTACCAAAAAAGTTGCTAGGTATTCGGAAGAAAGTGAAACTTTTAACGCTCCTACGTACGCCATGAACATATGCAAAAGCTTGAAAGACTGTTGCACTATTGCAATGACATTCGCACTAAAAAAGAAATATATATATATATGCAAGCATACCTCTCTCTGAGGCAGAATCAGATTTAAAAACATTGGTCCATCTACTGACATCGAACTGGCAATACGATATTTCTAGCCAAGCAGCTAGTGACTTAAACACCAAAAAATGGAATAAAGTTACGATAATTCCTCTTGCTAGTGACCTGAAAATATTTAAGAATTTTTTGAACGACAGAAGTAGAGATTTGGCGGCCAAACTGTGCTTAGATAAAAAAAATGTCGTGACTTATACCGAACTTCTTGAAATAATTTTCTGTAAAGTCCTTTTACTAAATAGAAGAAGACCTGGGGAACTCCAAAGAATGCCCATAAACACATATATAAATGCAGAAAAACAACAAAACTATGAAGAATTCAGCGATGCAGTAAGTCCCACCGAAAAAGTCTTAATGAAAAAATTTAAGAGAGTCGTCATACGGGGTAAGCAAGGGCGTGGTGTTCCCGTATTATTTAGCGAAGATGTACAAAATCACATAACGTTACTGCTTGAAATTCAAAGAAATTGAGACTTTTTTTTCAAAAATGTGAGGAATCCCTATTTGTTTGGAAGACCAAACTGCTCCACGCCAATAACGGGTTACAAAATATTAGATAAATATGCCAGAATGAGCGGAACAAGAAACCCGAAAGCTCTAACAGCCACGAGATTAAGAAAACATCTAGCCACTATAACTCAAATATTTAATATGAGCGACTGCGACATTGAACAACTAGCAACATTCATGGGACACACAGACAGGGTCCATAGAGGGGAGTATAGACTCCCAGACGACGTCTTCCAAACCGCCAAAATCTGCAAGCTGTTATTAATGATGGAAGACGGGTCAGCTGGAGCATATAAAGGTAAACGCCTAGATGAAATTGATTTAGATTTAGAAGAGGACTTGCTAAATAATGACGAAACGACTGAAAATGATGATGACGACTATCTTAATAATCAAGAAGAAGATTTGCCGACTGCAAGTCATACTGGAACTAATGACCAAATTGGCGAGCAAAATGCTGTAAATAAAATATCGTTAAACAAAACTAAAAGCACTGCAAAGAAAGTGAGAGTGTTGACTCCTTGGACCCAAAATCAAAGAGACACAGCAATAAAGTTTTTTAGGGACCACATAAGTAAAAAAAGAGCTGCAAGAAAAGAAGAATGCGAAAAATTAATTTCATTATATCCTGACTTATATAAAAATAAATCCTGGTTAAAAATAAAAGTTTTCGTCCAAAACATATACTCGAAAGGTAACAACTAACATGCTCAGAAACAACAAATACACATCTTACTTAATATTTCTTTTTTAATTCATTGTGTAAATTTTGTTGGTTAGCTTCAATGTCAGCTACATCTATAAAATAAAGATTTCGAGCTATCAAAAAGCCTGAAAATACTTACTATACAAAAAAATAATTATCCATTTTACCATTGTTCTTTACTAAGATAGATTATTACAGATAATTAATGAATATAGAATACAAAATTTCTTTTTTTCTTTGGATATATCTGATTTTTCTACCCGATTAGTAAAAAAGTAAATTTAAATTTCAAATTATATAAGTAATGTGTTAATTTTAGTTTACACATTTCAACCAACTGTTAAAAGCAAACTAATTGTTTGTCACACCACAATATGTGTATTAATGTAATATCTTATCAGTTTATTTTGCTCACATCTTTTCATAAGCTAAAGATGTTTTTACATGTTTTTCTTGAATATTATACATAATTTATACCTTTTATGTAATTAACAATTATGCATTGTTAATAATTGTACAGTATTGTGTGTTCACTTTTAGTTTTTATGCTTTATAAAACATTTTGGCTATTTTGTACATTTTGGCTAGTCTTAATTTTGTAAGCCTGTTGACAAGTGTTTTCTTATCAGAATAAATAATATACTCATTTTGGATATTTTTCGATTTTCTTAAAAAAAGGTAATTTTTTGTGTTTGTTTATTTGCCTTTTTTCTTTTTACGTCTTTTGTCATACCACAATGTGGGTATTTATTTAATATCTTATCAGTTTATTTTGCTCAATCTTTTCATAAGCTAAATAGGATATTACATGTTTTTCTTGAATATTGTACTTAATTTATATTTTGCAAATGTTGAGTATGTTATTAATAATCACGTATTGTTAAATATTTATACTATATTGTGTTCATTTTTGGTTTTTTGTGTTTGATGAAATATTGTATGTTAATGTACATTTAGACTAGTTTTAGATTATTATTATTATTATTATTATTATTATGTATCTTATTTATATTTGCCAAAATGCTGAGCATGGTAACATACCTTTTATGTAACTAACAATTATGGATTGTTAATAATTGTACAGTATTGTGTGTTCACTTTTAGTTTTTATGCTTTATAAAACATTTTGGCTATTTTGTACATTTTGGCTAGTCTTAATTTTGTTGACAAGCGTTTTCTTATCAAAATAAATAATGTACCCATTTTGGATGTTTTTTGATTTTCTTAAAAAAGATAACTTTTGCGTTTGTTTATTTGCCTTTTTCCTTTTAACTTCTTTTGTTTACTTTTATTTCAATTTATACATTGTATTTTACTAGTATGTTAAGTTATATTTGACAAAATGTTTTGTGTAGCCTCAGTTATTCCTTTACAATAACAGTAACTTTATAGCGACCACTTTTGAGGTAATCTTTCTAATTTTATATGGTAATAAAACGCTAATCATTGATTTTTAATTTTTTGAATGACTTTTTGAAACTGAAATTAAATTATTGAAATGGAAAATTTTGTTTTTTTTTCTTTTCTGTAACTTTTCAAAACTAACATTCCAACTCCTATATTTGACATGGCTGTATGTTATACCGGTAGATCCCATACCTCGTTTACACACAAATGGCAGGGTTAACCCGTAATGTAAAACTATACTCAATTTACTCTAATTCCTTAGCTGATACTTATTGTGATACAGTGTGCTAGCCGTTTACCTACTATGCAGAGTTTTGTGGATAATAATGGCAGGGTTAACCCGTAATGTAAAACTATACTCAATTTACTCTAATTCCTTAGCTGATACTTATTGTGATACAGTATGCTAGTCGTTTACCTACTATGCAGAGTTTTTGTGGATAATATATTTATAAATCACTTCCCAATAAGCACAGGAATTAGCCAGATTTCTTAGTCTGCTAGACAATTAACTTTCCACTACAAATTCAATTTTTTTTTATCTAGTGCTCCAAGTATGGCAGCAGTAAACAGGTCTTAAACATTTCATTTGGAGGCTTTGAAAAATTAAATTTCTTAAGCTTATCTGTTTTTCCGTTTTATAGCAACAAATTTTGTAATAAATAAATAACATATTAAATAGTTTAATTTAAATAAAACTACCGCTAGAAGAGTTCTTTTCTGGAGTCACAGCCTTATTTCATAGAATATTCGAAGGAGAAACAATCCCTCCAGAGTGGAAGTCAGCCCTCATACAACCTCTCCACAAGAAGGGCAGTAAAATAGATGTGAATAACTACCGGAAGATTTCACTTCTCCCTGTAACTTTGTAGCGGGTCAATTTTTGGGTGTTTTTATTTTAACCGTTTGGGGCATTTATATATTTTTATTCATTTCATTTTCGGTTGGGAGCCTTATAAAATATTGCCAAATAACTGTATTATTGTGCAACGTATTTGTCAGTATAACAGAACAGTTGGAAACAAAGCGAGACACAGGTTGTTGTTGAGGAATGCGGCAGAGAATTCGCGCCACCCTAAAAATTCGCAGAACTCTGTACATGTGTTTCGACGCCCGTATGCAACTCAGCCGGGCGGGGCTCGGGAATGACGCCGTGAGAAACACCAAAGTGGAGGCAAACATGGCGATGTAGAAAAACGGTTGTTGCAGCCATCAACTCAATACCGGAAAACAGCATTAAACTCCGCCTACTGTGGGTGACATCAGCAGAGCCAAGTCCAATATTAAGCTCTGGTCACACCCATATATCAGCTCCATTCCATATATAAAATGGTTACACAACAGCATATGAGCAAGGAGCGACGACGAAAACATAGTGGCAGTAAAGAACCAGCTTCCCTCCAAAGGAAGCAAGTGGTACCTGTTACGTTCTCCGTGACGGTCGATTTTAAGCAGAGACGCCATACCGTCAACAGGACGCCAACTCCAGTAACAGACGCTCACAGTTTTGGTTTAGGGCCCGGTCGGTAGTGTTATAAAATGTAATTAATCCAGTAGGACCGACCGGGACCCCAGAAATTAATAGACATATCGCAGTTGAAAAACTCGGTACAGGGATGTGGTAAAGTCAACGTGATAAATACGGACGTTGAATGTGCGGGACTCAGCACGTGTTCGGCCGGTATCGCGCTCGTGGACGGGTATATTAATGTATAAAACTTAACAAATAAGGGGTCATGTATAAAAGGTATGGAAGCGTGCGTGAGCAGATTGGGCTGCCTTAGATGTAAGTATAGAAAAAATGTAATTCAAATTTGATTTTGTAGCACTCTAATGTGGGCAATTATAATAAGTGAGTATAACTAATTCTCTTGTATTAATAATAATGAACATTGACTTAATTCATTAAATCAGTTAATTTACAATATAATCATGTGTTAGACTAAGTTATTTCGTCATTGCCATTTCCTCATTTCTGTGTTAAAAATTCATCTAACGAAATCGGGGGTTTTCTGAAATTCTTTTACAGTCAGATAGCGGGATTTTTTATAAGGGCAAGAGTATATAAGTTTTCGATATTTTACCTTTTAGAAAAAATATCGTCAACAGTATGACTCGTATTTTTTCGATGGTATTGCTGATCAGCTGATATCCCAACATAATAAAAACACATCTCACTATTGAACAAATTACCTGGAATATACATATTTATTTTTATTTATTCTCACTTCTCACTTCATTTAGATAATAATATGATATTAATATTAATATGATAATAATATGATAATAATAATAAAATGATATTTTTTCTAAAAAGGTAAAATATCGTGGCGACCTTGGGCAGTTTTCAAAAGATAAGTTTTACGGGGACCATGACGGTAAGTGAAATTCTGGCAGCGGTAAGTATTATTTTATGAAGAGTGGAATGTAGTAAATATCAGGGTAAAAAGTGAGTAACTTCACAGCGACGCCCCTGCCAGGATGTTCGTATATAAATTTTATAGGAACTAGACCTATTTTAATACACAGAAAATAGGATGTGGTAATGACGAATTTGTAAACAATATTTAGAGGCTAGGTTTGTAACATTGTGATTTACAGAGATAAAGTAAAATTACAAAAATGGAAAATAATCAATCTGAAAATAGTGATGTAATGAAATATTTATGTAACATGCAAGCGATGTTAGAGTTAAAATTCAGTGAACAGAAGAATGATTCTGACGCTAAATTCAATATATTAAAAAACCAGAATAATGAATTAAAAAACGAGATTCAAGAATTAAATAAAGGTTTAGAAAAGAATAACGAAATAATAAGAACTAATTTGAATAAGTTAGAACAGAGTGTTGAGCGAATGGAAGTAGTTGTGATGAATCCAGATAAGAATAATACAAATGAAACTTGTAATGACAAATACAAAAATGTAGTACCAGATAAAGAGTTAACAAATAATAACAATGTTGAAAATAATTAATGTAATATTGAGAATAATAATGTGTTTGAGAAAGTGGTATCAGAAAGTGATACGGTAAAAATAAATAATGAGAGTACTAATGAAAGTGTAGAATGCAGTGATTATGAGATGTTAATGTGTGTCAGTGAGTTAGAGAGAGAGAGAAAAAATAATGTTGTAGTAGAGTGGGGACAGAGGGGAAATTTTCCTTTTATTATCTATGATGAGTTAATGTGGTCACAAGTGTTTTTGAAGGGCAAGGGTCCCGTACTAGTAGAAGATTTGAGTTTATTTTATTTGTATAAGTTTATACCCTCTGTCTGGAGTAATATTGAAGGTATGAGAGTAATATTATGATGAGAGAGATTTAAATAGAGAATTGTGTGTTGAGAGAGAGATAGAAATATATAATTTAAAGAGAGATTATGGTGAGTTGAAAGAAATATTAGAAGAGTATTTAAATAAGAATGATTTGATTTTTAATACAAAAGTAACTGACCCGATATTGAAGAAATTTACTAACGGAGACTTAACAGATATACTTAATGTTGACTTATTGCAAGATTATTTTGATAAGACGGATGACTTTGATTTTTGGGTTTATGACACACAAAGTATCAGTATGTGTGTTAATAAAATCGAAAAGTGTTATACAAAACCGAGATTAATCTTTGACGATGGAGGCTAAACTATAAACAATCAATGGACAATTTTATATATATTGTTTTATGGTTTTGTGACCTCGCAACCTTTGAACATTGAAGTGTGATATGACTAAATAAATAAGGATGCAGATTTGTAAATAAATGTTTAATAAGTTTATTTGTGTGTATGGTAGAATGTTAAGTAAACAATATGTGTGTAGATGATTGTTGTAATACTAATATTAATATTTGCAATTTAAACAAATAACCGAATTAATTTTGAAAACTAATTGGCTAATTGTAAATGTTTAATTAATTTAATTAAAATAATTTGAAATGTTTTAAATATTTTGATTAATTCAAAGATTATATAATTGAATTTTCTGAGGAATTTAAATGGTTTAATGAGAAGTGAAGTTGGTAATTAAATGATGAATTGTTGATTTGAAATAACTTTTTGTTAAATGTTTCAGAGGTTACTTGGAGTAGTGGTGTATGGTGTATATAGTTGTGTATGTCAGTATATGAATTATGGACTGTAAGTATAAAATTTTTATGATACAAATCAAATATAACAAAATGTACACAGATGTTTAACTTAATGGAACGAATTTTAACTTCAATAATGACAATAACTTGAGATAATGATAATATACAGTCTCTGTGGAAGCGAAAAGGCGAGACAGTCTTACATAATCTGAAATAGTGTGTGTGGCTGGGAGGTGACGCAAAGGAGTCACGAATTTAAAGTTTATGACAAAAGTTTTTGCTTATTCAAAGTTTAATTCAAATAAAACTGCTTGTGCTCTGTTCAGGTAACTAGCTGCTCAGATATTTAAAAATAAGGTGTTCATTATGCGTTTTAAATGTAGTGTTTACTTGTTGTATGTTAGGTATAGGTATTGTAAAAATAGTTAATTTCATGATGTGTGTATGTTTTTTCCTAAGCCAATAATTAAATCGTCTGGCAGGTTAACATAAGCATCAGAATCAGAAAAAAGGGGAAACAATGAAGTGAGAAGTGAGAATAAATAAAAATAAATATGTATATTCCAGGTAATTTGTTCAATAGTGAGATGTGTTTTTATTATGTTGGGATATCAGCTGATCAGCAATACCATGTCACTGGTATATTGGTCTATAAATGTTACAAGTAATTAATGTTCAATGTACTACAGATATTTTGAAGTAAAGATAAAAAGAATATGAGAAATAAAATAACAATAATTTATGCAAATTAATAAAAGATAATTCATGGGTGATAAATATGTTGTTGGACAAGTAGACCTGTCCAAATTGAATTAAAAGTTGAATTTGAAATGATAGAGATGAATATGATGTAATGTTGTTTTTGAGTTAATGTGATGTAACAGAATCTTGAGAAATATTGATGTTGACACGGTAGTTGTGGAGAATAATGGTAGAGTTCTGAGTGATATATATTTATGTTTATGATTAATAATATTATTTTGTTGTATTTGTAGTAATGTAATGAGATTGAGATTTTTGGGGATGGCAAGTTGTATTAGGGGGTAGTGTCATGTAGGAGTCCGCAACAAGGGTTGGGACGGGATAGGGATAGATTTTTGTGGGGAAGGGGCCGCCTTCGGTAGAATCCGGGCCGCCAAATAAGGGAATTGAGTTTTGGGTAGGGGAAACACGTATCCTATGTACAAAGGGTTAGAGAGTATTTTATAATGGGAGAAGGCGGCGAATTGTGTTAGATGATAAGTTGGGGTTTAGAGTGTCCTGATTAGTAGAGATTTTGGTAGAGATGGGTGTCATGGGAGTTGAAGTTGATGAATATTAGAGTCAGAGGGAGAAAGTTTATATATGCATACAGATCTAATACAGTAAATGAGAATAAATAATTTACATCACCCACAGTAAAGTATAGTGAGATTGTTAAATGAAGAGTAAGATCGTTGAATAAAGAGAGAGAGTTATGATAAAGAATATAAAATTTTTATTTTTTAGAAACCAGTGACAGAAATTTTAATAGAATTGAAAATAATGTAAAATTGAGAATTGTTTATTTTAAATAATTTAAATGTCAATCTGTTTATTATTTATATTAATATTTTGTTCATTTTCAATATTTTATTTTATTATGTTTTGTACTTTGAGTTAGGGTATTACAGATGTTCAGTGTATTTTCAGAAATCATACATAACATATGTAGGTCAAGGGTTTTGGACTTGACCTAGTTACGATCAGCTGATGAGGTCATACACCTACTAAGCTTGTATAGTAGGAAGCCAATTTTAATTTGTTTGTTTAATTAATTCAAACCAATATTTGAATAATTTTAATAAATGTTATTTAATAAATAAATTTAATAAAATTTTTAATGAATAAATTAAAATTTTTTTTTAATTTTAAAATTTTTGAAAATTTTAATTTTTTTGAAAAAAAAAACTTGATTTTTCGCCTGCCAGCGAATGACTATTTTAGGTAATGATTATTTTATTATGTGTGCATTAACCATGTTTATTTTATTGTATTGCATTGTATTGGTAGACTATAAGTGGTTCTCATGTTAGAGTAAGGATGTGTTTATATTAGTAGAAATGTCTAGGTTAAGTCATGTTAAAGAAAAAAAAAAAGAAAAAAGAGGAAGAGAATTTTTTGATAAAAGATTATTTTTTTTGACTTTGGAATTTTTTTTTTAATTTTTGATAAATTTTAAAAGAAAGTTTTATTTTTTATGTGTTATGGTAACCTGTAACGTGAGTGTGTGTGAGCCCAGTATCTGCTAAAGGCAGCCCAGCTTGCAAAAAGGGGAAGCATATCGGTAGAGGAGCTGGAATAATTTTAGCCAGGGATTGAGGATTTTTGGGGGTAGCATGTTAGAAGGCGAGGCGCGCCGTGGTGCGAGTCTGTTCGATTTCTCGGTGTTGGGATCTCTTACGGAGAAGTCCAGTGATCTCGTTCAGATGAGTCCATGGTCGCTGAGCCAGGGGGGTCGTGTACCCATGAGATTAAGAACCAGGGGGTTGTTGGCACCAGTTCCTCACCGGTCCTCTTCGGGGTTATCGATGAGATTTCTTCTGTCGTGAACAGCAGAATTCTCATCGAGGGGGTATTGTAGCGGGTCAATTTTTGGGTGTTTTTATTTTAACCGTTTGGGGCATTTATATATTTTTATTCATTTCATTTTCGGTCGGGAGCCTTATAAAATATTGCCAAATAACTGTATTATTGTGCAACGTATTTGTCAGTATAACAGAACAGTTGGAAACAAAGCGAGACGCAGGTTGTTGTTGAGGTATGCGGCAGAGAATTCGCGCCACCCTAAAAATTCGCAGAACTCTGTACATGTGTTTCGACGCCCGTATGCAACTCAGCCGGGCGGGGCTCGGGAATGACGCCGTGAGAAACACCAAAGTGGAGGCAAACATGGCGATGTAGAAAAACGTTTGTTGCAGCCATCAACTCAATACCGGAAAACAGCATTAAACTCCGCCTACTGTGGGTGACATCAGCAGAGCCAAGTCCAATATTAAGCTCTGGTCACACCCATATATCAGCTCCATTCCATATATAAAATGGTTACACAACAGCATATGAGCAAGGAGCGACGACGAAAACATAGTGGCAGTAAAGAACCAGCTTCCCTCCAAAGGAAGCAAGCGGTACCTGTTACGTTCTCCGTGACGGTCGATTTTAAGCAGAGACGCCATACCGTCAACAGGACGCCAACTCCAGTAACAGACGCTCACAGTTTTGGTTTAGGGCCCGGTCGGTAGTGTTATAAAATGTAATTAATCCAGTAGGACCAACCGGGACCCCAGAAATTAATAGACATATCGCAGTTGAAAAACTCGGTACAGGGATGTGGTAAAGTCAACGTGATAAATACGGACGTTGAATGTGCGCGACTCAGCACGTGTTCGGCCGGTATCGCGCTCGTGGACGGGTATATTAATGTATAAAACTTAACAAATAAGGGGTCATGTATAAAAGGTATGGAAGCGTGCGTGAGCAGATTGGGCTGCCTTAGATGTAAGTTTAGAAAAATGTAATTCAAATTTGATTTTGTAGCACTCTAATGTGGGCAATTATAATAAGTGAGTATAACTAATTCTCTTGTATTAATAATAATGAACATTGACTTAATTCATTAAATCAGTTAATTTACAATATAATCATGTGTTAGACTAAGTTATTTCGTCATTGCCATTTCCTCATTTCTGTGTTAAAAATTCGTCTAACGAAATCGGGGGTTTTCTGAAATTCTTTTACAGTCAGATAGCGGGATTTTTTATAAGGGCAAGAGTATATAAGTTTTCGATATTTTACCTTTTAGAAAAAATATCGTGGCGACCTTGGGCAGTTTTCAAAAGATAAGTTTTACGGGGACCATGACGGTAAGTGAAATTCTGGCAGCGGTAAGTATTATTTTATGAAGAGTGGAATGTAGTAAATATCAGGGTAAAAAGTGAGTAACTTCACAACTTACAAAATCTTTTCTAAGCTCCTCCTCAATAGACTCAAATCTCAACTCGATCACCACCTTGGTGAATATCAAGGCGGCTTCAGAAAAGGCAGAATGCCCGGAACAGATCCTCAGTTTGAAGTTGATCATTAGATATTTCCTTCAAAGAAATATCCCCCTCTACATAACCTTCATTGATTTTCAGCAGGCCTCTGATTCAGTGGACCGAGAGACCCTCTTTCAGTGTCTGCAGGAATGCGGTGTCGATCTCAAAACTCTAAATTTAGGTAATTATCTTTAACTGACACAGTGTCCAAAATTAAATTCCTAGGAGAACTTAGTGACTCCTTTCCAATTCACACTGGCATACGTCAAGAGGATGGACTCTCCCCTATTCTCTTTAACTTTGTCCTAGATAAAGTCATGAAAACCTGCCACAAAGTCTATTACACTAGGGTTAAAATAGGTAACAAATCCAAACGCGCAGAATTAAGCTGTTTAGCTTTCCCGGATGATCTTCCCATCTTCGCCCACTCAGAAGAAAAAGCAAGAAAGCAAGTAGAAAATCTCAAAGAGATAGCGGAGAAAACTGGCCTCCAAATCTCCTTTGCAAAAACGGAAATTATGACCACCCTATTTAAATTCCCAAAAATGTGCCTAGACAATAATAAAATAGATAAGAAATAAAATGTACTAACAATTATAAATGTCTTGGCAAAAAACATATCCCGAAACGCCTCAAACAAATAATCCTTTAAGATAATGAAACTCAAATTAGGAAAGGTCTTCACTCTAACCCGGGAACTGTACAGAAAGAAAAACCTTTCCAGAATTGTGAAAGTCTCCCATTATAGCACTGTGATCAGGCCGGTAATCATGTATGGAGTGGAAACAATGTGCTTTCAAAATTTGGAACCTCTTCTTAAAATTGAACAAAGAATTCTTCGGAAAATTTATGGTGCCAAGGAAACCGAAGATGGGTACAGGCATAGACTCAAAGAAAAGTTGTACAGGGATCTTGAAGATCTGGAAACGGCTTTCCAAAAGAAAAGACTGAGATTCCGTGGACATATGGTTCGAATGGATCGGTCCAGATTAAATAAACAAATTTTCAACTATATTTGGCAACTTTCCAGTCTGAACGGATGCACCAAACAACTCAAGGAGAAAATGATGAAACTGGGTATCTCTTTGAATGACTGTGTGGATAGAAATACATACAGAAACTAAAATCAAAATCTTGAAGTTCACCACGGTAAGAAGGAATGAAAAAGGGGTGAACAGTGGAAAGGAAGGTGGCGCATACTGTGCGAATGAGGGCCTTCTGGCAGGAGAAGAAAAGGAAATGATATTCGCGTGGTCCACGGCTGGCCTGTTCGTATAAAAATAAAATACCTCTAGATTTAGTAAGCTATTTAAATGTAGAACTGAATGGAACATTAGTATTTGGGTGGAACTGCTAATACAGGGGAGACGTAGAGTAATTAACTAAAAAAAGGCAAAGTTAAAATTATTTTACCTAAGAAAAAATCTATACATTAATAATTTCTTATTAACAGTTGTTTACTGGTACAAAATAAGCTTCAGAAAACAATCTGTATGTTCCTGATTGTAACAGCTACAAAGCCAAGTCTTCTCGTATTTGCATTTTTTTACAAGAATAACAGCAGTAAGCTGTTTAGAAGAATGAGATATAACTAATCATATGCCGTTGTAAACGAACACAGTAATAAAATTTATCATCTTTATTATGGGATTTGCGTGTAGGGAATTTTCGGTTTGGTTCAGGTAGCTAAAAAAACTTCAAGTCGCGAATAAATACAGGTCAGGCTATGTAAAAATTTTAGATGTTTTTACTTACTATTTTTTAAGCATCACCATGGAATCAATAGCTAAGGGGGAGGTCGACTGGCACATGCTGAAATAATTCTAACAATTTACACATATGTATAAAAAAAGGGATTGACAAAGGTAAACTGTTAAAAAAATGTAACTGCATTCAAATAAACAATGGGAAAAACGATTTACAGCTGCCATGAAAACAATGTAAGCGCTTATGTACTTTTCTTCAGTAACTCTGCTAAGGAATGTTGTCAAGGTTCACTGGAGACTGTCAAATATTTCTGACACTACTACTACTACTGCTGCTACTACTACTACTACTACTACTACTACTACTACGACTACTACTACTACTGCTGCTGCTACTACTACTACTACTACTACTACTACTACTACTGCTGCTGCTGCTGCTGCTGCTGCTGCTGCTGCTGCTGCTGCTGCTGCTGCTGCTACTACTACTACTACTACTACTACTACTACTACTACTACTACTACTACTTGCACAACCAGCACTTGATACAGACTTGGATTCTGATTCCAAGTATCTGACAAGTGTCGTTTCCATCTATGTTGTTAGTATTGAACAATGCATTATTATGCACGAAATGAAAGTTAAATATGATGATTATTACAAAAATTCCTTTGCTTAATACGTAACTGTCTTGTATTAACTTTATTTTTGTTCTGTTAATATGAAAGACTAAATTTATTAACACTAATCGAAAACACTGATAAAAAGAGGATTTTATTTTTACTTTTATAGAAATTGAAAGTGAAAGGTATAAACAGTGATGATTTAGGTATTAATTTTTCTTACGTGGTAGTATTACATTTAGGCCTACTATTTTATTTTATGTGTTACTGATATTTTAGCTGTACGGAAACATGACAAGTTTTGTATTTATCCTTTAAAGTCTACTGCTGTTTTGTTTAAAACTCCTGTATCCATAAAAAAAAACTCCAACAGCAACTATTCTAAATTTGATTCAACAGACATCTGTGTATTTTGCTTCTACTGTAAAATTTACTTCTTGGCACATAAGTAATAGTAGTATTACAGTGATACTACATGTGTCCTACATTTCACAAAGGCAAAACACATGTTTTTAATGATTCTACGTATATGACAGGTGCACATTTATAAATTAGGAGTAGAAACAAAAAACTCCGATTATAATTTTTAATTTAGGTATCGTTTTGCAGAGTCTTTTTTTGCAAAGAAAATCTGTAGTTTTTAAAAATTAATTCCCAAAACAATCTAACTTTTCTCATTTCTGTAAGGAAAGCATTAAATACAGAGCACCCTTTCTTGCAAAGCCGATCTACAAATTTGCAGATTTAGCAAGTTTTTGAACAGATGTTTCACTTCAAATCTAGTTAAGGCCTGTAGACAGAAATCGTAAAAAACTGTTTTCGCATATTAACTACCTAATATTTGCATTTACAATTTTTTTATGAAAAAAAGCTGTTTAAAGAATTTCTTGTTTCCGCACCACTTTTGGGCCTATAGTATACACGGAAACGCGGAAAAGCTTGATTGTTCAAGTTCTTAATGAAAACTAGAATACAAGTAGTGACTCACTATATACTGTTACCCAACATCAATTTTAATTTTCTATTAGAACAAAAATCAAGATGGTTAAACCAAATTACATCAAAAGGTACCATCAGGAGTCATTAGAAGTCGCGTAATCGTGTTTAGTAATCATCGAAACACCCTAATAACACTCGGAGTTATTGTATCACCTTCGAGTTCTTTTATGCTAAAAAATATTTCGCTTGTAATTTACTAATGGACATTTTTTATCAAAAATATGTGTTGGAAATGTAAAATAAAAACGTTATTAAAAAATGTTTGACTGCTACATGTTTAGGCTTAATAGGTAAGTTTTAAGCATGATTTGAATACTGACTCACACAGTAACTCTGATGATGATTATTATTATTGTATACACCAATTCCTTATAGTAAATGATAGTAAACACTGATGATGTCCTCTGTTTAGTAAGTTGCATGCAAAACGTTCTCATGTACTCAAGGTCCGTGCAAAATTAAATTTTGTAGGGCAAAATAAAACTGAGTTCAAGAACATAATTCTTCATTGTTACGTAGTTTTAATTAGCTATTACTAAACTTGTCGTAATAGTACGACCAAAGTTTAAACTGTTTTTCATGTCTACGTATGATAGAAGAATCATAAGAAAAGGATTTTCCACCAGCATAGCTTAAAAAGAGTAAAAAGATATTAAGTATTGGTAATAAACTATATCTATTTACCCTACACTAATAGTGTGAGATCTATCCTTCTCACAATGTAAATCATACGGTTGTCTGAATAACCTTGACGAGATAGCCCAAAAGAAAACACGCTGCTATATTGCGTTATGTGATAACTGACTGGCATTTCAGGAATTGCTGTTTTGTACAATTACGTACGTGACACTGGTCAAATTCGAGAATGTAAACTGCATTTATAAAACAGGGATGCACGAGATAAAATTATGGGAATAAATACGCTACCAATAGTTACGTTATCAGAAAAAAAGAATGACATATTGAAAATGGTGTCAGATTATACTCATGTTCGCGGTTGCATTAATTTTTTTAGACCTTGTGGTCTTAAAAATTATCAAATAACTAAAAAGTAAAGTAGCTAACACAATAGTTATAATAATATAGTACATAATAAAATAATTAAAATAATACATTAATTAATTAGTTAATACTGTTGCTGTTGAATTTATAAATACTTCAATAAGTATTTATTATGACAATATACAATAATACGATAAAAATGACTATCTTTTACAACGAAGCTTGACAAAACACAAGGATCTTAAAAAACGTACTAAACAAGGGGACTGAACTCGCAGCTCTGTTAATACGAGGTTGGAACACTTGCTCGGAATGTACGTGTCTTATCAACAAGTTGATAAAATATGCCCGCACGAACACACACACACACACACACACAACACAGATACAGGCTTATACCAAATAAACAAGTAACTTCATTATTTCAGTCCTATTTGACTAATGTATAGGGAAAGTTCGAATCTTACTATTCTTACTGGACGAACAAGGGGGATTCTCATTTTCAACATATGTATAGGTCTAAATAATGCTAAATTCTATTCTAGGTATGCATGCTTCTTTATTTGCGATATTTAAGTATTACGGCCTGTATTATTATCAGTTTAAATCATAATAGTTCAAATTTTATTGACGCGAAGACTATAAGAAAAATCGGTATGAAAAACTATACCGGTACATGACTTCCATGTTCTAAGATTTATATTGAAAATCATTTACTTGATTTCATCTCGATAATTTCTAAAAAAAAAATTGCTCGCCCTCAAACTATTTTCGCTATTTATAGATATTTTTGTTATTATGTTGTTTAATACAATGTTACTTTCGTGACACTTTATCTATAAAAATTAGGTACTTTATTCTTGTAAAGAAACTGAACTACGATGATAATCATCCCTCCTTCTCAACTGATATTTACACTTTTATAGAGTAATAGTTTTATCATATGTAATTGCTAAGGTACCTTACTCTCAAAATTAAATACACTAATTTACTTGATATCAGCAAAGTAATTTTCAAAAAAATCATCCCTCCCCCTTCAACTACCCTCTTAATTTATATATGTTTCATTTACCATTTTACAGTAGATTAATATGACTTTATTTTCGGAGCACGTATTTATCAAAGTTAAGTACTTTACTCTTGTTAAAACGTAAAATATTACAACTACCCCTCCCCCTTAACCGATCTTCACCAAAATCAATAGGCCTTGAGTTCTCTACAGCTCGTGCACATACGCAAAAATTTATTTTATTCTGTTTGAATTTGCGGCAGTTATCGTTTGCCACAGAAAAAAATTTACATATAGACACACAGACACTTTTTGGAAAATGACTTTTCTTCATGTTTGGAGGGTAGTACAATCAGAATCACCCCTTATCTCGAACACGATTTTTTCGTGATCACCATACGTCCATTTCCTGATGGAACATGGAAGTAATAACAGTTTACAAAAGTGTGTGCTAGATTGTTATTTTAATTATTTAAAATTTTATTATTATTTGTAAGGAGATATTTAGCCACAATGTACCGTTTCCAGAAAACACCATGCAAGTCTTTTGTAGTCCCCAGAAACATTTTTTGCGTTTTTTTAAATTCTGTTTTGTTGTTTTTTTAATAGTTTGATATACAAAGCCAAGAGTCATTTTACAATATTTAAAATTTGTTTACCGCACAATACTTAACAATTTATATGAATTTTTAGGACATGATTTTTTACTGCAATTTGTGGATGAAAGCTAAATTTGGAAGTTTTCCAAAACTTTCAAATTTTTTTTAAAATCTTTAGAAGTGAGTTATGTTCACAAAAAAAAGGTTCTTATCTTCTTTTCTTCAAGGTTGAGGGATATTCTGTCAAATGTGTGACCATAGTACTCAGCGCCCTTTCGGAGTGCGTTGATCAGTAAATAAAGTGAAAGAGAATTAATGCAAAATGGTAAAAGGTACATCAATAAGCAACAATTTCACGATATCACAACATGGAAAGAATTTTTTTTGTAAATTAAATGGTTTTATGGCAGAAGCAGACTAGAAGTTAGTATATAAGTTAGGATTCTTAAAGTTTCCAATTTTCAAATCGATTGGTAGTATTTTATAGGAATGTTTCTGAAAAGAAGAAAATTCTAAAAATTGCTGGTGCACGTGAAAAATACTAATGTGTGAAGCTACAATATCAGAGGCATCAAAATCCTGGCGGACACACTCCGCACAAGTACCCCGCAAGACCGCCAATCGCCTATACCAACTCCGTTCAGTGCTATGCAGCAACGCCATGACCCGCTGCCTAGGGAAACTTATCGTCTCCACCTATGTGGCGCCGATGGTTACCTACGCGATCCCTGTATGGGGCTACTTGGCCAAGACCCACAAGCGAAAGCTTCAGTCTCTCCTTGACCGAGGATTGCGCTGGGCGTGCAAAGCCCATTATCTGACCTCAAACAAAACAATCCGAGACTCTCTGCGTGTCCGTTCCCTGGACGCCATTATACGGACACTGTCCCGAAAATTCTATCGTCGCTCCGCCCGATTCCAGGGCAACCATCTCATTAGCGCCCTCGGTCGCTACCAATCTGTGCCAGGAGAATCTTGGACCGGGCCTCGGCGAACACTCGCCCTCAATTAATTAATTAATTGAACTCCCACGGCCGGTAGCAGACCCTATCAATAGACCCTGCGGCAGGAGCTCTTTCTGAAGCTCGGAACGCAGTACATGAATGGGCAACGGGCATGCCCTTCGCCTCGACAGCCCACTGATCCGCGAGAGGCATCAAAATTACACTAATATTTGTGTGGGTGTGCGTGTGTGTGTGTGTGTGTGGGCGTGTGGTCATAATATGCATAATAACAACAAATAAAGCAGCAAATGAATCATAATAATAATAATAATATTAATAGTAACACATAATAATGATGCGTTTAATGTTAATACTAATAATTCTAATAAAATAATGGATATAATTAACTAAATTATACAATTATAATGCAACATGATATAATAATTATAATTATTTACATTTAATTGTAATTAATATAATTAATAATGTCAATAAAAATATAAAATATCTGGGATTTAGGCGCAGAGAATTTGGTCAGTCTAGCTAAAAGAACTACAAACATAAGTTGTTTCCAAATGATTATTTGAAAATCGTCAATATGAACGTTCTTTTTTTAATTAACTGTTAGGGAAATAAAGGCCTTACTGTTGAGCTTATGTAGATAGGTTGCCCACGTAACAATTTTTGAAACTCGTCATTGGCTTCTGTAAAAATGTAACTAGTTAATACCACACTACATTTCTTGGAATCATTATGAATTGCCTAGAACCACTGTCTCTCCGAGCAAATGTCACAACTTCGTTAAATACATACAAAAATAAAGCTTCGTGTATTATAAATTACGATTTACCACTATGAAGAAAGCAGTGGACAGTAAAATACCTTAAAACTTATTAGTCATATCACAGAAGTATCTTTCAGCATGCAAAATACGTAAAAGGTTTGTTAATACAACTTCACGCCAATACAACACTTCAATTTGCAAAAGGTAAAATGCCTGGCGGTACATTAAAAAATAAAATTTACTTAGCTCCTATAGACATGGGAACATATAGCTTCGTTAACACACGATGCCTTACACTCAGCTTTTGTAATGGAAGTGACCATCTCCAAATACGTGCTTGAAAATTTTTTATTGAATAAATGAAGTGCGTTGGACTTTGTAAGTTTCATCCGCCGGGAAAAATATCGAGAGACTGCTACCTAAACGGGCACGTAAAAATCGAAGTTTATTGTACATTATTTAACTACCAGTAGGCATACTGTGTAACTTCGCTGAATTTGAAGATCTTTTTTGAATACACCACTAAAATGACATTTAGGTCAACTTAATAATGTTTTTTTCAATAATGTAAGCATACGTTAATGCTTTCCGCAGTTTTAAACTAACTTTTTAAATTGGTTTTGCCAGAGAAGCCAGGAAAATTCCAAAATCCTACTTTTCATGTACCCGCAGAATATAATTTTTTTGAGAGAAATAATTTACTAGATGTGTTTATTATAGCACAACTGTGCACGTTGTATAAAGAGTCTTCGATTCTACAATGACAGTCAAAGAAGTGTGTGGATTTACAACCACGTTATTCAAAGACAATTAGTAGCCGAAAACTGAGTCAGTGAGAAGGTATATGAACTGAAACATGATAAGTTCTACTATCTTTAGCCAGTGTTGCCAAAACAAGGATTTCAGATTAGCTGTGGTTTGAAAGGTAAGTATATGCTTCAGAGGGGAAGCGGGAGGAGGGCTAGAAATGGACAAGCGCTACGTGGTGGCCAAACCTCGAGCTAATGACGTATATAGTCATTTAATTTCCCATACTTGTGACGTCCATCAAAATTTGATAAAATTGCTAAACAAATCCGTAATAAGAGTCAGATCTTATTTTTATCTTGGGTTGGCATCCCCTACATATTAATAAACAAAATGGAGTCTTCAGAACAAAGTTATTATTACTAACAGCCGGTCAGCCACGATTTTATTAAGGTTTGTAATCTGGAGTCCATATACGGAACTCATATGCACATGGGGTTCACACTGAATGTAACTTTTCAATGTATGGACGCAACTACAACGTTGGAATGTAAATATATATATACACACACACACACACACACACACACACACACACACACACACACACACACACACATATGGACCAATCCAAGAGACCTCTTCAGTCACCTTAGAAACGCTGCCTGCGCGCAGCAATGCTTCCTCACTGAAAGCGAACGATGAGGGGGTGATCAGTCCCCGCGCCGCTCACCAGGCAAGATGAGTGAAAGTGGGTTCACAAATTAATGCGCGGATACACAAAGAAACACTATTATGCAGGAACATGAGGACTTCAATTCAAAATACCAGGCTACAGCAGACTTGAGTGACATACATCACATGATTTGGGGTTACCTACACACGGTACAAAGGAACGTTCGGCACATGGGAGGTGCAACTTAAAGCACAAAGGGGGCAAATTTTCAAGGGTGCAGGCACACAAACCACGTAGCTGAGAGGGAGAGATCGAAGTAGAGGGGTCGCCCACCTTAAAAGCGCTGTATGGCCACAGCAACTTTCCTTCTCTGCACGCGGACGACAAAGTGGAGAACACGTCCCCGCATCGTCCGCTCATGCGAGGTGAGTCAAGAGGGGGGGCTATATACACCATTACCACTACCCAGGTACATGGCTAAACCGAGACAAGGGGGGTCACACCAGACTACACCGGCAACACGGGGGTGTCCTCTTTACGAGCCTTTTGTTTCTCGACCTTTTTCCCTCAGTGCGGAAGTTTCGCACAGCCACTTATTATGACATTGTCTACCTATTACAAAATTAGTATACCATACCCGTTTATGAACGATAAAATAGTCCTACCATAATAAGAAATCCTAATTGACATGACTTCGCATGTGGGGGTTCAACCAACCTGAGATACCTCACGTCAAAACATATCCAACATGTCACAAACACTCTCTCGAAAAACAATGACGAAACCATCGGTAACAGTAATCCTTTTGGGAAGGGACGACTCATACTATTGGGATATAGCTCATAACCAAACTGCAAGTACGCTGATCTACCGACGATATTTTGCTCAAAGAACAGCCTAAATTAAAAGAACCAAGGCAAACGTCTTCATGTTTGTCAGCTCCCACCTACAAATTCGTGCGGACCGGACTCCGAATTCGACTACACAATTCCCATCTCGAAAGGAAAAGAAAACACAGTGTAAAGGGGACGAGAAATTCTACCGCTTTGGATTTCCTGAGGTTTGCGACGCGACTGGACCTACAGCTGAAATGAGAAAGAACACCCTATCGACGCTTTTCATTGTCACACCCAACCAAAGACAAAGAGCACGGAAAATATTATTTTCCGAACGTCAAGGAATACAGAGAAGCAACAGAATTATTAGCAGCCTAGGGCACAATCTTACCCTCCATAACGGCAGAGTTAACGATGTGGGATACGGGCGGGAGGACCGCTACCCAGGAAACGCAACCACAACAAGGGCTGTCAAAGGTGAACTGACGAAAAGAGCACGCGAGCATACACACTGCAGAGAGAGGAAAATCGAATACGAGGGGGCCACTCACCTTAAAGACGCTGTAGGATTACAGCGACCCTTACTAATGGCACTCGAACGACAAGGCAAAGAATATCTCTTCACATCGCCCGATTGTGCGAGGTGAGAAAGAGGGAGGGGGTAACTACATCATTACCATCAGCTAGGTACATGGGTGAACCAACACAAGAGGGGTAAGACCAGATAAGACTGGAAAGAGAGAGGTTTCGCTCCTTACGAGCGCTTTTCGATGTCGATCATTCCTCCACGACTCGGAAACCTCACATGACTGCTCATCACCAAAACGATTACTAGGTAAGCTCGAATATCCAATGACGTTATGCCAATGCAGAAAACGATTTCTCAGTAAGGGGTGCACAATGACAACGGAGGGTGAAAGAACCAGATGGGAATGCGACACAATTGATGCACGCAAGACGATGATCGGGTACCAGCTCGAAGCCATCCAGGAATCCAAAGAATAAAATATACCACAACGGAGATCGATAACGGGGCTGACTAACGATGCACTCAAGCCGAGGAAGTACATAGACGAAATTTCCTTTGTCGGGTTTCGACTGACCAGACTTCAAGACTACAGGCAGATTCATCACGCAAATGAGAGAGCAAGCAAAAGGGGGGGGGTACTCCAGCCTACACGCTGGCAACAAAGGGAATCACCAGACTAATCTGGGAATGGGGAACGCCAGGCTACATTCTCTCACCAAAAGGGGGACACTCACTACAAGCTTTCCTCTTAACTCTCCCTCACGGAGCAAAAAACGGTATAGTAACCTGTCAAAACTCCTAGATTCATCACAACCTTGTCAACCACGATGATGGAACATTACCCGATGCTACACACTAGTCCAGCACGTTTTTTTGCACAACGAGCTTTTGATTTGAAACGAAGACGGTATCTGAAAAATAGGTTAATATCATTTAACGAACGGTTTTATTTGTGGCGGAGAAAATTGCTTATAGAGCATGGGGTTAATGACTAGTATTTGACGATAAGGAAGCAGCTGTTCGATGGAAATTTAGATAAGACAACCTGGCCACCCGGGTACCGTAATACACAGCGTTATCTTCCAGACAAGGTCCAACTAGCTGTTATTTCTTTTCAAGAGAATAATTTGAACTAAACCAACCAAAATTATGTTAAAATAAGATCGCTAAACATGACCGAAATTTAGTTAACCCTACATAACATTTTAAAATTCCTTGCAAAATACCCCATACGAAATTACATACGACCAATCTCTGACACGTCCTGGACAGGACAGGGCAAGACGCGACAAAAAAAAACCCACGTGGTCTGAACGTAACTCAGCAACAAAAAATGGGAAAATTGACAAAATTACACATTATAAGGACAACAAATCGACAAAATCACCACGGACAACCACGCTCCGGTAGTTCATTACACTGCTGAGCCCCAAAAACGTAACACACAACATACACCATAAACAATGAAAATACTTACTACTACCTAAATCGCTTTACCCAATGTAAGATACTCTTAATGTCTAACATAATTACCTAAAAGTGGGGGGGTGTATAAAATTAAAACAGTACAAGCAGCTAGTGAGCAGAGTAAAGGTGCATCCGTTTATTTTAGAATAAAAATAAACCTCAGAACGTTATATAATTGTGTTTCAGCCAGAGAGAGATAAATTACTGAGTCAACCAAAAACAGAATAAATTAAATCCCAAAAATCACAAAAATTCAACAATAACATAATTCAAATACCAGATTAACCAATTATTAAAAATTCAATAGTTGCATAAGTCAATGCCAGTTTACAATTTGTAATATATAGCATACAAGCTATGATCTGTTCATTAAATCTCTTAGCACCTTTTTTATACTGTAAAGTCCTTGCAAAGATACACGTTCATATTGCACAAAATGATAAATTTACTTCATCTTCCCTTTGGCTAGTAATCTGGTAACTGGAAACTGCAGGTGAATATAACTAATGAATAATAATGTTACTTGAACATGTGAGTTGTGTTTGCTGGTGGCCTGCTGTTTCTGGTCACACCGTGCGTAAGCCAGTCATGGAAAGCCGTGTTTCTGCGCTGTTCATACGGCGTGCCGTCATACGTATTCTTGAGAGTATGAAGAAATGATGTGGCGAATCACTATTCTCATGTTCGTGGGCCCATACGTGGAACCAAGCTTTACTTGGTAATTGAGGCTCCCAAAATCGCCGAAGTTCGGCAATGTGCGGTTCTGCTCACATGGCCGGTCTGGTGGTCGACTGACAAGATTTAACGAAACAAGTGGCTTGGTTAGTAAAGGGCGGGGGGGTGATGTCTGGACGTCGGGCAAAGTACGGTTCGCCGATCGTTGCATTCGACCGAAGCCGAATAATTGCAACAACGTTTAAATAAATGTAGCATGTCACTAAAACCCCAGGTCCTTTTACTGCTGCCAGAATCATTGAAATAAGCTTTTTCTGTTAAAATTCCTAAGGATCTCCGTACATCCTGATTTTCACCATGTATCTCATTGACAACTGCAACAACACACAAACCTGAGTCCTATAATTTAGAAATAATTTGGAAAAGAATATCTTCTGTCATATTTTTATCAAAATCATAATACACAATCTGCTTTCAGCCCTCATCCCATTGTAACTTGCACTTTAGAGTGCAGTCCATATACTTTGTCATCCCTCTGATCATAAGATAGTCTACTGTCCACATTCATCTCATCAAAAAAAGTACTGTTAGTTTTTCTGAAAGCATCATTCTTCCTCCTTGGGTACTCACTCAAATTATACTTTCTTGGAGTCCTGCTAAGCAGTCAAAAGTAAAAGTCCACTTAAAAAGTTTTGAGATTCATGGAAGAGGGAATTTAACTTTTCTTCTAAGATAGTTGTACGTTTTGTGAGACAGCGAATGTACAGCTAATGCGGCCTCAATATCTTTATTCTCCTATTTAGAGTTCTTCATATCTCCTAACAATATGTTTATTTGCCCTGCATTAAATACATCAGAGAGGATCCCCTTTAATTTTTTATTTGTAGCTTTTGTCAGTGTCATCACATGTGATTTCATAATATTTAATTTTTTCTTTAAATTTTCACATTTGTTTGTAATTGTATCCTCTCTCTTCTCTTTCTTGCAACTATTTTTTTTTTTACGTAACTAGTTTGTAGTTTATACATATCCAAGTCTTTTTTTAACATTTCATTTTTCAATGCCAACGTTTTATTAAGAAGTTCTTGTTGTCCTAGATCACATCCATTATTTAGACCCCTGTCATCATCTCCTGAATTATTACATTCTTTATCAGCAATCTTCTACCTTTTTAGAATTTCTTCAATCCTTCTTTTCCTCTGTCATTCATTTTCCCTTTCATTTCTATTCTTGTTTTGTTCTGTTTCTGGTGAGAAATGTTTGGGACAGATCCTAATATTGTTAGGATTGTGTGAATCATTTCATCTGCAACAGCTGAACCACAATTTTTTGTTAAGTTATCATTTTTTGGAAATGCCTGGAAAGAGAAAATATTTCCTGGTTTATCACTATAATTACAATAGTTTTGAACCACATACATACATCCTCGGCGCTACAGCCTAGTCCAGGCCCTGGCCACCAAAAGAAATCGTCCCCACTGGTCTCTACTCCCGGCCAATGTCCACCAGTTTGCTGCACCCAGCCTCACCTCCTCCTCACCAACCTGGTCCAGCCATCTTGTACGCGGTCTTCCCCTCCTTCTCCTTCCCACTGGCAAATAATTCATGATTTTTTGGGGGGATTCTATCCTCCGCCATTCTCTGCACATGTCCGGCCCAACGCAAGTTTTGAACCACACAGCCAACTAAGTTTTTGTATTATAAAATTAGAAAAAGGCAACGCTTGACGTGATTAAATGTCATACTAATCTTACGTTACTTTTCCAGTAATTATCAAATTTTACCAAAAAAATACATAAAGAAACAAAATAACCAATAAACACTGAACATATAAACTACTAAAAACAAAATTATTGAACTAAAAAGATACAAGAATATTCTTCTGCACTTTCAGTTCAGTCACTGGATAGTTCAATTTTTTATATGATATCTGCCTGACTGTAACAACAATGTAATCAGCTGATTCTAAATATCAACTAACCATTGTCACTCACTAAACACCTCCAGTCAACATAATGTCAGTGAATAAATACATGCACACGCACATTACACCCTCACCAACACATTGAATACCTATAAAGAACCCCATACAACTTACATGATACAATGTAAACAACACAAGTGGGGCATAGTATACAGATTAGACCACGCTGAACAGAATGACATCATTGCGGAACTCCCTCCAACTAATTCTCATATTCACTTGTGTGCCAAGAATTACAAAGTAACCTTACTCTAATAACCTTGAGACATATGATGGAGCTGAAGTAAAGAGTCAAGCACAAGGTGGAACTTCAATGCTGACTTGTGTAAACAGTTTATGAATATAAAGAAGGACTGATTGAATGTTTCAAGAAATATCAACAGGTGGTGGATTTAATGCAATCACAGTTCAAGAAGCTACGCTCTTAGAGTCCAATACCTTGCAAATGTATTATTCTGGTAGAATTAATATTAATTATTAACACATTAATTAATTAATTTCTTATTACGCTTATTGTACAATTTTATTTAATGTTGAATACAAGTGAGACATATACAAATATTATCGTATGTCTTTGCTTCATCAAGCCCCACGTTCGGAAGCCATTATGCAAATATATTACTTTATTTAATTAATATTTTTAATTAATTATGTTTTAATTAAATAATTTCCTTTATTAATTGCTGTTTTATTTATTTGTTAATAAAGTATTGAGTGTTGATGATAGCTTTCGTAAGTCCCTCGATTGGAGCGTCATATGCTAATGTATATATTTTAATTATATGCAAATATATTAATTGAATGTATCTATCGTTATTATTATTTAATTGATTGATTAATTATAGATTGGTAATCCAATATATATACTATAACTTTAATTCTTGTCACACGTTCATACATCATATGCAAATGTGTAATCTAATGTCTTGCTAATTAATTATTTAACTATGAATCCTTGTAAATTAAATTTACTTTGAGTATGACAGTGCTATCATTGCTTAATTCCATACACTGGGTGCCGTTGGTATCATCGTACGTCTACCTAAAGTAACTGTCATTAATTAGGGTACCGGTAATAATAATGATACGACTCGAACACCAGAATTCTTCATTACTAACAATAATTTATTTAGATACTTTGAAATCACTTTCAAATTCTGTAATTAATTCTAACATTACTACACAATACTGTAGGATGCATTATATTGCTAAATCATCTATTACTTCTCTGATATCTTATCTAGTAATTGATTAAGTATTTAATTAATAATCTACTTTACATATTACAAAGTACTCTAATTCATGGTTTCATATTTTCATACTCATTCTTTCTGAGTTCTACGATTCGGTTTTGCTCAAAAGAAATTACATAAACGTTCTAATTAACTCAGTGGTGTGTTCTTTGTGAGTAACAGAACAGTGGTTACTTAACCTAATAATACATAAATGGTTTACTTGGAGTACGTATCCAAATCAAACGGCGATTATCTGCGAAGCTTTTCATTCTCCTGCGAGTCCCAGGTTGCTAATGACTTGATAGATCCTCTCCTCATCGTTTTGAATCTACACTTTTCACTCTCACTGAAATCTGCACTCTGGCGTCAACAATATTTTATTTCGCACTCATTTAGAATATGTTCTTTAACGAAAGTTATTTATTGCGGTCATTCGGATTTGATTTATTTGTCTCATGACCCATTCACGTAAGATTTTGGCCTTACACTTTGTTCACGAACATTAATAGTTAATACTTTGTTTAATTAACACGATCATTCCACTTATGGTCTGTTTCATCACGAGAATTGAAGTGTTTATTTGATACAAATGATGTATTAATTCATTACGTGATTTCGATATTTAGTTCATGTCACCGAATTCTCTTTCACGTTTATGTTCAATGTCCCGACTTATTAGGCCTACATATTGTCAGGAATTTTGATTGTCTTAACGCGATTTGTTAGTACATAAACTCTGAATTGTGACTAAGTCCTTTTATAGTTTTATTTCAATACGTACATTACGGTATGGTGATATACTATTAATATGTTATCACGCACTTTTCGTTTCGTCAGTATATTAATGTATTGCAAAGTCTGATTGAAATCAACTCAACATTGTCTTAACAAATGACTCCCACAATTTAACTAACTCTCTCAATACATGATTAAGTTCAACAATTAATTCACTAACTCCATTCACTTTACTAACCCAATTTCAACATACTAACAGTTTTTACATAAATACCGACTCACTCCCTAACAGACTAACTGCTTGAATGAATCATTTTAATAACCGATCAACTAACTTTTTGCTGATTTACTGAAAAAAGACTGATCTTGAATAACTGTTCACTTTTGAATAACTAACTAACTGACTGTTTTGAATAACTAAGTAACTGCTCTCTTTTACTGACTGACTTCTGACTACTTCTTAATAACTCTACCACTGATTCTGAATAACTGGTTTCCGCTCTTCGCCGATACTTATTTTTATTTTACAAGTTCCACGACCATCTCCACATCTCGTGTACTCTTCCCACCATCTCCGTCCTTATTGGTTTTCGTCTATAATTCTGCGAAGACTCCTCCTTGATTCTCGAGCTAGCCTCCTGGCTACTTCCTCATTCGTTCTTCACCCTCATTTCCATGGTGATGTCTTCTCAACAACCCGCCTTTACCGAACTCTCGCTCGTGATAGGTCACTCTAGACCCCTCCTTTAAAGTCTTGCTGTTTGCTCCTCCTTCGTCGTATGACGACGGACCTAATTTCATGGTTGTCTGTCATCCGATTGTTCTAGGTTCCCTTTCAGTTCTTCCCTAGTAATTTCCGTCCAGCTACACGTGTGTCTTATAACTCGGGTGTGATGAATCGCTGTATTATCCTCGACTTCCTTCGTTACGTTCACACACTGATGGAGCTCTCATTCTGGGTAATGAACATCTGTTCCACAGCTCTCCAGCATATTCCTTACTTTTGCTGGTAAACAAGTTCCCTGCTGTGTCACTATGCGTTGTCCTTTGTTCCTATAACGTCCGTTTGTATCTTGCCTTTGTGGAATCTGTCTCGTCCATGTGTAGTCGCCAAACTCCCACACGTGGTTCGACAAATACTTACATTGCCCTCGTATACGTTTTCTCGGTAAATTGGTCCAAGAAGACGTAGTCTTTTGTCTCTCTGTTATTGCAGCTTATTCCCATGCCGTTCACTTATGCCAAACATCTGCTGTCACCGAAGCATTGTCTCCCTTAGCAGAGCCTATTTCGTCGCTAACATGGCGCACGTCTTATTGTCTAACGGCAGCCGGTTGGCTACAACATACATCACTTTTGACAGTCGACACTCGCTACTGTTCCTTTTACGCAAAAAAAAATTCCTTTACAAAATTGCTATACAGTGTCCCCTATTTGGGTTCATTGATGAGTCCCGAATCAAGGAATCCCAAATTAATGCCCTTGCTGAAATTTCACCAATGATCATTCTTCTCCAAAAGAGTGTAATATGCGTGTCACCACCAAAGATCATTCTTCCTCGAAAAGAGCGTAGTCACCAAAGGTCATCCTTCCTCGAAAACAGTGTAGTTACTAAAGGTCATCCTTCCTCGAAAACAGTGTACTCTACAAAGGTCATCCTTCCTCAAAAAGAGTGTAGCGTCTCACTCCCTTTTCCCCCCTTTTTTTTTCAATACTGTCCAATGTTATCTCACCACTGATGGTTTCGATATTAATGCTGAATTTATTGCCCGTTATTTTGAAATTATGAATCCATTTTACATACTTCCTACCAATTAAATAATTAGAATAACATTCATTTACATGTTCTACATGTACAAAAATTTTTGATATAGAGTAATTTTGTTGCTAATTAATTATCTTTTTCTATTCAATTAAATTTTAATATGCATGATCCACAACTATTCTACAAGCTAAACTTATATTTTATTGAAAAGCGTTTTACCAATTTGGTTACACAAAAAAAAAAACAATAATTCTACGTATGAACACCTTAATCACCTACTCATTTCATTTATTCTTGGTTATTTTTCCCAAAGATTATATTACAATTAAGATTTTACTACTTTTTACATGTCTAAACATCAATAAGGTAATTCTTATACATTCTTTTCAAGTAATAATTAAATGTTAAACTTACTTCAACAACATCTCATCTCAACTTAATATAACCTTATTTACATTTCCCTTTTATTTCGAACTTAATTAATGTATGTATGTATATACAACTCTTTTGTTTCATAACTTTCAATAAAATCTTTACGATTACTTAATTTATACAAAATGACTTTGAATATTCATTGTAAACTCTAGCAATTTATGGCTAATTAATTCGTAGGACTAAGTAAATTTCCTTGCTTACATTCTTCTGTAAATTTCTATTCTATCATGTATATTATTTTAAGTCTTAACATGAAAAACAAAACAATTTATGTTTACTAATTAGTCTCTGGTTTTCGTTACTAACTGCAGTATAATTACATAAATTTTGACTTTATTACAAAGACAATTCTATCACTTAGCTAAGCAAACTTGAATGGTCTGTTTCGTTACCATTTGAGGCATAACGTATTCCTCTATACTCTTGTCACTTAGCCGATGAGTAATTTGTCTTGTACGTATATTAAGTAGCATGTACCTATGTCCTTTCTTTAAGTTATTTTATTTATTATTCTCCATGTAGATTTCTACCTTTAACCTTTTTCCTTCTTAGAATGATATCCCTTTAATTGTCTTATGTTGAACTTGCCGCGGACCTTCTGCTCATCGCTGTATTCAACTAAGATATATGTAGCCTCCCCCAAGATCTGTTTCACCTTATAGGGTCCACTATTATAACGTCTCAACTACGTTATAACATCGGGAACCTGTGCATACTTACCTCATAACACTTGCACGGGCTGCCATACTCGTAATTAACTTTTAATTACTAATTAAACCAGCTGTAGTTATAACTAAAGGAACTTTTACATGGGGGTCTGATGATTTATTCACTCAATATTTTAGTGTAAAGTAACGACATCTCTTCATTAAACCATTACTACAACAGTTCTACATAAATATTCCCACATAAGGTTTTCTAAATAAAAGATTACAATTTATAAAAGATTTTGTAAATAACGGGGGCCAAAACATATGTATTTATAAGTGCTAGCATTATCCATGGATCTGGGACCTTAAACTTGTTTGTGAGTTAAGCTCACTTATTCATATTCTATCTTACTATTTGGGGGCCATTTGAAGAATGGACTTAATCTAAAAAATGTTGTATTAGTGAAGCTTAATATATATATATATATATATATATCTCACCAAATGAAAGCATTATAGTACCAAATAATGCTGATATATATATATATATATATATATCAGCATTATTTGGTACTAAGATATACTACATCTTATAAAGTGATTATCATTAGAGTCTTTATACATTTCTTTAAACTGTCTTTAACAATTCATTTGTTAGAATTTTAGTTAATCACGGAGGACAAGTCTCCGTGTCACCTGAGATATGCAGAAGTTTACTCGATGTCCGGGTCCTTGGTCCTTGTGGTGTTCGTCAGCGGTTGATCATTAGTGGAGTTAACTTTCCTGTTGAAGTTCCTGAAGTGATTAGTTAAATGATGAAGTAGCGTTGAGGTCCTCAGAAGTCTAGTAGTTAAACATCGTCAGTAGTATAAGTGCCATAAATGTTCTTGTTAGTTGTAAAATCGCACGTTACATTATTGTTTATAAAAGTTCTCACTTTAGGTAGCTCGTACCATATTATTTTAAAACAACACAGACATCTTACAAATTATTATGTCCGGGTCCTTGGTCCTTGTGGTGTTCGTCAGCGGTTGATCATTAGTGGAGTTAACTTTCCTGTTGAAGTTCCTGAAGTGATTAGTTAAATGATGAAGTAGCGTTGAGGTCCTCAGAAGTCTAGTAGTTAAACATCGTCAGTAGTATAAGTGCCGTAAATGTTCTTGTTAGTTGTAGAATTGCACGTTACATTATTGTTTATAAAAGTTCTCACTTTAGGTAGCTCGTACCATATTATTTTAAAACAACACAGACATCTTACAAATTATACAAATGAGATGTCATCCCTTACACAGTTATTTATTCCTTTTGGTTTTTAACATTTAAACTTATTACACACTAATTTGCCACTACTTTTCGCTACACATTGTTATATCTGTCCTTTAAATAAAAACATTTTGTCGTTCTCCGGGACATGGGTCAAGCGCGTGTTTTCTACGCGAGCGCTTCATCTTGATTGAATTACTATGTTAGGAAGGGTCAGTTAATCGCGCGGAGTTTACGCGTTGCAACAAAATAGTTCCACATTTATTCTCTATTTAAGGGGTTAAAGTTTGACCTTTTAATTATCCAAATATATTCTTTATTATATTATTTATTATAGTACACTACTGTGGTCTTGTTTATTTATTTAATATCAATTTACAAGGATTATTAGTTTGTTTATGGGTCGGTATTCGAGTTAATTCCGGTTAGCGCATGTTTATGCAGGGTTAATTAATAAGGGTTTCCCTATCTGTACACTCGTATTCTTTTTTTTTTATTAAAACTCCTTATTAAATATTATTATGATTTATGATAGTGATAAAATGTAGTTTAAATGTGCGATTTATTAAAATTTAAATTTCTCAGCTTTTAACATTTCCTATTTTATTATTTATTTATTTTTTTAATTAATGAAATCGTCACATACTCCGCCGCTTAAAACAGACTCCGGCTGGGGGGAAATATATGTTATTTGGTCAGCAATGTACTGGGAGCATGCTTGGGGATTACCGTGTGAAATTTCTCTCACTCGTTTCTCTGTACAAAATTATGAGCTGCATAAGTCACTCTCGACTTGCTTATTCTTATTATCAATATATATTACAATACCTTACAGACTAATTCTTATACTACATAAAATTCATACATTATAAAATATATCGTAAACATACTAAATTCTTCTTAAATCTACTACTTACGACTACTACCGGGTTTTTATTTAGTTTGAGTCACTCTTGTTATAGAATTACTCTTTAAGTAATTTATTACTTAATTATTACTTATATTCGATGTCAGCTGACTTCTCACTTTGCTCTACTTTCGATGAATAGGATTCAAGGTTGATCAGGCCTCGTACCTATTTATACGATTAGGTAGCCAATTGTTACTCAAGTACTCTTTAGCAGCTGAGTACAAAACATATACCTTTTTACTACATTTATTTTGCTTGCACTCTACCATTTCCTTGTTCGTGACAACGCTTTGTCTGTGAAATATGTGTTCTTCGTACATATTTTTGAGTAGAGGGTTCATACAGGGCTACAGTTACGGGAGTTGAGTATTTGTGAATTTGATAAGTACTGCACCATCGGTATGATAGCTTGGAGGTTGTCTTATCGATTGCACTACTCGTAGGGTGTGTTTTATACATTACTAAGTCACCGATTTGGTACTTTACTACATTGTTATTATTATTTCGCTCGTGATATTTCCGCGATTTTGTTAAGTTTGCTCGTAAATTAGCGCGAGCTTCATTCCAGATTTTCTTTATATTTTTATCCCTAATTTCAAGGGGTAGTAACTCATGTATTTTCCACTTAGTGGATAATGGGTGGTTAGGTTTGTATTTAAACAATAATTCGAATGGTGTAGACTTATGTCCTTCATGATAGGCTGAATTAAAGGCAAATTGTATCCAGGATAGGTTCTGGTCCCAAGACGTATGGTCGTTTGCATGGTAGGCTATTAAAGCAGATTTTAGGTTTCGCAAATACCTTTCAGCTATATTACCTTGCGGACGATACGCTGTAGTGGTAATGTGGTCTATTCCCAATTTGAAACACATGTTCCTGAATTCCTTTGACTTAAACTGGGGTCCGTTATCCGACACTAGATGTACGGGTGTACCGAACTCTTTAAATAATCTATTCTGTAATATACTTACTGTTGTTGAAGCTAACGCTCGCCGCATGGGATACATCCAGACAAATTTGGTGAAAGAATCTACGCAAATGAGTAGCATGGTATTTCCTGATTTAGAACGCGGGTAGGGTCCTGAAAAGTCTAAATAAATTTTGGAGAACGGGGTAGCAGGAATTTCTGAGATTAATTGACTTATTTGTCTGTTTCTCGCTGGTTTGCTGAGTGCACACAACTTATCCCTTTTCACGAAATTAGCTATCTCACTGTTCATATTTTCCCAGTGATATTCTTTACGAATTCGATGTATTGTTTTATTTATTCCCATATGTGCTCCAATGGTGGAAGAGTGGTAGTATTCCATCAGCATAGGTTTAATAATATCAGGGGCGATTATTCGTAAATATTTTCCGTTCGCTATTCTATAACATAATACTTTCTTACTCAATATGTATTTTTCTGACTTATTTCCTTTGTCGAGTTGTTCTATAATTGGTCTTAAACGGGGGTCTTGTTGTTGATACTGGGCTAAGTCCGTAAATGCAAGACGAAATTCGGTAATTAAAGTATTGATAATCGGCGTTTCTCTACTCTCCTTGTTTTCGTATGTTTTACTAGTCGGCTGGAACATATGTGACAGTGTATCGGCAACTACGTTTTGGGTGCCCCTAATATGTTGTACTCTAAATTTATAACAATTTAATCTTAATACCCATCTTCCGATACGACCTAACTGTTTTGGGTGATTTAGTAGCCAAGATAATGCTTGACTATCCGTTTCTAACAGAAACTCTTTATGTTCTAAAATGGGTTTGAACTTCTCAAAAGCGAAAACAATAGCTAAACATTCTAATTTGTATGCGGAGTATTTCTTTTCTTGATCTGTCAGGGTGCGTGAAGCGTAACTAATAGGTAGTCTAGAGTTATCTACTTCCTGGTATATTACTGCACCTACGGCTACACTTGAACTGTCTGTCTGCACTACAAACGGTTTTGTAAAATCGGCTAATTGTATAGTACTGGGAGTGATATTATGCTTTCTTTTAGTTTCTCGAATGCAGTTTGGTGTTGCACATTCCACTCAAATTTAGCTCCCTTCTTTCTTAAAGCATTTAGAGGTGCTGCAATTTCGGCTAGATGAGGGATATACTTGTGGAAATAATTTATCATTCCTAAAAATCGAGCTATTCCTTTAGCATCCCGCGGTGGTAAAAATTCTCTGATCACACGGGTTTGCTCGGGGTCTATGCTTACCTTTCTGTTGGCTTTTACGATGTGACCTAAAAATGAAAATTGTGTGACAGCAAAATTTACTTTACTGGGGTTTACGGTTAATCCAGCTTTCTCCAACCGGGATAGTACTTCACGTAGATGTTTAAGATGTTGGTCAATTGATTCGCTGTAGATAACGATGTCATCTAGGTAGTGATACACATATTTAAATTTTATATCATGAAATAATTTTTCTAATAATCGGCTACATACAGAACTACCTTGGGATATTCCAAAGGGTACTCTCGTAAATTGGTACAGGTTGAAAGGGACAGCAAATGCGGTTAGACGTTTTGATTCTTCTGAGAGGGGTATCTGGTGAAATGCCTGGTTTAGATCCATGATGGTAAAAACTTTCGCTTTCGTAAAATAATGAAAAGCACTGTGGATGTCGGGAAGTGGTATAGACTCGAATTCTATCCGTTTATTTAGTTGCCTGTAGTCCACAACTAGACTATGTTTGTCGTTACCTTTTGGTACTAAAAACGCGGGTGATGAATAAGATGAAGTAGAGGGTTCGATGACTCCTTGTTCTAATAATTTGTTAATTTGGTTCCTCATTACTTCCATTTTTGGAGGTCATAACTTGTATGGGGCAAAACGTATTACTTTATTGTCGCTCAAATTGATTTTGTACTCTATCAGGTCCGTCAGTCCTAACTTTGGAGTGAGGACGTTGGAGAACTGTTCTATTAATCTCTGCATTTTTCGTCTATCTTTACTTTCCAGATGACCTAATTCAGACTCGTGATGTTCTAGATGTATAGAAGTTGTTACAGTACTTTCTCTGTTATTTGCGTTATCATCCAAACTATATTTTTGTTAAATAAATAATTACCTTATTTTATCCACTAAGTGATCTTCTTTTTCTTTTTAATTACTACATGTTTCAGGGCTTATATCCCCATCTTCAGGTAAAAGCAAAATCTACCCTATTATTAGGGTTTCGTTAAAAATTCACAACGACACAAACACATAACACACTATATTTTTGTGAACGATCGAATCCAAAATACAATTTCTTATCGTGAATATCTAGAATTATTCCTGTTTTACTGATAAAATCAGCTCCCAATATTAACTCGGGTCCTAACTCGTCGCATACCAACATTGGAAAATACCACGTTAGATTTTTAATTTTTACTTTAAACGTGATGATAAGTTTTATCATTAAATTTTGTTTATTAGTTGTAGCGCATCTAATATTCACCGATTGACTGCGTTTAACTAAGTTGTGTTTAAATAATTTATCGGCTAGCTGTTGACTAATTAAACTTCGCGTTGATCCGGAATCAATTAATCCGAGGGTGGATGTAACACCGAGGTCAACTTGTATATACGGTAATTGACACTTACTGAAATCACATTTATTAATAGCGTTACATTTATCAATAAATTTTCTAACATAGGGGTCTAATTTTCTTTTGTTATTATTATTTTGTTTTAATTTGTTGTCTCTCAGGGGTTTACCTGTTTTCACAATGCTGCGGAAGACACAGGATTTCGGATCTCCCTGCCTTACATGTTTTTTGGATAAGGGGTTTTCTGATAGTACTGTTTCCGTTTACAGTTTCTACTGATGTGTCCAGATTTCCCACAGTTATAGCATACATTTTCTTTACGTGGTGTCTCACTGGTTCCCTGTCGAGGTTGAGGCTCCTTGGACTTACCATGGTCATGAAGATTGGTTGGTCGACGAAATGGTCATCTTTCGCGCTGAGTTCTTGCATCTGTGACTAGGGCTTGCGTTTCTTTTCTATGCTGTGTAGTGGATAGCGATGCATGTCTGTTCTGATCTGCGTACCATACATTTGAAGAGTGAATACTACATTGTTCTAGATCTGCGAAAGTGTGGGGCCTATTTATTAGTGCTAATCGAGAGCGTTCTTCTGGAGATAAGCCTACTAGAATAGTATCGACCAATTGTTTCTCACTTCAGTTGACTTGCAGTAGTCGTGAAGATTCTCTGATGTCTGCAATATAGTGGGCAAGTCTTTCATGGGCTCCTTGTACTCGAAGTACGGTATTTCTTTTGATCTCCTCGTAAATTCCGGTGGGGATAAAATGTTTGATTATGGTAGTATGAAGTTCTTCTACTGGAAGAGTCGAGCTTAAAGATTCCAGTACACGATCTCGTAATGGTGGTTTCCATTTGGGTAGGATTACTTGCAGGATTTGCCAATCGTTCAGTTGCTGTAAATCTTTTATTTGCAGGAGGTATCTGATGAAATTTAACAGTTTCATAATACTTAAGCCATCAGTGTAGGGAATTTCTGTAATAATTTTTTCTACTGGGTGTGTGATCTTTCCGTAGAGGTCTACATTAAAATTTACATTCGGTATACATTTCGAAGGATTTGTTGCTGCGTTAGGCGTCATAATCATATACTTACTGGTGCAAGTATGGTGACCACTAGGCTGTGGGGGTTCTGATATCGTGAGGGTATTTAATTCTCTACTAGGTAGCTGTTCATGAGTCGGTTGTATCTTCGATATGATGGGTGATTCGTGATTCGCGGTGGAGGGAGGGTGTTCTAAAGTAGGAGATTGAACCGGGGAAATATATAATTTTTGTAAGGATTGCTCAATTTCTTCCATTCTAGATGAATTGGACGTTCTTCGCAATTCGTTGATAATTGTGGGTAATTGATGTAATGCCTCATCCGCAAATTTTTGCACATCGGGAGGGATTACGGTGACGTCGGGCCAGTTCATTAAATTGTTCAACCGGCGGGTTAAATGTTCTATTCGTTGCGTGACGCGCAATATTACTGTAGGTGATTTTTCGTCGTGAATGTTTTGAGATAATAACGTCAGTTCCCTATAATTCACATAACAGGTTTCTCGTTCGCTGTCATAATCGAGTTCACGTAATCTATCTAACTGCGAGGGTATATCTGATCTACTTTCGCGTAACGTTTTGCGCAATTCAGAGACTGTTACGTTCACGTGAGGTAAACCGCGTAAAATAGCTTCGTAGCACAGTTCATCTTTTAATAATAGATCGGGATTAAATGAAGCCATTTTTGAAATGTGAGTCACTATAAATACTTATTCTACTATTAGTATTCAATTCTATACTACTCTTTCTTGTTTACACAAATAAACGATTTTAGTTCACATTCAAAATTTACATTGGTAGTGCGAGAAGTAAATTTCAGAGAAAGAGAAATCTCACACAGGTGTCAATATACTTTCAACTAAGGGGGAAATTCTTGGTTACTACGCACAGGATGATACACGCTTCTTATAATAATAGAACAATTGAAGAGGGTTGGGTACAATGATGAATTAATTCGTTACGTGATTTCGATATTTATTTCATGTCACCTATGTTACAGTATGGTGATATACTATTAATATGTTATCACACACGTTCGATTCGTGAGTATTAATGTATTACAAAGTCTGATTAAAGTCACTTCAACATTGTCTTAATAAGCGAATCCCACGATCTAACGAATTCTCTCAATACACGAGTAAGTTCAACAATTAATTCACTACTCCATTACTTCACTACCCAATTTCAGTGTACTAACAGTTTTACATAATTTCCGACTCACTCCCTAACAGTCTAACTGCTTGTATGAATCGTTTCAATACCGATCAACTAACTCTTTGCTGGTTTATCGTAAAAAACTGATTTTGAATAACTGTTCACTTTTGAATACATAACTAGCTGACTGTTTCTCAATAACTCTACAACATCTGACTAACTTCCGACTAACTGTTCAACTTAATACTTGCTCGACTGAACTTAATAACTGACTCTACAACTGATTCTTACTAACTGGCTGAATGACAACTGACTTCTTATTAACTCCACGAATAAAATTTAACAACTGTCCTCTCTGAACGATTCTGAAAGACTCTCAATGAAAAACTGGCTTCTGCTCTTCGCTAATATTAATTTATATGTCTTGAGTATCTCGACAATCTCCACAGCTTGTGTACTCTTCCCACCATCCACGTCCTTATTGGCTTTTCGTCTCAGATTCTGCGAAGACCCCTCCTTGATTCTCGAGCTAGCCTCTTGGCTACTTCCTCATTCGTTCATCACCCTCATTTCCATGGTGATGTCTTCTCAACAACCCGCCTTTACCGAACTCTCGTTCGTGGTAGGTCACTTATGACCCCTCCTTTAAAATCTCGCTGTTTGCTCCTCCTTCACCGTATGACGACGGGCCTAATTTCACGGGTGCCTGTCATCCGATTGTTTTTACGTTCTCTTTGGGTTCCTCCCTAGTAATTTCCGTCCCGCTACATGTGCATCTTAAAACTCGGGTGTGGCGAATCACTGTATTGTCCTCGACTTCCTTTGTTATGTTCACACGCTGATGCGGTCCTCTTCCAGGAATGAACATCTGCTCTGCAGCTCTCCTGCATGCTCCTTACTTTTTGCTGGTAAACAAGTTCCCCGCTGTGTCTCTATGCGTGGTCAATTGTTCCTATAACGTTCGTTTGTATCTTGCCTTTGTGGAATCTGTCTCATCCATGTGCAGTCTTTAAACTCCCACGTGTGGATTGACAAATACTTGCATCGCCTCGTATACGTTTTCTCAGTAATTGGTACAAGAAGACGTAGTCTTTTGTCTCTCCGTTATTGCAGCTTACACCCATGCCGTTCACTTACGTCAAACATCTGCTGTCGCTGAGGCATTGTCTTCCTTAGCAGCGCCTGTTTTGTCGCTAATGTGGCGCATGTGTTATTGTCTAACGGCGGCCGGTTGGCTACAACATACATCACTTTTGACAGTTGACTCTTGCTGCTGTTCCCTTTTACGCAAAAAAAATTTCTTTACACCGTTGTTCTATTTTTATTTCGTCTTCATAAATCAACTCATGTCGTATATACGGTAAGAGTATGCTAGTCTCGTAAAGTCGGTTACTAGTCATTATACCGGCTATCTCTTTGTTTGGTTGAGTTTTTTTTTTTCATTATCTTTATCGCCCCCTTTCACACCTGAGGTCGACGCACCATTGTTTACGAATTCTATGGAGTTTAAGAACTGTCGGTCACTCGGTCGGGCAAACACCTTCTCGTTGACGTTTTCACTTTTTTTGTTAACCCAAGGTTGGTGTTTCCACCCGACTCCCTTGCTTTGAAACGGTCGTGAGAAATTTGTCGCACCCCCATTACCGCGGGCGTTCACCTTTTCGTGAGCTGTTACGTAGTCACTTTCTCTGTTTGTGCATCGGTTTATCGTCGCATATTCCGAAATCAGTGACTCGAGGTTTTGAATGGAATTTATCCCCCTTGTCACTACTGCGACTTCAATTTCCTTACCATAATGACGAGCGATTTTCTTAATCAACTGACGATCAGTGATAGCTGGTGTCAGTTGGCAGCTTTCAAGTAACTTACGTTCCATGTATTGTATCACATTTAAGTTGCCCTTCCAATTAAATCGGCCGAATTCCAGGCTGTCTCTGATCGAATCCTGTCTTTCTTCCCCCCAATACTTTTGTGTGAAGACGTCTTTAAACTCTTCAAAATTATGAAGTTGATCTCGAATCACCCTCCACCAAATCGCGGCGTCCGCTTCTAAATGATGTCCGATCCATTTGACATCATCATTTGGGTAAAACGTGTTCTGCAGTTCTGTCAATTCCTTGAGGAACTCCGTAGGATACCGGTCTGTGCCGTTGTATTTTAATTCGCTGTTATGCGACACTCCTGATCTTGCGGTCGTTCCAACTTCGGCGTTGGCTAATTGGCATTGCAATCTTTCTTGTCCTTCTTTGACCTTGGTAATGTGATTTCTTAATTCTTCTATTCGTGTTTCCTTTTCTTTATCTGTCTCCTTGATTTTCTGTTCAGTCGATCGTTGTTTGTTGTCCACTTCTACGATCTTCTGTTTTAAAGAGTTAACTGCTTCTCCTTGTTCTCGCTGTTGTTGTTCTATGTTGTTCAGGATTTCTCCCTTTAACTCTTCATTCCTGCTGTTAGTTTCTTGTATATGTGTGTCTATTTTTTATTTATTTGATCTACTGTCTTCTGTGTATTACTAATTGCTTCTTGCCATTCCTGTCGGTCTTTCTCTCTTAATTCTTTACTTTCTTTGGTATGTCTTTTTAATTCATTCTTTAACTCTTTCATTCCACTTTCATTCTTTTTCTGTAACTCACTAATTTTCTCTTCCCATTTCTTGGCGTGTTCTTGTAATTCTACTTTTATTTTTCCAATCTGTTCTTCATTATGTCGTTTCAGTTCCTCACTTAGTTTATTCTGTTTCTCACTCAGTTTTTCATTTAATTCTTCATTCTGTTGTTTCTGTTTCTCACTCAGTTTTTCACTTAATTTTTCATTCTATTGTTTCTGTTTCTCGCTTAGTTCATCATTCTGCGGTTTAATAAACTCTAGTAATAATTGAAAATTCATCTCGCGAGGTGCTACCGTTTGCCCCCTGCCCTGCTTGTCTCGTCGGCACTGGTGTTATCACTCTGCGTCGTATTTTCCTCAAGTCCTTCGACGCCTATCTGGTTGTTCACGTCGAACTCTAGACTCTCTGAATGATTGGTTGCCATTTTCGCACAACTTCGCGTAATCATTCAAGTTAGCTTAAACTAAGTCTACTTCACTACTGTCTACTTATTTCTAACAAATACTTATTACCACTGCCTCTCCTCAACCTACTCAATAACAATAATTATTATTCTCAATAACAATAATTATTATTTATTAATTGAGCCCCGCATTGGGCGCCATATGCATATGTATTAATTTATTAATATATTATTATTAATTAATTACCATTTTAATTAATTTCTGGTTACAATATTGTACAATTTTATTTAATATTGAATACAAGTGAGACATATACAAATATTATCATATGTCTTTACTTCATCAAACGCCACGTTGGGCGCCATATGCAAATGTATTATTCTGGTAGAATTAATATTAATTATTAACACAATAATTAATTTCTTATTACGCTTATTGTACAATTTTATTTAATGTTGAATACAAGTGAGACATATACAAATATTATCGTATGTCTTTGCTTCATCAAGCCCCACGTTCGGAAGCCATTATGCAAATATATTACTTTATTTAATTAATATTTTTAATTAATTATGTTTTAATTAAATAATTTCCTTTATTAACTGCCGTTTTATTTATTTGTTAATAAAGTATTGAGTGTTGATGATAGCTTTCGTAAGTCCCTCGATTGGAGTGTCATATGCTAATGTATATATTTTAATTATATGCAAATATATTAATTGAATGTATCTATCATTCTTATTATTTAATTGATTGATTGATTAATTATTGATTGGTAATTCAATATATATATACTATAACTTTAATTCTTGTCACATGTTCGTACATCGTATGCAAATGTGTAATCTAATGTCTTGCTAATTAATTATTTAACTATGAATCCTTGTATATTAAACTTACTTTGAGTATGACAGTGCTATCACTGCTTAATTCCATACACTGGGTGCCATTGGTATCTATTATTAATTAGGGTACCGGTAATAATAATGATACGACTTGAACACCAGAATTCTTTGTTACTAACAATAATTTATTTAGATACTTTGAAATCACTTTCAAATTCTGTAATTAATTCTAACATTACTACACAATACTGTAGGATGCATTATATTGCTAAATCATCTATTACTTCTCTGATATCTTATCTAGTAATTGATTAAGTATTTAATTAATAATCTACTTTACATATTACAAAGTACTCTAATTCATGGATTCATATTTTCATACTCATTCTTTCTGAGTTCTACGATTCGGTTTTGCTCAAAAGAAATTAAATAAACGTTCTAATTAACTCATTGGTGTGTTCTTTGTGAGTAACAGAACAGTGCTTACTTAACCTAATAATACATAAATGGTTTACTTGGAGTACGTATCCAAATCAAATGGCGATTATCTGCGAAGCTTTTCATTCTCCTGCGAGTCCCAGGTTGCTGATGGCTTGATAGATCCTCTCCTCATCGTTTTGAATCTACACTTTTCACTCTCACTGAGATTTGCACTCCGGCGTCAATAATATTTTATTTTGCACTCGTTTAGAATATGTTCTTTAACGAAAGTTATTTATTGCGGTCATTCGGATCTGATTTATTTGTCTCATGACCCATTCACGTAAGATTTTGCCCTTACACTTTGTTCACGAACATTAATAGTTAATACTTTGTTCAATTAACATGATCATTCCACTTATGGTCCGTTTCATCACGAGAATTGAAGTGTTTATTTGATACAAATGATGTATTAATTCATTACGTGATTTCGATATTTAGTTCATGTCACCGAATTCTCTTTCACGTTTATGTTCAATGTCCTGACTTATTAGGCCTACATATTGTCAGGAATTTTGATTGTCTTAACGCGATTCGTTAGTACATAAACTCTGAATTGTGAGTAAGTCCTTTTATAGTTTTATTTCAATACGTACATTACGGTATGGTGATATACTATTAATATGTTATCACGCACTTTTCGTTTCGTCAGTATATTAATGTATTGCAAAGTCTGATTGAAATCAACTCAACATTGTCTTAACAAATGACTCCCACAATTTAACTAACTCTCTCAATACATGATTAAGTTCAACAATTAATTCACTAACTCCATTCACTTTACTAACCCAATTTCAATATACTAACAGTTTTTACATAAATACCGACTCACTCCCTAACAGACTAACTGCTTGAAAAAATCATTTTAATAACCGATCAACTAACTTTTTGCTGATTTACTGAAAAAAGACTGATCTTGAATAACTGTTCACTTTTGAATAACTAACTAACTGACTGTTTTGAATAACTAAGTAACTGCTCTCTTTTACTGACTGACTTCTGACTACTTCTTAATAACTCTACCACTGATTCCGAATAACTGGCTTCCGCTCTTCGCCAATACTTATTTTTATTTTACAAGTTCCACGACCATCTCCACATCTCGTGTACTCTTCCCACCATCTCCGTCCTTATTGGTTTTCGTCTATGATTCTGCGAAGACTCCTCCTTGATTCTCGAGCTAGCCTCCTGGCTACTTCCTCATTCGTTCTTCACCCTCGTTTCCATGGTGATGTCTTCTTAACAACCCGCCTTTACCGAACTCTCGTTTGTGGTAGGTCACTCTAGACCCCTCCTTTAAAGTCTTGCTGTTTGCTCCTCCTTCGCCGTATGACGATGGACCTAATTTCACAGTTGTCTGTCATCCGATTGTTCTAGGTTCCCTTTCAGTTCTTCCCTAGTAATTTCCATCCAGCTACACGTGTGTCTTATAACTCGGGTGTGATGAATCGCTGTATTATCCTCGACTTCCTTCATTACGTTCACACACTGATGGAGGTCTCATTCTGGGTAATGAACATCTGTTCCACAGCTCTCCTGCATATTCCTTACTTTTGCTGGTAAACAAGTTCCCCGCTGTGTCACTATGCATGGTCCTTTGTTCCTATAACGTCCGTTTGTATCTTGCCTTTGTGGAATCTGTCTCGTCCATGTGTAGTCGCCAAACTCCCACACGTGGTTAGACAAATACTTACGTTGCCCCCGTATACGTTTTCTCGGTAAATTGGTCCAAGAAGACGTAGTCTTTTGTCTCTCCGTTATTGCAGCTTATTCCTATGCCGTTCACTTATACCAAACATCTGCTGTCACCGAAGCATTGTCTCCCTTAGCGGAGCCTATTTCGTCGCTAACGTGGCACACGTGTTATTGTCCAACGGCGGCCGGTTGGCTCCAACATACATCACTTTTGACAGTCGACCTCGCTACTCCATTTACGCAAAAAAAAATCATTTACAAAATTGCTTTACAACCTCCTTTCTATTATGGTTAAACCTTTTTTATAAGATTATACCTCACATTGATCTTTTATATCACAAATGCAGGAGTGTGATACTGATCCTGTCTAAAATATAGTCTGGATGATGAGACTGAAAATGCAGAAAATAAAATAATTAAATCCACTTAACAACCAATAAATAAGCGAATTGTGACAAAAGAAGTAAGCAACACTGAGTCAGCTCAAGCCAAAGAAAATATTCTTTCACTGACCATCTGACAGCTTCAAAACTTGTAATCTTTCAATTAATCAGCAATAAAAATAAAAGAAGAAATTAAGGAATTAAGCCCCGTTACTAATTTCTTTTACATACCTTACTTATCTACTTACCGAAGATTCCCAAAAACACCAAAAGTCCCACGGTCACCACCACATTTTTATAGGAGGAAATGTGAAACCGTTTCACTTTCCCCATGAAAAGCAATTTCAAAATAAAAACTCTCCCTCACAGAAGATCTAGACCCGTTAGACAAACCGTTGGAACACATTATCATAGGTTAGGTAGATGACGTAAAAAAATGTAACACAATTTATCATAGTTTACCCAAATTTATTGATTAATGTCTCTATTGTCAATTTGTTCATTAATATAGATTCTACAAATGCTAACAATTCAATACCTGTTATATATCATCCTGTATAGGATAACCTATCCGAACGGTTACTCTCTGTGGTGGAATCACTTTTTACATGAGGTAATTTTGAAAAACCAAATTTGAATTATTAATAACAACATGGTCTTAACTAAATACATACCAATATTATACCCAATTATAACAAAATCAGTGTGAATCAGTACTTTTTTCTTTATATTCTCTCTTTCTCTCTCTCACCCCCTTCTCTCACACACTCACTATCTTTCTCTTTATACCCCGTTTTCTCTTATGACACTCTAATTCTCTTTCAAAAACCTTCTGACCCTCGCAACTATTGTTTATTATACATTTATTATATCATTTCTTTATAATTTCCCTTGTTGGTTACTTATCTGTCTTTTGTTTTCCAGTTCGCTCGCGAGCACCATGTGGCCGATATTACGTATTTTTTAACGTGCGCACACTGTCCAACTATAAAATTGTTAATAATGTAATTGCATTTTAATTACATGTCATCCGAGGCACAACTAACAAATACTTTGAATTACATTTTTTACTTCCCGGCACCAAATTTGTGTCTGAGATGCAGCTGCTCTCTCCGATGTTTTTTCCACGACTGACTGACACTAACGCTGAAGCGTCCTACCCCCACTTCTCTCTACATTCCTGCTCTAATCCAGTTTAATCTGCTCTCCTGTGAGAAGACTGTCTAGTTGGCTGATAATCCAACCACCAACACCAATGTTCCTTGGGTGTGTGGAATTCGTTCAAAAGTCACATACACTTGCCGACCGCGACAACATTTCCCCAATGAAAGTCACATACAGAAAATTCCATTCTCTCGCTTTCTGATGTCCCTTGCACACGAAAATAGGGTTTTACGTTACTTCAGGAAATGTACCATTACAAACTGTTTTATTTTAACATGTACAGTACCTACTTAAAGAATTTTCCAGACACTGAGTTGAACAATGTTATGAAAGGATATCAATTTCTTGATGAATTAAAACTTGAAACTGAACTAACAATGCTTTACAGTCAAGAAGACTTTATTTAGCAGTGGGTGTTATGTGTCTTTTGAGATTCCTGCTGCAGAATAACTTGGAGGAAACATATTCATAAACTGTTAGTCTGGTAAGAGTTTTGGTAACAAAAACGTTATTGACAAATTTTCTCAAATAAAGGAAAGAAGGATGGACTTTCTTTACAACAAACTATATGTGATATTGAATTTATTAATGTTCTGCCTGGATTTTAATTTTTTTATTTACATGCTTCTGGTATAATCAACTGTTGTTTTTGACAATACTGTTTGTGGCTGGGCTCCTATGCCTGTCTACACATTATCTGTGGTTTATGGTCAGTTTTATTTATTATTCAAATTTTAACATTCTAGTGCCCCTACTGACTATTTCACTACCAGCCATCACTGGAAGCTACGATGTTATATCAAGCAGAATGGTACAAAAATGAACTGAAAGCAAAATAAGTGGAAAAGCACCGGAGAAATGAACCAGATGAACAAGGACAAAAAGATACACAAATGCGCCATACCAGGTTTAGGTCTATTAGATGTGTCCTCCTGAGCTGAAGTAAGGATATTTCAAGTAGAAGTATCCATGACAACTGAAAATGAGTTTGTGCCAACCATGAAAGAGGAGATTGTGAATATTACAAAAACAAATTATAACAGAGATCAAACAATTCATGAAAATACAAGTAAAGCTATGTACTTTGAAACACACCTCAGGCAATATCAATAATAAAAATAAGAAAACAGACATCTATTTTAGAAAAAAAAGTGAGTTTAAGTTCAGAGTGACCTTTCACTTCAAAGATCATAAAAATTAAGATTCCATATTAAGGCTTGCCATAATGCCATTAAAACAAATCAAACTATAAATATTGAACAAGCCATTGAATTATGTTATATTCCAAACGTTAGCAAGCAACAAGACAATTAGATTTATATTATTCTAAAACAAGTTAGAAAGTTTATTAATAAAAACATATACACACTACAACCACATGCATACATTAATACCTGCAATAAATTTAAAAGCTATTAAATATTATTATTAACAGGATTATGGTAATTATGTTTTCAAATTTTATATTTCAAGTTAGAAAAAATAATATGAAGGAATATATTTTAGATTCTTAAAGTGACACTTAAAATGGTAGCGCTGTGAAACCATTACCAAGCCACTGCCAAGCCATAACCAAGCAGTTACTGTAAATTTTAAACAAACCTGTGTATGCAAAAACAGCATCAGGTTCTTCCAGCATGTCCAGCAAGTCCAAAGTAAAATTGATAACTAAAAAAAAACCTAACAACTGTAAACAATACAACAGGCGTACAAAAACAAATAAAGAAAACAAAAACTCAACGTACAATCTCAACAAAAATAAAATTTGTTAAAAATTGGATTCTATATTATACTTATAGCAGTTTTCAAGTGTAATGCATAATGTGAACATGTGATATATGCTGGATCTGATCTGCCTGAATGCACATTGGTATTCCCAATTACTTCCTCAGCTTTCCTCATTAGGTGGTTAGAAATCAACACTACCAAAATTTTGTACACTATACTTAGCAGAGAGATGCCCCTAGGGCTTTTAAATTATGTATTATGAAAATATGACAAAACAGCTGTTGACCAATCTGCAGGCATTTCTTCCTGACTCCAAACTTTATCTATTAATTCATGTATTCTTTGCTACGTATGCATGAATTCATAGTGTATATCCTACGAGTATAATACAGGACCTGCACTAGTTATTTATTAACTTTAAACAAGCTTTCAACCAAGGGAACAGATAAGAACAAGTTAACTGTATGAAAGAGCTAGGATCTATAACATGGTGATAAATTAGTCAAATGTGTCTAAAAAACAATAAACCTGTGATCTTCATCAAAAGCCAACTATCACAACCATTTTCAATATCAATTGGGCTTAAGACATTATCTCCAGTCTTATCTCCAGTCCTTTTTAATATAGTCTTGAAAGTAGCTTCAAGGAAGATATCAGTAAAACCCAAATGGCACAATTAACACTACATTTGTTTAGGTGATGGCATATGCTGATGACTTACCATTATTTCTAGAAATAAAGGGTCTTTAAAGTCAGTAACACAAGGTTCAGAAAGGTGGGGCTTCAAATCAGTTGCTCCAAAACAAAGTATTTGAGGACACCGCTGGAACTAACTCCTAGAACAATAATTATGTGTAAATGAATTTATGTTGAATGGAACACAGGAGTTTACATATTTGAGATCGATAATAACTGTACAAAATGATACATCAAAAGATATAAAAGCTATGATTTTGGCAGGTAATAGAAGTTAATATGCTTTACAGCTTTGAAGTCAGCAATAAGCATATCTCATGAAAACTGAAACAAGTAATTTAAAAAAAAACATCCTGAAGCTAATTGTTATGTATGGCTGAGAGACAAGGGCAAAGTCTAGCAATCAGAAAAAAGAATTAAGGGACGCAAAATTAGAATTCTGTGAAGAATCTATGGACTAGTAAAGGACGGGGTAACTGGAGGATTAGGACCACCAAGATTTAAGAAATCTATATAATGACTTAGACATGGCAGTAAGTATTAAACACAAAAAGATTAATACTTGGGTGCCTTGGGTATGTTCAAAGGATTGAGGACAGAAGAGTTCCAAACAAGGTTTTCATGAGCAACCTGATGGGAGACACCTGAGAGGAAGGCCTTGAATAAAATAGTTGGATAAGGTGAAGAGCAACCTCAGACAACTAGAAGTTAGAAGGTGGCACAAGATGGAGAATATTGGGAAGCTGTTGTTGCATAGGCCAAGGTTCTGGAAGGACCACAGCCCCATGGAATGAATGAATGAAATACATTCAGTGGATACAGATTTGTATCTATTCCACATAGCTGTATAACGAAATTTGTTGAACTAAAGTAACAAAAATTACAAAAATAGAAGCAAAAATAAATGACCCACTGACATACAGAATTTCTACAAATATAAAATAGAAAAAGTGTCCTCTTATAATATACCTAATCCACCAGTTTTTTATAAATAGATTCTTATATATATCAACCAACAAATCAACCTGCAGGATCAGCTCAAGCACTCATACTCAGCATGAACCAGATGCAAGAAGAGACCATGCCATAGTAAATAAATAGAGTACAAACAGAAATAACACTGTTGCACACCACTGTAGAAAAAAAGTTTTCTGATTAGCAGTTTCAAGCTTTACCGCTCATCATCAGATCAGAAATACACAATATGGCTATAAAGTATATTTCTGATCTGATGATGAGCTGTGAAGCTTGAAAGCATTAATCAGAAAAAAATTTCTATAGTGGTGTGCAACAGTGTTATTTCTGTTCATGATTATAACCACTAACACAACTTTATTAATTAAATAGAGTACACTATCATAAGCACCAGACTCTTCTTAGCTCATAAATATTACACATATAAATGTCAACAATTTTTATAAAAATTAAATAAATAGTACAATGGGCAACGAACATAACAAAAAAAATTATTTCAATAAAAATCCGATTACCAAAGAAATCTGGAGATATACTCCTACTGTCAATGTGACACTTAAAACAAGCATTTTGGACCATGATGTCATGGGAGCAGACATTTGACAGCAACTACTGTTCATTTAAACTGGTCATCTTTTTTATAATTTCAACTGCAAATGCATTTGTCTATATACCGCTTTACACAATTGGGTAGAAATACAATAGTCTTGATATGTCACAAATAACCAAAACCAACTGTGTGTCAGTCAGAAATGTGCTTGTCCTATGTTTAGCTGTTGTTTGCAACACGATTACAACATGATGGAACTGACTAATACCAAAGTGTGAAGGTGCAGAATAAGAATTACAATTCACTGGTGGATGGATGGACAAAGATGAACAAAACAATGCAATATCCCTTTATTGCAACACAGTAGCAACAATAATAATAATTACTGTTGGCATGATAATGGTGCTTAACATTGTAACATGGTGCATTAATGAATGCTAACCAGCAATACACCAATTTTATATAAAAAATGGAATCGATCACATCAGTTACTCTCAGGTACAATGTTTAATACTATCTTCACAGTTAAAAAACCTACAATTGCAAAGACATATGGTGTTTAATATGCTAGTTACTGTGCATGTTGAAACTCTATTTCCTACTGTCAAACAATTCCTTACAGAAAGGTATTTATCAAAATTATCCAAAGCTATTACATCCAAAACTATACAAATCACGTTTTTCCATAACATGACAACTGCTTTTGCATCTAACTTCACTGGGTCTCTCTGTGGGTGAACAAATGGCATGCCCACTGACAAAAACATCCATTTTTATAAACTTATCTCATCAAACTTTAGCCATTCAACTGTTAATACTAAACATAGAGAAGATCAATGTGATGTATACTGATACACAAGACGTTAACAACAGTGACAACAAAAGTCAGTAAAAAGTACCCTACAACATAGACCCTTTAAGGAAGGAAAACATTGTGATACAATATGACCTGTGAAACAATATATACATGTTACATCACACACTATATGTGAATACCTCTAAATGAAATTGTATATAATTTAATCAAATCAATAAATTTACTAAAATAAATACAAACTCCATTACATAAATTACACATTTTTACCCAAATTAATGTAATTTACAAACGTTATTTTATAAAATATTGTATATGGATTAACAAATACTCTTATAATCAGAAGAATATTTTGAATGATATTGCATACACTGCATACATACGCTTATTTCTGTTGCGATCATCTTCTTTGAATGCAGTTCGGATCAGATTTGTTAGGTCACCAAGAAATTTCACTTGTGTACTTATTATTTCTTCCCTATTTTCTTCAAGCCTCACAGCTATATCTGACAGTAATGTGTTTAAGCAGAAACTGAACTTCTCTCCCATAGGAATACCTAAACCACAAAAACATGATCAAGGATAAAGTAAACTCATGATTTTTACCTGCCTAATTTTATTATGCATAATGTTATAATATTAATAATAATGCTTATATTTAATATACAAATTAAATTATATGTATATGTGTGTGTGTGTGTGTGTGTGTGTGTGCACATGTATGTATCTAAAATTAAATATAATTTCAAAAATTATGCTTGTCTGGAAATTGCCAGAAAATATTTTGAAGTTGCCTTCAGTCTGATACTCAAAAACAAGGGTCACTGCTGGAATATGGTAACTGTAGCAAATCTATATTCTTTGTTATTTTATGGAGGCAAGTTTCACTATATGGACAACTGAAATCATTTCTACTGTCACAGACAACTGATTATAAAATGGATTTTGTTTTTCAGAGGAACGAGATGACAATTTTTATTCTAAAAGAGATGATAGAAAGTACCTGACTTCTTCATAATAACATTCCTATAACTTGTGGGCTACTCCGAGTCTGACAGTATCAAACAAAATGAATTTTAGTACACCCTAAACAAAGTGATAATACCACAAGACCTTCCTGAGCTTATAAAAGCAGTACAAAGTAAAAGTCAATAAAAAAGATTAACACTATCAGTAATGATGTATTTACCCCTCTTCATTGTCAAAAATACAAGTGAACACATTATGAGAGGGTACTTAAAGAATGATAGAGTGTAATATCTGTTGATGAAAGAAAATTATTCACACTATATTATTGAACACAATACTATCTTAATGAATTGTGGTCAGGGACACTACTACAAGCTATGTCTTAAAAGGTTGTCAATCAAAAACTGATGTATTAAAATGTAACTAATCACTATGACCAGGCCCGGATCTATGGGGCGCAAAACCCCGCAATGCGAGGGGGCCCCAGGCCATGTTGGAGCAAAATTTAAACACTGCATTAGTAAACATCAATCAGTAATAAAAAAATTTCCAAATATGGAATTTCGAAAATTGATCCAATCTCGGAGACTGGGAAAGAGAAATTTTGCTCCGGAATATTTGGCGAGTGGTTACACTGTTACTGGTTTAGGCAAAGAAGATAGACGTGTTAGAATAGAAGGCTCATGCTGTACGTTTGGGTGAGGCAACTTTAGAATAGTTGGCGTCCCCGTTTACGTTGTTATTTTTCCAGTTGCGACTCGCTAGGTTATGTTTGTTATGTGTATCTTCCTTAGTGTTTTGTGACAAAGTAAAAGTGTTTTGTAACTTAACAAGGGTTTTACGTGTTTATGTTTCATAACAAACAATAACAAAATACTGATGGAGCTAAGTGAAACAAGTGGTGCGGGCAAAAGACGAAAACGACGTTTACAGACGGAACATTACATAGAACAAACAAAAAAATTACGTTGTTTCTTGTTCCTAGTCAAACCTCATTGGGAATCACGGAAACTGGACCTACACCAGGTGAGTTAGATTGAGATTCAACCATTTTATTCCGTCATTTGTAGAATGATAGTTTTCTGAAGAAGTATCAAAAACCTTCACGAAGAAGACTGGCCAGCTTGATCAGAACACGTGAAAACTCATTTTACTCCAATTTCGACGTACGGTATTGTTCATGTGATGGTGGTGATTAAAGGTGCTAATAGTGTAATTTAATCTAAGTACCTATGCACTTAATGCCATCAACATGTCTGGCTTAGTACCAGTATGTCCAATGTAAATTTTACCGAGAAAACTAAGGGGAGACGTCAATGAACGCGTTTCCATAAGAAATACATGTAATATGTAGGTACATTTATCTAAGTAACGGTATGGAATTTTTCTATGAAATTTTTACCACATATTCACTGTATACATATGTGTACTCAGTAGCTAAATAACTGATCTATCTTTAAAACCTTACCTTGCAGAAATTATCTTGTACAGTGAAAAGTAATAAAATAATTTTACAAAAAAAATATGATGGTAAACAATTTTTTAATTTTATTTTTGAACAAAAATTATTTATTTTGGTACAGTTTATAGAAAACATATATCTTTATATACATACCAAATTCCAATGCTCTATGTTAGATACTGAAACGTTTCGCATAACGTAACAATTCGGGAACCTGGTTAATTGGCTCAGGTCAATTAAACAGGCTGCCATTATCTTTACAAAATCATAAATAACTGGAAAGTAAACAAAAGTTAAATAGGATCCCGTGAATTGAGGAATATTGACAGGTGTTTGTAGATTTATTCACTCACCTTTTTGGACCATGACATCTCTTTATTACATAAAGTTTTAACATCTCCGAAGAAATTTAGCAATGAGTATATTAAAAGTAAAAACATTTGCACCTCTTGTACAAATAGAATTAGATTAATTAATGAGTTAACATAGCTTTTACTGCCCTCGGATCAGAGTATTTTGTTTCAGTATATGATATTAAAATTATCATCTTTATTTCGTGCCATCTGAAGAATGGGCTTATTTAACTTTAACGTGTTATATTCATAAATGCCTTAAACTTAACACATATTATTACTAAGCATGAAATTACAATTTTATGGTAATTACGTCAGTCTTTCGTGTTTTACTTTACTTTCATTGGTTAATTAAGTGTCTATCATGTATTATTTTAAGTTAAGTTCTGAACCACGGAAGTTGAACTTCCGTGATACCTGTGTGTACCATCGTCGGCGAATCGGCGCTTCCATTGGTTGTGCAGGGTGTCTTGGAGATCTTCTGGCCATCGTGTTTTGGTGAAATCTGTCGTCATTCCTAAAGATGAGTCGTCTGTTGGGTCTGTAGATTCTTGTGGTAGGTTTTGGGTTGTAACTTTCACTGGTATTCACATTGTTGTACCGCACATGTTATTTACGTTTAACAGTTACATGTTAACAGTTTAATATCACATTTAGGTGATGTTAGTTTGTTACAGAGATGTCATTATCACACACTCACGTCATTTTCTACATTTTTTACATCATCCAGCTATCTCACACAAGCGTCTCCTCGTTTATAGGTTTTTATATCGACTACATACTTTTGTACGCTGTATCAGCAGCGGTGTCTGAGATACAACTGAACTGGCTAAGTATAGGGGTGAAGAGGCTGTCCGCGCGCGGGTAGCTTGTCAGCGTAAAAGTAGTTCCATATTCGATTAATATTTACTTGATTATTCTCTGACATATTTAACTATATTTAATTATACTACGGTATCTCTCACTTAGTATTTTATTATTGTACATCATTATGTTTTTTATCAAGTTCCGATTTAATACAATTATTAGTCATATTCACGGGTAATTATGCGTGTTGATGCCGGTTTCGGCAGGTTAAAGCCGGGTTAATTATTAAGGGGTGTTATCGCAATTTTATTATAGAATTCTTTTTGGTTTTAAAACTATTTATTTTGGGTATTATGGCGGGGTTACATTATCATTTTCTTTAGGGGTTTGGTTCTGTTTTAATGTGAGATTTTAAATTATTTTAAATTTCTTTTATTTCATTTTTTCCTTTTTTAAAATCGTCACATACTCCTCCGCTTAAATATCGACACCGGGTTTTTTTTTTGTTGAGCAACGTACTGGGAGTATGCTCGGGGATTTCTGTGTTAAAATTTAAATTTAGTACACGATTTGTTTTCTCTATATCTCTTTAAATGATCTTGTTCATTTAAATGTTCTCCTCCGTGAAATTCCCTTTATCTCACTTCTTACCATGCTAATTTATATTTTAATTCTTAATACTAATTTCCCTAATTATCCGTAACTCACAATATCGTGGCCCGACTGATTACATTTTGCATACTCTAACTCTAGTAGTTAGTTTTCTGCACTTTCTTTAACTCTTGTAAAGAACTTTCTTTAACCCTTGTAAAGAATTTTTCAGTGCGGCGCCGTTGTGACTTGTTACGTTACCTATATACAATTCTTAATTCTACTACAGAAATCTAAAGCCAATCCCATACTTGACCTTAGATTCATTCTTATCCTAATTTCTTATGCTACTGAGAGAATCGGAATTTCACGAAGATAATAATTTTTGTTTTTAAATAATCAGCTGTAATACATAAACAAAAGGAGACAAACACTTTACTTTCAACGATCAGCTGTTACTGTGGAATGTGGGTCAAACTAGTTTTCTTCAAACAATGGCATAGTTTATGCGTACAAAGGGGGGAGTTAACTCGAGGGAGAGAATATCTCTATTGTTCCATTTAACAATAGCTGGCGGCTAGGGAATTATTTTCAAGCAGGACACAACCTATTTATTATTATTCATACATATTATTCATTTCTTTTTACTTATTTCACTAACACTCTTATATTTGGACACAAAATTCCATACTGAAATTTCTCTCTCTCAGATTATTTCTATTCATCAATTGATTATCTTACACTTATGTCACATCTTTAATTCGTTTTCTCAATGTTTAACATAGTTAACGTTAATTCATTTAAACACATACACATATATATCTTATTTCATACTAAGCTTCCATATGCAATCTTATCTTAATTAATCAACATAACTTATCTCACAACAATTAAATTCTCAGTATTGACATATATAATCAATCAACACAAACGATAATACCATTGTATCGTAGAGAGAAATTTCATACGAAGAGTACATTATGTTTACATTCACACAACAGATCAGCTGGTTGGGGGAGGCTATTGTGTGCGTTACGGTGGCTCATTGTTTACCTAGGCAAGGCTTTATAACTAAGAAGGGTGACTTCAGACAATTTGGAACACGTTTTATTTCCTGCACAGGATTGTTTCAAAAAAGGGGTGGAGTGAGCGATGCATACGCAATGTTACGGCCCGTTACTAACCTGAGTTTTGTTACACTTTTATAATTATAATTATACTAACGTGTTATAATAATTTACGATATTATTAAACTTTTTATTTTAAATGACTTATTATTTATTATTATTACTTTGGTCTGATTTAAGAGACGGTTTCTTTTTTGTTTCGAACTCGTTTGTTTACTTCGGGAAGCATCATTCCATAAAATTAATTAGTACACTTGTTTTATTTAGTCAGTAGTTCATATAACTCATCGTGTCAATAGAAACACGAATTACACATTTATGCAGGCTTGTACAGGAAAACAACAGAACTGATATTGTCGCAAAATAGACGTGTTAGAGACTGAATACTTTGACACGTACATACATGAATTGGTATAATACAATCTAATCTTTTCCCGTATAATCATATACGAGTATGTGCGTAACCTCACACAAAATATACACTTATAAATATCGTCCGTATTATTCATATATGCTACTTAGAAAAAGGCTAAGTACAATTTCCTCTAAGTACAATGTAAGTACAATATACTACTTTTACATACAATTTCCTAACTGAGTGCATAAATATACAGAATAGAGTATTTTATAATTGACACTAAGTACACTAACCATTTACACAAAATGAAACAAAAAAACAGTGGCGCATTTTAATAATAAAATTATTTACTTGTTTTTTTTTTTATTCGATTTAATTTTCAACATGTGTCTGAAATCTTTTGTTACTGGACAAGGGGTCACACACTTTGTAATGCAATAGGGGGAGGTGATGTATTGTCTACTTGAGGTGTCAGAGCGTAACAAGGGATAGTTGGGTACAAGCGGGAACAGGTCATTTTCTTGTCTGAGATTGTCGTTAAACAGACAAGTTGGGGAATGCATTTTTAAACAGGTTTTACCCTAGGCTTACAATGTTTAAATAATTATTATATTATATTTAAATATCCTTACGTTATATATCATGGTTATTATATTATATTATATTATTACACCACATAATGATTATAAAAACACACTATCCTAATTCTGAATTTACTTACTTCAATTCTTCCTTTTGCGTATTTTAAATTAACATTCATAGAGTGAATAATTCTACCACATATTAAATGACAAACACAGGGCATTTTATCTTGCTAATTATCATTTTTTCATTAATTAAGCAGAGTGGCGCATTTGTAACGTTTCGCATAACGTAACAATTCGGGAACCTGGTTAATTGGCTCAGGTCAATTAAACAGGCTGCCATTATCTTTACAAAATCATAAATAACTGGAAAGTAAACAAAAGTTAAATAGGATCCCGTGAATTGAGGAATATTGACAGGGGTTTGTAGATTTATTCACTCACCTTTTTGGACCATGACATCTCTTTATTACATAAAGTTTTAACATCTCCGAAGAAATTTAGCAATGAGTATATTAAAAGTAAAAACATTTGCACCTCTTGTACAAATAGAATTAGATTAATTAATGAGTTAACATAGCTTTTACTGCCCTCGGATCTGAGTATTTTGTTTCAGTATATGATATTAAAATTATCATCTTTATTTCGTGCCATCTGAAGAATGGGCTTATTTAACTTTAACGTGTTATATTCATAAATGCCTTAAACTTAACACATATTATTACTAAGCATGAAATTACAATTTTATGGTAATTACGTCAGTCTTTCGTGTTTTACTTTACTTTCATTGGTTAATTAAGTGTCTATCATGTATTATTTTAAGTTAAGTTCTGAACCACGGAAGTTGAACTTCCGTGATACCTGTGTGTACCATCGTCGGCGAATCGGCGCTTCCATTGGTTGTGCAGGGTGTCTTGGAGATCTTCTGGCCATCGTGTTTTGGTGAAATCTGTCGTCATTCCTAAAGATGAGTCGTCTGTTGGGTCTGTAGATTCTTGTGGTAGGTTTTGGGTTGTAACTTTCACTGGTATTCACATTGTTGTACCGCACATGTTATTTACGTTTAACAGTTACATGTTAACAGTTTAATATCACATTTAGGTGATGTTAGTTTGTTACAGAGATGTCATTATCACACACTCACGTCATTTTCTACATTTTTTACATCATCCAGCTATCTCACACAAGCGTCTCCTCGTTTATAGGTTTTTATATCGACTACATACTTTTGTACGCTGTATCAGCAGCGGTGTCTGAGATACAACTGAACTGGCTAAGTATAGGGGTGAAGAGGCTGTCCGCGCGCGGGTAGCTTGTCAGCGTAAAAGTAGTTCCATATTCGATTAATATTTACTTGATTATTCTCTGACATATTTAACTATATTTAATTATACTACGGTATCTCTCACTTAGTATTTTATTATTGTACATCATTATGTTTTTTATCAAGTTCCGATTTAATACAATTATTAGTCATATTCACGGGTAATTATGCGTGTTGATGCCGGTTTCGGCAGGTTAAAGCCGGGTTAATTATTAAGGGGTGTTATCGCAATTTTATTATAGAATTCTTTTTGGTTTTAAAACTATTTATTTTGGGTATTATGGCGGGGTTACATTATCATTTTCTTTAGGGGTTTGGTTCTGTTTTAATGTGAGATTTTAAATTATTTTAAATTTCTTTTATTTCATTTTTTTCCTTTTTTAAAATCGTCACAATACTTTAGGAGATAAATGTTCCTAAATATAAAAAACAACACTTTCGGGAAATAACAAAAAACTAAATAAAGTGCAATAAATGCTTATTAAAATTGTCCACCACCATAGGAAATATGAAGTATCTTTTTCTGCATCTCTTTCATCTTTTTTTCTTTTTAGAACTCTTCTTTTTTGTTTAGCCTCCTTTGTTAGTTCCAATATAGCTTTTTCAGCCTTTTTGATTCGAAGGTTATCTTACCTTTATTCGATATAACCTTTATAACATCTAAATCTGTATTAGGAAAATAATGTATGTAAAACTAATAAATATAACATATAACACACCAAGAGGCGCAGCGTTGTGAGTGTTATTACTAAAAAATCGGCCTGCATGTATACATTTTAATATTCTTTTAAGTATGTTAAAAACATAATTCATACGTAAAACTTACATATTCTTACTCAAAAAAAGTCGTAGAATAAGAAAAAAATAAAATTGAAAATTGCTAAAATATAATTGAAATTGTCCAATCACGTTCACCAATACCAAAAGAAAGCCTTGAGAAGATAGTAAGGGAAAAAACCTTCCTCTGTAATGAAAAATTAATAATTATTATGATATTATATATATGTAGGTATATATGCCAAACCTTTAAAACTATTTTATAAATTTTATTACTCCATGTTCGCTAGGTAGCAACACCGTCACTTTTTCGCTTCTCTCACCGTGCTTTAACATAGTACTGTCCTGTCTTCCCGACTGAAGGTTTTTGCAAGGATCCTCTTACTGACCAACCGACCATTATTAATTTGAAATTCGTATTCATAAACTGCATTTTCCATTAAACCAATCTGTGGCTTTGTTTTTTTTCAGGCACTGAAACTTCCACTGCTTATGACATGACATCTGGCCTTGACACATTCCATCCTAGCATTGAGACTTCTGTTCCTGTCTCCAAAACCTCACCAGCTATCCAGAGATTTGATCCTGATTTTAAGACCGATAGTGTGACAGAAGATTCTCCCTCCACATCCACTAGAGACTTTAATTTTGATGACATCCAAAACGTTGCCACCATATCCACGAATAAGTCAAATTTGATTGATGAATATTTCATTACTTGTTTGTTGAAACAGGAGAATCCAACTGATAAAGCTCATTTTGAAAATATTAATTTATCTGACAAGCTCAAGAATTTTATTGTTAAAACTGGAAGCTGCCAACCAAATGGTCCATTTTCCAAGGACGAAAAGAAAAGAGGATTCTCTACTGTCTACTACAAAACAGTTGCAGCAGCAGGACAGTCTTTACAAGTGAAATGGTTAAATTACTCAAAAAAGTTGGATTGTGCGTATTGCCTGCCATGTTGGCTATTTTCTGGTGGTGAAAGTAAAAGTGGATGGGCCACTGGTATCAGAGACTGGCAAGGTTTGTCAAAAAAAAATCAAAGTACACAGCAAATCTCAACAGCACATTTCAGCCTGTTTGGTCTTCCATGAATGGGAAGTACGTAAAAGAATTGATGAGTCCTTGGAAAATGAAAGAAAGTCTGAAGGTGAGTTTTGGGCCCAGGTTTTAAAGAGACTTTTTGATATTACGCTCATGTTAGCAAAAAACGGTCTCGCATTTAGAGGCTCGAAGGAGCATAGTGGAAAATATGATGGCAACTTTCTATCATTGGTGCAGTTACTAGCAAAATATGACACTGTGATGGCACGAGTAATCAGTTTACCAAAGGGACATATCAAGTATCTCAGTCATGACATCCAAAATCAAGTGATTCATTGCATGTCTTCACACTTGCAAGGCAAACTGTTGCAGAAAATTAATAATGCACCTTTTTTTTTCATTAATTATTGATACAACACACGATCTGTCAAAAAAAGATCAAATGAGTTTTGTTATTCGGTATGTAAGTTTCACTGAACCTGAAGTACAAGAGGGCTTGGAAAAAGAGAACTGTTGACAAATCAAGATTGAGGAAGTTTTTCTGGGATTTTTACAAGTGAGAGATCCAACTGCATCTGGACTCGCAACACTAGTGTTAGATCATTTGCAAAAATTGGGTTTAGACTTTAAAAAGTGCAGAGGCCAGGGATATGATGGAGCTGCTGTGATGAGTGGTGCTTACTTAGGAGTGCAGAAGAGGTTGCGTGAAAAGGAGGGACTAGCTGTGTATGTGCATTGTACAGCACACAACTTAAACCTAGTCATCAACGATGCAGTCAGAAGTGTAAGAGAAGTGGCTAATTACTTCTCAGCTCTGCAGGATTTGTATGTTTACTTTGGTCATAGTATCAACAGATGGGACATTCTCTTTTCCATGACAGGTGAATCTACTGTCACACTAAAAAAGCTCAATCCAACTAGGTGGGCATCAAGGCATCAGTCCATTGTAGCTATCAAGGTGAGGTATCTTGATGTTATGAAGACCCTCAGAAAAATTTCACTCATAAGTAAAAATAAGGACGAAGTGTCGGAAGCAAATCGACTGGCAAAAACTATGGACTGCTTCCAGTTTGTCTTTCTGACTGTGATCCTGTCAATATTTTCTGAAGTGAATGTAACTTCACAGCTTCTACAGAGAAAAGAGACAGACCTTGGGAAGGCGTTAAGCACTCTTCAGGAAAGCAAAGAAACTCTGAAACAGATGAGAGGCGAATATGATAGCATGAAAGAGGAAGCCACAACTGTTGCTGCAAAATGGAAAGTGGAGCCTGTATTCTTACAGAAGAGACATCCAAAAGTGAAGAAGCACTTCAACGAACTGGCAGAGGATCATACATTTTCCGACTCGGAAACTTGCTTCAGGGTGAATGTTTTTAATGCCCTTTTGGATGTTGTCAACAGCCAAATAGACAACTGTTTTTCTGCCCTGGAAAACGTGGTAGAAAGCTTTTCTGTACTGTTCCCCAAAGTTCTTCTTCAACTATCAGAAGATGAAATTTTAGCCAGAGCTGAAAAACTTCAAAAGAAGTATGAAAAAGACATTGGTCCATCCCTACCGCTAGAGCTTATCTCCCTTTGCTCAGGATTAAAAAATCAAATTTCTAAGCTCAATACAGTTTCCGAATTGGCAGCTCTTGTTTACATTGAGTTTGACACCATCGCATCAAGTTATCCTGAGGTATTAACTGCTCTGGCTTTATTCCTGACTCTACCTGTAACTGTTGCATCTGCTGAAAGGTCATTCTCTGTCTTGAAGAGGGTTAAAAGCTACTTAAGGAGCTCGATGGAGCAGGAGAGAGTCAGTGAGCTTGGAATGTTAGCTATCAACCACGCAGAAGCCTCAGTTTTGGATAAGAGAGCACTGATAAGGGACTTTGCAGAAATGAAATCAAGAAGGAAGAATTTCTTTTGAAGGGTTTGTGACATTCAAGCTATTTGATTAATTTTGAATGATGTGGTGTAATCTGGACTGATCGTACCAATCTCTGCGTAAAGTTAAATGATTCTAATATCTGAACTGTTTAACATATTACTGATATTTTTGAAATCTGAAAACTTGCAAAGACTTATGTCATAACTGATCCTTCTGTTCAATGTAGCTGTAAATAAACTTATTAGTGATCTTAACTGTTTTTATTCCTATTCCAAGTTTCCACCGAAAATGCCGTAATTTGGTACAAACTAATTTTTTTTTTTGTTAAAGGGGCCTTTTAAGGTTTCTGCGGGGGGGCCCAAAATTTCTAGATCCGGCACTGACTATGACAATATAAAAAAATACAGGTTTTGAAGTAGCACATAGCTTTAATTACTTAGATTCCTCCTAGAAAATTGCAACACCAAAATATGACACAAGCAAACTTGATAACAAAGGAAGATAAGATATGGAAAATTTTGTTATTACTACAGCAAACCAAATTAAATTTGCTACTGAGTCTCTTTTTTTTCTCTTGTAATTCATACAGAGGAAAGACAGACCATTAAATCACATGATGCAGGATAGATTAATCTGAAATATTAGCATTGTAATCTGGAATCTGGAATTGTAATTTAAATGGAATATACTACTAAAATTTCCATCTGTCTGGCACAACTACTGGTAGGCTTTCATGCACGGCATATGTTCTTTTAGAAGATTTAGGAAAACAAAAAAAAAACCATTCAGAGCAAGAAAAAAGTGCTGCACTCTCTGCTTTAGATAAACTCTGCAGTAGCACAAGGGCGTAATGGTGTGTGAAGATAGCTTTCAGATATGATGCAAGACCTTTGGTGTGTTAGCCATTCACATATAACCACCATCACCGAGGCTCCATCATGAGTTTGTCCTACTCGTTTATCTGCAATTCTGAAATCAATAAGAACATGCTGTACATGACAAATAAACCATCAGAAGTCCTATCAGCACTAACTTCTGTAAACCCTAAACACCTTTCACATATTTTGCTTTTATGTATGTACTACAGAACTATAGACAATTGGGATTTATGATATTTCATCAAGCATTATTGAAACAAATGTAGCCGAATTAATTTCCTCTCTTACTTTGTCTTTGACAGCTTTTATAACATCATTATATGTGGTTGCAAAGGTTCCTCTAAAAAACGATGATTTTTGATAGCTCTATAGTGTGGATCATTATTTTTCAATATATTATGCAATTCCTAGAAATTGTCTTTATTCAAAGAACATGATGATTCATTATGGTCCTTAATTGGAAATTGGGAGTTCTATATTAGCTGAATAACAAACTGCATCAATTATCCATTTTAATCCTTCCCTTTTAATCCTTTCTGACCCGTTTGTTACTCCTGCTGACGTCACTTCTGCTTTGATCATCAAGTAACAGGTCAGAAACCTGTATGCATCGACTCTTTGTTTTTCAAAAAGCTTTAACTTTATAATGCAAAGGACATCAGTTTGCAACTTACAATGCTTTTGCTGAGCAATTTAAATAATCAAAAACCATATTTATTCCAAATTTCACTTTTGTTTGAAAATTCAGTCTGTTTGAAGATTCACATTCCATTAACAACACTGCACCTTATCGTACTGGGAAATGCAAAAACAGTTTTTCTGTTGTTCATTTTTTGCTTGTATGCTGCATAATCAAACCCAGTAGTATTAAAATAGGTTAAACTAACAGCTCGTTAAGTGGATGCACCGACAACAATTTTTCTAGCAGTTCTGTATAGTAATATTTTCTGTCACAGTACTGATTAAAACTGCAGAAGCGATGAAAATTTGCACATGCGTGCACACGCAAGGCACATGTGAACTAACAAATAAAGTATGTTCTGCTCACAAAGTGATATTATGCTAAATTATAGCGTTACTGATTGATACTATAGGGCATCCACTTTCACGTGGCACCTAAGGGATTAGCAGACCCTTGCTCTCGCACGCGCACTCACGAGCGCCCGGGCCACACACCCTTGCCCGAACGCGCAGGTATACAGCGTATACCATGAAGCTGTATACCTGCGCGTTTGGGCAAGGGTGTGTGGCCCGGGCGCTCGCGAGTGCGCGTGCGAGAGCAAGGGTCTGCTAATCGCTTAGGTGCCACGCGAAAGCGGATGCCCTATAGTCTGGTAATCCTATTCTACAACAACCAGGGCTCACATCTTAAAAGAAGAGTTAATGTAGTGTTAATATACAAGCAATCAGCAATGTGTTCTGCAGAAGCAATGAATGCAGCAATGTGTTATGGGACATACCAATGATACTTTCTAAGATGCAAATGTCGGGCCGAATGATATAATAACAGACAGCTTGTCCTGAAAGGGCAAGTGTGCTGTGAGTGCAACAATATATGTCTAAACTAACAGGAGAAAAGTAATTACAACTTTCCATTTGTGTCAGGCACAGTATATACCTAGCACACCTAGCCCCTGATAAAATCACAACACCAACTTGCAGGACTTATGTCAGTTTTGTACAAAATCTGCATGAGTAAACAAGATGTCAAAACACATTTAAATGAAACCTCATAATATGATTACCACTCATCACACAAATATTATTGTTTAATGTAATAGCCACTTTTACTTGCACTGTCTGAAACGTTCAACAAAGCACCTAAAATTCGAACCATTAGAGAAATCAAATAAAATCTGAGTTAAAGAAAATTAGAATTATCGCTTACCAATTTCTGAAGTATCTGCAGAGTCAGTATACCAATTAGATATGTAACTAAATATGTAAATATAGTAAATGTTTAAATATAAATTAAATACGCACATATAAAGTTTAATTTGAAATCGCATTCTCAAATTTAAACAATGTAGGGTCTATTGCATTTAAAATGTTCTCACTGAGTATGAATTTTTTGGAATAAATTTGTTGTACTGTAAATTCATATAAATTTTATCAGATTTTTGTAAAATTTCACAAAGTTCTACATATGTAGTCAGGCTATGATTAATAACTCAGTACAGTATACAGTATTTATAATAAACTTCAAGTTAACTACTTTATCTTAAACAAACGTTTATGTACCTCATAATACAAATTAAGGAAAATAGGAAAACAAATTACACAAAGAAGTTAAATGAAATTTAAGCTAATTAACAAATTCTTATTTTATATACCCATGAAAAAATTCTGTTCCGTCTAGTTAAAGATATAATTTTATGTGTGAAATAATGTGAATGTGACAAGGAAATAAAATTTCATTGAAAATAAAGAAAACGTGAGACATGGCCATTCAAATTACAGGAAGTTCAAATGTGTAAATAACACAGAATATCCATATAGCACAGGATATCCATCCTCTGATAACAGATAATAACTATTCAACACTTGATAACCATTTTAAAATATTTATTTTTATTGTTTTATTATGACATTTTAATTATTTAATAATGATTTAAGCCAGCAAGACTGGTTCACATGAAGTACTACAGATAATATTCCAATGGCGACTTGTGTGTGTGTGTGTGTGTGTGTGTGTGTGTGTGTGTGTGTGTGTGTGTGTGTGTGTGTGTGTGTGTGTGTGTGTGTGTGTGTGTGTGTGTGTGTGTGTGTGTGTGTGTGTGTGTGTGTGTGTGTGTGTGTGTGTGTGTGTGTGTGTGTGTGTGTGTGTGTGTGTGTGTGTGTGTGTGTGTGTGTGTGTGTGTGTGTGTGTGTGTGTGTGTGTTAAATTGTACCATGAAGATGTATTCACTCAAAATAGACACGTTTCATGTTCAGGCATTATATTCCCTCTGTCCAATGTCAGAAAATTGGTCACATGGCTTGTAATGGGCACACATCATAATAAATCCAAAACATGTTTCATGTGAGTACAAACATCTCAATAATATAAACATTTATGTAACACACATACACACGTGCTGTAACAAATATCCAATTTTCTGCAACAATTCCAATAACAGGCCTACAATAAACACACAGCTTACGGTCATTTGAGAGAGTCCGCCCTTCGTCAATCCATGATGCTTTTGGAAGACCTTTTAATAGTCGTAAAAAATAAGGTAAGATTTTATCAGCATGTTGTAAACCAGATTCAAGAAAATAAACTCCGAGGGCAATAACTGCATCTTGTCCTCGCTGATCCAAACGGAAAATGCCTTGTGCATTTTCTTGAGGGCACAAAGAAAATAGTGTATTGATCTGCAAAAAAAAAACATAACAATAACACAATTAATAAAAACAAATCAGTCATACACACTACTACTATAATACCCCAGTGAAATTGCAGGAACAAATTGGTAATGGAGGACTGGATAGGGTATAATTAGTTGCCGTAACTATGAAGATTCTCTTCAAGTGGCGACTTTTCAAGTATAGCAGTATTTTTGGTTTGGAAGCATACTAATGTCACTAATAGTCTTAGTTCAGTAGGCTACTGTCTACCACTCCAAAAACATTAGAAAACATTAGGTGGTCAAAGCAGGTGTTACTAACTTTGGTCATGAACATGACCTTATTACTGAAAGCAAGTCGATATCTTGTACTAATAGTAAGGAATTATTGTAGACCAGAAAGTGCTACAAGCCCTTAGTACAAAGTAGAATCCAGCTGTCAAGTTCTCTTTCTGGTACCCAGAATGTATGATCCTAGGTATGAACATGAGTCTTCAACAGATGGTAGGATAAAGAGTTTGTGAAGATATAGAAGAACAAGCCACAACATGTTATAGGAGTAACAGAGATTTGAAGAAAAAGTGAGGTGAGGTCTGAAACTATGATATGGTAGAATCCCATTTCTCAAAGTGGCACGACTGGAGGAGAATGATTTCTTTCAAACATGAGTACCAAAAAAGAGTATCATGGAAGGGAAGTGATATCAGAAAGAACACAGCTATGATAGCAACAAGTCCACATTTATTGTCTCACTGGAAATAGTGAAAGCTGGAAGTAGAAGTGAGAATAATAAATGTAAAGAGAACAAAATATATAAAATACATTGGTAACTTAGAATGCATAAGTCAGAAAGAAGAACAGAAAAAAAATGTTAGGATACTTTGGACTTTGGGAGAGAAATACAGGAAGACAGGTGTATGAACTTCTTAACATTGCAAGGAGGATTAGTCCTATGTCTCCAGTATATTGTTCCAGATAAAGGATAAAAGAAAATATATTCTGAGTCGCTCACACTGTATAATAAAAAACATATTATAACAAAATTTAAAAAGCACATTGTAAACGAGTCTCACTAACTGCTAAATTTAACACATAACAATCAGAGAACACAGACACTGCTAAATATCAAACATTATGGAGTATAAAAATCAGAATGATCACTGTTGCACACCACTATATAAAAATTATCCCGATTAGCGCTTTCAAGCTTCACAGCCCATCGTCAGATCGGAATAGACAGGAAATATGTGAAAACAAACCCATCACCCCTCTCCCCCACACTGCTCACACACAACAAGCTATAATATAAATGACCCTTCCCCACCCCCTAAACCCTGTCCCACCATCTGTACAGTTACATAATTTTCTAGCAAATTCCTTGTGTTTCAGTGTTGTGTGTGTGTGTGTGTGTGTGTGTGTGTGTGTGTGCGTGCGTGCGTGCGTGCGTGCGTGCGTGCGTGCGTGCGTGCGTGCGTGCGTGCGTGCGTGCGTGTGTGTGTGTGTGTGTGTGTGTGTGTGTGTGTGTGTGTGTGTGTGTGTGTGTGTGTGTGTGTGTGTGTGTGTGTGTGTGTGTGTGTGTGTGTGTGTGTGTGTGTGTGTGTGTGTGTGTGCATCCTTTTAAACTTACCCTCTTCCTCTCCACACACATGGGTCAGTCACACACCCTTATTTTAAAACATCCAATTAGTACTATGCAATATAATTCTTAATCTTATCTATCTGTCCTCTATCATTTACTTCTTAATCATGTTATAAAATATTTCTTCATTATCAAATTTAATTTTAATATTAATTAAATTGTCTAACCCTTTTTCTCTTTCTTTCAATATTTCTAACTCCTCTCTAAGCTTCCTTTCAACTGTGTTATTTACTACTTTTACAATTTCGTATTCTTCCAAAGGATTAACAAACTTATGGTTGTCTTCTATGAAATGTCTTGCATATAACGAATTGGTTGTTCTATTACCTTCTCCACGTTTGTGGTCAGACAACCTGCATACGAATTTTCGTCCTGTCTCACCTAGGTACACTTTGTTGCAGTCTTTACATTTTAATTTATAAATTCCGCTTTTCTGTAATACTGGAATTTTTTCTATATTCTTATTCCTTATCTTATCAAATACCGTTTCACATTTATAATTATGATAATTATTTATAAATAACGGTATTTATATGATAATTATGATAACGGTATTATAACGTGTTGGCTTCTAGTACGCCTTTTAGTAATATCACAAAAACCAATTTTTATTCTACTATTTTTTGAACATTAATTTTCAGGAAACCCATCTAAATCCACCATTTACTTAACAAATCTATTTAATAGATCTTCCTAAAGCCCTGTATCAAAATAACTTGATTTTTCCTTCTTGAAACAGATTTTTATTGTCTAGGATTAAAAGATTTTCTCAAGTAAACCAATATGAAGAACTCATTCCTTATTGTAACAGTAAACTGGAGAGATAGTAAAACTGCAGAGTTGAGTATAATTAAGTAGTGACAGTGCACATTTTGCACGTTCTATTGCTATAAGAGCTGGTAGGAGGGCCGTAGTTTCTTCATGTCTCAACTGTAGACAGTGACAGGACCAAAAACACGGAGATATGTTTGTAAAACATTCTGATCATAACAGCAACACATTCTGATGTATGTACTGTTTTAATTATATACGTTGATTCATTTATTTAATTCCTGTTCGTAAATATAAATATGTAAGTGTACTGCTTTATTTATTTTTATATACATTGTTAACAATTAAAAATTAATATTATTTTCTTAAATCTTTATACTTTCAAAGTACACTACTGTTATCCTATAAATAAAATTTGAGATCGAGAGAGAGAGAGAGAGAGAGAGAGAGAGAGAGAGAGAGAGAGAGAGAGAGAGAGAGAGAGAGAGAGAGAGAGAGAGAGAGAGAGAGAGAGAGAGAGATTTGTGATGGCACACTTTACAAACTAACAATATGTGATTTGTGGTTACTATTAAAAATAATATGTATATGTTGGCTGCACTGACGGTGATAACAACAATTCTCTTCTCACATCTCAAGAGCGACTCCCTGCACAGTGGCTTTCCCTTCCTTCTGACTTAAGCGTTTCACACATTCCCATGCCTTTAACTTTCAATTTTGCTATACATATGTATTACAAAAATGGAATACAGTCATGGCATTCTAATTTATATACACCACTTAAATTATAAACTATGAATGGTTATAGGTTTTAGGTTGAATTACATCAAAATGTTTTATTATTACTCTACGTTATTTATGTAATTTTATTTTAAATAACTTTGAAATTTTATGGTTACTTATCCTAATGTAAGTGAAATTAACATAGGCCTATATTTATTTTTGAACTATTTTATGTGTATTTAATGACATAGGCCTACTATTTTTTTATTCAATATTTTGTATTTATTTTTATCTAGGCTACTATTTTTCTATATTTTTTGTTGTACTAATTTTGTATTACAATATCAGATATAATTTTCTTTTTGTTCTTTTATAATTCATTTAACATTATGTCCTGTATAGCCATAACAGGGGACTGAATGTAGCTACTTTATATATTCCACTGTCTATATAACACTTCAGAAAATTGAAAAATTAAAAGATGTGCTGAAATTTAGGAGTAATGAATATTTAGGAATAATTAATGAAGTCTGTCGATTGCAACCAAAAAACTATATTTACCAAATCTTATTTTAACATCATTATATTAATTAATATACTACACATGAATGTAACAAAACAAAATTGTCATAAGGTCAGTAAAATTAGTTAGTTTCAAATCATTTATAATCATATAATAATAACAATAATAATGAAAATGAAAATTGTAAATTTTTAACAAGAATTTTAGAATTCAGTATGTATGTAGACATGAAGTCTCACACATGAATATTTTGGTAGTATTTTGCTACAAATAGGTACCAAAAAACATTTCTTCAAATAAATGTTTGTTTTACGTTGCGTTATAATTTATCTTGCATCTTCCAATAAATATTGTTTACCAATCACTGTATAACATATTATAATCTATTAAAGATTAATAAACATATTTATTTTTAAAACTATAAACACACGTTTATTTATTTATTTATTTTATTTTTAACACATATATTTTATTGGCAGGAACATGTGGTTATTAAGACATTTTCTTGTTTTCAGTGTGAGCTTACAATTCAAACAGGAGCTTTTCAAAAAAATGTTTCCAACAAAAAAAAAACAGTTTTCAAAATAAATCAGAATTATTTACTTTTTTAATTATCACTGCATACAAAAATCATTTCACTATAAGCAAATAAAATAGTTTTTCCATATAATGTTTAGTAATTTTATTTGTCTATAATTTCAAAATTATATATAATTTGTTTAATATTTCCAAATGCCTCATAACACTAAATATAAAATTATACTGTAGATACTCAATAAACGACTACATTTCTTTTTGCTCTCATTTCCATCATAAGCTTTCTTAAAAATCTCTTACACTTGAGACAAATTACTGAAATCAAAAACTATATATTTTTTTAAATAGCGACTTAATTTTTAATGAACAAAAAAAATTAAACCAGTAGTAGAATGCTTCTCATATGATATATTGATTATAATGTACATTTGTCCTACATTAATGTCAACAGCAACAACTTGTGTTAATGCAATAAATAACCAAATAATACTAACACCATTATTACACACAACTATGAAACATTCGAATTCAATTTCAGAAATCAACAATAACCAACTGAATTAATATTATTCAGCCCTACTCACGTAGCTCGTATCACCAGCTATCTTAGTCATCTAATTAACGTTTAATTTTGCTTACAATTCCGGAACATTAAACAGCACAAGTTAGGTTAACGCGACCTGAATATATATAGGTTATGTTATACTCCCGTAAATTAATCTAACAAACACTATCACTTTAATTCGCTTAAACTTTCCTGAGATCTATCTCAATAATTAGTTCATTTTAAATTTGTATTAGATTAATGACAATGTTAAAAAATTTTACAGAAACACAGTACATAAAAATCACTTACTTCTGTCCATGATGCAACTTCTAAAGCAGCGAGAGAGCGAGCTAAATGCAAAACTGTTTTTCTGAAGAATAATTTTTCGTCTGTAGCCATAAATACTTTAAAATTACATTAAATAATTATAACAACTCTACCCACTCCCTGGCATTTGGACACTTACTGACAGCCAATGTTCCCAGGTCAATGAGTCGTCTTTTCCCCACATGGCTACCCAAAATTTCCCCACTTTGACATAAAAATCCCCACTCACACATTATGTGTGCTTTTGGCTAAGTGTCACATGTTATAGGGTCTGAGTATATTCTAAATGTTTAAATACTATTACAAGAATAATATAAACATTAATAAATTTGTTTAAGTATGATAAAAGAAAATGTTCTTACCTGCTGAGGTCAGCCTCATTACTTTATGAAATCCTTTGCAAGCACTTAGTCCATTATAGGCTTGAGTCACTATTTACACTTTACACTATATTTAACATCTTTCCAAAAACAGTATTTAACAGTTTAATTCACAAAAACAATTTAGTCTCCTATTTTTAGTTCATATACATAAAGTTGTTATGTTTTACCAGCATTGAATTATGTACGTATATTAAAATCGAAACACGATTTATTCTGTTTGCTTAGAATGTTTTTTGTATGCAATAGGCCAGACAGTGTCTCAGAACCCAACTTGTTCCTGATTTTGTTTTTGTTAATATTAATGGCACTAGAAATCCTTTCAACACACCCACTACTATGAGGTAGAGTAAATATATATGCCACAAAATTATTTAAATTTGGAAAAGCTTCAATATCATTCACATTTTTTGTACTTTTAAACTTCTCTCCAAAAGCTTAATAAACTTTCATCTGTGCCGGTGTTAATATTTGTGTTCCTAAGAACTCTCCATTCCCTCTAGATCTACTATATTTATTTTAATACTTTTCTCAAATGCTGAAGCTAATGATTGAATGTTGTTAATTTTTTTCCTGTCTAGAAATTCTAGATGTTTTAAGCTTTGCACATAGTTACTGCTAAAACGAAACCGGCTATAAATTTGGTGGGCACATTCAACATAAAAGTTTAAGCAGTTTACTCTGAAATTGTTTATTTCTTCCGGTGACAGATTTGAATCTTTGCTTTCCAAAATCACAGTGCACTTAGCACCTACATAATGTTTTCTAGTTTTGTAAAATTTGAAGGATTTCTATACTGCAATTTGGTTACATCCGTTTTACTTAAATAATTTGGATCTGTGTAAAAATCCAAGATTGTCCTATACACTGTTTCAAATCTATTATATAGATATTGAATCTTAGGTTTGTCTGACTGAAATTCTAGGTTCATATCTGTTAAAATTGGGAGAACATGCTCCAAGAAAAGAAGATATAATTTATTTATAGGTGTTAATTTTTATTAAATGGATTTTGCATTGTCATCAATTAAAAATTCCCCTTGAAAATATAGCAGCAATGCTGGATATTGTTCATCAATTCTTTTGACACATGCTAGTAAAGATAACCATCTGGTTTGGCAGGGCCTTAACAACTTATGTATTTTAACTCCTGCAAATTTTTGGAATGCTTGAAATTCGTGTTGTCATTAACATGAGAGACTTGGAGACAACTAACCTAAAATGTATTATATAATTAGTTAATCAATGAACATGTCATGGACAACAAAATCCAAGAATTTAACACAGTAATTATATTTAGGATTTGGTTTAGTAGTCTTTAAAATAGAAGTTAACAGAGCACGTAAGGAAATAAAAAGAAAAATCTTAGCAAGTATAATTTATTTGAGATGTTACATAGGTAAAATCTAAATGAATCGTTCTTTTTTAAAAGGGCATAAGTCCACAAAAGCAAACTTTTGGAAAACTAAAAAAACTTTCTATTCCTTGAATATAAAGAAAATTTTGAACAGAAATTATTTCTTGGATAAAACGCTGTAAGGTAAAACTTTATGCTTTTACTTATAAAAAACTTAGTGTTCCGAGTCGTTAATACAATAGTGGTATTTAGAAATTATTTATTTTTTGGGTTACCTTTTTTGCATTACACTAAGCAAGATTTCATAGGATTTTAATAATCATGCTTGTTAACAAACATTTTTGAAATTTTAAGACTTATGCCCTTTTAAAAAACACGCTTTGAAATTTTTAAAAAATGTAGCATTTTGTACTGCAAAATGCTTTTTATTGAGGAACAGAATTAAAATTAGAGAAAACATTACAATACTCATCCATTGGTTGATACAAAAGTGATGTGTCATTTTATAATTACTATAGTATAGTAAGTATTCTGACCAAAAACTTTTATATTATCGTACTTCCTTATTTTCAATGTCAAAACATTTTTTTTAATCACATTGTCTTTCAGTCTTGCTCTTAAACCACCCTGTTTCCCACTTCATAAAAGTCGCTATCAGGGGCATTATCTGTTCGCTTATAGATTTCCTCATAATAACCCACATAGGACAAGATAAACCAGTGGAGTGTGTTAAAGGTCCTTTGGTTTTCGCCATGAAGAAGTTGTGACAAATGGATCCATTGAACTTTGTATATGCCTTAATATAGCCTTTATTGGCTGAAGTGTTCACAAGTGCAAGAAATTACAAATTGAAAAATATATTTTCTTTTTTTTCTACTTGCTACCCTCTTGCTCCTGCAGACACACAACATGTGTTATAGAAGTAAGTATACCAGATCTAAAATTTTAGAATGTTTGAAGTTGATACATCTGTCATTTGAAATTTGCATGGCTTAGCACTTTGTATTGTTAGTTTTGTAAATTCTATCATGTTGTCGAAGGGTTTTTGAAATTGTATCACAATCACGGTCATATGGTAAGAAGATATATCCTCTTAACAAAAAAAAATTCTGAATCTTCTTAAATCCATTGGGTTCAGTTAAGTGCTACAAAAATCGAGACACACTTTGAATCTTTTTTTATCCACTGCAGTTATCACAAAATAAGATCGGTATACCTCTGTGAAAGAAACTTTAGGGAATGATTTAGAAATTAGCAAACTTCATTTAGACATTTATATCCAATCCTCATGTTTTATTGGCAATTAATTCAGCTACAGCAGTTCTTTTGGCTACGTCATCTGGATGTGGAGATATAATTTTCAGGCAAGTATGCATTTCTCTAAACATTTTCCACATTGTTTTTATGTTTAGATCTGTGCTATAGTAATACACTTTATTGCCCGCATAAAAAGTGAAAAAATCTAATGTTTTGACTCTTTCAGTGAAAAAATCTAATGTGATTATTAACTAAGTATAGACACGTAGAGGTAAGAGTGGTTGATGCTGCACCCTCTTTTATCTTTCGGGGTTTGCCCTACCACCTGTAAGTCCCAAATTCTACAGACTCATTTTTCTTTGATGTCAAATACTGCAACATTCTTTGATGATAAAGTAGCATGCAAACATATATGCTTGTATTTACTACCCGAAATTACATGATAGCTAAAACTTGCAGATTTGCCTGGTTGTTTTCATTTTTCCTTGGACACCTTTGTTTTTTTTTAGTGATATCTATTAGACTTTGTATATACAAATCTAGTTCACTTTTAGATTTAAAGTTATAAAACTTCGTAAATATATTGACACAATTATCTTTCCCTATCTTCTGTAACCACTCGTTTTGCCCCTGAACTAACAACAGGCACAAAAATGATTAGACTTAATGTTAATACTTTGTTTTTGTTTTTCAAGAAGTAACCTGCCTTAACTTTATTTTTTTGGCTGTTAATGCTCAAAGTACGGTAGGTTAGGCCTACTAAAGTTTATAAGTTAAAATAGCTTTATAAGTTACAACAGATTTTTATCACACAGAGAGATGGATTATCTCTCACCTGCAAGCAAACTCTGGATGTCTTGGAAAGACTTAATTTCCTTTGTAAATAATGTATGATTGGGTTTTCAGACGGATTAATTTATTTTGTTGGCTTTGTACGAGGATGGATTACTTTACCTTCTTTTACTGGTAGATCTTACTGTATTAGTACAATTAAGTCGGAATACTACTATTATTCATCATAGGCTTCAAAAAGTTTATAGTTTTTTATAAACACTAATTAAAATGTAAGGCATAAAAAGTACAACCACAGTCATTAAGATTAGGGACACAGATCAGCTATTCAGTAACAATGGAAAAGAATAAGATACCTGCAACAGGTGTTTATCTTAGTGCAAAAATTATTTGCAGCACTGGTCTTTTTTAAAAGGGCGTAAGTCACTGACATACACCTTTTTAAAAAGAACCAGAATATTCATTATTTTATAAGTGCGTAATTAACTGCAGCCTATACGCTCTTTTAAAAGAAATTGATAGGCCTATATTTAAAAAACATGAAACATTGAAAAAGTCAAAATGGCCGAAATCGTGACTTATGCCCTTTTAAAATAGATCGATTCAAATAAGCATAACAATCAAAAACCCAAAAATATAAACTGTAGATTCAAGTAATATTAGGTTAGGTTGGGTTATTAAAAAAGTAGATACTATCAGCAACTAGGGTCTGTCTCACCTGGGACAAACATGGGTCTGAACGTCCCCTCTCTCATTAGCTGGTGATAGATATGTTAGCAAATTTTATTATTCTATTATAGATAAATAATGAAGTGAATTTTAAACCACTTTGTTATTTCTTAATTTTAACCATTTAAACTACAGAAATATATTACAGTCTTGATTGGCTTAAAAATAATTACTCCACAGTTTTAAATCTTATTTACAATTTCATTTTGTAGATGACAGACTTTTAGATTTACAAAATGATTGACAAAATGACAAAATAAAACACAGAATTTCTTGCAATATTAGTTATTAGTAATTGCAGAAGTACATTAAAGGACATTGTTTACAATTGTTTATCATAATACAACATGTGGCAAATGTCTGCCTATAATGAAAATGAGCCTAATGAATGAAACATACAAGTATTTTAAAGGTTCAACTTGCAAGCTTTTTTTGCAATAAAGATTTTGATGAAGTCATCATGGCAAATAGACGATGCTGTATGCTGTTCTATGTCCAACTGAAACAATATTCAAATCTAGTCAGTTTTGTCACATGTTACTTCTTAAGTAATTTTTAATCATTTTCAATTTTCCAAAACTTGTTTTGTCTGAAGCAACAGTTTCCAGAAGAGTTAAAAATTATTCAGTCATCTGCAATTTTTCATATTCACACCATCTTTTTCTATCTTCTACAAAATTTCTTCCGTTAGGCTTAAACCTGTTTTGTCACTCATAATAAAAATATCAATAAAGCTTTTCAAAATTTCCGGTCCCCTTTCTGTCATTTTCATGTAACAAGTTATTTCTGTCATTTGTTACTTATTATGGGGGGGGGGGGAGATGTCATTTGTTACATATAAGGGGATGAAGAAAAATTAATACAAAATATTTGGCTTCTGTCACATCTTTCAGTATATTTTGTACTATTATTTTCCCTTCTATAATATCTAAAAATTCATTTTGCAAGTTCACAACTTTGAAGGTTAGAAAGATTGTAGCTCACATAACTTTCAACAAAACATGCATAAACAAATCACTAACACCTAAATATGCCCAAATCAAAATTAAACATAACAACCAGGCCGCCCGAATAACACAAAACATCGCACAAAGAACATACATAAAAGAATCAATTAAACAACTGTATAAGAAAAAAGACGCCCTCAACCGCAAAACACTAACACTACACCTACAAATCGCCAACACATACGGACACAATTACATGACTGAACTAATACATCACACAAATGAATGGACAAAAAAACAAATGCATAACATACAGACAAAACACGACAGAAAAATAAAAAACCTGACACCAATCAAAACAGATATAATTCCCTCGCACAAATTCTACCCACGTACAGTAAACCTCACGAACGTCACACTCACAAAAAACGAACAAACACTCCTTGATAAAGGCCTAAAACATAACATACATTACAAACATAACATCCAAACACTAACAAAGCTCATAATTGACACAGAAACATATATACAAAACACAGCACCAGAACATCAAGACACATTAAGACATAATATAAACAACACAATAGGAGTACATAAGACACCAGACAACAACAACCACAACTCAGAAATACACACAGCCATCAAACTGAGGGAAAAGGCACACAAACACAACATCACATTTGTAAAAGCTGACAAAGGCAACACGACTGTAATTATCCCCACAGACAACCTACACAAAAAAGTACAAAACTTCATGGAACAGAACAACATCACAGAACTAAAACACGTCCCCACCGACAGATACCAAAACTCAGTAAAACAAATAGTCAACAAAGCCAAACACATTATGACACATAAACAAAAGCCCTACATGAAACAAATCAGACCATCAGCACCTACACTCCAAGCGCTTCCCAAAATCCATAAAGAAGAAATTCCAATCCGCCCCATTATCAACTACCGTAATGCCCCTTCAAACAAACTGGCAAAATATCTAGACAAAATTATTAGACAAAACACACAAATAGACAACAACATTGCAGTAAAAAACAACACTGACCTAGTAACAAAAATAAAAGACATACACATCCCCCATAATGCCACATTAGCCTCCTTTGACATTAAAAACCTGTACACAAACATCCCAATCTCTGAAACAATCACCATCCTACAAAACAAACTCAAACAGAACAACACACCAGACGAACTCATCAATGAAATAACAGAAACTCTGAACATTATCACAAAACAAAACTACTTTACTTATAACAATAAATACTACACACAGAACGATGGCCTACCCATGGGCTCCCCCATATCCAGCATTCTAGCAGAAGTCTTCCTCCAACACTTAGAAAAAACAAAAATACTCACAAACATGACAGACACTCACATAAAATACTATATTGGCACAGATATGTTGATGACATTCTAATACTATACAGGGGAAACAAAAGACAATGCGAACAGTTACTAACGCACATAAACAAAATACATAAAAATGTAACCTTCACTGCCGAATACGAACACAACAATACCATAAACTTCTTAGACCTCTCCATCACAAAACTAGAACACAGGCACAAATTCAGTATATACAGAAAACCAACTACAACTGACACACTAATACACAACACCTCCAATCACCCAATACAACACAAACTAGCTGCTTTTAGAATCATGATACATAGACTTAACAACATCCCCTTAGATGAAATAGACTACAAAGACGAACTAAACACGATAAAATATCTAGCAGAATCTAACGGTTATGACAGAACAATAGTCAGTAAACTCCTACACAAAACACAAAACAAACAACAGACAAAGACAGAAAACAACGAATTCATAACACTAACATACATCAACAAACAAACTGAAAAAATCGCCCACAAATTCAAAAAAGCAGGATACAGAATCGCTTACAAAACTACCAACAAAACAGAACACACACTATCAAAACGCATGCCCAAAGCACAAAACAAATTCGATCTACCTGGTGTATACAAGCTAAATTGCTCAGATTGCAATAAATTCTACATAGGCCAGACAGGACGTAGCTTCAAACAGAGATACATTGAACACACAAAAGCACTCCACACCACTACAGAATCTACCTTTGCAAACCACCTCATTGAAGCAAACCACACATATAAAAACATCGACAATAACATGAACATTCTACACGTACACACAAAAGGCCGAAAACTAGACACTCTAGAACAATTAGAAATATACAAACACACAAAAACAAATAAAAACGACATCCTAAACGAACAGACACAATTCAAATCGCACGCATTATTCGAACACATCTCACCACACACACACAGCTTCAATCTTTCGAATAACTATTCCGTCGCCAACAACAAGACGGACAACGTTACCTATGGCAGCCTCTGATGAAGCCTTCTAAAGGTGAAAGCCGGTTTAGGCTGTAAGGTAAAACTTTACGTTTTTACTTATAAAAAACTTAGTGTTCCGAGTCGTCAATACTTTAGTGATATTTAAAAATTCATGTCGTACTTTCCTTGAAAAGTAGCTTAATTGGCTTTTTCTATGCCTAACAATATGTTTGTGTAAATGAACACTGCAGTAGGATATCAGTTCAATTGAATTTAGTAATTTGCTGCTCCTTGGATCACAAAATTGTTCTTGTAATCCTTAATGAGTTTCCTTGTTTTGCCAGAAACAATACAGCATCAACAGCACACTGTAACACTTCTTTCCAATGACCTTCTTCTGTTAAGATCTGATCTTGAGCTTTTTGTCTATTTCTCCCTCTCCTGGGAAAGATTCAAGAGCTTTCCAAGAATAAAACCAAAATTTGTGGATTTGTAGGTTCTCATGATCTGTAATCTTTAACTGATCTTTTTCAAATGGGTGAAGCCCATTCCTTAGCCAAAACCCATAACGTTGGTTGACTTTGACACTTATGAGAGATTTGAATAATCTACATGGAACACAGAATAACGAATTTTGAATCTTGCTGTAACTTTGCCATGATCTCTTTATATGACGTCCATTAGGTAATCATTAAGAAAACACTCTTTTGTAAGGATTTGCTCATTTCTCCTACTTCTGGTTATATCAGGATTATGTGGATATACTGCTCTCATTTTTGTAATAAAACACCTCTGAGAACCTTGGTCAAGTTCTGGGGGTTGTGAATTGTGAATTTCCTGAGTTCATGTTCAAGTTCCGTGAACAGAAACCTGTTCCTAGTTAAGGCTCAATGGAAGTTTTTTTTTTTTTTTTTTACTGGACTTTTTGATCACTCCAGAAATCTAGTAAGTTTGTTCCTCCTCCTCTTTCTTGACATCCACAACCTCCACTTTGCTAGTGGATCAAACTGCTAGTCTTAATAATAATAGGGTACTCGTTTTTGGTTGAACACACTTTTTTTTGGATTTTATTACTGTTAACACCAAACGTTTCATCCCTACTATGATGAGGCATTCTAAATGGCTTGACTGAGGATGAGGATGCCTGGTGATAGTATGAATGAACTGTTTGGTGTTAAAAGAAACAAGAAGATTTGTGTTCAACTGAAATATGGTGTTGTTATTTATGAAAACCATGAACATTTACTAGCAAGATTGGTAGTATTGCTAGTTATCTAGATTGCTAGCAATGCAAGAAGTATCTCACTTCTTGTAGATCTGCCTATCGATCTGGATCATCACATGACCTTAGGAGGACTTCAGTTTCACCTCAAGAAAAAATAAAACTCATTAAAATTTTTGATAACAAGAAGTAATAAATTTAGTATTTACATTTTTCTGCTAGGGGAATATTTTAAATATTCTAATGGAGTCAAAACTCCAAAGTTGTGGTTTTGATGGTTTTGCATCCACAGGGTCACTGAATTGAAAAATGAAATTTTAAAAATTATGTCTATCTGTATGGCATCTGGCTACTAATCTAGAGGTCCCGGGTTCAATTCCCAGCCCGCACCATAAAATCAAGGTGCGTTTTTCAGCCCCCAGGTCGACTCAGCCTGCAGAAAATGAGTACCTGGGATAACATCCTTGGGATAATAATGGGCGGCTGAAGCGTAGTGCTGGCCACACTGCCATCCTTGTATGCCATACGGCTCACATTAGGCAGCCTACCCTGCCTACTCCTAAGCTACTTCGGTGGTATACATGGGAGCCATTATTATTATTATGTCTATCTGTATGTCTGTACATATATATATATATATATATATATATTGCAACGATACAGCCATAGCTGTATTAGGCATTAATTTAAATAAATGTAAATTTTGTATAAGTTACGGGTAAATGGACAGGTCTGAGATTGCAGAAATATTTCATTGTTAGATTAGGGTAGCAATTAACCTGTTCCGACACGTAGTGAACACCTGCTCAATTGTATGTGTGTTACACGTGTATCTTGTGTGTGTGAGTGAATCAGGCATAGACAGGAAACTCAGCAACCCGCCCCAAGTAATTAATAATATAATTGTTTTAATTCACTGTGAGAAACCTAATTAATGTATGATCAAACAAAAGGCACCAAAGTGTGGGTAAAAATTATAGTTATCCCCAGTGAAAAGATGACGTTAATAGAACACATTATGCGAAGACAGTGCAAAATAAACGTGCTAAAAAATACGCCAATTACCCTAAGACGCTCAAATTAATATAGTGAGTGATTAATCGAAGTAGCTACGATTTGTGGTATCTCGATTCTGTGCAAAACAGTGCTATTTGCTAATAATTGCAAATAGATGAAAAGGTTCGGTAGTGGGGGCTGTCACGAGATACGCAGGTATCAACAGGACAATTTTGGAGCCGACCAGCGCGGAATCTCGAGAGGGTATAAATTAAGGGTTCGACCAAAAACCCTTCTCTTCATTTCAAGACTCAGTTGCAGCCGGACATTCTGTCCGTCGGCAAAACAGTTTATATTTTTTATCCTCTTACAAATCGCAGTAACAAACGAAATGACGTTTATTTAAGTCACGACAATATTACGGTTAAAGTAAATACAGCAATAGTTAGTCTATCAAGAGTATATCCAGGAAATATGCTGTGGATCGACGCTGGACATCTAGACGTATCCAGGGAAGCTGCCATAGATCGACGCTGGACATCTAGACGTATCCAGGGAAGCTGCCGTAGATCGATGCTGGACCCTAGACGTATCCAGGACCATGCCAGGACAAGTGGAATGGAAAATTAACTCTAGACAACGCTGGACCCCGGACAAAAGTCGTACGATCATCAGAAATCGAGGTGACATGCTTAATGCATTTTAAATGATTTATAAAAACAAAAGAGCTCATAAAGACGATTTCAAAAGACAGTAAATGGAAACAGAGAAAGTTTATATTTAGTAATAATATGTTAAAATGTAAATAAATGTTTAGTCGTAAGAATTAGCGATCGCATATACATAAAAGCAGTAATAAATGAAAGAGAATTTAAAGTAAAGAGAGTAGAGTTTATTATCAAAATAAATAGTAAAGTAATTAGATATTTGAAGTATAGAAAGATTAATTTAAAGTTGAATATTAAAACAAAAGCCAGTCTACAAGAAATTAATATAAAGTTAAATTGAAGTCAAAACATTGGTATAGACTGAGCGAGTAGAGGTCAGATCTGAGATAAGACAATCTATTTCAATATAAGAATGTTTTAATTTTATAATAAATTAATAAAAATTATTTAACATGTTTAGATATAAGATTAACATGTTTAGATATAAGAATTTTTTAAATATGTGTAATATTGCATATCGTGAGATATAAACATTAAATAATGAGCAATATCGTGACCGACAAATTAATGATGTTTATGAATAATTTTAATAATGAAAAAATAATAAATATGAGTTTTTAATATTGATAATAAAAATACTCTTATTATATTTACACCTGAACCCCAAATACACGTACATGTTGTTAGTAATGTTATATAAAGTGTATGAGTTCAATTAATGTACCAATTAAATTGCACAGAATATATAACTTGATACATTTTTTGTCGCCCTTGATGTGTGGCACGACACGCTTACAATTAATAACATTGTATTGTTGTAATATATATATATATATATATATATATATATATATATATTACAACGTTATTTTTAGACACTTACTTTTACACATATGCTCTTACTCATTTGTGCGCACTTACCCATGTCTCAGAGGTATACTCTTCTTCTGCAGTATTTACCTTGATGTTCCCCGGCTAGGTCGCAGGCTTTGGTCGTTGATTGAGTGTGGATAAGCACCTGAATATTGTTATATAAGTTTCATACAAGTAAAGAGTACAGAGGATTTAGTACTGGTTGTGAAATTAGTACGACTGTTTTAATAAAATCATATTCATTTGATTTATTCTTTAAAAATTCAAATTATCATGTTATTAATTGCTTTGTGTGGGTTAATTATTATTTGAACCCTTATATTCGATCTGAATATAATGCAATTATAACGTGTTTAAATCTTATTTCTTATATTTCTAAGACATAGTATACACATACATAAATCATATATGACCTGAAATATTACACAGACATATAATACATAACACATATAATTATTATAAAACGTGATTAACATGTATCAAATTTAATATTCATCTTGTCTTTGCAAGTGTGGTTTTTAATATAGGCTATACCACTTAATAAAAACTTTTAATTAATTAAGCATTTATTAAAATATTAATAGAGAACATTTATTACTTTAATTGATTCTATTATTTAATGTCTCAATTAATTAGCAATCTTCTAGTTACGTAACTCTCATATTTGAATTTAATTATTTAATCAAATACAAAAATATAATAAAAATATGGTTCTTCCTTGACTATTTATTTATGAGATTACTACAGTTCTATTCTCTATTATCAATTATACTTTGAACATTTATTTATTCATTCTGCAAATTTAAAAATATATTACTTTCTTTGTAAACTTTTATATGGAAACTAGAGCTTTTTTCGATAGACCTCAGGGTTATTTATAATATTAAATAAATGTCTGACTTCACCTGCATTTTTCTGCAACCATTTAACTTTGTCGTTACCATCATCTGGACTCTCGAGTTTGTTGATCCTCTTCGGTATCACCTTCTCTGTCTCTGCGTCGTTGAAATTCCTCGCTCCGTCTCCTGGCTGCTGAGTTCTGACGTGGACCTCTGGTCGTGATGATGTACGGCTGGATGTAGCTGCATGTGGCTGTCCCTGCGTCCTCTCGTCTTCTTGTTCTAGTTCCTCTCCTCTTCTTATCTTGTCCCTCGTGGATGTCTCGAAGTTCTATGTTACTTCTTGAAGTTCATCGAAGATACGACTTCTCGTATATTACGATTTTATAGTCTTTTAAAATAATCGCGTTCCACTATTACTTGCACCGACGTAATCCCGGTTCCATCGCACTTCACGTTATTGAATACTGTTTAAAAACCTTACATGATTTTGTAAAATTCGTGGTTGCGAGATGCGTGGATCTTACGTGTCTAAGTGAGTTCATCTGAGAAAGAGTGTGTCGCTCACTGGGGTTTTATACTGCTGCCGTCGTTGAAATTCCTATTGGAAACTGTTTTGACAACATTGAACAGGTCGGCGCGTCGATTTAATTGTTACTTTCAACCTACGCGTCTTTCTATGAAGCGCACACTTTTTTATAAATATTATTTCACCAATCGTTCGGTATAATATTAAACTTTGTTTATGCAAATTATGAATGTTAAGGTGTGAAAATTATGGCAGTTATGGCAAAATTTCACACGGTGGATGAACGGTTTCCACGATTAATGACCACTTAACGCCAAACTGAAGCGCCAGGTATCAGCTATGTTTTTACAAATGTCGCTGATTCGTGTGACTTCTGGTTATCATTCAGTATTTAAAAAACTGTGTAAAATCTTCCACCCTCGTTTGCATAATTCAACCTGTCTGTCGTTCACACACACACACACACACACACACACACACACACACACACACACACACACACACACACACACACACACACACACACACACACACACACACACACACACACACACACACACACACACACACACACACACACAGAGATTGATACACAAGCGGTGGCAGGTCGCTCTGACGTCACCTCTGCCGGTCAGTGCGTGTCAGTTTCTCCCCTTTGTTGCTGCGTTTAAAACCAACTAAGCTATTTGATTCCATATGCAGGCTTACTTACAATATTGGATTTATTTAAAAATAAATATACGTTTATTTCTTATATTATTTCTTATACCTAACGTATATTTACTACATTATTTTTATTATTTATATCTTTTATATCTCATACGTGCTTTCGTATGCTATCATACCTCAGTCAGGGGTTGATACATATACTTATGCTAAACGTATCGTTGCAATATATATATATGTAAATACATAAAATACATGCATAATTAAATTTTGTGTACAGTACACGATAACTCAAAAATGAAAAGACTAATCAAATTGGAATTTTTAAGGTACAAAGTAGGAGTTGATTATATATCACTGAAGTCAATGAACGTTAGGCCCTAATAGATTGTTAAATTTTATATCCAATTTATAAAGTAAGAATGTAGGTTGCATGAGAGTAATGCATAGGAGCTTTTTGTAGTGTTGTATAAATATACAAGTTTCATTTTAAAGTTATTTTAATATGATGTTCTTTAGACAAAATAATAATATTTTTAAAATATGATCTTGGTACAGTCTGAGTACTGGAACAGCATTTGTGATGGAAAAAATTAATAAGTAAAGGCAACAACAATTGTAACAACTAAACTATTTTTATTACTGTTAGAGTTGTTGTAAGAAACTCTACACCGTTGTCTGGTAATCTGTCAGGTAGCGTTCCTTTATCATGGACAGGTGCACCGCACTGCTTTAAAGATAAGCAACAGATCAGTATCTAAATAGAACTGCTTGAGTATCCTCGGCAGTTCTGTTGTCCAGGCCTGACCTTCTGTTAACTTGTACCAGTGCATCCTTGTCATAGCTGTGACCGTCAGCATGGCAACACAAGGCAGCCATCCCTACTGCCCATATGAATACGACCCTAAGCTCCTACCATTGATCTTTAAGGAAATCACAGAGCTGCACCTCACAGCAGGCTCATCCCGGAGCACCCACCCAATATAATGCCAGCATATGCCTGAGCCAAGTTGGTTAAGTTGTACCATATACCAGACCTGGACTTCCACGAGGTTGTGCAGGACCTCTTTGTGGGACCTGTCTGCCTTGGCATGACAGCACAATATTCTAAAAGTCTCCATACGTCATTTGCTCTATTGACAATGACAGTACTAAGCACCTGCAGGTGCCTCACGTCCTTTGGTTCTTGGGAGACACTGAATCATTTGTGCTGACAGCCAAGAGCTAAGGCATTTAGTAGCTGACAGCCAAAGCAAAGAGTTCTGACCTATTTATGTTCAATCATAAAAAATGTGATTGTATTCTCTGAGCTCATCCTACAGAAAATGGTGCATGATTGATTGGACAAAACAGGTCTGTGAGGTGTTGGTCCAGGCAGGACCAAGTGAATGGTACCCGATGGGTACACACGTATCAAAGTATTTGTTCTGGAAAACAGCAAATTACTCTTTATTTGGTAAGCAGTACTGGCCATTTCTGGATGAAGGGAAACTTGCTCACAACCAATGGGCAGTAGATTAATCCAGGCTTGGGAATTTGTTGCAGGTTTTGGTGATGTCGCGAGTGGGTTGGACTTTTATTTTAGATCACTGAGACTGACACAATGTGGAGGCACCTTAACTGGTGCCTACCTTACAAAATTCTAATCTCCTGAGGTAGAATCTTATTAAAATGATGTTGCATAGAAGATTTGCGATGTATCATGTATGTGTTGTTCATCCACAAAATATTAACTCCTAATTGACAACAAAGGAAGCTTGTTTGGTCATGTCATCATGAAATAATTTGGAATCCAAAATTTAATTTCTGGTAATTTCATTGATTGGTTCTATAATGTTTTACAAACTGAGATATTTCAACATTCAGCTAATGCACTCAGTCAACCAAGATGTCATGAAAGAAGATGAGCGATGCGGTACTTTATTTCGTTCCTTTGCACCCAAAAGATTTTTTGACATTCTTCAATCTATATTTCAGTTTTGTTGCTGTAACAGGATTTATTTAACTAAGGGCTTACACATATAAAGTTTACTGATCACTACTCAGCTTGAACATTACCGATAATACACTTCGCATTGAACTACACTGCTAGACTGCAGGAAATATGCAAACTAAAATGAAAGACTTGAGACTTCACTAGTAGGTAAGGTTGTTTCAGTCTGTATATAGCTTTTATGATATTACTGTTAAGAGATGGCCATACACTGCCCGTGAATAAAGACGTTAAGCTCATATCAACAGATACTGTGAAATTACATTAATGTTTATTGAGTTCATATAATTTTTTGTTAGCATTGGCACAGCATATTCAGCCCCTATAACTGTCAACATCAGCCTTTGTATTGATTTCCATGAAAACGTATAGATATTGTTGCACTACATTTATATCTATGTCTGTGTTTTATCTGTAATCTCTTTAAATTTTAGAAATAAAAAAACTAGAACATTGAAAATTTAGAGAAAATACTGGATCTAGTATGAAAGTACTAGCAGTGGTTACATTACCTTGCACCCTACCGGTTATTGTCATGAACACGACACGTGGAATTAAAAACCATCCACAAGTTGGTAAGGTCTTGCAAATTTGTATGCGTCTGGTTATATACTGTATGTTAGATAAACAGACACAGTATACAAAATATATTGCATTCATATTAAGTTATATATTAGCAGTTGTGGTGTGCCAGGAAACATTCAGTGTACAAATAATCTTATGCATTTTGGCAGCCCTCTTGCCCCCTTTGCTCCCCCTCTGGTTGTGGTCATGAATCAGCACTATCAGTTCTGGTGCTGGAAGTAGCATCACTTAATTGTTTATCAGATCTTCACTGTGTGTGATATGTTTAAAGAGTTTGTGAGATTTAAAATGTGTGTTCGCTGATGATGTTGATTCTATATGTTTCTGTGTTTTGTGTATTGCAAGTTGTTCGAATGTATCTAGTTTTCAACCCTTTGTGTTTATGTGTAGGAATTTTGTTTTTAAAGATGTCTGTATATGTGTGATTTGCTTCAATGAGGTGCTTTGGAAAAGTGGATTCAGTCATTTAGTATGATGTCTTCATGTATTTTCATATATCTCTGTTTATATCTGCGTCCTATCATTCCTATTTAGATTCAGGTTGCATTGTGCGCAGTTTAGTTTTGTAAATACATATAAATAAAATTTGTTTAAGTATTTGAATGTGTTTTTGACAGTGTACGTTCTGTTTGTTGTAACTCTGTATCCAATGCTGTAGATTGCTTTTTTAATTCCTAGGTAATTTGTTTGGCATGATTGTTAATATAGGTGGTGTGTGTTCATGTTGAATCTGTTGTGTATTTAATTCATCTTGATGTCTTGCTATGAGGCTGTGTAGCACAGATCTGATTGCTGATAGTTTGTGTTGTATCAGGTGATTAGAAGAGTTGTGTATTAATTGTAGTGGTGTTTCTGGTGTGTCATTCTCTTAAGCTTTGTAACAGTAAACCTAAGAAATTTATGCTATTGTTTTCTTCATATTCAGCAATGATTGTGATATAATTTAGTTAAAATTTAACGATTAATAGACAAAATTTAATTTAAAATATTACCTGAAAATTTGGGTTCTGAAGTAGAAAAAGTGCATTACATATTATTTGATACATGGATATATTATGGACAACGAAACCAAAGAATATGTGCCAGAAAATTTAAATAAAATGAATGGTCTTTATCAACACCTGGCAGAAATCTGATGGATGTATTTTCAAATGTTTGTGTATGGTCCATATAACGTCAATAATGTCTGATGGATGTGAAAGGAGTTTGAGTAAATTGAAATAAATCAAAAACTCTCTAACAGTGAACCATGGGCAGTACCTTAGGGGGATCAGGGTGGGCCTGGGCCCACCCAAATTGAAGCAGCTTCAGTATGCAATGTTCCAAATGCCATAGTGCACAGTGGGAAATGTTTTACAGACACTACCGGTAATTTTATACTGTTGAAAATTTGACATTAACAAAAATTATTCTCTCCAATACTGGATTATGCTAATAGGTTTTATAACTTTATAAAGTAGACCAAAAAAAAAAAGAATATGATACCTGCAATAAAGGTGTAAATGATGTTTTGAGCTTATGATGCATATGCTCTCGTATCTGATAAACTGGATATAATGTAAACCTGTATATCCTTTGATTTGTGTTCATAATTGTGATAATCTTTTGGAGTACACTCTGTTTTTATGATCCGTTAATTATACTCAGTTTATTAGTCTTAATAGCAAGATATGCACTTTTAAGTGAAAACAAAATGTAATTTTCAGTAACTGTAAGGACTATAATAAACAATTTCACATTTGTCCTGAGCTGTGTTTCAAGGTAAAGTGAATCTAAATATTCAATGTAAATTAGTGCACATTATAATCATAAAGTTTAACTATAATACTGAAATGGGTAATTACTGACTTGTCAGCCACAAAATTTGTGGACAATCACTTGTTTGATACTGGTAAGTGTAAACTATAATTTTAAACAAAAATTATATTATTACATGAAGCAATACAGGAATAAATTATACTACAAACTGCCTTATAGTTTTAAAAATATATTATATTATCCAATGTCTGATGAACATTAACATTAACATTAACCAATAATTTTAATAGTAACAAACGTTTCTTGACAGGGCTACTGTAGAAAATGAATGTGTTTGGAAAAACATAAAAGATTAAGTATGTTTATTGTGGCCAGTTATGGAAATTTCTGCTCAATAGTAGTTAAAATATTGTTACGAATGGAACCACCTAGAATAGCTGAGAGAGTCACCGCCGCGTCCTCCTGCCCAGTGTGGCAGGTGTTGCCTCAGTCAAGACCATGTTCAAGTTTGTTCTAGACTCTTCAAGAGGCCACTTGAGATATGCATTAGCGTCAGCATTAAGTGGTGTGGACATTGAAGATGGAAGATTTCTCTAAAAGGTGTGCGCTATAAAAAGCCATAGCAGCTAGCTTATGAGTTCAGTTACATGAGTGATTTTCCTTAGCGCAGACCGAGTGTTTGTCGAAGTATGGTGTGAAGTGTTATTGTGATATAATTATGTGGAACTCTATTATTTGAAATTGTTATTGCATATGGGAAAATGTAACTGGAATTATTGTACGAGTTGATTACGAATTATTAATTGTGATAATTAAAGCTGGTTATTAGTGATTTCATTAGTGTTTTATATTTTGTTTAGTGTTTTCCACTGTACCATATGATGATCAGTGAGACCATCATAACAATATGTTTCATGGCTGTAGTAATATAGTAATCATTAAGATTAATTTTTAATGAATAGTAACACTCGATTTATTTTGAAAGCTGATTACAACTTGATTTCCTGATTATGTGAGAAAGTTAACTGTTACAGATTTGTATTCCATTTATACAAGAAAAATAATAATTTTTAAAATTTCAATACTCATTCTTTCTCTAAACAGATTAAATTTTTATTTTTTACTTACTTATTACTTCTGAAGAGTTTATTATTTAACCACATTCCTCCAGTAATTGTTGAATCAATTTAAATCAGCATCTTTAGATAAAACTCTATTCCAAATTTTTTCTTGTTATTCGTTATCAGCTATCCATATATCTTCCATCTTCTTCTGATATCTATACAAAATAAAATGTTCTTTAGCAGCCTCTTCTAGAGAAATAGAAATAATTCCGACATATCTGCATGATACTCTCTTATCTGCTTTAATTCCTGCACCTAGAAAACTATAACTCATGCTGATGATGATGATGATGACGATCCTAGGCACTACAGCTCTTGTAGAGCCCAGAACTTTAACACCACTCATTTCCACTTGTCTCTGGTCTGTTCCACTGTGTTAGTCCCAGGGGGTGTAGGTCTTCTTCCACCCATTTTTCTGGGGTGTCCTTCTTCTTTTTCTCCCACCCACCTAATTCTCTTTCTTTTAATCACAGTAACAGTATCTAGCAAAAGAAAAATTCTCTCCAGCTCTTCATTTGTACATATTCTCTACCTATCTCTATCTCTCCAGGCACCATAAATCCTTTGCAATATCTTCCTTTCCTATTGTTTAAACCAACTCTCTTTCCTAACTATCACTGTCCATCCCTCACTACTATATATTACAATGGACCTTAAAATGGTCCTATAGATCTTAATTTTCAACTTCCAATTTACACTTCTTGATCTCAATACACTGTCAAAAGCATTAGTAGATACTTTGTCTTTTCTATTTATTTATTTCAGTATCTACTTTCTCAGATTCTCTCTCCAACACAACAAATGTTTCCTTAAGATCTCTCTCAGTTCGAGCAATCAGTGCCATGCCATCATCATATGCAATGTATTGAAACATTCGATCTAATATGGTACATTCTGGATTGACTGGTAACTTCCTTAATACATTTTCCAGCACCAAATTGAAGAGATTCATGGACAGCACAGCCACCTGCGTTAAGCCCTTATTTATATTGAACTCTATAGTTAATGCTCCTTCTATCGTCATTTACTCCTTCTAGCCATTTTAACAAGCTCAATAAGATTCCTTGGTATTTCCAGTTCTTTCCTAGCTTCATAAAACTTTCTTCTAATGATACTGTCATATGCCTGAGTGTAGTCAATAAAAAAAAAAATGCAGTGGTATGTCAAACTTGTAAAAGTTTTCTAATATTTATCTTAAAATAAAGTATGGTCAATGGTTGGCCTGTCCTTATGGAATCTGTGCTGACAATAACTGATCATGTGCTCTGCAGCCCAGTTGAGTCTGTTGGCTAAAATCTTGGCAAACACCTTATATTCTACATTCAACAGAGTAATGTCCCTATAATTTCCACATTTTTAAAAAATCATTCTTCTCATGTACAGGACATATTATTCTTATCAACCATCCTTCAGACATGAAATTTTCACACCAAATTTGGAAACCAATTAAAAAAAGAAGTGGGTGAGTTTGTCTCCACATATTTCAACAACTCATTTACTGTCCCATCCTCTATAGGAGCTTTATTGTTTTTCAGAGATTTTATTGCATCTTCCACCTCCATTTTTGTTGGGTCTCTTACAAATTCCTCATATTCTTGTTCTCTGTATACTTGCTGTATTCCTTCATTTCCTCTTTCATCTTCTTCATCAGCACTCTGGTCCTGATTTTTCACCACTTATTACTTCAAAATAACATTGCCATGTCCCCATTCTTCTGTCTTTGTTTCCCATAAGATTTCCATCCTTATCTTTGCTGAAGACAGTACCAGGTTTAAATTCTTTCCTTTCAACCCTCTAATAGAATTTTATTGTGTTTCTTTGATGTCTTCAATTTTCCTCTTTTTGAAATCACACTTCTTCCTGCCCACTCTGTCTGTTCTTTTTTAATTCTGTATACTTCCACAGTTCTCCTTGCCTTTCTCTGAAACAGTTTGTTTCTTACATCACATCTTTCTAACACCACTTGTTGACACTTGTGATCAAACCACCCCTTTTTACACGACCTCTTTTGTTCTCCAGTGTTTCCTCTCCACATTTTATGATAGCTAGAATCAACTCTTTCCATTTCTCTTCCAATTTCAAGTTTTTGGGGAAAACTCGGCATCTCTATAAAGGAGTTTATATTAATATAATTAACAGCCGTTTTTGTTCGATCGATATGTATCTATATATATTTTCAATATCAGTTTTGAGATAATAAACATGTTATATTGCTGATTAACAGAGAGTTTAATTGCAAGTCCCGTCTCACTGGACCCAGCACCTTTTTGCTTCTTCTAGGCCTTCTGCCCAGTTTTAATTATCTAGTGGCCCCTCTTTAAAAAAAAAAAAATAATAATAATAAAAAATTATAAAGCATAAAAAAAATTTAAAGAGGGGTTACACTTCTTGTAAGCCATGCATCTTCCACTTGCCTAAGCTTTATTCAAATTATCTTGTTGATTCATCCTCTTCGTTCACTTTATAAATATTATTATATATATATATATATAAACTTTTACAATATGAACTTACTTTCATTTATCTTTCCCAAACGTTTCGAGGTGATGTTCCTCTTCCGATCTTCCGATGGTTACAACCCCGATTTAATAAATAAACTACACAAACGCATCCTAAACACAAAAAGTAAAACACATCAGATCAACAGCACACAACCCAGTAAATACATAACACTTACATACTACAATTCCAATACGCACAAAATTGCAAACACATTTAGAAAACATAATTATAAAATAGCCTACAGAACCAACAACACCATTAGGAAACACATAAATAATACTAACAAAAACACAGACACATACAGCTTAACAGGGGTATATAAATTAAATTGTAATGATTGTCACCAATTCTACATCGGCCAGACGGGAAGATCTTTTTCCTCCAGATTTTCAGAACATTTAAAAGCCCTCACCACAAACTACATACATTCCACATTTGCCACATATTTACAAAACGAAAACCACAGTTACACAAACATAGAACACAACATGGAAATATTACACTACTTACCTAAAAGTAGAAAACTAAACATAGCTGAACAATTTGAAATATACAGACATCATGCACTACAACCAAACAACATATTAAATGAACAATTACATTATAGATCACATACACTATTCGATACATTGATCCAAACACACAATTTGAACCTCAGCGCCAATTCCCTCCCACCATCAACCCCCACCACACACACCAGTCCATAACCATTATACTGTTAAAATGACATTCAGTATTTAATCCCACTGAGGAAGAGGAACATCACCTCGAAACGTTTGGGAAAGATAAATGAAAGTAAGTTCATATTGTGAAAGTTTATATATATATTATAATATTTATTCAAATATTCTTTATAAACAGAGGCTATTTCATCATGCCTTTAAAATTTTTCAACATTAATTTTTTCTTGTATTTTTTTTTTTGTACATTCTCTAATTAGTCAATCTAATTGTCAATCCTCTGTGTGTAGTATTGTCAACTCTCACCAGGGGTAGTGGTCCAAATCTCTGCCTGCCTTTGTACAACTGCTTATGTCTAAGACATCATCATGACATTTATCAACTATTACATGGTCGATTTAGTTAATTGTGGTCTTCTATGGAGAACACCATGTTTCTTTCTTTATGGTCGTTCTCTGCAATCAAATACTTTTTACAATTATACTCTTGCTTATGGCAAAATCTATTAATCAGAGGACATTGTCATTGCTTTCCTCACACAGACTTTCTTTACCTATCACTTCTCTAAAAATCTATTCTCTCCTGACTTTGGAATTCAAGCCATCTTGTATAGGCTACATCCAATATCACGTTTTTGTCTCTCTGCTGTAAGCTTGTTCCAAAAATAAAACTCTTCTTTTTTTTGCCTCTTATATTTCTTCTTTTGGAGTATAAACATAAAATACTGTCAAATTTAAGAATTTAGCCTTGACTCTTAGCATACACATTCATTCACTGACAGGATTTAATTTTAATTTTGCTGTCATAATATCTTTACACACTGTGAAAACTGTTCTATGTTCCCAAAATTTGTTTCCACTATAAAACACTATGTGATTCCCAGATGACACCGTACCTTTCCCTTTCCATCTGATTTTTTGCACCATTGCAATTCCAATATGGTACTTTTTCAACTCCATTTTCAAACTCCTCAAATCTCATGCCTTTCTCATAGTTCACACATTCTGAGTAGCTAGATATTAGTCTGAATTCCTGTTTGCATGTCCTTCTGTTTGCCGAATCAAATCCAATACTCGTGTCCCAATCTGAGGATCAATGTTGGTATTGAAACCAAATTTTTTTTTACAATATTTGGTTTGTTAGCCCCATGTTCAACCCTCAACCTGGAGAACCAAAGACTTTGATTTCAAGCTGCCCTTCCTCTAAAGAGTTGCTTTCACTTTAGTTTTTGAGCATCCCCTGCCCATTCGCAGTAGGCTGCCTAACTCAGCCTATCTGTGCAGCAGTTGGCCTACTTGAGGCTCCTCTGACTCCAAAGTAGATGCACACTCAATATACCAGTGTGCACCATTAGTTGCTTCCATATCATCTCTAGAAGCTGGGAAACCACCTCTGTCAGATCCGCTGTACCAAAGCCAATTTGTCGTAAATACAGTATATTGACTCTTCTGTAGGTGTGTCAACATCATTAACATTAAGTATTAGAAACCTCATTAAAGAAGGAATAACCATTTTCTATTTAATGAAGAAAGTTGTGTTAGTGGTTGAAATCACAAGCAGAATGATCACTGTTGCACACCACTATATAAAAATTATCCCAATTAGCGCTTTCAAGCTTCACAGCTCATTGTCAGATCGGAATTGAAAGAAATAATGTAAAAACAACCCTTCACCCCATTCTCACCCCACCCTGCTCACACACAACAAGCTATAATTCAAATGTCCCTTCCCCACCCCCTGAGTCCTGTCCCTTTATCTGGACAGTTACATATCATAGTTTACATCAGGACAGTTAGGACATTTAGGACAGGACAGTTACATCTGGACTGTTTACCAATACCACAGTAAATAAAGTTATTAAGTTAATAAACGATAATAATATGGGAGAATACAGGTATAAAAAGCAGTTGATTAAAGTAATTAAAGAATGTGTAAATCAGAACTATTTTAGGTTTAATAACAAGCTTTATATACAGAAAAAAGGTTTACGTATGGGGTGTTCATTATCCCCTATTCTTGCAGAAATATACATGAATGATTTTGAAAAGCAATTAATAAGTTCCACTAAGTATAAAGACAATATAAAATTATGGTCTAGATACGTTGATGATGTATTAGTAATTTGGGAAGGAAGCATAGAAGAAGTGCATGAGTTTATAAATGAGGTAAATAATAAGGATAAAAACTTACAATTTAAAGAAGAGATAGGAGGTAAGAAAATAAATTACTTATATTTAAACATAGAAATTAAAGATAATGAGAAACTACAGTTTGGGATATTTAGGAAAGAGTCGTATTCTGATATAATTATACCAAGAGAGTCTTACCACCCTTATAGATATAAAATGGCGGCAATCAATTCATTTTGTTACAGAGCTCAGAAGTGTTTAAAAGAGACCGAATCAAAAAATAGGGAGTTAAAAACGATAAAGGGAATTGTAAGGAATAATAATTATAACACCAACATAGTGGATAAAGTTATGAAAAGGGTTAACATACAAAAAGCTAAAATAGAACCAGAACAAAAGAATTATACAGGGTCATTGACATACATAGGTTCACATACTAGAAAAATTATAAAATGTTTTAATAAATACGGAGTAGATATAGCTATTAAAAAATGTGAAACTGTATTTGATAAGATAAGGAATAAAAATATAGAAAAAAATTCCAGTATTACAGAAAAGCGGAATTTATAAATTAAAATGTAAAGACTGCAACAAAGTGTACCTAGGTGAGACAGGACGAAAATTCGTATGCAGGTTGTCTGACCACAAACGTGGAGAAGGTAATAGAACAACCAATTCGTTATATGCAAGACATTTCATAGAAGATAACCATAAGTTTGTTAATCCTTTGGAAGACTACGAAATTGTAAAAGTAGTAAATAACACAGTTGAAAGGAAGCTTAGAGAGGAGTTAGAAATATTGAAAGAAAGAGAAAAACGGTTAGACAATTTAATTAATACTAAAATTAAATTTGATAATGAAGAAATATTTTATAACATAATTAAGAAATAAATTATAGAGGACAGATAGATAACATTAAGAATTAAATTGCATAGTACTAATTGGATGTTTTAAAATAAGGGTGTGTGACCCATGTGTGTGGAGAGGAAGACGGTAGGTTTAAAAGGAATGCACACACACACACACACACACACACACACACTGAAACACAAGGAATTTGCTAGAAAAATATGTAACTGTCCAGATGGAGGGACAGGGTTTAGGGGGTGGGGAAGGGACATTTATATTATAGCTTGTTGTGTGTGAGCAGGGTGGGGTGAGAATTGGGTGAAGGGTTGTTTTCACATTATTTCTTTCAATTCCGATCTGACGATGAGCTGTGAAGCTTGAAAGCGCTAATCGGGATAATTTTTATATAGTGGTGTGCAACAGTGATCATTCTGCTTGTATTTTCTATTTATATAACCATTATCTTTGGAGTCATAAACAGTTACAGAAAATACAACTTACTACAAGAAGTAGTTTTATTGGAGTGTTCTTTCTTAAAATTCTTTCCCATTTGGATTAGGAAAATTAAAATTCACATTAAATGGCAATAAATCACCTATCAAATTAACCTTAGAACCTTTAATTGGAGGAAGTCAAAAATCATATGGTGGGGATAGCTGGATTCTATTGTGATGACTTCTGTTCTGAATTCTGAATCTTGAGTCTTGTGAATGAATTCAAATTTTAAATTTGATATGAAATTTGAATTTATAGTATTTTCATTGGTTTATGCATCATTATTTTGTAGGAGACTTAAAAAGAAGATTTATAAAATGTTCAAAAAATTATACAGGTGCACTGAAAGGAGGAGAAAAGAAAAATATATAATGCAAATATTTCAAAATATCTAAATATAATTAAATCACTACCGACTCAGAACACAAAGTTTTTATGGGAAGAAGCTTGCAGCCTCTGAAGAATCTTTTTAAAAGCAAAAACTGATTCAGGCCATAAGGCAAAACTTTTACGTTTTTACCCATAAAAAATTTTGTGTTCTGAAGTCGGTAGTGATTTAATTATATTTAGTTAATTATAGGTGTACCACAGACAAAAAATAGTTCCAGTGCGCATGCGCTGGCTTGGCGGAGAAGGCTCTCATCCCCACCATTTCCGTTAACAAACTTGATGGCTGTGTAAGCAGCTGCAGCGGGGACTGTGTTATTCAGTTAGATGTTTATACATATTGTAACGTGTCAAAATTGGGTAATTTTATTTATTGCATTTATGGGGTATTTGTATTTTATTTTATTTCATTTCGGGGTTTCATAAAAAATATTGTGCAAGTTTTGTTTCCATTGTAACAGACCACGTGTTGACTATAACAGTTTTGGAACAAAGGCAAGACGCAATATTCCGTTGTGAAATTAGTTGAAGTATGTAGCCACCCTAAATTTCTCAGAACTTTGTTTGAATGTGACAGCGCACGCACGCGCGACACAGGTCTACGCTCGGAGTGACGCTATCGGCCAAAAACCAAGATGTCAAGAAACCAAAGTTAGGCAGTCTCATTTACCATGACGGCGGATACGAAAACTTAAGAACCGCCCATCTCGTGACGTTAGCCAGTGCCTCACTGAAATCGTATACTGTCGTCACCCCAACAACTACATGCATAGCATGGGACGAAACTCCTGCGACGAAGCCCAAGGATGTGATTTCCACCAAAAAGTATGAGATCACGTTAGCTACACCTGCGACGTTTTTCCTTCCCAGTTAGTCGTTGATCGTGTCGGCCGACAGCGCCGAGTGCGCTCTGCTAACTTTTATCAGTTTTTTTTGAAGCAACAGTGAAATAACAGTAACAAATTAGGTGACTGCGGTCAATTAAAGGTGTAGAACATATTCAGATATTTTTCGGACACTAAAAAACAAGAAATCTAAAAGAACAATGGGTGCGCGCGAAAACCACGTTGCCGGCGGGTTTCATTATAACAAAAGTGTAAGGTCTGTGGGTTATTAAAATGGTCTCGGGCTTTTAAAATATTAAATTCTAGGTATGTGAGAGTGTACGAAATTGCAGGCTGGGCTCTGTCTATATATTCGTATTAAATTGTGATCACTAAGGTAAGATGTTAGAATAAGTAGTATGTAGCAGATGTTAACCGAACAAAGAAACTGTAACTTAATCTGTAAAACAATGAGCAAAAGTTTTTGAACAAAATTTAAAAATGATTCTGATTAATTAAAAATCGTAATTTCTCTTCAAAATGTGTCGAGTTAGTTATTTCGATAACCTTTAACACAGGTTTGCATCTGACGTACATGTGATCGAATTCTGGACCCGAATATAAGAAATTTTGCAGGTAGGTGGAAACTGTATTTTTGTATTTTATATATTTAAAATGTATTTGAATGTAACATTGGCGCCCGTGACAGGAACGAATTTAATAAATTAATTAAATTCCACATCTACAAAGATGCAAACGTGTGTTGTTAGGTTAGCGGAATACAATAAAAAGTGCGTCATTCACACAAAATTGGCTATATAGTAGATTACATATTGATTATAGTATATGTACGCACAAGTATTATAAAAAAGTAAGAATGGCAGATAACAAGGAAGTCAGCTTATCTGACAGTCAGACCGAGAGTCAGATAGACTCCGGTATTCAAACGGAAGCAAGGTCAATAGACGAGCAGAATGTAGAAGTATCCATAATTAGTTCGCCGGGAGCGATTTCTACTCCCGTACCAATGAAAATAAATACAAGAGAAAAAGAGTTGTCATTAAATGATTTATTTAATCTCATTAACAATAGATTTGATATGAACAATAGCGATTTCAATACAAAATTTGATGAACAGAAAAACGAAATTCAAGAATTTAAAAGCAGTGTAATTGAGAAATTCGAGGTTCAAAAGAACAGTTTTGATGAGTTAACAAACCAAATTAAAGAAATGAATAAATGTTTTAAAAATAATAATGAAACAATAAGAACCAGTTTGAATAAATTAGAACAGAGTGTTGAGCGAATGGGAGTACATGTGATGAGTACAGAGAAAAATAAAACAAATGAAAATTGTAGTGACAAGTGTAAAAATATGATACCAGATAAAGAGTTAACAAATGATAATGATAATATCGAAAATAATGAATGTAATACTGAGAATAGTAGTGTGTTTGAAGAGTTTGTATCAGAAAGTGATACGGTGAAAATAAATAAAGAGAGTACTAATGAAATTGCAGAATGTAGTGATAATGAAATGTTAATGTGTGTGTATAAGTTGGAGAGAGAGAGGAAAACTAGCATAGTGGTAGAATGGGGACAGAGGGTAAATTTTCCCCTTATTATTTATGATGATAATTTAATGTGTTCACAAGTATTGTTTAAGAAGGGCAAGAGTCCCGTGTTGGTAGATGAATTGAAGTGTTTATTTTTGTTGTGTAATTTTGTACCCTCTGTCTGGAATAATTTTGAGAGTGTGATTTGGTATTATGGTGAGAGAGATTTAAGTAGAGAATTGTATGTTAATAAAGAAACAGAATTGTATAATTTGAATAGAAAGTATGACGAGTGGAAAATAAGGTTAGAAGTGCGTTTAGATAATAATGATTTGATTGAGAATACAAGAGTAAATAACCCGATAATGAATATAATTACTGACGGAGACTTAACAGATGTACTTAACGTTGACTTGTTTTATGATTATTTTGGTAAAATGAATGAATTTGGTTTTTATGGTGACGACACACAAAGTAACCATTTGTTTGTCAATAAAACTGAACAGTGTTATATAAAACCAAGATTAATCTCTGACGATGGTGGGTAGGCTATAAAACGATAAAAGACAGTTATAAACATTTTGTTTTATGGTTTTTGACCTGGCAGATTTGGACAATGCAGTGTGGTATAACTGAACAAGTAACAAGGACGATTTGTAAATAAAAATGTAGTAAATTTATTTGTGTGCATTGTAGAGTGTTAAGTAAACCAGTGTGTGTAATTGTTGCAATAATAATATTAATATTTGCAAATTAAATAAATAACCGAATTAATTTTGAAAACAGTAATTAGAGAGTTGTAATTGTTTTGATAGCTATGTAATTTGTATTTTCAGTAATTAATTTAATTAAACCAATTTGATATGTTTTAAATATTTTGATTGATTATTTAAATGTTAATTAATTAAATTTTCTAATGAATTGAAATTATGTTACGAGGTGAATTTGGTAATTAAATGATAAATTGTTTGATTTAAACTAATATTTGTGTTAAATGTTTCAGAGGTGAGGTGAAAGTATTGGGGTGTAGGGGGTATATGTTTTGTGTATGTCATTTTAAATGAACTGTAAGTATAAAAAATTGTATAGCATGAATCATGTATAATAAAAAATGTTTACAGGTATAACTCAGATGAAAAACTTTTAATTCAAATGAGATGATTTGAAATAATTGTGTTAAATAAAAATGATAATTAAAAATTTTAAGAACAACTGAAAGATGATGTATAATAATTATTAATAATAAATTTGAAAATTTTGTGTGTGAATGGGGGGTGTCTCAGATGAGCCACGAATTTAAATTTTATAACATAAAAATTGCTAACTCAAATTTTGATCTAATGAAAATGCTGGTGTTCTGTTTAAATAACTAGATGCTCATACATTCACTATAAGGTGTTCATGCTATGTTTTAAATGTACTATTTTATTGTAGTAGGTTAGATATAAGAACTGATAAAAAATATGTGTTTTATAATGTGTGTATTTTGAAACTAAGTAAATGATTACACCGACTGGCAGGCGGTTCACATAAATTAGCAGAATCAGAAAAAGGGGAAACAAAGAGGTTAGAAGTAAGTATTGATAAATATATATATATTTCATGTAATTTGTTCAATTTTGAGATGTGTTTTCATTGTGTTAGGGAATGTCAGCTGATCAGCAATACAATGTCACTGGTATATTGGTCGTAAAGGTTCCAGGTAATTAATGTTTAATGTAATGTTTCAATGTATTACAGATGCTTGTTAAAGTAATGAGAAAAGGGAATTTAATGTAGTAAGATTTTAAATAAATTGTCAGAAATAATAAAAGATAGTTTTGGGGGTGATTAGTATTTTATTGGGACATATAGATCAGTCCAAGTTGAAATTAAAGTTGAAATAGTAGAGATGAAAATAATGTAATGTTGTTTTGAGTTAATGTTATAGAATTGAGAAGTATTGATGTTGACACAGTAGTTATGGAGAATATATGTAGAGTTTTGAGTGATATATTGTTGTTTATAATTGATGATGTTATTTTGTTGTAGTTGAAGTAAGGTAATAAGATTGAGATTTTGGGGATGGTAATTTTGTAATAGGGGGTAGTGTAATGTGGGAGTCCGCAACAAGGTTGGGACGGGATGGGACCGATTTAGGGGGAAGGGGTCGCCTTAGGTAGAATCCAGGGACCAGATAATGGGAAATGAGTTTTGGGGGGGGGGGGAAACACGTACCTAAGTACAAAGGGTTAGAGAGTATTTTTTTTATATATAGAGAGAAGGTGGCGATTTGAGTTTATTAGTAAGTTGGGGTTAGAGAGTGTTTTGGATAGATGTCTTTGATAGAGATGGGTGTCATGTGAGTTACAGTTGTTAGAGGTTAGAGTCAAAGGGAGAAAGATTATATATGTATACAGAGCAAGTAGTAAATTAAATTGTTATAAGTATTTAAATCACCCACAGTATTGGAGAATAAGATTGTCAACCAAAGAAAGAGATTTATAACAAAAATATAAAATTTTAATTACAACCAGTGACAAATTTTTGATAGAATTTGGAAATGTAAAGTTATAAAGTGTTTATTTTGAATAATTTAAATATCAATTTGATCATTAATCATAATAATATTTTGTTAATTTTAAATGTTTTATTTTGTTATGTTTTTGTGTGTCAAGACAGAATTTTACAGATGTTAAGTGTATTTTCAGATAGAACTTGTACATAACGTATGTAGGTCAAGGTTGTGGACTTGACCTAGTTTTGATCAGCTGACAGTGAGGTCATATACATACAGTACTAAGATTGTTTAGTAAGGAGGTTAATTCAACTCTTGTTTTTTTAATCAATTTAAACAAATTTTAAATAATTTCTATATGTAAAGTAAACCTTTTAATAAATTTAAATTTTTGTTTGAATTTTAAAATTTTTTGGAAAATATTTTTTTTGGGGGAAAAAAAATTTTTGCGCCTGCCAGCTAATGGATATTTTAAACTTTGATTATTTTATTATTTGTGTGCTAACCATGTTTATTATTATTGAATTATTTCGTATTGAATTGTATTGTTAGACTTTAGGTAATCACATGTTAGGTTAAGGATGTTCTTAATTGTAAGAAATGTTTAAATTGATTTATTTTAACTAACAGAAATAACAGAAAAACCTAATGAAGAGAATAATTTTAAATATATACAAAATTTATGATTTGATTTTAAATGGAAACAACCAGTGAGTGGTACTTTAACGAATTTTTAAAGAATTGTTCAATTTTCAGCATGTAATGTGAGTGTGTGAGAGCCCAGTATCTGCTAAAGGCGGCCCAGCTTGCATATAAGGGGAAACATATCGGTGGAGGATCTGGCATGATCTAAGCCAGGGATTGAGGATTTTTGGGGTAGCATGATAGAAGGCAAGGTGCGCTGTGGCGTGTGTCTGTTCGATTTTTCGGTGTTGGGATCTGTTACAGGGAAGTCCAGTGATCTCGTTCAGATGCGTCCATAGTCGCCGAGCCAGGGGGGTCGTGTTCCCATGTAGAGTAAGAACAAAGGGGGGTTGTTGGCACCAGTTCCTCACCGGTCCTCTTAGGGGTTTTATCAATGAGATTTCTTCTGTTTTGGACAGAAGAATTCTCATTGGGGGGGGGGGTATTGTAACGTGTCAAAATTGGGTAATTTTATTTATTGCATTTATGGGGTATTTGTATTTTATTTTATTTCATTTCGGGGTTTCATAAAAAATATTGTGCAAGTTTTAATTCCATTGTAACAGACCACGTGTTGACTATAACAGTTTTGGAACAAAGGCAAGACGCAATATTCCGTTGTGAAATTAGTTGAAGTATGTAGCCACCCTAAATTTCTCAGAACTTTGTTTGAATGTGACAGCGCACGCACGCGCGACACAGGTCTACGCTCGGAGTGACGCTATCGGCCAAAAACCAAGATGTCAAGAAACCAAAGTTAGGCAGTCTCATTTACCATGACGGCGGATACGAAAACTTAAGAACCGCCCATCTCGTGACGTTAGCCAGTGCCTCACTGAAATCGTATACTGTCGTCACCCCAACAACTACATGCATAGCATGGGATGAAACTCCTGCGACGAAGCCCAAGGCTGTGATTTCCACCAAAAAGTATGAGATCACGTTAGCTACACCTGCGACGTTTTTCCTTCCCAGTTAGTCGTTGATCGTGTCGGCCGACACAGCGCCGAGTGCGCTCTGCTAACTCTTATCAGTTTTTTTTGAAGCAACAGTGAAATAACAGTAACAAATTAGGTGACTGCGGTCAATTAAAGGTGTAGAACATATTCAGATATTTTTCGGACACTAAAAAACAAGAAATCTAAAAGAACAATGGGTGCGCGCGAAAACCACGTTGCCGGCGGGTTTCATTATAACAAAAGTGTAAGGTCTGTGGGTTATTAAAATGGTCTGGGGCTTTTAAAATATTAAATTCTAGGTATGTGAGAGTGTACGAAATTGCAGGCTGGGCTCTGTCTATATATTTGTATTAAATTGTGATCACTAAGGTAAGATGTTAGAATAAGTAGTATGTAGCAGATGTTAACCGAACAAAGAAACTGTAACTTAATCTGTAAAACAATGAGCAAAAGTTTTTGAACAAAATTTAAAAATGATTCTGATTAATTAAAAATCGTAATTTCTCTTCAAAATGTGTCGAGTTAGTTATTTCGATAACCTTTAACACAGGTTTGCATCTGACGTACATGTGATCGAATTCTGGACCCGAATATAAGAAATTTTGCAGGTAGGTGGAAACTGTATTTTTGTATTTTATATATTTAAAATGTATTTGAATATAACAATATTTATGAATAATTTGAGATTTTGTTTAATATATAGGATTTCTTTACAAATAGCCTACAGCAAAACATCCATTACCCGTTTTAATTCGGAATGTGCAAAGCATGGTTGTCAGAAAACACGGTTAATCCACTGATCCTTCCATGTGTCGTTGTGGCTCCCGGAAATTGTAATGATCAGCATAATTGCGTCCACTATAGGATCGGAACTGATCATCATGTGTACACATATCCACCGCATACTTGCGTGCATAATTTACACATACTAGACGAATGGGTAGTAATTTTGAAAAAAAATATTTGTGAGGATGAGAACAAATAGGTATTGTAAATAATGAAAAGAGACGTAAACTGATAAAATATACTTTATTTCGATTTATGTGATGTGTAATTTTGTTAAAATAAATGTGTGCAGGAAAAATATTACGTATGCAAGAAAAGAATATTCTAAAAACACGAGTACAGAGAAAACGAAACTTATAAAAATCACAAAAACACTACGAGCTTTTCCATTAAATTAAAACGGTAATATTTTTCGATGCCAAAATTACACCCTGGTTCAAGGACTCACAAAAACTAAAGAAAATTGAATTTAAAAACAGCTTTTATTTCATCATCATCCAATAATAGATCTGATTATAAAGGGTGGAGAAGGACGTTATCAATTAATAAAACTGCCTTATTCAGTAAACCGAATGACGACTGTTTAAAACCATGATTTTAAAATGTGTCTGTCCATATGAACACCTTTTTTGATGATGATAATAAGATGATAATAATGAACCACCAAAAGACTTGTGTCAATTTCGTCAAACGTAGCTGCTTTTTTGCTTTCTCTAAAACTTGCAGTTTTAATTTATGCGTACCGGCAGCGATAGTAGCGCATTAAGTACGGTAGTCATTCTCTCTTTGCTGATTTTGTGTCAAACAACGTTTTTTCGGCAGCAAAAGTATTTTATGACATACGATGATGATTGAGAATGTATTTAAATTATTAGTAACAGTAATATTACAAAAACAGTAGATATTACATTGGCAAAATTTCAGTTACTGGTTAAAAACATTGAACTGTGAAAATACATCTATTCTAGATAAAATAATTCGTGCAAAAGGTCGTATTTCACTTTGTCTGGCTCATTACCATCTCGATCTGAATCCTACAGACCTCGTCTGGGGAGATATTAAAGGAGAACTTGCACGTAATTGTAGTGAATTATCTTTAGACAAAAAGCAGAATTGTTGTGAAAAATATTCGAAAATTGTACAATAGAAAAGTTGAAAAAGTATTGTGCCATACAAAAAAATTGAAGAACTGTAGTGGATTACGGACGATTTTATAGACGAAGAAATAGACAAAATAATTATTTTTATGAGAGAAATTCACATCCAAGTACAAATAAATATTCAGATGATGAATAGGCAAGAAAAATGAATACCATAAATATTTATCAATTATTTTCTTCTTATTAATAATTATAAATAATTAAAGTTAGTTTATCATTTAAAATGTTTAATGAACATTAATGTTTGCTACTGTGATAGGCACCTCGATTTACACAGGCGGTTGCTTTATGAATTGTTTTTAAAGTATGCCTTACATAAATTTTAGGGTTGGGTTCTATTAATATTATTTTTAAATTATGCACAAAAAAGGATTTTTAGAATTTGTTAATATATTTTATAGGAACGTGCATAATTATATTATGATTTGTTACTTCCATAGTCTGTTACAAATTAATAGTACACGTATGTTTCCGCACACTAGGAACGAGTTGTTGCCGGTACACAAATATCACAAGTAAAATACTGCAGTAAAGAGTGTGATGTGACTCATGACAATGGAGGGGGTAACGTTCCCGCTTCGTTGTGACGCGTTGTGGCGGCAATCCCTACTCCAACTATTTTTTGTTTGTGGTCAAGCTATAACAGGCATGTATTGTGAACTGTTAGTTTGCAACGGCTCAATACTAGAACTGATTCTTACAACAATGACTGTGGGCAGATGTGTCATGGACAACAAAATCAAAGAATTTCAAAATATCTATAAAGATCTGGACATAATGTTAACAATTAAGTTTTTTAATTAGTGGCAACTGTTTGCCTTATTCATTTAGAGTAAAATAGGTAATATTAATTAAAGCACATGAAGGGAAAACTAGATCCTTTTCACCAAAATTGAAAATATTTGATACTACAGAAATCTACTGTAATTTTGTTGAACCTTCAATATCAATCTTCTACAGAAATTTATAAACATAAACTAGAATTTGTTTTTCTCTAATGTTGTCTATAACTAAGTGAAAAAGCAAATGAAATACAGTATGTACAAATTAGAGTAGATGTAAATCTGATTAAAGATATGAATGTCACAATTCAAGATGAGAAATGTAATTTAATAGAACCGAGGGCTCCAATAATATTGTTTACTTACGTTTAAAACAAGATAAACAGCAAACTAATATGCAGATATTAACTTGCTAATTGATATTGATAATAGACAACTTCTGTTCAATGACAGCAGTGTGTTATGATAACTGATAAAAACTGAATTCAAGAACACAAGGAAGGCAATTACAGATGGTTTTAGAGAAAGATGTCATACAATATCTGAAAATCTAGGGAGGAATAAATTAATTGTTCTCCTGTTTTAACAGTACGGGATTTATTAACAATTCTAGATTATGTTCCCAAATTAAGAATTTACATTTATCTTTAACTGAAATTTGAAGAAGTCTTCCACTCGGTTAGGAAGCATGGTGAATACAGAATTTAATAAAAATATATTAACAAGATTAATTACTTAAGTAATTTTTATAAAGAAATAATCCATTTGCAGATGATCTGCCAAAGAACCAAGATATCTCATAAATGAACTTTATACTTTTATTATAAATGTTGTTTTTGTGTAGTCATAATAGACATTTATTAAATATTAACTAAATTAACACAAAATGTGTCTTTAATTAAAACCTGTGGTGTAGATGTAGTTATTTTATGACTACTGTATTATTGGATGTCATATAAGAAACTTACATTATACCTTACCTATAATACTTCACTTAAGAATCTTTGTAATAGTTTCAATAATGTCATTGTACTTTCGAAGATAAATTACAATCTAAATTCATTCAATCTAAATTACAAATCTAATTTCAATCTGCTGTAGAATAAAGGAAATTCTAAGAGTTAAAATAAACTGGAAAGGTAACTACTTTGATGTAATTTATGAAGTTAACTGTCATGAAATGTACTAATTGATGATATTTGAAAATTATACTGGTACAACCAGTTTCAGTAACATATGATTATTCTTGGATTTCGTTGTCCATGACGTGTCCGTTACTTAACTAAATATAATTATTTCACTACGACTCGGAACACAAATCTTTTTATGGGTAAAAACGTAAAAGTTTTACCTTATAACCTGAACCTCTGAAGAAGCTTTATAAGGCTTCAGGTTATAAGGTAAAACTTTTATACGTTTTTACACATAAAAAGTTTTGTGTTCCGAATCGTAGTGAAATAATTATATTTAGATACGATTATTCTTTCTTTAAAACTGAAGGGCTTTCTCTCTGAGAATAGCAGTGAGATATTTATTGGTATTTTTCATAAATCATATTTAAATTTAAAAAAAATTTACAGTAAATAAAAATGTTAAAAGAGAAAACATAATTATTTTTAGTATTGTCACTAAGATATTATCCAGTAGGAAAAGAAGTCTTTAAGCATTTAGTTGCTGAGGATTTGTTTAAGTAGTACTATATATAAGAACTAATAAACACTATTCTGGTACAGAACACATGTATTATAGATTTAAAATCTTTTAGAATCTTTATTTATTACCTGAACGAAATTTCACCCATTGCAAGCTTCATCAGAGGCTGCCGCTAGGAGTGCTGTTTGATCTCTTTATGGAGATGGTGCCGTTGTTTGAAAGATCATTGTGTTTGTGTTTGTGTGTGTGTGTGTGTGTGTGTGTGTGTGTGTGTGTGTGTGTGTGTGTGGTGTAATGAGTTCAAATAGCATTATGTCTGTAATAATTTGAGATATTTTGCATGAGAAACTGGTGGATCTAGAGGGTGCAGTTTTCACCTCTCAGGGAAAACTATTACATTACTGAAACATCAAATTTGTGTACCAAAATTACTGTACAGAAAATTAATTAATATAATTTGTATTATATGGCTAAGTAATTTTGTTGTAAAAGTGGTACAGAATAAACAAAATAGTATATTTTTAAAGATTAAAATTGTTAATCACCATCTAGTGATTTTATAAAAGATCAGCAGCCTCAAACTGAATTTTGTACAGGATGAATCATGTAATGTCCCAAAAGGGAAATGGTATGTGTGAATGATGTGTTTGACTTACTATGATGAAACTAAAATATTTCCCACTAGACTATGTAATGAGAATCACAGAAAAATATTATCACTCATTTTTAAATACGGTACTGAGTGTTCTATAAATGTGGTTGTCATTTTTTCGGTTCTCAAAATTTGTGCTGTTAACATGAATCATGTGATTTTTTGTAAAGATCTTTGTAAATTAAGCATTAAAGTAGAAAATCCATGTGTTACTCTCTCCTGACACTTCAAAATGGAAAACATATTTAAAATGTAGTTTCTGGTTTTCTCTATTTTTATCTTAATAATTTAATTATGATAAATTACAAGGTTCCTAGTTTCACAAGGTTCCCATAGTAAATAATTTAATTAATGAAAATTGTATGAATGATACAGTGATTGAAGAACTGTGTAAAAATTTAAAAGAAACAAAACTGATAAATATTGCAAATGCTTTTTATAATTATTTTGGCGATATAGCTATAAAATTGAGGAATATTTTTCATCTAGTCCAATGCAACCAAATACTGCAAATCTTTTCCCAAAGGTATGTCAATGAATTCTTTGTTTTTATCACTAACTAAGGAGTATGGAATACTTGATACTATCAAAAGTCTTAAAAATAGCAACTCTTTAAAGTTCAATGGTTATATTCCAAAAAATGTCTTATTGTATTGTTAATGTATTATTATATTTAGTTAATTTTAGTTTAAGTTATGGTGTATACTCAGAGTGCTTAAATACAGCTATAATTAGTCCTATCTTTAAGAGAGTGACCAGACTTGAAGTTTCTGACAAATTCCTTTGCTGTCAACCTTCACAAAATATAACAGAGAAAGTAGTAAAAAAAGACTTATACATTTTTTTAACAAAATAAATTTTCTATTGCAAATAAATTTTGATTCTGATCTGGCTTGTCAACAGATTTTCTTGTTACTTTCCTTGAGACATATTTGAGTGTGTGAATGTCAATGATAAATGTATGTTGATAAATATATTACAACGACACAAATTGCAAATATCAATGTATTTGTGTTTGAGGAGACCCAATTTCTTTGGGACGCCAAAGTTATGCAATTTTACGGATGACTGTTTAAGATACTGTAATTTATGGAGGTTGTATAATGATATCAGGTGTAATTATAATAAGAGTATTAGATTCATGAGTATTTAAAAATTCATATATTATTTGTTTACTCGATCTTATAAATAATAAACATCGTTAATGATCTTCGGTCATGATATCACTCATTATTAAGTGTTTATCTCTTATACTATACGGTGTTATACACATTTAAAACCCTCTTACATCTAGACATGTTAGTAATCTTAATCTAAACATTTATTCCATTTGATTTACTAAAACAAATAAAATTAAAATGTAATTTGAATTGAATTCTTTTAATTCAGATCTGACCTTTACTCGCTCAGTCTATACCAATGTTTAACAATTAAATTTAAATTTATATTAATTACTTTTAGACTGGCATTTGTTTTATATTCAAAATTTAAATTATTCTTTTCTATAATGCAAATATCAAATCAATTTAACTATTTACTTTGATAAACAAAATCTACTCTCTCAACTTTAAATTCTTTTTTTCTTATTTCTTTATATGCGATCGCTCAATATTACGACTAAACATTTATCTACATTACTAAAATATTATTTCTAATTATAACTTTTTTCTTCGTTTTAATTTATTGTCTTTTGATATAGTCTTTATGAGCTCTTTTAAAAAATCATTTATAAATGCATTATGCATGTCACCTCGAGTTTTGATGATCTTACGACTTATTGACAGGGTCCAGCGTTGTCCAGAGTTGGTTTTCCATTCCTCCTGGCTTGGCGGGGTCCTGGATATGTCCAGAGTCCAGCGCCATTCTCCAGCAGTGTGTGGTCCGTCTCGGAGAATTGCTATCTGCTGCAAGGTGGATCTTAAACGTCGGTTAGGCGTCAAAGTGAATTCTGGTTTTCGTTCAGCACTTAAAAATCTGTGTAAAATTTTCCACAATCGTATACATAATTTAACTTGTTCTTCATTTACACACTAACACTAACACACACACAAACTGATACACACGCGGTTGCCTGTCGCAATAACGTCACATCTGCTGGTCGAGGCATGTTTCGTGTCCCTTCGCTGCATTTAAAACCAACAAGTCTTGGCAATTCCATATGCATGTTCACTTACAATTTTTTCCTTATTTAAAACTAATTAATACGTTTGTTTCTTTTATTTATGTCTTATAAGGCTTAATTATTACATTATTTTCACCTTTTACATGACTCATACGTGCGTTCGTATGTTCTCATACCCCAGTCAGGGGTTGATACGGAGAGTTATGCTAAACGTACCGTTGCTTAAATTCCCCTGCTGGGTAAAATGAAAATTGAATTTTATTCAAATTTTATTTCTTTGCTCAGAAATTTTTCATATATATATAGATTTTTTTTTATTAAATTCACATTTAGTGGTTATAAGGGTTCTTAAAATTTTTTCAATCTTTCCCTGTGTGGATTACGTCCCTCCCATGGATTTATAAGTTGCCTTTGGTTTTATTATTTTTTTTTATCCTCAGAATTTACGGAATGCTGATGCATGGTACTTTCTAATGGTCTTTCTTTTTGTCGGATCGTAGACGATAAAGTTGTGTCGTCCTTTCCTTCTTTGTAATAAGTAGGGTCCTTCGTACAGTCTAAATAGTTTCTTTGCTGTATTGTCGATTCGTTTTCCCAAAGGATTGCTTCGTAGTAGCACTATTTCTCCTTCATGGAATGTGATGAATTTTACTGACAAAACTTACTATCGATCTTTACAGCTTGTTCATTAAGTGACTGTTGAACACTCTGTTCGACGGCTTCAATGCGTGCAGTAATCTCTGTTTTCAAAGTGTTATTGACGAGTTCTATCTTAGCTTCCAACTTTTCATTATTGCTATTTATCCTCACTAACCATCGACTAAAACAATTGCTATCTATATTACTTTCTAACTGAGTTCTTAATTCTTCAATAGTGATTTCTATTCTATTACGACTATCTTCTACTTGAGTTTCTAATTTCCCTAATTTATTTTCTAATTTTTCATTGCTACTTTCGAATTTACTTTTTAACTCATCATTATTACTTTCTAGCTGAGTTTTTAGTTCTGCACTCTTCGTTTTCAACTCCTCTTGCAGTCGTTGAAACATCGTTTCGAAATCCATCGTTGGTTGCTTCGTCATTGTAGAGTACGTTGTCCTAACTGATTCGTTATACTAATTATGTGTTTAATTATTGGTCCACCTTGACTTAATATTACTTTATTTATAGTTTATTTTATTTATTTGTTAGTATTAATTTCACAACTTTTTTTCTCTCTGTACTTAATCTAACAATTTGTAATATTACTTATTACATAAATTTACTATTATTTTTTATACAATACTTGTGCTAATTATTTATTTGACTTTATTAATATTCTGGGCGCCATTTACTTGTAATGATAATTAACATATATCGAGCAACACGTTGGGCACGCCATTAATTATGACCCAACGATACTCTTAACAACTGACTTTTGCACATATGCTATTACTCATTTGTGCGCACTTACCCACGTCTCGAAGGTATACTCGTCTTCTGCAGTATTTACCTTGATGTTTCCCAGCTAGGTTGCAGGCTTTGGTAGTTAATTGAGGGTGGATAAGCACGTGAATATCGTTAAAAGTAAAGAGTACAAAGGATTTAGTACTGGTTGTGAAATTAGTACGACTTTGTTAATAAAATGATATTCATTTTGATTATTAATTAAAAACTGCAAATAGTCATGTTATTAATTAGTGAGTGGGTTAACTAATATTGAAACACTTATATTCACTTATACAAATATCGTATAATTATAACGTGGCAAAATCTTATCTCTTATAGTCTAAGACACATTATACACAAAAATAAGACATATATGACTTGGAATATTAACACAGACATATAATAAATAACACATATATTATTACAATGCATGATTAACACGTACGAAATTGAATATTAATATTGACTTAGCAAGTGTGGTTTTTTAATTATGTACCACTTAATTAAAAAAATAAATAATTAAACATTTATACAAATTCTAATAGAGACCATTATATTACTTTATTTATCTATACTCCTAATGTCTCAATTAATTAAAATCTACAACTCAAGTAAACTTTCGTTCTTGATTTTATGTTACATTTACTTGATTTTAATTATATAATAAAAATATAATAAAATATGGTCTCTCTAATTACCATTTATTTATGAGATTAATATGTTTTATGTTCTTTGTTATAAACTATTATTCTCTGAACTTTATTAATTATTCATTATGCAAATAAAAATAATAAAGTTTATGTAAACTTGGATATGGAATCTAGAGCCTTCTTTTGATAGACCTCAGGGTCATTTACAAGATTGAATAAATGTCTGACTTCACCTGCATATTTCTGTAAACATTTAACTCTGTTGTTACCGTCACCTGGACTCTCGAGTTTTGGGATCCCCTTCCGGTATCACCTTCGCTGTCTCTGCGTCGTTTGTAATTACTCTCTCCGTCTAATGGATGCTGAGTTCTGACATGGACTTCTGGTCGTGAAAATATACGGCAGGATGTAGCTGCGTGTGGCTGTCCCTGCGTCCTCTCTGGTTCCTCTCCCCTCCTCGTCTTTTCCCTCGTGGATGTCTCGAAGTTCTACGTGGACTTCTTGAAGTTCATCGACGACGTTTCGAATCCTCGTAGTTTACGGTATTATTGTCTTTACATCACTCGTGTATATCACTAATTACTTTCACCGACGTACTGCTGGTTCCATCGCACTTTAGTTTACGTAATATGATTTAAAGCATTACGTAAACTCTGTAAAATTTGCGGTGGCTAGATGCGTGGATTTCATGTACTGTCTGTTAATGATCTGAGAAAACGTGTGTCTCTCGCTGGGGTTTTATACCCCTGCCGGCGTTCAATTCCTGTTGAAAACTGTTCGGACAGAGTTGAAAAAGTCAGCGCGTCGGTTTATTAACTAATTACATCCTACGCGTCTTTCTATGAAGCGCACACATTTTTATAAATATTATTTGACAAATCGTTAGGTACATTAAGAAACTTAAACTATGCAAATTATGAACATTAAGTTGTGTAAACTATGGAAGTTATGGCAAAGTTCACACGGTAGCTGAACGGTTCCCATGATCATAGACCTCTTAGTATCTAACTGTAGCGCCAGGCGCCAGCTGTTTTTCTACATATGTCTCTGATTCGTGTGACTTCTGGTTTTCGTTCAGCACTTAAAAATCTGTGTAAAAGTTTCCACAATCGTATACATAATTCAACTTGTTCTTCATTTACACACTAACACTAACATACATACGAACTGATACACAGGCGGTTGCCTGTCGCAATGACGTCACATCTGCCGATCGAGGCTTGTTTCGTCTCCCTTCGCTGCGATTAAAACCAACAAGGCTTGGCAATTCCATATGCATGTTCAGATACAATTATTTCCTTATTTAAAACTAATTAATACGTTTGTTTCTTTTATTTATGTCTTATACCTAACTCTTAATTATTACATCATTTTCATTATTTACATCTTTTACACGACTCATATGTGCGTTCGTATATTCTCATACCGCAGTCAGGGGTTGATACGGAGACTTATGCTAAACATATCGTTGCTTAAACTCCCCTGCTGGGTAAAATGAAATTTGAATTTTATTCAAATTTTATTTCTGTGCTCAGAAATTTTTCATATATATATAGATTTTTTTTAATTAAATTCACACTTAGTGGTTATAAGGGTTCTTAAAATTTTTTCAATCTTTCCCTGTGTGGATTACGTCCCTCCCATGGATTTATAAGTTGCCTTTGGTTTTATTATTTTTTTTTATCCTCAGAATTTACGGAATGCTGATGCATGGTACTTTCTAATGGTCTTTCTTTTTGTCGGATCGTAGACGATAAAGTTGTGTCGTCCTTTCCTTCTTTGTAATAAGTAGGGTCCTTCGTACAGTCTAAATAGTTTCTTTGCTGTATTGTCGATTCGTTTTCCCACAGGATTGCTTCGTAGTATCACTATTTCTCCTTCATGGAATGTGATGAGTTTGTGCGTTCTGTTGAACCTCTCGATCCTCTTCTCTCCAAGATTTTCCATCCTTTTCTTCGCATTGTCGTACTTGTGAATCAATGGAATTTGCAGGTTTTGGTTTGGAGGTTTATCAATGTTTTACGACCAGAATCTAGTACGTTTTTTTTCGTTTCCAGTTCCACAGGTGTATATCCCGTAGCTTCACTGTATGTAGCATTTACGGCTTGTTCGAAAATGGTAAGTACTCTGCCCATCGGTTATGTTGTTCATTACAGTAGATGCGTAAATAATTTCCTACCTCTTTGTTTACCCTTTCAGCAAGGTTTCCTTGTGGGTGTCGTATTGACGTTAACACTGGTTGTATGCCGTGCTGCGTTAGCGTTTCTGACCATGCTTTATTTTGGAATTGTTTACCTTGGTCACTCAATATCTTTTTGATTTGACCATACGTCGGTACGTATTTGCGTAGTATGACATTCAGTACACTTTTAGTGGTGGGCCTTCGAATAGCGTAGAGTCGAACTGCCTTGGTGAACACATCTATACATACAAGTATGTGTTTTGTACCCCCGTGAAAGCTCTCGGAAAGGGGCCCAGGAAGTCCACTGCTACTAATTCTCCCTTTTCTTGTGTCTTGATATTTTGCATATCTACGTAGGTGTGAAGATTCGGATGTCGGGCTGTTTGACATTCGTAGCATCCTTTTAAGATTGCTTTTATTCTTCTAAATAAGCGCTAAAATAGGTAGAAATAAAAAAAATACTAGGTTTAAGAAAGTTGATTTTTGTCCAGACATTTGAGTGCCGGTTAATAAGGTATTCCAACCGGAAAGCACAGAACCATTGTTTGAGGTGAATACAATACAACAAAGCACTCCGACAATTGTATGTCCGGTAGAACAGGAACTTAGCGGTAGCGTTCCCACACAATCAGCCTGGGAAGACGTCGTTGTAATATCCGGTGACGCCGAAGGACTTAACGAGTGGCTAGAAAAATATTGTAGAACCACCCATAAAAACGGTTACGAAATATTGGACGCACTTTGAAAATAAATTATATTTAGAGTTAATAATAAATTAAATAATAATAATTAGTATTAAAATAAATTAAATGCGTATTATATAATATTAATAATAATTGTAAATAAGTTGTGTATCAATCATAGTTCGGTAGTAGCGCGGTAACTAACAAGCGTACACGCGTGAATAAAGCAAGGCGAAGCGAACCGCAACGGCCGGAAATTGCTATGTAACGCGGTGTAGCGCCCAGCTGTTAGAAAGCATTCTTAAACGCTGCAATTAACTACTAGCCGTACTACAAACATTTACTACACAATGATTTCAGTTATATTATTATTTATAGTGTTCAATTAGAATTAAGTTATATATGTAATGAACATTGACACTAATGTATGTGTCCATAGATAATTAATACAATGTATAGTAGCAAGCATAATCAATTCAATGTACATTTAGAATAATTGAAAAAAAAAAATAATAATTTTATATACTACACTCATTTTTTTTTAAAGCGGGTGGAAACAGGACCAAATAGCATTAGTTTGGAGTTATATGTTAAGAGTATACTATCTTGATGTTTAAATAAATTTTAATAGTCGAAACTCCACTCATATGTTGTAGCGATCATAATAATGCATTGTAAAAGACGCACACGTGGTTGTTACATAATCAACTCACTGTGTAACGCATACGACCACACCCAAACTTTCAATTATTAATATTTCGGAAACCAGTAAATTCCGGCGAAATCCATTATAGCCAAAATGTTTGCCGAAATATTAATAATAGGGTGTGCGAATTTTATGCAATATAATTAAATAATAATGGAGTTAATTAATTTTATGTTAATAACTTCTGTAATAATTGAGCTACATAAAAGAGCTTTTAATATGTTATAGCTATAAGAATTTACAACAAATTGTATACTTTGGAATTAGCAAAACGTGGGTTTGCAACAAAGATAATTGCAATATAAAAGTGCCACAGGAAATCCGGAACGACAATTCAGTTCCGTTGTGTTAAGAATATAAATTCTCCGTCTGTGGGAAACTAATTTCGTTCTCACGGACTAAGGTGATTCAAATTTTGAGAGTAGGGAGAGTGTGTCAGCCAGTCAAATCATTTGAAGAAATCCGAACCAGCGCGGAGTTTTGAGGCTGATCAAACACTCTACTGCCAGTATTCAAGAAGAACAGACGTATATCTTCGATCGTCTCAAAACCATAGATTTGTGAAGACTCATCAGAAGAGTCTACGTGGTCAACACGCATAATTACGATCATCATAAAACAGATCAACTGTAACGACTCGTAGTTAGGGCGTCCAGTCAAGATACTCTTCATTTCAACAAACAAGCTTATTGTGCACTACACTAGCTGTGGGCATAAGCACGCAAGAGATCTACAAGACTACAAGACATTACTTCAAGAATACGACAGATAGGCCGTCTAAACTATTGCGAATCAGCTGACGAGCAGAACTACAACTCGAAACGACGCACACACACGCTGACGTGGAACGTGAATCGACGAGGGACGTGAGGCAGTTCTTGCAGAAAGCCACAGACGTAAAAACTTCAACAAATCGCAGGAGAGCAGAGTTTTGCTGATTTCCGAGCTCACCGCCGAAACCCAGGACGCTCAAGTAGATCACTATCTCTAGCCGATTTGACAAGGACAGCGAGGGACATCTGGAGCATCTCTACGATCCACAGTATCAGGAAAGACAAAATCAATTTATCTATTTTTCAACTGTTAAATTTTCTTTCTTTTTCAATTAAAATCATTGTAAGTTAAATCATTCAGGTGCCACAAATCAAAGACTCTAGTTAAATAAGAATTATTCATGTGTGATAATCTGTATAGCCAGTATAAGTAATTAATAAGCTTTAGTTAAGAATTAAAAGTAGATAAACAAAAAGCGCTATACAAATCTTAACAAAGAATTAAATAATTTGCTCATACTGCAGTATACGTGAGTTAAATCACTAGTAAATAAAGGGACGTGAACTAGATTGTCACGCCTAGTTTATTTTGGAATATATTCAATTAACTTTAGAGTTTTTATTTCATTTGAATCAAATTTTTAAAGACATTGAAATTAAATTAAATTAAAGTAAATTAATTAATTAAATTTTCAGTTAAATTAACTTTTTCAAAATAACGAGCTCAACTTCTGAAAATTATCAACCATTTAGAAAACATTATTCAAGATCTATTTATTGTTTAGTTCGTAAGAATATTTGATCATATAAGCATTTCATTCTTGTGAGTCATTAGAGTAATAAACACCGTTTTATTACCACATATTGTATTTTTTTATTGCTGTACTACGGAGCCTACCAACCTCACAAAACTCTTCACTTTTAAAATAATTTATTTAGTGTGCTGTTGTCATATATTTGAGTTTAAATACTTGCGAAATCAAATCCAAAATCCACACGCCCTAGTCGGAAGAAAACCGCAAGATCGGACAGCAGGTAGGTGCTCATACGTTCACACAACACAACAACGCGCATTAAGTATAGAGTTACATATGTCGCCCTGCACGTGGGGCCACGAAATTAAATAAATTTCGATTTAAATTCACGTTCCGAACAAGACATTAAGTAGTAGAGTTACAAATGGCTTGCCCGGAACGTGGGGCAAGACGAAATTAAATTACATTAAATTTAAATGTAATTTACGTTAAAACAAGTTTGCTGTTTTAACGTTTAAAACAGCTGGCGTCCAACTGAACAATCCCCAAAGAAAAGTTTTGTGATTGGTAGTGGTACAGCAGTCAAGTGTGTTTGAAATTATTGTGTATTTGAAATTGTTGTGTAAAAATGTATATGAAAAAAAATACTTAAACAAATGCAGCAAATGAACGCGGAAATGACCGCTAATATCAACGCGAAATTTGAGAAAACAAACGCTGAATTAACTGCTAATATGAACGCGAAGTTTGAACAAATAACAGCCAATGCTGAAATGAATAACGCAGAATTATCGGCCAAAATGGACGCGCAAAAAGTCAGTTTAACCGAAGCATTAGAAAATAGTAACGCAGACATAAATGCCGAGATTAAACAAACTAATAAAGAATTAACTGTTAAAGTCACCGAAATCGAGAAAAGCAATAAAGAAATTAAAGAAAGTAATAAAGAGTTAACCGCTAAAGTTACGGAAATCGGAGAAAAAGTACATACGGTTGAAACGAAAATAAACGAACGGTTTAAGGTTTTTGAGACCACCATGCAAAAATCGTTTATCGAACAAGTTACGCGTATGGAAGGCCGGTACAAAGAACACATCAGTAGGTGTGAAAAACAGACCGCTGATGTTGCGAAAAAGGTTGACTCGCTCGAAGTAAAAATTCAAGCAGATGCGACAGAAACTGAACGCCAAGTAAGTAGACTCGATGCTTCAATAGTAGAAACGCGATCAAACATAGATTCTAATAAAGAAAGCGTATTGCAAGCACTTAATGATGAGATCTTAAAAGTACGACAGGAAGTACGCAGGAGATCCGCTCCTAATATTCTAGTACAGGGACCTGTCGATGAAAAGAATCGTGTATATTTTACAGGGGAAAATAATGAAAACCCTATTGAATTTTTGTTAGCCTGTGAAAATGAAATGGCGAGGGTAGGTTCGAGACTCGAAGATCAAGATAAAATACAATGGGTAGTAAACGCGATGCGTGATTCGGCGCGTAAATGGTATAATATTGTACGCGATAAAGTGACCACATACGCGGAATTCAAACAGAAATTCGAAAGCCGGTATTGGAATTCTCACACTCAAAGACTGTTACGGAATAAATTAGAATATGGACGCTATGACCGAAAATTAGGTATAACGCCTGAAAATTATATCATCCAGCAGGTCGAGCGCGCAAAGCATTTAACCCCAGCATTTTCAGAGATCGACATTGTCACTAAACTAGCCTATCATTTCAACCACAATATACGGGTAGCTGTGTTTACGCAAGGTATACGCACGGTAGACGAGTTGCTCATTTTAGTATCGCAAAGCGAGACAGTTTTTGATTTGGGCGGTTGGCGTTATAACCCAGATTTTCGCCGAAATAACGACGGTCAAAATACACGGGTGCAATACCATCCTCAATCTGATCAGAGACCAAGTACAAGTTCTACTCCACCCCAGACATCGTTAAAACCCCCAGATAAAACCTTTGAATACAAAGGTAAGCCAAATGTCGGCAGACCGAAAGGGCAATATAAGGGCAACGATGGGACGCAGATGAGAACTATACAGACAATCGAAATAGTGAAAAGCGATACAACTGCGCAAGACGGCGATACGCAAAGCATTAAGGACACCAGTGAAAAAAAAAAACCGTAAATTTCCAAAAAACTTGGAAACGGGCGCCTCCAGGGGGGATGCGCCATAAATCATGCAAAATTATTTACAGCTAAAATAGGTAGACATAAAAAAAAATACAAGGTTTAGGAAAGGTGATTTTTGTCCAGACATTTGTGTGCCGGTTAATAAGGTATTCCAACCGGAAAGTACAGAACCATTGTTTGAGGTGAATACAATACAACAAAGCACTCCGACAATTGTATGTCCGGTAGAACAGGAGCTTAGCCGTAGCGTTCCCACACAATCAGCCTGGGAAGACGTCGTTGTAATATCCGGTGACGCCGAAGGACTTAACGAGTGGCTAGAAAAATATTGTAGAACCACCCATAAAAACGGTTACGAAATATTGGACGCACTTTGAAAATAAATAATATTTAGAGTTAATAATAAATTAAATAATAATAATTAGTATTAAAATAAATTAAATGCGTATTATATAATATTAATAATAATTGTAAATAAGTTGTATATGAATCATAGTTCGGTAGTAGCGCGGTAACTAACAAGCGTACACGCGTGAATAAAGCAAGGCGAAGCGAACCGCATCGGCCGGAAATTGTTATGTAACGCGGTGTAGCGCCCAGCTGTTAGAAAGTAGGTCAAGTAATTAACGTCGCGCGTTCTTTGATATCATTTTGTAAACAAAGTCAGCACATTGCTGGAGCGCGTGCGTGTCAGCTGTCGGCTACCGCTTATCTTACATTCTTAAACGCTGCAATTAACTACTAGCCGTACTACAAACATTTACTACACAATGATTTCAGTTATATTATTATTAATATTGTTCAATTAGAATAAATTATATATGTAAAGAACATTGACACTAATGTATGTGTCCATAGATAATTAATACAATGTATAGTAGCAAGCATAATCAATTCAATGTACATTTAGAATAATTGAAAAAAAAATAATAATTGTATATACTACACTCATTTTTTTTTAAAGCGGTCGGAGGAGTATATAACAGGACCAAATATCATTAATTTGGAGTTATATGTTAAGAGTATACTATCTTGATGTTTAAATAAATTTTAATAGTCGAAACTCCACTCATATGTTGTAGCGATCATAATAATGCATTGTAAAAGACGCACACGTGGTTGTTACATAATCAACTCATTGTGTAACGCATACGACCACACCCAAATTTTCAACTATTAATATTTCGGAAAGCAGTAAATTCAGGCGAAATCCATTATAGCCAAAATGTTTGCCGAAATATTAATAATAGGGTGTGCGAATTTTATGCAATATAATTAAATTATAATGGAATTAATTAATTTTATGTTAATAACTTCTGTAATAATTGAGCTACATAAAAGAGCTTTTAATATGTTATAGCTATAAGAATTTACAACAAATTGTATACTTTGGAATTAGCAAAACTTGGGTTTGCAACCAAGATAATTGCAATATAAAAGTGCCACAGAAAATCCGGAACGACAATTCAGTTCCGTTGTGTTAAGAATATAAATAATAATATAAATTCTCCGTCTGTGGGAAACTAATTTCGTTCTCACGGACTAAGGTGATTCAAATTTTGAGAGTAGGGAGAGTGTGTCAGCCAATCAAATCATTTGAAGAAATCCGAACCAGCGCGGAGTTTTGGGGCTGATCAAACACTCTACTGCCAGTATTCAAGAAGAACAGACGTATATCTTCGATCGTCTCAAAACCATAGATTTGTGAAGACACATCAGAAGACCCTACGTGGTCAACACGCATAATTACGATCATCATAAAACAGATCAACTGTAACGACTCGTAATTAGGGCGTCCAGTCAAGATACTCTTCATTTCAACAAACAAGCTTATTGTGCACTACACTAGCTGTGGGCATAAGCACGCAAGAGATCTACAAGACTACAAGACATTACTTCAAGAATACGACAGATAGGCCGTCTAAACCATTGCGAATCAGCTGACGAGCAGAACTACAACTCGAAACGACGCACACACACGCTGACGTGGAACGTGAATCGACGAGGGACGTGAGGCAGTTCTTGCAGAAAGCCACAGACGTAAAAACTTCAACAAATCGCAGGAGAGCAGAGTTTTGCTGATTTCCGAGCTCACCGCCGAAACCCAGGACGCTCAAGTAGATCACTATCTCTAGCCGATTGGACAAGGACAGCGAGGGACATCTCGGGCATCTCTACGATCCACTTCAGTATCAGGAAAGACAAAATCAATTTATCTATTTTTCAACTGTTAAATTTTCTTTCTTTTTCAATTAAAATCATTGTAAGTTAAATCATTCAGGTGCCACAAATCAAAGACTCTAGTTAAATAAGAATTATTCATGTGTGATAATCTGTATAGCCAGTATAAGTAATTAATAAGCTTTAGTTAAGAATTAAAAGTAGATAAACAAAAAGCGCTATACAAATCTTAACAAAGAATTAAATAATTTGCTCATACTGCAGTATACGTGAGTTAAATCACTAGTAAATAAAGGGACGTGAACTAGATTGTCACGCCTAGTTTATTTTGGAATATATTCAATTAACTTTAGAGTTTTTATTTCATTTGAATCAAATTTTTAAAGACATTGAAATTAAATTAAATTAAAGTAAATTAATTAATTAAATTTTCAGTTAAATTAACTTTTTCAAAATAACGAGCTCAACTTCTGAAAATTATCAACCATTTAGAAAACATTATTCAAGATCTATTTATTGTTTAGTTCGTAAGAATATTTGATCATATAAGCATTTCATTCTTGTGAGTCATTAGAGTAATAAACACCGTTTTATTACCACATATTGTATTTTTTTATTGCTGTACTACGGAGCCTACCAACCTCACAAAACTCTTCACTTTTAAAATAATTTATTTAGTGTGCTGTTGTCATATATTTGAGTTTAAATACTTGCGAAATCAAATCCAAAATCCACACGCCCTAGTCGGAAGAAAACCGCAAGATCGGACAGCAGGTAGGTGCTCATACGTTCACACAACACAACAACGCGCATTAAGTATAGAGTTACATATGTCGCCCTGCACGTGGGGCCACGAAATTAAATAAATTTCGATTTAAATTCACGTTCCGAACAAGACATTAAGTAGTAGAGTTACAAATGGCTTGCCCGGAACGTGGGGCAAGACGAAATTAAATTACATTAAATTTAAATGTAATTTACGTTAAAACAAGTTTGCTGTTTTAACGTTTAAAACAGCTGGCGTCCAACTGAACAATCCCCAAAGAAAAGTTTTGTGATTGGTAGTGGTACAGCAGTCAAGTGTGTTTGAAATTATTGTGTATTTGAAATTGTTGTGTAAAAATGTATATGAAAAAAAATACTTAAACAAATGCAGCAAATGAACGCGGAAATGACCGCTAATATCAACGCGAAATTTGAGAAAACAAACGCTGAATTAACTGCTAATATGAACGCGAAGTTTGAACAAATAACAGCCAATGCTGAAATGAATAACGCAGAATTATCGGCCAAAATGGACGCGCAAAAAGTCAGTTTAACCGAAGCATTAGAAAATAGTAACGCAGACATAAATGCCGAGATTAAACAAACTAATAAAGAATTAACTGTTAAAGTCACCGAAATCGAGAAAAGCAATAAAGAAATTAAAGAAAGTAATAAAGAGTTAACCGCTAAAGTTACGGAAATCGGAGAAAAAGTACATACGGTTGAAACGAAAATAAACGAACGGTTTAAGGTTTTTGAGACCACCATGCAAAAATCGTTTATCGAACAAGTTACGCGTATGGAAGGCCGGTACAAGGAACACATCAGTAGGTGTGAAAAACAGACCGCTGATGTTGCGAAAAAGGTTGACTCGCTCGAAGTAAAAATTCAAGCAGATGCGACAGAAACTGAACGCCAAGTAAGTAGACTCGATGCTTCAATAGTAGAAACGCGATCAAACATAGATTCTAATAAAGAAAGCGTATTGCAAGCACTTAATGATGAGATCTTAAAAGTACGACAGGAAGTACGCAGGAGATCCGCTCCTAATATTCTAGTACAGGGACCTGTCGATGAAAAGAATCGTGTATATTTTACAGGGGAAAATAATGAAAACCCTATTGAATTTTTGTTAGCCTGTGAAGATGAAATGGCGAGGGTAGGTTCGAGACTCGAAGATCAAGATAAAATACAATGGGTAGTAAACGCGATGCGTGATTCGGCGCGTAAATGGTATAATATTGTACGCGATAAAGTGACCACATACGCGGAATTCAAACAGAAATTCGAAAGCCGTTATTGGAATTCTCACACTCAAAGACTGTTACGGAATGAATTGTAATATGGACGTTATGACCGAAAATTAGGTATAACGCCTGAAAATTGTATCATCCAGCAGGTCGAGCGCGCAAAGCATTTAACCCCAGCATTTTCAGAGATCGACATTGTCACTAAACTAGCCTATCATTTCAACCACAATATACGGGTAGCTGTGTTTACGCAAGGTATACGCACGGTAGACGAGTTGCTCATTTTAGTATCGCAAAGCGAGACAGTTTTTGATTTGGGCGGTTGGCGTTATAACCCAGATTTTCGCCGAAATAACGACGGTCAAAATACACGGGTGCAATACCATCCTCAATCTGATCAGAGACCAAGTACAAGTTCTACTCCACCCCAGACATCGTTAAAACCCCCAGATAAGACCTTTGAATACAAAGGTAATCCAAATGTCGGCAGACCGAAAGGGCAATATAAGGGCAACGATGGGACGCAGATGAGAACTATACAGACAATCGAAATAGTGAAAAGCGATACAACTGCGCAAGACGGCGATACGCAAAGCATTAAGGACACCAGTGAAAAGAAAAGAAACCGTAAATTTCCAAAAAACTTGGAAACGGGCGCCTCCAGGGGGGATGCGCTATAAATCATGCGAAATTATTTAAAGCTAAAATAGGTAGAAATAAAAAAAATACTAGGTTTAAGAAAGGTGATTTTTGTCCAGGCATTTGTGTGCCAGTTAATAAGGTATTCCAACCGGAAAGTACAGAACCATTGTTTGAGGTGAATACAATACAACAAAGCACTCCGACAATTGTATGTCCGGTAGAACAGGAACTTAGCCGTAGCGTTCCCACACAATCAGCCTGGGAAGACGTCGTTGAAATATATCCGGTGACGCCGAAGGACTTAACGAGTGGCTAGAGGAATATTGTAGCACCACCCATAAAAACGGTTACGAAATATTGGACGCACTTTGAAAATAAATAATATTTAGAGTTAATAATAAATTAAATATTAATAATTAGTATTAAAATAAATTAAATGCGTATTATATAATATTAATAATAATTGTAAATAAGTTGTGTATGAATCATAGTTCGGTAGTAGCGCGGTAACTAACAAGCGTACACGCGTGAATAAAGCAAGGCGAAGCGAACCGCAACGGCCGGAAATTGTTATGTAACGCGGTGTAGCGCCCAGCTGTTAGAAAGTAGGTCAAGTAATTAACGTCGCGCGTTCTTTGAAATCACTTTGTAAACAAAGTCAGCACATTGCTGGAGCGCGTGCGTGTCAGCTGTCGGCTACAGCTTATCTTACATTCTTAAACGCTGCAATTAACTACTAGCCGTACTACAAAGATTTACTACACAATGATTTCAGTTATATTATTATTAATAGTGTTCAATTAGAATTAAGTTATATATGTAAAGAACATTGACACTAATGTATGTGTCCATAGATAATTAATACAATGTATAGTAGCTAGCATAATCAATTCAATGTACATTTAGAATAGTTGAAAAAAAAAATAATAATTTTATATACTACACTCATTTTTTTTTTAAAGCGGGTGGAGGAGTATATAACAGGACCAAATATCATTAATTTGGAGTTATATGTTAAGAGTATACTATCTTGATGTTTAAATAAATTTTAATAGTCGGAACTCCACTCATATGTTGTAGCGATCATAATAATGCATTGTAAAAGACGCACACGTGGTTGTTACATAATCAACTCACTGTGTAACGCATACGACCACACCCAAACATTCAATTATTAATATTTCGGAAACCTGTAAATTCAGGCGAAATCCATTATAGCCAAAATGTTTGCCGAAATATTAATAATAGGGTGTGCGAATTTTATAAAATATAATTAAGTAATAATGGAGTTAATTAATTTTATGTTAATAACTTCTGTAATAATTGAGCTACATAAAAGAGCTTTTAATATGTTATAGCTATAAGAATTTACAACAAATTGTATACTTTGGAATTAGCAAAACTTGGGTTTGCAACCAAGATAATTGCAATATAAAAGTGCCACAGAAAATCCGGAACGACAATTCAGTTCCGTTGTGTTAAGAATATAAATAATAATATAAATTCTCCGTCTGTGGGAAACTAATTTCGTTCTCACGGACTAAGGTGATTCAAATTTTGAGAGTAGGGAGAGTGTGTCAGCCAATCAAATCATTTGAAGAAATCCGAACCAGCGCGGAGTTTTGGGGCTGATCAAACACTCTACTGCCAGTATTCAAGAAGAACAGACGTATATCTTCGATCGTCTCAAAACCATAGATTTGTGAAGACACATCAGAAGACCCTACGTGGTCAACACGCATAATTACGATCATCATAAAACAGATCAACTGTAACGACTCGTAATTAGGGCGTCCAGTCAAGATACTCTTCATTTCAACAAACAAGCTTATTGTGCACTACACTAGCTGTGGGCATAAGCACGCAAGAGATCTACAAGACTACAAGACATTACTTCAAGAATACGACAGATAGGCCGTCTAAACCATTGCGAATCAGCTGACGAGCAGAACTACAACTCGAAACGACGCACACACACGCTGACGTGGAACGTGAATCGACGAGGGACGTGAGGCAGTTCTTGCAGAAAGCCACAGACGTAAAAACTTCAACAAATCGCAGGAGAGCAGAGTTTTGCTGATTTCCGAGCTCACCGCCGAAACCCAGGACGCTCAAGTAGATCACTATCTCTAGCCGATTGGACAAGGACAGCGAGGGACATCTCGGGCATCTCTACGATCCACTTCAGTATCAGGAAAGACAAAATCAATTTATCTATTTTTCAACTGTTAAATTTTCTTTCTTTTTCAATTAAAATCATTGTAAGTTAAATCATTCAGGTGCCACAAATCAAAGACTCTAGTTAAATAAGAATTATTCATGTGTGATAATCTGTATAGCCAGTATAAGTAATTAATAAGCTTTAGTTAAGAATTAAAAGTAGATAAACAAAAAGCGCTATACAAATCTTAACAAAGAATTAAATAATTTGCTCATACTGCAGTATACGTGAGTTAAATCACTAGTAAATAAAGGGACGTGAACTAGATTGTCACGCCTAGTTTATTTTGGAATATATTCAATTAACTTTAGAGTTTTTATTTCATTTGAATCAAATTTTTAAAGACATTGAAATTAAATTAAATTAAAGTAAATTAATTAATTAAATTTTCAGTTAAATTAACTTTTTCAAAATAACGAGCTCAACTTCTGAAAATTATCAACCATTTAGAAAACATTATTCAAGATCTATTTATTGTTTAGTTCGTAAGAATATTTGATCATATAAGCATTTCATTCTTGTGAGTCATTAGAGTAATAAACACCGTTTTATTACCACATATTGTATTTTTTTATTGCTGTACTACGGAGCCTACCAACCTCACAAAACTCTTCACTTTTAAAATAATTTATTTAGTGTGCTGTTGTCATATATTTGAGTTTAAATACTTGCGAAATCAAATCCAAAATCCACACGCCCTAGTCGGAAGAAAACCGCAAGATCGGACAGCAGGTAGGTGCTCATACGTTCACACAACACAACAACGCGCATTAAGTATAGAGTTACATATGTCGCCCTGCACGTGGGGCCACGAAATTAAATAAATTTCGATTTAAATTCACGTTCCGAACAAGACATTAAGTAGTAGAGTTACAAATGGCTTGCCCGGAACGTGGGGCAAGACGAAATTAAATTACATTAAATTTAAATGTAATTTACGTTAAAACAAGTTTGCTGTTTTAACGTTTAAAACAGCTGGCGTCCAACTGAACAATCCCCAAAGAAAAGTTTTGTGATTGGTAGTGGTACAGCAGTCAAGTGTGTTTGAAATTATTGTGTATTTGAAATTGTTGTGTAAAAATGTATATGAAAAAAAATACTTAAACAAATGCAGCAAATGAACGCGGAAATGACCGCTAATATCAACGCGAAATTTGAGAAAACAAACGCTGAATTAACTGCTAATATGAACGCGAAGTTTGAACAAATAACAGCCAATGCTGAAATGAATAACGCAGAATTATCGGCCAAAATGGACGCGCAAAAAGTCAGTTTAACCGAAGCATTAGAAAATAGTAACGCAGACATAAATGCCGAGATTAAACAAACTAATAAAGAATTAACTGTTAAAGTCACCGAAATCGAGAAAAGCAATAAAGAAATTAAAGAAAGTAATAAAGAGTTAACCGCTAAAGTTACGGAAATCGGAGAAAAAGTACATACGGTTGAAACGAAAATAAACGAACGGTTTAAGGTTTTTGAGACCACCATGCAAAAATCGTTTATCGAACAAGTTACGCGTATGGAAGGCCGGTACAAGGAACACATCAGTAGGTGTGAAAAACAGACCGCTGATGTTGCGAAAAAGGTTGACTCGCTCGAAGTAAAAATTCAAGCAGATGCGACAGAAACTGAACGCCAAGTAAGTAGACTCGATGCTTCAATAGTAGAAACGCGATCAAACATAGATTCTAATAAAGAAAGCGTATTGCAAGCACTTAATGATGAGATCTTAAAAGTACGACAGGAAGTACGCAGGAGATCCGCTCCTAATATTCTAGTACAGGGACCTGTCGATGAAAAGAATCGTGTATATTTTACAGGGGAAAATAATGAAAACCCTATTGAATTTTTGTTAGCCTGTGAAAATGAAATGGCGAGGGTAGGTTCGAGACTCGAAGATCAAGATAAAATACAATGGGTAGTAAACGCGATGCGTGATTCGGCGCGTAAATGGTATAATATTGTACGCGATAAAGTGACCACATACGCGGAATTCAAACAGAAATTCGAAAGCCGTTATTGGAATTCTCACACTCAAAGACTGTTACGGAATGAATTGTAATATGGACGTTATGACCGAAAATTAGGTATAACGCCTGAAAATTGTATCATCCAGCAGGTCGAGCGCGCAAAGCATTTAACCCCAGCATTTTCAGAGATCGACATTGTCACTAAACTAGCCTATCATTTCAACCACAATATACGGGTAGCTGTGTTTACGCAAGGTATACGCACGGTAGACGAGTTGCTCATTTTAGTATCGCAAAGCGAGACAGTTTTTGATTTGGGCGGTTGGCGTTATAACCCAGATTTTCGCCGAAATAACGACGGTCAAAATACACGGGTGCAATACCATCCTCAATCTGATCAGAGACCAAGTACAAGTTCTACTCCACCCCAGACATCGTTAAAACCCCCAGATAAGACCTTTGAATACAAAGGTAATCCAAATGTCGGCAGACCGAAAGGGCAATATAAGGGCAACGATGGGACGCAGATGAGAACTATACAGACAATCGAAATAGTGAAAAGCGATACAACTGCGCAAGACGGCGATACGCAAAGCATTAAGGACACCAGTGAAAAGAAAAGAAACCGTAAATTTCCAAAAAACTTGGAAACGGGCGCCTCCAGGGGGGATGCGCTATAAATCATGCGAAATTATTTAAAGCTAAAATAGGTAGAAATAAAAAAAATACTAGGTTTAAGAAAGGTGATTTTTGTCCAGGCATTTGTGTGCCAGTTAATAAGGTATTCCAACCGGAAAGTACAGAACCATTGTTTGAGGTGAATACAATACAACAAAGCACTCCGACAATTGTATGTCCGGTAGAACAGGAACTTAGCCGTAGCGTTCCCACACAATCAGCCTGGGAAGACGTCGTTGAAATATATCCGGTGACGCCGAAGGACTTAACGAGTGGCTAGAGGAATATTGTAGCACCACCCATAAAAACGGTTACGAAATATTGGACGCACTTTGAAAATAAATAATATTTAGAGTTAATAATAAATTAAATATTAATAATTAGTATTAAAATAAATTAAATGCGTATTATATAATATTAATAATAATTGTAAATAAGTTGTATATGAATCATAGTTCGGTAGTAGCGCGGTAACTAACAAGCGTACACGCGTGAATAAAGCAAGGCGAAGCGAACCGCAACGGCCGGAAATTGTTATGTAACGCGGTGTAGCGCCCAGCTGTTAGAAAGTAGGTCAAGTAATTAACGTCGCGCGTTCTTTGAAATCACTTTGTAAACAAAGTCAGCACATTGCTGGAGCGCGTGCGTGTCAGCTGTCGGCTACAGCTTATCTTACATTCTTAAACGCTGCAATTAACTACTAGCCGTACTACAAAGATTTACTACACAATGATTTCAGTTATATTATTATTAATAGTGTTCAATTAGAATTAAGTTATATATGTAAAGAACATTGACACTAATGTATGTGTCCATAGATAATTAATACAATGTATAGTAGCTAGCATAATCAATTCAATGTACATTTAGAATAGTTGAAAAAAAAAATAATAATTTTATATACTACACTCATTTTTTTTTTAAAGCGGGTGGAGGAGTATATAACAGGACCAAATATCATTAATTTGGAGTTATATGTTAAGAGTATACTATCTTGATGTTTAAATAAATTTTAATAGTCGGAACTCCACTCATATGTTGTAGCGATCATAATAATGCATTGTAAAAGACGCACACGTGGTTGTTACATAATCAACTCACTGTGTAACGCATACGACCACACCCAAACATTCAATTATTAATATTTCGGAAACCTGTAAATTCAGGCGAAATCCATTATAGCCAAAATGTTTGCCGAAATATTAATAATAGGGTGTGCGAATTTTATAAAATATAATTAAGTAATAATGGAGTTAATTAATTTTATGTTAATAACTTCTGTAATAATTGAGCTACATAAAAGAGCTTTTAATATGTTATAGCTATAAGAATTTACAACAAATTGTATACTTTGGAATTAGCAAAACTTGGGTTTGCAACCAAGATAATTGCAATATAAAAGTGCCACAGGAAATCCGGAACGACAATTCAGTTCCGTTGTGTTAAGAATATAAATAAAAATATAAATTCTCCGTCTGTGGGAAACTAATTTCTTTCTCACGGACTAAGGTGATTCAAATTTTGAGAGTAGGGAGAGTGTGTCAGCCAATCAAATCATTTGAAGAAATCCGAACCAGCGCGGAGTTTTGGGGCTGATCAAACACTCTACTGCCAGTATTCAAGAAGAACAGACGTATATCTTCGATCGTCTCAAATCCATAGATTTGTGAAGACTCATCAGAAGATTCTACGTGGTCAACACGCATAGTTACGAACATCATAAAACAGATCAACTGTAACGACTCGTAATTAGGGCGTCCAGTCAAGATACTCTTCATTTCAACAAACAAGCTTATTGTGCACTACACTAGCTGTGGGCATAAGCACGCAAGAGATCTACAAGACTACAAGACATTACTTCAAGAATACGACAGATAGGCCGTCTAAAATATTGCGAATCAGCTGACGAGCAGAACTACAACACGAAACGACGCACACACACTCTGACGTGGAACGTGAATCGACGAGGGACGTGAGGCAGTTCTTGCAGAAAGCCACAGACGTAAAAACTTCAACAAATCGCAGGAGAGCAGAGTTTTGCTGATTTCCGAGCTCACCGCCGAAACCCAGGACGCTCAAATACATCACTATCTCTAGCCGATTGGACAAGGACAGCGAGGGACATCTGGGGCATCTCTACGATCCACTTCAGTATCAGGAAAATTCAAAATCAATTTATCTATTTTTCAACTGTTAAATTTTCTTTCTTTTTCAATTAAAATCATTGTAAGTTAAATCATTCAGGTGCCACAAATCAAAGACTCTAGTTAAATAAGAATTATTCATGTGTGATAATCTGTATAGCCAGTATAAGTAATTAATAAGCTTTAGTTAAGAATTAAAAGTAGATAAACAAAAAGCGCTATACAAATCTTAACAAAGAATTAAATAATTTGCTCATACTGCAGTATACGTGAGTTAAATCACTAGTAAATAAAGGGACGTGAACTAGATTGTCACGCCTAGTTTATTTTGGAATATATTCAATTAACTTTAGAGTTTTTATTTCATTTGAATCAAATTTTAAAGACATTGAAATTAAATTAAATTAAAGTAAATTAATTAATTAAATTTTCAGTTAAATTAACTCTTTCAAAATAACGAGCTCAACTTCTGAAAATTATCAACCATTTAGAAAACATTATTCAAGATCTATTTATTGTTTAGTTCGTAAGAATATTTGATCATATAAGCATTTCATTCTTGTGAGTCATTAGAGTAATAAACACCGTTTTATTACCCCATATTGTATTTTTTTATTGCTGTACTACGGAGCCTACCAACCTCACAAAACTCTTCACTTTTAAAATAACTTATTTAGTGTGCTGTTGTCATATATTTGAGTTTAAATACTTGCGAAATCAAATCCAAAATCCACACGCCCTAGTCGGAAGAAAACCCCAAGATCGGACAACAGGTAGGTGCTCATACATTCACACAACACAACAACACGCATTAAGTATAGAGTTACATATGTCGCCCTGCACGTGGGGCCACGAAATTCAATAAATTTCGATTTAAATTCACGTTCCGAATAAGACATTAAGTAGTAGAGTTACAAATGGCTTGCCCGGAACGTGGGGCACGACGAAATTAAATTACATTAAATTTAAATGTAATTTACGTTAAAACAAATTTGCTGTTTTAACGTTGAAAACAGCTGGCGTCCAACTGAACAATCCCCAAAGAAAAGTTTTGTGATTGGTAGTGGTACAGCAGTCAAGTGTATTTGAAATTATTGTGTAATTGAAATTGTTGTGTAAGAATGGATATGGAAAAAATACTTAAACAAATGCAGCAAATGAACGCGGAAATGACCGCTAATATCAACGCGAAATTTGAGAAAACAAACGCTGAATTAACTGCTAATATGAACGCGAAGTTTGAACAAATAACAGCCAATGCGGAAATGAATAACGCAGAATTAACGGCCAAAATGGACGCGCAAAAAGTCAGTTTAACCGAAGCATTAGAAAATAGTAACGCAGACATAAATGCCGAGATTAAACAAACTAATAAAGAATTAACTGTTAAAGTCACCGAAATCGCGGAAAGCAATAAAGAAATTAAAGAAAGTAATAAAGAGTTAACCGCTAAAGTTACGGAAATCGGAGAAAAAGTACATACGGTTGAAACGAAAATAAACGAACGGTTTAAGGTTTTTGAGACCACCATGCAAAAATCGTTTATCGAACAAGTTACGCGTATGGAAGGCCGGTACAAAGAACACATCAGTAGGTGTGAAAAACAGACCGCTGATATTGCGAAAAAGGTTGACTCGCTCGAAGTAAAAATTAAAGCGGATGCGACAGAAACTGAACGCCAAGTAAGTAGACTCGATGCTTCAATAGTAGAAACGCGATGAAACATAGATTCTAATAAAGAAAGTGTATTGCAAGCACTTAATGATGAGATCTTAAAAGTACGACAGGAAGTACGCAGGAGATCCGCTCCTAATATTCTAGTACAGGGACCTGTCGATGAAAAGAATCGTGTATATTTTACAGGGGAAAATAATGAAAACCCTATTGAATTTTTGTTAGCCTGTGAAAATGAAATGGCGAGGGTAGGTTCGAGACACGAAGATCAAGATAAAATACAATGGGTAGTAAACGCGATGCGTGATTCGGCGCGTAAATGGTATAATATTGTACGCGATAAAGTGACCACATACGCGGAATTCAAACAGAAATTCGAAAGCCGGTATTGGAATTCATTCTCACACTCAAAGACTGTTACGGAATGAATTAGAATATGGACGTTATGACCGAAAATTAGGTATAACGCCTGAAAATTATATCATCCAGCAGGTCGAGCGCGCAAAGCATTTAACCCCAGCATTTTCAGAGATCGACATTGTCACTAAACTAGCCTATCATTTCAACCACAATATACGGGTAGCTGTGTTTACGCAAGGTATACGCACGGTAGACGAGTTGCTCATTTTAGTATCGCAAAGCGAGGCAGTTTTTGATTTGGGCGGTTGGCGTTATAACCCAGATTTTCGCCGAAATAACGACGGTCAAAATACACGGGTGCAATACCATCCTCAATCTGATCAGAGACCAAGTACAAGTTCTACTCCACCCCAGACATCGTTAAAACCCCCAGATAAGACCTTTGAATACAAAGGTAAGCCAAATGTCGGCAGACCGAAAGGGCAATATAAGGGCAACGATGGGACGCAGATGAGAACTATACAGACAATCGAAATAGTGAAAAGCGATACAACTGCGCAAGACGGCGATACGCAAAGCATTAAGGACACCAGTGAAAAGAAAAAAAACCGTAAATTTCCAAAAAACTTGGAAACGGGCGCCTCCAGGGGGGATGCGCCATAAATCATGCAAAATTATTTAAAGCTAAAATAGGTAGAAATAAAAAAAATACTAGGTTTAAGAAAGGTGATTTTTGTCCAGACATTTGTGTGCCGGTTAATAAGGTATTCCAACCGGAGAGTACAGAACCATTGTTTGAGTTGAATACAATACAAGAAAGCACGACGACAATTGTATGTCCGGTAGAACAGGAACTTAGCCGTAGCGTTCCCACACAATCAGCCTGGGGAGACGTCGTTGTAATATCCGGTGACACCGAAGGACTAGACGAGTGGCTAGAGGAATATTGTAGAACCACCCATAAAAACGGTTACGAAATATTGGACGCACTTTGAAAATAAATAATATTTAGAGTTAATAATAAATTAAATAATAATAATTAGTATTAAAATAAATTAAATGTGTATTATATAATATTAATAATAATTGTAAATAAGTTGTGTATGAATCATAGTTCGGTAGTAGCGCGGTAACTAGCAAGCGTACACGCGTGAATAAAGCAAGGCGAAGCGAACCGCAACGGCCGGAAATTGTTATGTAACGCGGTGTAGCGCCCAGCTGTTAGAAAGTAGGTCAAGTAATTAACGTCGCGCGTTCTTTGATATCACTTTGTAAACAAAGTCAGCACATTCCTGGAGCGCGTGCGTGTCAGCTGTCGGCTACCGCTTATCTTACATTCTTAAACGCTGCAATTAACTACTAGCCGTACTACAAACATTTACTACACAATGATTTCAGTTATATTATTATTAATAGTGTTCAATTAGAATTAAGTTATATATGTAAAGAACATTGACACTAATGTATGTGTCCATAGATAATTAATACAATGTATAGTAGCAAGCATAATCAATTCAATGTACATTTAGAATAATTGAAAAAAAAAATAATAATTGTATATACTACACTCATTTTTTTTTTAAAGCTTGTGGAGGAGTATATAACAGGACCATATATCATTAATTTGGATTTATATGTTAAGAGTATACTAGCTTGATGTTTAAATAAATTTTAATAGTCGAAACTCCACTCATATGTTGTAGCGATCATAATAATGCATTGTAAAAGACGCACACGTGGTTGTTACATAATCAACTCACTGTGTAACGCATACGACCACACCCAAACTTTCAATTATTAATATTTCGGAAACCTGTAAATTCAGGCGAAATCCATTATAGCCAAAATGTTTGCCGAAATATTAATAATAGGGTGTGCGAAGTTTATGCAATATAATTAAATAATAATGGAGTTAATTAATTTTATGTTATTAACTTCTGTAATAATTGAGCTACATAAAAGAGCTTTTAATATGTTATAGCTATGAGAATTTACAACAAATTGTATATTTTGGAATTAGCAAAACTTGGGTTTGCAACCAAGATAATTGCAATATAAAAGTGCCACAGGAAATCCGGAACGACAATTCAGTTCCGTTGTTTTGAGAATATAAATAATAATATAAATTCTCCGTCTGTGGGAAACTAATTTCGTTCTCACGGACTAAGGTGATTCAAATTTTGAGAGTAGGGAGAGTGTGTCAGCCAATCAAATCATTTGAAGAAATCCGAACCAGCGCGGAGTTTTGGGGCTGATCAAACACTCTACTGCCAGTATTCAAGAAGAACAGACGTATATCTTCGATCGTCCCAAAACCATAGATTTGTGAAGACTCATCAGAAGACTCTACGTGGTCAACACGCATAATTACGATCATCATAAAACAGATCAACTGTAACGACTCGTAATTAGGGCGTCCAGTCAAGATACTCTTCATTTCAACAAACAAGCTTATTGTGCACTACACTAGCTGTGGGCATAAGCACGCAAGAGATCTACAAGACTACAAGACATTACTTCAAGAATACGACAGATAGGCCGTCTAAACCATTGCGAATCAGCTGACGAGCAGAACTACAACTCGAAACGACGCACACACACGCTGACGTGGAACGTGAATCGACGGGGGACGTGAGGCAGTTCTTGCAGAAAGCCACAGACGTAAAAACTTCAACAAATCGCAGGAGAGCAGAGTTTTGCTGATTTCCGAGCTCACCGCCGTAACCCAGGACGCTCAAGTAGATCACTATCTATAGCCGATTGGACAAGGACAGCGAAGGACATCTGGAGCACCTCTACGATCCACTTCAGTATCAGGAAGTCAAAATCAATTTATCTGTTTTTCAACTGTTAAATTTTCTTTCTTTTTCAAATAAAATCATTGTAAGTTAAATCATTCAGGTGCCACAAATCAAAGACTCTAGTTAAATAAGAATTATTCATTTGTGATAATCTGTATAGCCAGTATAAGTAATTAATAAGCTTTAGTTAAGAATTAAAAGTAGATAAACAAAAAGCGCTATACAAATCTTAACAAATAATTAAATAATTTGCTCATACTGCAGTATACGTGAGTTAAATAACTAGTAAATAAAGGGATGTAAACTAGATTGTCACGCCTAGTTTATTTTGGAATATATTCAATTAACTTTAGAGTTTTTATTTCATTTGAATCAAATTTTAAAGACATTGAAATTAAATTAAATTAAAGTAAATTAATTAATTAAATTTTCAGTTAAATTAACCCTTTCAAAATAACGAGCCCAACTTCTGAAAATTATCAACCATTTAGAAAACATTATTCAAGATCTATTTATTGTTTAGTTCGTAAGAATATTTGATCATATAAGCATTTCATACTTGTGAGTCATTAGAGTAATAAACACCGTTTTATTACCCCATATTGAATTTTTTATTGCTGTACTACGGAGCCTACCAACCTCACAAAACTCTTCACTTTTAAAATAACTTATTTAGTGTGCTGTTGTCATATATTTAAGTTTAAATACTTGCGAAATCAAATCCAAAATCCACACGCCCTAGTCGGAAGAAAACCCCAAGATCGGACAGCAGGTAGGTGCTCATACATTCACACAACACAACACGCATTAAGTATAGAGTTACATATGTCGCCCTGCACGTGGGGCCACGAAATTCAATAAATTTCGATTTAAATTCACGTTTCGAATAAGACATTAAGTAGTAGAGTTACAAATGGCTTGCCCGGAACGTGGGGCACGACGTAATTAAATTACATTAAATTTAAATGTAATTTACGTTAAAACAAGTTTGCTGTTTTAACGTTTAAAACAGCTGGCGTCCAACTGAACAATCCCCAAAGAAAAGTTTTGTGATTGGTAGTGGTACAGCAGTCAAGTGTATTTGAAATTATTGTGTATTTGAAATTGTTGTGTAAAAATGGATATGGAAAAAATACTTAAACAAATGCAGCAAATGAACGCGGAAATGACCGCTAATATCAACGCGAAATTTGAGAAAACAAACGCTGAATTAACTGCTAATATGAACGCGAAGTTTGAACAAATAACAGCCAATGCTGAAATGAATAACGCAGAATTAACGGCCAAAATGGACGCGCAAAAAGTCAGTTTAACCGAAGCATTAGAAAATAGTAACGCAGACATAAATGCCGAGATTAAACAAACTAATAAAGAATTAACTGTTAAAGTCACCGAAATCGCGGAAAGCAATAAATAAATTAAAGAAAGTAATAAAGAGTTAACCGCTAAAGTTACGGAAATCGGAGAAAAAGTACATACGGTTGAAACGAAAATAAACGAACGGTTTAAGGTTTTTGAGACCACCATGCAAAAATCGTTTATCGAACAAGTTACGCGTATGGAAGGCCGGTACAAAGAACAAATCAGTAGGTGTGAAAAACAGACCGCTGATGTTGCGAAAAAGGTTGACTCGCTCGAATTAAAAATTCAAGCGGATGCGACAGAAACTGAACGCCAAGTAAGTAGACTCGATGCTTCAATAGTAGAAACGCGAACAAACATAGATTCTGATAAAGAAAGTGTATTGCAAGCACTTAATGATGAGATCTTAAAAGTACGACAGGAAGTACGCAGGAGATCCGCTCCTAATATTCTAGTACAGGGACCTGTCGATGAAAAGAATCGTGTATATTTTACAGGGGAAAATAATGAAAACCCTATTGAAGTTTTGTTAGCCTGTGAAAATGAAATGACGAGGGTAGGTTCGAGACTCGAAGATCAAGATAAAATACAATGGGTAGTAAACGCGATGCGTGATTCGGCGCGTAAATGGTATAATATTGTACGCGATAAAGTGACCACATACGCGGAATTCAAACAGAAATTCGAAAGCCGGTATTGGAATTCTCACACTCAAAGGCTGTTACGGAATGAATTAGAATATGGACGTTATGACCGAAAATTACGTATAACGCCTGAAAATTATATCATCCAGCAGGTCGAGCGCGTAAAGCATTTAACCCCAGCATTTTCAGAGATCGACATTGTCACTAAACTAGCCTATCATTTCAACCACAATATACGGGTAGCTGTTTTTACGCAAGGTATACGCACGGTAGACGAGTTGCTCACTTTAGTATCGCAAAGCGAGGCAGTTTTTGATTTGGGCGGTTGGCGTTATAACCCAGATTTTCGCCGAAATAAAGACGGTCAAAATACACGGGTGCAATACCATCCTCAATCTGATCAGAGACCAAGTACAAGTTCTAATCCACCCCAGACATCGTTAAACCCCCAGATAAGACCTTTGAATACAAAGGTAAACCAAATGTCGGTAGACCGAAAGGGCAATATAAGGGCAACGATGGGACGCAGATGAGAACTATGCAGACAATCGAAATTGTGAAAAGCGATACAACTGCGCAAGACGGCGATACGCAAAGCATTAAGGACACCAGTGAAAAGAAAAAACCGTAAATTTCCAAAAAACTTGGAAACGGGCGCCTCCAGGGGGATGCGCCATAAATCATGCAAAATTATTTAAAGCTAAAATAGGTAGAAATAAAAAAAATACTAGGTTTAAGAAAGGTGATTTTTGTCCAGACATTTGTGTGCCGGTTAATAAGGTATTCCAACCGGAAAGTACAGAACCATTGTTTGAGGTGAATACAATACAACAAAGCACGACGACAATTGTATGTCCGATAGAACAGGAACTTAGCGGTAGCGTTCCCACACAATCAGCCTGGGAAGACGTCGTTGTAATATCCGGTGACGCCGAAGGACTTAACGAGTGGCTAGAGGAATATTGTAGAACCACCCATAAAAACGGTTACGAAATATTGGTCGCACTTTGAAAATAAATAATATTTAGAGTTAATAATAAATTAAATAATAATAATTAGTATTAAAATAAATTAAATGTGTATTATATAATATTAATAATAATTGTAAATAAGTTGTGTATGAATCATAGTTCGGTAGTAGCGCGGTAACTAACAAGCGTACACGCGTGAATAAAGCAAGGCGAAGCGAACCGCAACGGCCGGAAATTGTTATGTAACGCGGTGTAGCGCCCAGCTGTTAGAAAGTAGGTCAAGTAATTAACGTCGCGCGTTCTTTGATATCACATTGTAAACAAAGTCAGCACATTCCTGGAGCGCGTGCGTGTCAGCTGTCGGCTACCGCTTATCTTACATTCTTAAACGCTGCAATTAACTACTAGCCGTACTACAAACATTTACTACACAATGATTTCAGTTATATTATTATTAATAGTGTTCAATTAGAATTAAGTTATATATGTAAAGAACATTGACACTAATGTATGTGTCCATAGATAATTAATACAATGTATAGTAGCAAGCATAATCAATTCAATGTACATTTAGAATAATTGAAAAAAAAAATAATAATTGTATATACTACACTCATTTTTTTTTTAAAGCGGGTGGAGGAGTATATAACAGGACCATATATCATTAATTTGGATTTATATGTTAAGAGTATACTAGCTTGATGTTTAAATAAATTTTAATAGTCGAAACTCCACTCATATGTTGTAGCGATCATAATAATGCATTGTAAAAGACGCACACGTGGTTGTTACATAATCAACTCACTGTGTAACGCATACGACCACACCCAAACTTTCAATTATTAATATTTCGGAAACCTGTAAATTCAGGCGAAATCCATTATAGCCAAAATGTTTGCCGAAATATTAATAATAGGGTGTGCGAAGTTTATGCAATATAATTAAATAATAATGGAGTTAATTAATTTCATGTTATTAACTTCTGTAATAATTGAGCTACATAAAAGAGCTTTTAATATGTTATAGCTATAAGAATTTACAACAAAATGTATATTTTGGAATTAGCAAAACTTGGGTTTGCAACCAAGATAATTGCAATATAAAAGTGCCACAGGAAATCCGGAACGACAATTCAGTTCCGTTGTGTTGAGAATATAAATAATAATATAAATTCTCCGTCTGTGGGAAACTAATTTCGTTCTCACGGACTAAGGTGATTCAAATTTTGAGAGTAGGGAGAGTGTGTCAGCCAATCAAATCATTTGAAGAAATCCGAACCAGCGCGGAGTTTTGGGGCTGATCAAACACTCTACTGCCAGTATTCAAGAAGAACAGACGTATATCTTCGATCGTCTCAAAACCATAGATTTGTGAAGACTCATCAGAAGAGTCTACGTGGTCAACACGCATAGTTACGATCATCATAAAACAGATCAACTGTAACGACTCGTAATTAGGGCGTCCAGTCAAGATACTCTTCATTTCAACAAACAAGCTTATTGTGCACTACACTAGCTGTGGGCATAAGCACGCAAGAGATCTACAAGACTACAAGACATTTCTTCAAGAATACGACAGATAGGCCGTCTAAACTATTGCGAATCAGCTGACGAGCAGAACTACAACTCGAAACGACGCACACACACGCTGACGTGGAACGTGAATCGACGAGGGACGTGAGGCAGTTCTTGCAGAAAGCCACAGACGTAAAAACTTCAACAAATCGCAGGAGAGCAGAGTTTTGCTGATTTCCGAGCTCACCGCCGAAACCCAGGACGCTCAAGTAGATCACTATCTATAGCCGATTGGACAAGGACAGCGAGGGACATCTGGAGCACCTCTACGATCCACTTCAGTATCAGGAAGTCAAAATCAAATTATCTATTTTTCAACTGTTAAATTTTCTTTCTTTTTCAATTAAAATCATTGTAAGTTAAATCATTCAGGTGCCACAAATCAAAGACTCTAGTTAAATAAGAATTATTCATGTGTGATAATCTGTATAGCCAGTATAAGTAATTAATAAGCTTTAGTTAAGAATTAAAAGTAGATAAACAAAAAGCGCTATACAAATCTTAACAAAGAATTAAATAATTTGCTCATACTGCAGTATACGTGAGTTAAATCACTAGTAAATAAAGGGACGTGAACTAGATTGTCACGCCTAGTTTATTTTGGAATATATTCAATTAACTTTAGAGTTTTTATTTCATTTGAATCAAATTTTAAAGACATTGAAATTAAATTAAATTAAAGTAAATTAATTAATTAAATTTTCAGTTAAATTAACTCTTTCAAAATAACGAGCTCAACTTCTGAAAATTATCGACCATTTAGAAAACATTATTCAAGATCTATTTATTGTTTAGTTCGTAAGAATATTTGATCATATAAGCATTTCATTCTTGTGAGTCATTAGAGTAATAAACACCGTTTTATTACCCCATATTGTATTTTTTTATTGCTGTACTACGGAGCGTACCAACCTCACAAATCTCTTCACTTTTAAAATAACTTATTTAGTGTGCTGTTGTCATATATTTGAGTTTAAATACTTGCGAAATCAAATCCAAAATCCACACGCCCTAGTCGGAAGAAAACCCCAGGATCGGACAGCAGGTAAGTGCTCATACATTCACACAACACAACAACACGCATTAAATATAGAGTTACATATGTCGCCCTGCACGTGGGGCCACGAAATTCAATAAATTTCGATTTAAATTCACGTTCCGAATAAGACATTAAGTAGTAGAGTTACAAATGGCTTGCCCGGAACGTGGGGCACGACGAAATTAAATTACATTAAATTTAAATGTAATTTACGTTAAAACAAAATTGCTGTTGTAACGTTTAAAACAGCTGGCGTCCAACTGAACAATCCCCAAAGAAAAGTTTTGTGATTGGTAGTGGTACAGCAGTCAAGTGTATTTGAAATTATTGTGTATTTGAAATTGTTGTGTAAAAATGGATATGGAAAAAATACTTAAACAAATGCAGCAAATGAACGCGGAAATGACCGCTAATATCAACGCGAAATTTGAGAAAACAAACGCTGAATTAACTGCTAATATGAACGCGAAGTTTGAACAAATAACAGCCAATGCTGAAATGAATAACGCAGAATTAACGGCCAAAATGGACGCGCAAAAAGTCAGTTTAACCGAAGCATTAGAAAATAGTAAAGCAGACATAAATGCCGAGATTAAACAAACTAATAAAGAATTAACTGTTAAAGTCACCGAAATCGCAGAAAGCAATAAAGAAATTAAAGAAAGTAATAAAGAGTTAACCGCTAAAGTTACGGAAATCGGAGAAAAAGTATATAGGGTTGAAACGAAAATAAACGAACGGTTTAAGGTTTTTGAGACCACCATGCAAAAATCGTTTATCGAACAAGTTACGCGTATGGAAGGCCGGTACAAAGAACACATCAGTAGGTGTGAAAAACAGACCGCTGATGTTGCGAAAAAGGTTGACTCGCTCGAAGTAAAAATTCAAGCGGATGCGACAGAAACTGAACGCCAAGTAAGTAGACTCGATGCTTCAATAGTAGAAACGCGATGAAACATAGATTCTAATAAAGAAAGTGTATTGCAAGCACTTAATGATGAGATCTTAAAAGTACGACAGGAAGTACGCAGGAGATCCGCTCCTAATATTCTAGTACAGGGACCTCTCGATGAAAAGAATCGTGTATATTTTACAGGGGAAAATAATGAAAACCCTATTGAATTTTTGTTAGCCTGTGAAAATGAAATGGCGAGGGTAGGTTCGAGACTCGAAGATCTAGATAAAATACAATGGGTAGTAAACGCGATGCGTGATTCGGCGCGTAAATGGTATAATATTGTAGCGATAAAGTGACCACATACGCGGAATTCAAACAGAAATTCGAAAGCCGGTATTGGAATTCTCACACTCAAAGACTGTTACGGAATGAATTAGAAAATGGACGTTATGACCGAAAATTACGTATAACGCCTGAAAATTATATCATCCAGCAGGTCGAGCGCGCAAATGGTATAATATTGTAGGCGACAAAGTGACCACATACGCGGAATTCAAACAGAAATTCGAAAGTTATCACCGAAAATTAGGTATAACGCCTGAAAATTATATCATCCAGCAGGTCGAGCGCGCAAAGCATTTAACCCCAGCATTTTCAGAGATCGACTATGTCACTAAACTAGCCTATCATTTCAACCACAATATACGGGTAGCTGTGTTTACGCAAGGTATACGCACGGTAGACGAGTTGCTCATTTTAGTATCGCAAAGCGAGACAGTTTTTGATTTGGTCGGTTGGCGTTATAACCCAGATTTTCGCCGAAATAACGACGGTCAAAATACACGGGTGCAATACCATCCTCAATCTGATCAGAGACCAAGTACAAGTTCTACTCCACCCCAGACATCGTTAAAACCCCCAGATAAGACCTTTGAATACAAAGGTAAGCCAAATGTCGGCAGACCGAAAGGGCAATATAAGGGCAACGATGGGACGCAGACGAGAACTATACAGACAATCGAAATAGTGAAAAGCGATACAACTGCGCAAGACAGCGATACGCAAAGCATTAAGGACACCAGTGAAAAGAAAAAAACCGTAAATTTCCAAAAAAACTTGGAAACGGGCGCCTCCAGGGGGGATGCGCCATAAATCATGCAAAATTATTGAAAGCTAAAATAGGTAGAAATAAAAAAAATACTAGGTTTAAGAAAGGTGATTTTTGTCCAGACATTTGTGTGCCGGTTAATAAGGTATTCCAACCGGAAAGTACAGAACCATTGTTTGAGGTGAATACAATACAACAAAGCACTCCGACAATTGTATGTCCGGTAGAACAGGAACTTAGCGGTAGCGTTCCCACACAATCAGCCTGGGAAGACGTCGTTGTAATATCCGGTGACGCCGAAGGACTTAACGAGTGGCTAGAGGAATATTGTAGAACCACCCATAAAAACGGTTACGAAATATTGGACGCACTTTGAAAATAAATAATATTTAGAGTTAATAATAAATTAAATAATAATAATTAGTATTAAAATAAATTAAATGTGTATTATATAATATTAATAATAATTGTAAATAAGTTGTGTATGAATCATAGTTAGGTAGTAGCGCGGTAACTAACAAGCGTACACGCGTGAATAAAGCAAGGCGAAGCGAACCGCAACGGCTGGAAATTGTTATGTAACGCGGTGTAGCGCCCAGCTGTTAGAAAGTAGGTCAAGTAATTATCGTCGCGAGTTCTTTGATATCACTTTGTAAACAAAGTCAGCACATTGCTGGAGCGCGTGCGTGTCAGCTGTCGGCTACAGCTTATCTTACATTCTTAAACGCTGCAATTAACTACTAGCCGTACTACAAACATTTACTACACAATGATTTCAGTTATATTATTATTAATAGTGTTCAATTAGAATTAAGTTATATATGTAAAGAACATTGACACTAATGTATGTTTCCATAGATAATTAATACAATGTATAGTAGCTAGCATAATCAATTCAATGTACATTTAGAATAATTGAGAAAAAAAAATAATAATTGTATATACTACACTCATTTTTTTTTAAAGCGGGTGGAGGAGTATATAACAGGACCAAATATCATTAATTTGGAGTTATATGTTAAGAGTATACTATCTTGATGTTTAAATAAATTTTAATAGTCGAAACTCCACTCATATGTTGTAGCGATCATAATAATGCATTGTAAAAGACGCACACGTGGTTGTTACATAATCAACTCACTGTGTAACGCATACGACCACACCTAAACTTTCAATTATTAATATTTCGGAAACCAGTAAATTCAGGCGAAATCCATTATAGCCAAAATGTTTGCCGAAATATTAATAATAGGGTGTGCGAATTTTATGCAATATAATTAAATAATAATGGAGTTAATTAATTTTATGTTAATAACTTCTGTAATAATTGAGCTACATAAAAGAGCTTTTAATATGTTATAGCTATAAGAATTTACAACAAATTGTATATTTTGGAATTAGCAAAACTTGGGTTTGCAACCAAGATAATTGCAATATAAAAGTGCCACAGGAAATCCGGAACGACAATTCAGTTCCGTTGTGTTGAGAATATAAATAATAATATAAATTTTCCGTCTGTGGGAAACTAATTTCGTTCTCACGGACTAAGGTGATTCAAATTTTGAGAGTAGGGAGAGTGTGTCAGCCAATCAAATCATTTGAAGAAATCCGAACCAGCGCGGAGTTTTGGGGCTGATCAAACACTCTACTGCCAGTATTCAAGAAGAACAGACGTATATCTTCGATCGTCTCAAAACCATAGATTTGTGAAGACTCATCAGAAGAGTCTACGTGGTCAACACGCATAGTTACGATCATCATAAAACAGATCAACTGTAACGACTCGTAATTAGGGCGTCCAGTCAAGATACTCTTCATTTCAACAAACAAGCTTATTGTGCACTACACTAGCTGTGGGCATAAGCACGCAAGAGATCTACAAGACTACAAGACATTTCTTCAAGAATACGACAGATAGGCCGTCTAAACTATTGCGAATCAGCTGACGAGCAGAACTACAACTCGAAACGACGCACACACACGCTGTCGTGGAACGTGAATCGACGAGGGACGTGAGGCAGTTCTTGCAGAAAGCCACAGACGTAAAAACTTCAACAAATCGCAGGAGAGCAGAGTTTTGCTGATTTCCGAGCTCACCGCCGAAACCCAGGACGCTCAAGTAGATCACTATCTCTAGCCGATTGGACAAGGACAGCGAGGGACATCTGGAGCACCTCTACGATCCACTTCAGTATCAGGAAGTCAAAATCAAATTATCTATTTTTCAACTGTTAAATTTTCTTTCTTTTTCAATTAAAATCATTGTAAGTTAAATCATTCAGGTGCCACAAATCAAAGACTCTAGTTAAATAAGAATTATTCATGTGTGATAATCTGTATAGCCAGTATAAGTAATTAATAAGCTTTAGTTAAGAATTAAAAGTAGATAAACAAAAAGCGCTATACAAACCTTAACAAAGAATTAAATAATTTGCTCATACTGCAGTATACGTGAGTTAAATCACTAGTAAATAAAGGGACGTGAACTAGATTGTCACGCCTAGTTTATTTTGGAATATATTCAATTAACTTTAGAGTTTTTATTTCATTTGAATCAAATTTTAAAGACATTGAAATTAAATTAAATTAAAGTAAATTAATTAATTAAATTTTCAGTTAAATTAACTCTTTCAAAATAACGAGCTCAACTTCTGAAAATTATCAACCATTTAGAAAACATTATTCAAGATCTATTTATTGTTTAGTTCGTAAGAATATTTGATCATATAAGCATTTCATTCTTGTGAGTCATTAGAGTAATAAACACCGTTTTATTACCCCATATTGTATTTTTTTATTGCTGTACTACGGAGCCTACCAACCTCACAAAACTCTTCACTTTTAAAATAACTTATTTAGTGTGCTGTTGTCATATATTTGAGTTTAAATACTTGCGAAATCAAATCCAAAATCCACACGCCCTAGTCGGAAGAAAACCCCAAGATCGGACAGCAGGTAGGTGCTCATACATTCACACAACACAACAACACGCATTAAGTATAGAGGTACATATGTCGCCCTGCACGTGGGGCCACGAAATTCAATAAATTTCGATTTAAATTCACGTTCCGAATAAGACATTATGTAGTAGAGTTACAAATGGCTTGCCCGGAACGTGGGGCACGACGAAATTAAATTACATTAAATTTAAATGTAATTTACGTTAAAACAAATTTGCTGTTTTAACGTTTAAAACAGCTGGCGTCCAACTGAACAATCCCCAAAGAAAAGTTTTGTGATTGGTAGTGGTACAGCAGTCAAGTGTATTTGAAATTATTGTGTATTTGAAATTGTTGTGTAAAAATGGATATGGAAAAAATACTTAAACAAATGCAGCAAATGAACGCGGAAATGACCGCTAATATCAACGCGAAATTTGAGAAAACAAACGCTGAATTAACTGCTAATATGAACGCGAAGTTTGAACAAATAACAGCCAATGCTGAAATGAATAACGCAGAATTAACGGCCAAAATGGACGCGCAAAAAGTCAGTTTAACCGAAGCATTAGAAAATAGTAAAGCAGACATAAATGCCGAGATTAAACAAACTAATAAAGAATTAACTGTTAAAGTCACCGAAATCGCAGAAAGCAATAAAGAAATTAAAGAAAGTAATAAAGAGTTAACCGCTAAAGTTACGGAAATCGGAGAAAAAGTATATAGGGTTGAAACGAAAATAAACGAACGGTTTAAGGTTTTTGAGACCACCATGCAAAAATCGTTTATCGAACAAGTTACGCGTATGGAAGGCCGGTACAAAGAACACATCAGTAGGTGTGAAAAACAGACCGCTGATGTTGCGAAAAAGGTTGACTCGCTCGAAGTAAAAATTCAAGCGGATGCGACAGAAACTGAACGCCAAGTAAGTAGACTCGATGCTTCAATAGTAGAAACGCGATGAAACATAGATTCTAATAAAGAAAGTGTATTGCAAGCACTTAATGATGAGATCTTAAAAGTACGACAGGAAGTACGCAGGAGATCCGCTCCTAATATTCTAGTACAGGGACCTCTCGATGAAAAGAATCGTGTATATTTTACAGGGGAAAATAATGAAAACCCTATTGAATTTTTGTTAGCCTGTGAAAATGAAATGGCGAGGGTAGGTTCGAGACTCGAAGATCTAGATAAAATACAATGGGTAGTAAACGCGATGCGTGATTCGGCGCGTAAATGGTATAATATTGTAGCGATAAAGTGACCACATACGCGGAATTCAAACAGAAATTCGAAAGCCGGTATTGGAATTCTCACACTCAAAGACTGTTACGGAATGAATTAGAAAATGGACGTTATGACCGAAAATTACGTATAACGCCTGAAAATTATATCATCCAGCAGGTCGAGCGCGCAAATGGTATAATATTGTAGGCGACAAAGTGACCACATACGCGGAATTCAAACAGAAATTCGAAAGTTATCACCGAAAATTAGGTATAACGCCTGAAAATTATATCATCCAGCAGGTCGAGCGCGCAAAGCATTTAACCCCAGCATTTTCAGAGATCGACATTGTCACTAAACTAGCCTATCATTTCAACCACAATATACGGGTAGCTGTGTTTACGCAAGGTATACGCACGGTAGACGAGTTGCTCATTTTAGTATCGCAAAGCGAGACAGTTTTTGATTTGGTCGGTTGGCGTTATAACCCAGATTTTCGCCGAAATAACGACGGTCAAAATACACGGGTGCAATACCATCCTCAATCTGATCAGAGACCAAGTACAAGTTCTACTCCACCCCAGACATCGTTAAAACCCCCAGATAAGACCTTTGAATACAAAGGTAAGCCAAATGTCGGCAGACCGAAAGGGCAATATAAGGGCAACGATGGGACGCAGACGAGAACTATACAGACAATCGAAATAGTGAAAAGCGATACAACTGCGCAAGACAGCGATACGCAAAGCATTAAGGACACCAGTGAAAAGAAAAAAACCGTAAATTTCCAAAAAAACTTGGAAACGGGCGCCTCCAGGGGGGATGCGCCATAAATCATGCAAAATTATTGAAAGCTAAAATAGGTAGAAATAAAAAAAATACTAGGTTTAAGAAAGGTGATTTTTGTCCAGACATTTGTGTGCCGGTTAATAAGGTATTCCAACCGGAAAGTACAGAACCATTGTTTGAGGTGAATACAATACAACAAAGCACTCCGACAATTGTATGTCCGGTAGAACAGGAACTTAGCGGTAGCGTTCCCACACAATCAGCCTGGGAAGACGTCGTTGTAATATCCGGTGACGCCGAAGGACTTAACGAGTGGCTAGAGGAATATTGTAGAACCACCCATAAAAACGGTTACGAAATATTGGACGCACTTTGAAAATAAATAATATTTAGAGTTAATAATAAATTAAATAATAATAATTAGTATTAAAATAAATTAAATGTGTATTATATAATATTAATAATAATTGTAAATAAGTTGTGTATGAATCATAGTTAGGTAGTAGCGCGGTAACTAACAAGCGTACACGCGTGAATAAAGCAAGGCGAAGCGAACCGCAACGGCTGGAAATTGTTATGTAACGCGGTGTAGCGCCCAGCTGTTAGAAAGTAGGTCAAGTAATTATCGTCGCGAGTTCTTTGATATCACTTTGTAAACAAAGTCAGCACATTGCTGGAGCGCGTGCGTGTCAGCTGTCGGCTACAGCTTATCTTACATTCTTAAACGCTGCAATTAACTACTAGCCGTACTACAAACATTTACTACACAATGATTTCAGTTATATTATTATTAATAGTGTTCAATTAGAATTAAGTTATATATGTAAAGAACATTGACACTAATGTATGTTTCCATAGATAATTAATACAATGTATAGTAGCTAGCATAATCAATTCAATGTACATTTAGAATAATTGAGAAAAAAAAATAATAATTGTATATACTACACTCATTTTTTTTTAAAGCGGGTGGAGGAGTATATAACAGGACCAAATATCATTAATTTGGAGTTATATGTTAAGAGTATACTATCTTGATGTTTAAATAAATTTTAATAGTCGAAACTCCACTCATATGTTGTAGCGATCATAATAATGCATTGTAAAAGACGCACACGTGGTTGTTACATAATCAACTCACTGTGTAACGCATACGACCACACCTAAACTTTCAATTATTAATATTTCGGAAACCAGTAAATTCAGGCGAAATCCATTATAGCCAAAATGTTTGCCGAAATATTAATAATAGGGTGTGCGAATTTTATGCAATATAATTAAATAATAATGGAGTTAATTAATTTTATGTTAATAACTTCTGTAATAATTGAGCTACATAAAAGAGCTTTTAATATGTTATAGCTATAAGAATTTACAACAAATTGTATATTTTGGAATTAGCAAAACTTGGGTTTGCAACCAAGATAATTGCAATATAAAAGTGCCACAGGAAATCCGGAACGACAATTCAGTTCCGTTGTGTTGAGAATATAAATAATAATATAAATTTTCCGTCTGTGGGAAACTAATTTCGTTCTCACGGACTAAGGTGATTCAAATTTTGAGAGTAGGGAGAGTGTGTCAGCCAATCAAATCATTTGAAGAAATCCGAACCAGCGCGGAGTTTTGGGGCTGATCAAACACTCTACTGCCAGTATTCAAGAAGAACAGACGTATATCTTCGATCGTCTCAAAACCATAGATTTGTGAAGACTCATCAGAAGAGTCTACGTGGTCAACACGCATAGTTACGATCATCATAAAACAGATCAACTGTAACGACTCGTAATTAGGGCGTCCAGTCAAGATACTCTTCATTTCAACAAACAAGCTTATTGTGCACTACACTAGCTGTGGGCATAAGCACGCAAGAGATCTACAAGACTACAAGACATTTCTTCAAGAATACGACAGATAGGCCGTCTAAACTATTGCGAATCAGCTGACGAGCAGAACTACAACTCGAAACGACGCACACACACGCTGTCGTGGAACGTGAATCGACGAGGGACGTGAGGCAGTTCTTGCAGAAAGCCACAGACGTAAAAACTTCAACAAATCGCAGGAGAGCAGAGTTTTGCTGATTTCCGAGCTCACCGCCGAAACCCAGGACGCTCAAGTAGATCACTATCTCTAGCCGATTGGACAAGGACAGCGAGGGACATCTGGAGCACCTCTACGATCCACTTCAGTATCAGGAAGTCAAAATCAAATTATCTATTTTTCAACTGTTAAATTTTCTTTCTTTTTCAATTAAAATCATTGTAAGTTAAATCATTCAGGTGCCACAAATCAAAGACTCTAGTTAAATAAGAATTATTCATGTGTGATAATCTGTATAGCCAGTATAAGTAATTAATAAGCTTTAGTTAAGAATTAAAAGTAGATAAACAAAAAGCGCTATACAAACCTTAACAAAGAATTAAATAATTTGCTCATACTGCAGTATACGTGAGTTAAATCACTAGTAAATAAAGGGACGTGAACTAGATTGTCACGCCTAGTTTATTTTGGAATATATTCAATTAACTTTAGAGTTTTTATTTCATTTGAATCAAATTTTAAAGACATTGAAATTAAATTAAATTAAAGTAAATTAATTAATTAAATTTTCAGTTAAATTAACTCTTTCAAAATAACGAGCTCAACTTCTGAAAATTATCAACCATTTAGAAAACATTATTCAAGATCTATTTATTGTTTAGTTCGTAAGAATATTTGATCATATAAGCATTTCATTCTTGTGAGTCATTAGAGTAATAAACACCGTTTTATTACCCCATATTGTATTTTTTTATTGCTGTACTACGGAGCCTACCAACCTCACAAAACTCTTCACTTTTAAAATAACTTATTTAGTGTGCTGTTGTCATATATTTGAGTTTAAATACTTGCGAAATCAAATCCAAAATCCACACGCCCTAGTCGGAAGAAAACCCCAAGATCGGACAGCAGGTAGGTGCTCATACATTCACACAACACAACAACACGCATTAAGTATAGAGGTACATATGTCGCCCTGCACGTGGGGCCACGAAATTCAATAAATTTCGATTTAAATTCACGTTCCGAATAAGACATTATGTAGTAGAGTTACAAATGGCTTGCCCGGAACGTGGGGCACGACGAAATTAAATTACATTAAATTTAAATGTAATTTACGTTAAAACAAATTTGCTGTTTTAACGTTTAAAACAGCTGGCGTCCAACTGAACAATCCCCAAAGAAAAGTTTTGTGATTGGTAGTGGTACAGCAGTCAAGTGTATTTGAAATTATTGTGTATTTGAAATTGTTGTGTAAAAATGGATATGGAAAAAATACTTAAACAAATGCAGCAAATGAACGCGGAAATGACCGCTAATATCAACGCGAAATTTGAGAAAACAAACGCTGAATTAACTGCTAATATGAACGCGAAGTTTGAACAAATAACAGCCAATGCTGAAATGAATAACGCAGAATTAACGGCCAAAATGGACGCGCAAAAAGTCAGTTTAACCGAAGCATTAGAAAATAGTAAAGCAGACATAAATGCCGAGATTAAACAAACTAATAAAGAATTAACTGTTAAAGTCACCGAAATCGCGGAAAGCAATAAAGAAATTAAAGAAAGTAATAAAGAGTTAACCGCTAAAGTTACGGAAATCGGAGAAAAAGTATATACGGTTGAAACGAAAATAAACGAACGGTTTAAGGTTTTTGAGACCACCATGCAAAAATCGTTTATCGAACAAGTTACGCGTATGGAAGGCCGGTACAAAGAACACATCAGTAGGTGTGAAAAAGAGACCGCTGATGTTGCGAAAAAGGTTGACTCGCTCGAAGTAAAAATTCAAGCGGATGCGACAGAAACTGAACGCCAAGTAAGTAGACTCGATGCTTCAATAGTAGAAACGCGATGAAACATAGATTCTAATAAAGAAAGTGTATTGCAAGCACTTAATGATGAGATCTTAAAAGTACGACAGGAAGTACGCAGGAGATCCGCTCCTAATATTCTAGTACAGGGACCTGTCGATGAAAAGAATCGTGTATATTTTACAGGGGAAAATAATGAAAACCCTATTGAATTTTTGTTAGCCTGTGAAAATGAAATGGCGAGGGTAGGTTCGAGACTCGAAGATCTAGATAAAATACAATGGGTAGTAAACGCGATGCGTGATTCGGCGCGTAAATGGTATAATATTGTACGCGATAAAGTGACCACATACGCGGAATTCAAACAGAAATTCGAAAGCCGGTATTGGAATTCTCACACTCAAAGACTGTTACGGAATGAATTAGAAAATGGACGTTATGACCGAAAATTAGGTATAACGCCTGAAAATTATATCATCCAGCAGGTCGAGCGCGCAAAGCATTTAACCCCAGCATTTTCAGAGATCGACATTGTCACTAAACTAGCCTATCATTTCAACCACAATATACGGGTAGCTGTGTTTACGCAAGGTATACGCACGGTAGACGAGTTGCTCATTTTAGTATCGCAAAGCGAGACAGTTTTTGATTTGGGCGGTTGGCGTTATAACCCAGATTTTCCCCGAAATAACGACGGTCAAAATACACGGGTGCAATACCATCCTCAATCTGATCAGAGACCAAGTACGAGTTCTACTCCACCCCAGACATCGTTAAAACCCCCAGATAAGACCTTTGAATACAAAGGTAAGCCAAATGTCGGCAGACCGAAAGGGCAATATAAGGGCAACGATGGGACGCAGATGAGAACTATACAGACAATCGAAATAGTGAAAAGCGATACAACAGCGCAAGACGGCGATACGCAAAGCATTAAGGACCACAGTGAAAAGAAAAAAACCGTAAATTTCCAAAAAACTTGGAAACGGGCGCCTCCAGGGGGGATGCGCCATAAATCATGCAAAATTATTTAAAGCTAAAATAGGTAGAAATAAAAAAAATACTAGGTTTAAGAAAGGTGATTTTTGTCCAGACATTTGTGTGCCGGTTAATAAGGTATTCCAACCGGAAAGTACAGAACCATTGTTTGAGGTGAATACAATACAACAAAGCACTCCGACAATTGTATGTCCGGTAGAACAGGAATTTAGCGGTAGCGTTCCCACACAATCAGCCTGGGAAGACGTCGTTGTAATATCCGGTGACGCCGAAGGACTTAACGAGTGGCTAGAGGAATATTGTAGAACCACCCATAAAAACGGTTACGAAATATTGGACGCACTTTGAAAATAAATAATATTTAGAGTTAGTAATAAATTAAATAATAATAATTAGTATTACAATAAATTAAATGTGTATTATATAATATTAATAATAATTGTAAATAAGTTGTGTATGAATCATAGTTCGGTAGTAGCGCGGTAACTAACAAGCGTACACGCGTGAATAAAGCAAGGCGAAGCGAACCGCAACGGCCGGAAATTGTTATGTAACGCGGTGTAGCGCCCAGCTGTTAGAAAGTAGGTCAAGTAATTAACGTCGCGCGTTCTTTGATATCACTTTGTAAACAAAGTCAGCACATTGCTGGAGCGCGTGCGTGTCAGCTGTCGGCTACCGCTTATCTTACATTCGTAAACGCTGCAATTAACTATTAGCCGTACTACAAACATTTACTACACAATGATTTCAGGTATATTATTTTTAATAGTGTTCAATTAGAATTAAGTTATATATGTAAAGAACATTGACACTAATGTATGTTTCCATAGATAATTAATACAATGTATAGTAGCAAGCATAATCAATTCAATATACATTTAGAATAATTGAAAAAAAAATATAATAATTGTATATACTACACTCATTTTTTTTTAAAGCGGGTGGAGGAGTATATAACAGGACCAAATATCATTAATTTGTAGTTATATGTTAAGAGTATACTATCTTGATGTTTAAATAAATTTTAATAGAAGAAACTCCACTCATATGTTGTAGCGATCATAATAATGCATTGTAAAAGACGCACACGTGGTTGTTACATAATCAACTCACTGTGTAACGCATACGACCACACCTAAACTTTCAATTATTAATATTTCGGAAACCAGTAAATTCAGGCGAAATCCATTATAGCCAAAATGTTTGCCGAAATATTAATAATAGGGTGTGCGAATTTTATGCAATATAATTAAATAATAATGGAGTTAATTAATTTTATGTTAATAACTTCTGTAATAATTGAGCTACATAAAAGAGCTTTTAATATGTTATAGCTATAAGAATTTACAACAAATTGTATATTTTGGAATTAGCAAAACTTGGGTTTGCAACCAAGATAATTGCAATATAAAAGTGCCACAGGAAATCCGGAACGACAATTCAGTTCCGTTGTGTTAAGAATATAAATAATAATATAAATTCTCAGTCTGTGGGAAACTAATTTCGTTCTCACGGACTAAGGTGATTCAAATTTTGAGAGTAGGGAGAGTGTGTCAGCCAATCAAATCATTTGAAGAAATCCGAACCAGCGCGGAGTTTTGGGGCTGATCAAACACTCTACTGTCAGTATTCAAGAAGAACAGACGTATATCTTCGATCGTCTCAAAACCATAGATTTGTGAAGACTCATCAGAAGACTCTACGTGGTCAACACGCATAATTACGATCATCATAAAACAGATCAACTGTAACGACTCGTAATTAGGGCGTCCAGTCAAGATACTCTTCATTTCAACAAACAAGCTTATTGTGCACTACACTAGCTGTGGGCATAAGCACGCAAGAGATCTACAAGACTACAAGACATTACTTCAAGAATACGACAGATAGGCCGTCTAAACCATTGGGAATCAGCTGACGAGCAGAACTACAACTCGAAACGACGCACACACACGCTGACGTGGAACGTGAATCGACGAGGGACGTGAGGCAGTTCTTGCAGAAAGCCACAGACGTAAAAACTTCAACAAATCGCAGGAGAGCAGAGTGTTGCTGATTTCCGATCTCACCGCCGAAACCCAGGACGCTCAAGTAGATCACTATCTCTAGCCGATTGGACAAGGACAGCGAGGGACGTCTGGAGCATCTCTACGATCCACTTCAGTATCAGGAAAGTCAAAATCAATTTATCTATTTTTCAACTGTTAAATTTTCTTTCTTTTTCAATTAAAATCATTGTAAGTTAAATCATTCAGGTGCCACAAATCAAAGACTCTATTTAAATAAGAATTATTCATGTGTGATAATCTGTATAGCCAGTATAAGTAATTAATAAGCTTTAGTTAAGAATTAAAAGTAGATAAACAAAAAGCGCTATACAAATCTTAACAAAGAATTAAATATTTTCCTCATACTGCAGTATACGTGAGTTAAATCACTAGTAAATAAAGGGACGTGAACTAGATTGTCACGCCTAGTTTATTTTGGAATATATTCAATTAACTTTAGAGTTTTTATTTCATTTGAATCAAATTTTAAAGACATTGAAATTAAATTAAATTAAAGTAAATTAATTAATTAAATTTTCAGTTAAATTAACTCTTTCAAAATAACGAGCTCAACTTCTGAAAATTATCAACCATTTAGAAAACATTATTCAAGATCTATTTATTGTTTAGTTCGTAAGAATATTTGATCATATAAGCATTTCATTGTGAGTCATTAGAGTAATAAACACCGTTTTATTACCCCATATTGTATTTTTTTATTGCTGTACTACGGAGCCTACCAACCTCACAAAACTCTTCACTTTTAAAATAACTTATTTAGTGTGCTGTTGTCATATATTTGAGTTTAAATACTTGCGAAATCAAATCCAAAATCCACACGCCCTAGTCGGAAGAAAACCGCAAGATCGGACAGCAGGTAGGTGCTCATACATTCACACAACACAACAACACGCATTAAGTTTAGAGTTACATATGTCGCCCTGCACGTGGGGCCACGAAAAACAATAAATTTCGATTTAAATTCACGTTCCGAATAAGACATTAAGTAGTAGAGTTACAAATGGCTTGCCCGGAACGTGGGGCACGACGAAATTAAATTACATTAAATTTAAATGTAATTTACGTTAAAACAAATTTGCTGTTTTAACGTTTAAAACAGCTGGCGTCCAACTGAACAATCCCCAAAGAAAAGTTTTGTGATTGGTAGTGGTACAGCAGTCAAGTGTATTTGAAATTATTGTGTATTTGAAATTGTTGTGTAAAAATGGATATGGAAAAAATACTTAAACAAATGCAGCAAATGAACGCGGAAATGACCGCTAATATCAACGCGAAATTTGAGAAAACAAACGCTGAATTAACTGCTAATATGAACGCGAAGTTTGAACAAATAACAGCCAATGCTGAAATGAATAACGCAGAATTAACGGCCAAAATGGACGCGCAAAAAGTCAGTTTAACCGAAGCATTAGAAAATAGTAAAGCAGACATAAATGCCGAGATTAAACAAACTAATAAAGAATTAACTGTTAAAGTCACCGAAATCGCGGAAAGCAATAAAGAAATTAAAGAAAGTAATAAACAGTTAACCGCTAAAGTTACGGAAATCGGAGAAAAAGTATATACGGTTGAAACGAAAATAAACGAACGGTTTAAGGTTTTTGAGACCACCATGCAAAAATCGTTTATCGAACAAGTTACGCGTATGGAAGGCCGGTACAAAGAACACATCAGTAGGTGTGAAAAACAGACCGCTGATGTTGCGAAAAAGGTTGACTCGCTCGAAGTAAAAATTCAAGCGGATGCGACAGAAACTGAACGCCAAGTAAGTAGACTCGATGCTTCAATAGTAGAAACGCGATGAAACATAGATTCTAATAAAGAAAGTGTATTGCAAGCACTTAATGATGAGATCTTAAAAGTACGACAGGAAGTACGCAGGAGATCCGCTCCTAATATTCTAGTACAGGGACCTGTCGATGAAAAGAATCGTGTATATTTTACAGGGGAAAATAATGAAAACCCTATTGAATTTTTGTTAGCCTGTGAAAATGAAATGGCGAGGGTAGGTTCGAGACTCGAAGATCTAGATAAAATACAATGGGTAGTAAACGCGATGCGTGATTCGGCGCGTAAATGGTATAATATTGTACGCGATAAAGTGACCACATACGCGGAATTCAAACAGAAATTCGAAAGCCGGTATTGGAATTCTCACGCTCAAAGACTGTTACGGAATGAATTAGAAAATGGACGTTATGACCGAAAATTAGGTATAACGCCTGAAAATTATATCATCCAGCAGGTCGAGCGCGCAAATGGTATAATATTGTAGGCGACAAAGTGACCACATACGCGGAATTCAAACAGAAATTCGAAAGTTATCACCGAAAATTAGGTATAACGCCTGAAAATTATATCATCCAGCAGGTCGAGCGCGCAAAGCATTTAACCCCAGCATTTTCAGAGATCGACATTGTCACTAAACTAGCCTATCATTTCAACCACAATATACGGGTAGCTGTGTTTACGCAAGGTATACGCACGGTAGACGAGTTGCTCATTTTAGTATCGCAAAGCGAGACAGTTTTTGATTTGGGCGGTTGGCGTTATAACCCAGATTTTCGCCGAAATAACGACGGTCAAAATACACGGGTGCAATACCATCCTCAATCTGATCAGAGACCAAGTACAAGTTCTACTCCACCCCAGACATCGTTAAAACCCCCAGATAAGACCTTTGAATACAAAGGTAATCCAAATGTCGGCAGACCGAAAGGGCAATATAAGGGCAACGATGGGACGCAGATGAGAACTATACAGACAATCGAAATAGTGAAAAGCGATACAACTGCGCAAGACGGCGATACGCAAAGCATTAAGGACCACAGTGAAAAGAAAAAAAACCGTAAATTTCCAAAAAACTTGGAAACGGGCGCCTCCAGGGGGGATGCGCCATAAATCATGCAAAATTATTTAAAGCTAAAATAGGTAGAAATAAAAAAAATACTAGGTTTAAGAAAGGTGATTTTTGTCCAGACATTTGTGTGCCGGTTAATAAGGTATTCCAACCGGAAAGTACAGAACCATTGTTTGAGGTGAATACAATACAACAAAGCACTCCGACAATTGTATGTCCGGTAGAACAGGAACTTAGCGGTAGCGTTCCCACACAATCAGCCTGGGAAGACGTCGTTGTAATATCCGGTGACGCCGAAGGACTTAACGAGTGGCTAGAGGAATATTGTAGAACCACCCATAAAAACGGTTACGAAATATTGGACGCACTTTGAAAATAAATAATATTTAGAGTTAGTAATAAATTAAATAATAATAATTAGTATTAAAATAAATTAAATGTGTATTATATAATATTAATAATAATTGTAAATAAGTTGTGTATGAATCATAGTTCGGTAGTAGCGCGGTAACTAACAAGCGTACACGCGTGAATAAAGCAAGGCGAAGCGAACCGGAACGGCCGGAAATTGTTATGTAACGCGGTGTAGCGCCCAGCTGTTAAAAAGTAGGTCAAGTAATTAACGTCGCGCGTTCTTTGATATCACTTTGTAAACAAAGTCAGCACATTGCTGGAGCGCGTGCGTGTCAGCTGTCGGCTACCGCTTATCTTACATTCGTAAACGCTGCAATTAACTATTAGCCGTACTACAAACATTTACTACACAATGATTTCAGGTATATTATTTTTAATAGTGTTCAATTAGAATTAAGTTATATATGTAAAGAACATTGACACTAATGTATGTTTCCATAGATAATTAATACAATGTATAGTAGCAAGCATAATCAATTCAATATACATTTAGAATAATTGAAAAAAAAATATAATAATTGTATATACTACACTCATTTTTTTTTAAAGCGGGTGGAGGAGTATATAACAGGACCAAATATCATTAATTTGTAGTTATATGTTAAGAGTATACTGTCTTGATGTTTAAATAAATTTTAATAGAAGAAACTCCACTCATATGTTGTAGCGATCATAATAATGCATTGTAAAAGACGCACACGTGGTTGTTACATAATCAACTCACTGTGTAACGCATACGACCACACCTAAACTTTCAATTATTAATATTTCGGAAACCAGTAAATTCAGGCGAAATCCATTATAGCCAAAATGTTTGCCGAAATATTAATAATAGGGTGTGCGAATTTTATGCAATATAATTAAATAATAATGGAGTTAATTAATTTTATGTTAATAACTTCTGTAATAATTGAGCTACATAAAAGAGCTTTTAATATGTTATAGCTATAAGAATTTACAACAAATTGTATATTTTGGAATTAGCAAAACTTGGGTTTGCAACCAAGATAATTGCAATATAAAAGTGCCACAGGAAATCCGGAACGACAATTCAGTTCCGTTGTGTTAAGAATATAAATAATAATATAAATTCTCAGTCTGTGGGAAACTAATTTCGTTCTCACGGACTAAGGTGATTCAAATTTTGAGAGTAGGGAGAGTGTGTCAGCCAATCAAATCATTTGAAGAAATCCGAACCAGCGCGGAGTTTTGGGGCTGATCAAACACTCTACTGTCAGTATTCAAGAAGAACAGACGTATATCTTCGATCGTCTCAAAACCATAGATTTGTGAAGACTCATCAGAAGACTCTACGTGGTCAACACGCATAATTACGATCATCATAAAACAGATCAACTGTAACGACTCGTAATTAGGGCGTCCAGTCAAGATACTCTTCATTTCAACAAACAAGCTTATTGTGCACTACACTAGCTGTGGGCATAAGCACGCAAGAGATCTACAAGACTACAAGACATTACTTCAAGAATACGACAGATAGGCCGTCTAAACCATTGGGAATCAGCTGACGAGCAGAACTACAACTCGAAACGACGCACACACAGGCTGACGTGGAACGTGAATCGACGAGGGACGTGAGGCAGTTCTTGCAGAAAGCCACAGACGTAAAAACTTCAACAAATCGCAGGAGAGCAGAGTGTTGCTGATTTCCGAGCTCACCGCCGAAACCCAGGACGCTCAAGTAGATCACTATCTCTAGCCGATTGGACAAGGAGAGCGAGGGACGTCTGGAGCATCTCTACGATCCACTTCAGTATCAGGAAAGTCAAAATCAATTTATCTATTTTTCAACTGTTAAATTTTCTTTCTTTTTCAATTAAAATCATTGTAAGTTAAATCATTCAGGTGCCACAAATCAAAGACTCTATTTAAATAAGAATTATTCATGTGTGATAATCTGTATAGCCAGTATAAGTAATTAATAAGCTTTAGTTAAGAATTAAAAGTAGATAAACAAAAAGCGCTATACAAATCTTAACAAAGAATTAAATGTTTTCCTCATACTGCAGTATACGTGAGTTAAATCACTAGTAAATAAAGGGACGTGAACTAGATTGTCACGCCTAGCTTATTTTGGAATATATTCAATTAACTTTAGAGTTTTTATTTCATTTGAATCAAATTTTAAAGACATTGAAATTAAATTAAATTAAAGTAAATTAATTAATTAAATTTTCAGTTAAATTAACTCTTTCAAAATAACGAGCTCAACTTCTGAAAATTATCAACCATTTAGAAAACATTATTCAAGATCTATTTATTGTTTAGTTCGTAAGAATATTTGATCATATAAGCATTTCATTCTTGTGAGTCATTAGAGTAATAAACACCGTTTTATTACCCCATATTGTATTTTTTTATTGCTGTACTACGGAGCCTACCAACCTCACAAAACTCTTCACTTTTAAAATAACTTATTTAGTGTGCTGTTGTCATATATTTGAGTTTAAATACTTGCGAAATCAAATCCAAAATCCACACGCCCTAGTCGGAAGAAAACCCCAAGATCGGACAGCAGGTAGGTGCTCATACATTCACACAACACAACAACACGCATTAAGTTTAGAGTTACATATGTCGCCCTGCACGTGGGGCCACGAAATTCAATAAATTTCGATTTAAATTCACGTTCCGAATAAGACATTAAGTAGTAGAGTTACAAATGGCTTGCCCGGAACGTGGGGCACGACGAAATTAAATTACATTAAATTTAAATGTAATTTACGTTAAAACAAATTTGCTGTTTTAACGTTTAAAACAGCTGGCGTCCAACTGAACAATCCCCAAAGAAAAGTTTTGTGATTGGTAGTGGTACAGCAGTCAAGTGTATTTGAAATTATTGTGTATTTGAAATTGTTGTGTAAAAATGGATATGGAAAAAATACTTAAACAAATGCAGCAAATGAACGCGGAAATGACCGCTAATATCAACGCGAAATTTGAGAAAACAAACGCTGAATTAACTGCTAATATGAACGCGAAGTTTGAACAAATAACAGCCAATGCTGAAATGAATAACGCAGAATTAACGGCCAAAATGGACGCGCAAAAAGTCAGTTTAACCGAAGCATTAGAAAATAGTAAAGCAGACATAAATGCCGAGATTAAACAAACTAATAAAGAATTAACTGTTAAAGTCACCGAAATCGCGGAAAGCAATAAAGAAATTAAAGAAAGTAATAAAGAGTTAACCGCTAAAGTTACGGAAATCGGAGAAAAAGTATATACGGTTGAAACGAAAATAAACGAACGGTTTAAGGTTTTTGAGACCACCATGCAAAAATCGTTTATCGAACAAGTTACGCGTATGGAAGGCCGGTACAAAGAACACATCAGTAGGTGTGAAAAACAGACCGCTGATGTTGCGAAAAAGGTTGACTCGCTCGAAGTAAAAATTCAAGCGGATGCGACAGAAACTGAACGCCAAGTAAGTAGACTCGATGCTTCAATAGTAGAAACGCGATGAAACATAGATTCTAATAAAGAAAGTGTATTGCAAGCACTTAATGATGAGATCTTAAAAGTACGACAGGAAGTACGCAGGAGATCCGCTCCTAATATTCTAGTACAGGGACCTGTCGATGAAAAGAATCGTGTATATTTTACAGGGGAAAATAATGAAAACCCTATTGAATTTTTGTTAGCCTGTGAAAATGAAATGGCGAGGGTAGGTTCGAGACTCGAAGATCTAGATAAAATACAATGGGTAGTAAACGCGATGCGTGATTCGGCGCGTAAATGGTATAATATTGTACGCGATAAAGTGACCACATACGCGGAATTCAAACAGAAATTCGAAAGCCGGTATTGGAATTCTCACGCTCAAAGACTGTTACGGAATGAATTAGAAAATGGACGTTATGACCGAAAATTAGGTATAACGCCTGAAAATTATATCATCCAGCAGGTCGAGCGCGCAAATGGTATAATATTGTAGGCGACAAAGTGACCACATACGCGGAATTCAAACAGAAATTCGAAAGTTATCACCGAAAATTAGGTATAACGCCTGAAAATTATATCATCCAGCTGGTCGAGCGCGCAAAGCATTAAACCCCAGCACTTTCAGAGATCGACATTGTCACTAAACTAGCCTATCATTTCAACCACAATATACGGGTAGCTGTGTTTACGCAAGGTATACGCACGGTAGACGAGTTGCTCATTTTAGTATCGCAAAGCGAGACAGTTTTTGATTTGGGCGGTTGGCGTTATAACCCAGATTTTCGCCGAAATAACGACGGTCAAAATACACGGGTGCAATACCATCCTCAATCTGATCAGAGACCAAGTACAAGTTCTACTCCACCCCAGACATCGTTAAAACCCCCAGATAAGACCTTTGAATACAAAGGTAATCCAAATGTCGGCAGACCGAAAGGGCAATATAAGGGCAACGATGGGACGCAGATGAGAACTATACAGACAATCGAAATAGTGAAAAGCGATACAACTTCGCAAGACGGCGATACGCAAAGCATTAAGGACACCAGTGAAAAGAAAAGAAACCGTAACTTTCCAAAAAACTTGGAAACGGGCGCCTCCAGGGGGGATGCGCTATAAATCATGCGAAATTATTTAAAGCTAAAATAGGTAGAAATAAAAAAAATACTAGGTTTAAGAAAGGTGATTTTTGTCCAGACATTTGTGTGCCAGTTAATAAGGTATTCCAACCGGAAAGTACAGAACCATTGTTTGAGGTGAATACAATACAACAAAGCACTCCGACAATTGTATGTCCGGTAGAACAGGAACTTAGCCGTAGCGTTCCCACACAATCAGCCTGGGAAGACGTCGTTGTAATATCCGGTGACGCCGAAGGACTTAACGAGTGGCTAGAGGAATATTGTAGAACCACCCATAAAAACGGTTACGAAATATTGGACGCACTTTGAAAATAAATAATATTTAGAGTTAATAATAAATTAAATAATAATAATTAGTATTAAAATAAATTAAATGTGTATTATATAATATTAATAATAATTGTAAATAAGTTGTGTATGAATCATAGTTCGGTAGTAGCGCGGTAACTAACAAGCGTACACGCGTGAATAAAGCAAGGCGAAGCGAATCGCAACGGCCGGAAATTGTTATGTAACGCGGTGTAGCCCAGCTGTTAGAAAGTAGGTCAAGTAATTAACATCGCGCGTTATTTGATATCACTTTGTAAACAATGTCTGCACATTCCTCGAGCGCGTGCGCGTCAGCTGTCGGCTACCGCTTATCTTACATTCTTAAACGCTGCAATTAACTACTAGCCGTACTACAAACATTTACTACACAATGATTTCAGGTATATTATTATTAATAGTGTTCAATTAGAATTAAGTTATATATGTAAAGAACATTGACACTAATGTATGTTTCCATAGATAATTAATACAATGTATAGTAGCAAGCATAATCAATTCAATGTACATTTAGAATAATTGAATAAAAAAATAATAATTGTATATACTACACTCATTTTTTTTTAAAGCGGATGGAGGAGTATATAACAGGACCAAATATCATTAATTTGGAGTTATATGTTAAGAGTATACTATCTTGATTTTTAAATAAATTTTAATAGAAGAAACTCCACTCATATGTTGTAGCGATCATAATAATGCATTGTAAAAGACGCACACGTGGTTGTTACATAATCAACTCACTGTGTAACGCATACGACCACACCTAAACTTTCAATTATTAATATTTCGGAAACCAGTAAATTCAGGCGAAATCCATTATAGCCAAAATGTTTGCCGAAATATTAATAATAGGGTGTGCGAATTTTATGCAATATAATTAAATAATAATGGAGTTAATTAATTTTATGTTAATAACTTCTGTAATAATTGAGCTACATAAAAGAGCTTTTAATATGTTATAGCTATAAGAATTTACAACAAATTGTATATTTTGGAATTAGCAAAACTTGGGTTTGCAACCAAGATAATTGCAATATAAAAGTGCCACAGGAAATCCGGAACGACAATTCAGTTCCGTTGTGTTAAGAATATAAATAATAATATAAATTCTCCGTCTGTGGGAAACTAATTTCGTTCTCACGGACTAAGGTGATTCAAATTTTGAGAGTAGGGAGAGTGTGTCAGCCAATCAAATCATTTGAAGAAATCCGAACCAGCGCGGAGTTTTGGGGCTGATCAAACACTCTACTGCCAGTATTCAAGAAGAACAGACGTATATCTTCGATCGTCCCAAAACCATAGATTTGTGAAGACTCATCAGAAGACTCTACGTGGTCAACACGCATAATTACGATCATCATAAAACAGATCAACTGTAACGACTCGTAATTAGGGCGTCCAGTCAAGATACTCTTCATTTCAACAAACAAGCTTATTGTGCACTACACTTAGTTGTGGGCATAAGCACGCAAGAGATCTACAAGACTACAAGACATTTCTTCAAGAATACGACAGATAGGCCGTCTAAACCATTGGGAATCAGCTGACGAGCAGAACTACAACTCGAAACGACGCACACACACGCTGACGTGGAACGTGAATCGACGAGGGACGTTAGGCAGTTCTTGCAGAAAGCCACAGACGTAAAAACTTCAACAAATCGCAGGAGAGCAGAGTGTTGCTGATTTCCGAGCTCACCGCCGAAACCCAGGACGCTCAAGTAGATCACTATCTCTAGCCGATTGGACAAGGACAGCGAGGGACGTCTGGAGCATCTCTACGATCCACTTCAGTATCAGAAAAGTCAAAATCAATTTATCTATTTTTCAACTGTTAAATTTTCTTTCTTTTTCAATTAAAATCATTGTAAGTTAAATCATTCATGTGCCACAAATCAAAGACTCTAGTTAAATAAGAATTATTCATGTGTGATAATCTGTATAGCCAGTATAAGTAATTAATAAGCTAAGAATTAAAAGTAGATAAACAAAAAGCGCTATACAAATCTTAACAAAGAATTAAATAATTTGCTCATACTGCTGTATACGTGAGTTAAATCACTAGTAAATAAAGGGACGTGAACTAGATTGTCACGCCTAGTTTATTTTGGAATATATTCAAATAACTTTAGAGTTTTTATTTCATTTGAATCAAATTTTAAAGACATTGAAATTAAAGTAAATTAATTAATTAAATTTTCAGTTAAATTAACTCTTTCAAAATAACGAGCTCAACTTCTGAAAATTATCAACCATTTAGAAAACATTATTCAAGATCTATTTATTGTTTAGTTCGTAAGAATATTTGATCATATAAGCATTTCATTCTTGTGGGTCATTAGAGTAATAAACACCGTTTTATTACCCCATATTGTATTTTTTTATTGCTGTACTACGGAGCCTAACAACCTCACAAAACTCTTCACTTTTAAAATAACATATTTAGTGTGCTGTTGTCATATATTTGAGTTTAAATACTTGCGAAATCAAATCCAAAATCCACACGCCCTAGTCGGAAGAAAACCGCAAGATCGGACAGCAGGTAGGTGCTCATACATTCACACAACACAACAACACGCATTAAGTATAGAGTTACATATGTCGCCCTGCACGTGGGGCCACGAAATTCAATAAATTTCGATTTAAATTCACGTTCCGAACAAGACATTAAGTAGTAGAGTTACAAATGGCTTGCCCGGAACGTGGGGCACGACGAAATTAAATTACATTAAATTTAAATGTAATTTACGTTAAAACAAGTTTGCTGTTTTAACGTTTAAAACAGCTGGCGTCCAACTGAACAATCCCCAAAGAAAAGTTTTGTGATTGGTAGTGGTACAGCAGTCAAGTGTATTTGAAATTATTGTGTATTTGAAATTGTTGTGTAAAAATGGATATGGAAAAAATACTTAAACAAATGCAGCAAATGAACGCGGAAATGACCGCTAATATCAACGCGAAATTTGAGAAAACAAACGCTGAATTAACTGCTAATATGAACGCGAAGTTTGAACAAATAACAGCCAATGCTGAAATGAATAACGCAGAATTAACGGCCAAAATGGACGCGCAAAAAGTCAGTTTAACCGAAGCATTAGAAAATAGTAACGCAGACATAAATGCCGAGATTAAACAAACTAATAAAGAATTAACTGTTAAAGTCACCGAAATCGCGGAAAGCAATAAAGAAATTAAAGAAAGTAATAAAGAGTTAACCGCTAAAGTTACGGAAATCGGAGAAAAAGTACATACGGTTGAAACGAAAATAAACGAACGGTTTAAGGTTTTGAGACCACCATGCAAAAATCGTTTATCGAACAAGTTACGCGTATGGAAGGCCGGTACAAAGAACACATCAGTAGGTGTGAAAAACAGACCGCTGATGTTGCGAAAAAGGTTGACTCGCTCGAAGTAAAAATTCAAGCGGATGCGACAGAAACTGAACGCCAAGTAAGTAGACTCGATGCTTCAATAGTAGAAACGCGATGAAACATAGATTCTAATAAAGAAAGTGTATTGCAAGCACTTAATGATGAGATCTTAAAAGTACGACAGGAAGTACGCAGGAGATCCGCTCCTAATATTCTAGTACAGGGACCTGTCGATGAAAAGAATCGTGTATATTTTACAGGGGAAAATAATGAAAACCCTATTGAATTTTTGTTAGCCTGTGAAAATGAAATGGCGAGGGTAGGTTCGAGACTCGAAGATCTAGATAAAATACAATGGGTAGTAAACGCGATGCGTGATTCGGCGCGTAAATGGTATAATATTGTACGTGATAAAGTGACCACATAAGCGGAATTCAAACAGAAATTCGAAAGCCGGTATTGGAATTCTCACACTCAAAAACTGTTACGGAATGAATTAGAAAATGGACGTTATGACCGAAAATTAGGTATAACGCCTGAAAATTATATCATCCAGCAGGTCGAGCGCGCAAAGCATTTAACCCCAGCATTTTCAGAGATCGACATTGTCACTAAACTAGCCTATCATTTCAACCACAATATACGGGTAGCTGTGTTTACGCAAGGTATACGCACGGTAGACGAGTTGCTCATTTTAGTATCGCAAAGCGAGACAGTTTTTGATTTGGGCGGTTGGCGTTATAACCCAGATTTTCGCCGAAATAACGACGGTCAAAATACACGGGTGCAATACCATCCTCAATCTGATCAGAGACCAAGTACAAGTTCTACTCCACCCCAGACATCGTTAAAACCCCCAGATAAGACCTTTGAATACAAAGGTAAGCCAAATGTCGGCAGACCGAAAGGGCAATATAAGGGCAACGATGGGACGCAGACGAGAACTATACAGACAATCGAAATAGTGAAAAGCGATACAACTGCGCAAGACGGCGATACGCAAAGCATTAAGGACACCAGTGAAAAGAAAAAAACCGTAAATTTCCAAAAAACTTGGAAACGGGCGCCTCCAGGGGGGATGCGCCATAAATCATGCAAAATTATTTAAAGCTAAAATAGGTAGAAATAAAACAAATACTAGGTTTAAGAAAGGTGATTTTTGTCCAGACATTTGTGTGCCGGTTAATAAGGTATTCCAACCGGAAAGTACAGAACCATTGTTTGAGGTGAATACAATACAACAAAGCACTCCGACAATTGTATGTCCGGTAGAACAGGAACTTAGCCGTAGCGTTCCCACACAATCAGCCTGGGAAGACGTCGTTGTAATATCCGGTGACGCCGAAGGACTTAACGAGTGGCTAGAGGAATATTGTAGAACCACCCATAAAAACGGTTACGAAATATTGGACGCACTTTGAAAATAAATAATATTTAGAGTTAATAATAAATTAAATAATAATAATTAGTATTAAAATAAATTAAATGTGTATTATATAATATTAATAATAATTGTAAATAAGTTGTGTATGAATCATAGTTCGGTAGTAGCGCGGTAACTAACAAGCGTACACGCGTGAATAAAGCAAAGCGAAGCGAACCGCAACGGCCGGAAATTGTTATGTAACGCGGTGTAGCGCCCAGCTGTTAGAAAGTAGGTCAAGTAATTAACGTCGCGGGTTTTTGATATCACTTTGTAAACAAAGTCAGCACATTGCTGGAGCGCGTGCGTGTCAGCTGTCGGCTACAGCTTATCTTACATTCTTAAACGCTGCAATTAACTACTAGCCGTACTACAAACATTTACTACACAATGATTTCAGGTATATTATTATCAATAGTGTTCAATTAGAATTAAGTTATATATGTAAAGAACATTGACACTAATGTATGTGTCCATAGATAATTAATACAATGTATAGTAGGAAACATAATCAATTCAATGTACATTTAGAATAATTGAAAAACAAAAATAATAATTGTATATACTACACTCATTTTTTTTTAAAGCGGGTGGAGGGGTATACAACAGGACCAAATATCATTAATTTGGATTTATATGTTAAGAGTATACTAGCTTGATGTTTAAATAAATTTTAATAGTCGAAACTCCTCTCATATGTTGTAGCGATCATAATAATGCATTGTAAAAGACGCACACGTGGTTGTTACATAATCAACTCACTGTGTAACGCATACGACCACACCTAAACTTTCAATTATTAATATTTCCGAAATCAGTAAATTCAGGCGAAATCCATTATAGCCAAAATGTTTGCCGAAATATTAATAATAGGTTGTTCGAATTTTATGTAATATAATTAAATAATAATGGAGTTAATTAATTTTATGTTAATAACTTCTGTAATAATTGAGCTACATAAAAGAGCTTTTAATATGTTATAGCTATAAGAATTTACAACAAATTGTATATTTTAGAATTAGCACAACTTGGGTTTGCAACCAAGATAATTGAATATAAAGGTGCCACAGGAAATCCGGAACGACAATTCAGTCCCGTTGTGTTAATAATATAAATAATAATATAAATTCTCCGTCTGTGGGAAACTAATTTTGTTCTCACGGACTAAGGTGATTCAAATTTTGAGAGTAGGGAGAGTGTGTCAGCCAATCAAATCATTTGAAGAAATCCGAACCAGCGCGGAGTTTTGGGGCTGATCAAACACTCTACTGCCAGTATTCAAGAAGAACAGACGTATATCTTCGATCGTCTCAAAACCATAGATTTGTGAAGACTCATCAGAAGACTCTACGTGGTCAACACGCATAATTACGATCATCATAAAACAGATCAACTGTAACGACTCGTAATTAGGGCGTCCAGTCAAGATACTCTTCATTTCAACAAACAAGCTTATTGTGCACTACACTAGCTGTGGGCATAAGCACGCAAGAGATCTACAAGACTACAAGACATTACTTCAAGAATACGACAGATAGGCCGTCTAAACCATTGGGAATCAGCTGACGAGCAGAACTACAACTCGAAACGACGCACACACACGCTGACGTGGAACGTGAATCGACGAGGGACGTGAGGCAGTTCTTGCAGAAAGCCACAGACGTAAAAACTTCAACAAATCGCAGGAGAGCAGAGTGTTGCTGATTTCCGAGCTCACCGCCGAAACCCAGGACGCTCAAGTAGATCACTATCTCTAGCCGATTGGACAAGGACAGCGAGGGACGTCTGGAGCATCTCTACGATCCACTTCAGTATCAGGAAAGTCAAAATCAATTTATCTATTTTTCAACTGTTAAATTTTCTTTCTTTTTCAATTAAAATCATTGTAAGTTAAATCATTCAGGTGCCACAAATCAAAGACTCTATTTAAATAAGAATTATTCATGTGTGATAATCTGTATAGCCAGTATAAGTAATTAATAAGCTAAGAATTAAAAGTAGATAAACAAAAAGCGCTATACAAATCTTAACAAAGAATTAAATTATTTGCTCATACTGCTGTATACGTGAGTTAAATCACTAGTAAATAAAGGGACGTGAACTAGATTGTCACGCCTAGTTTATTTTGGAATATATTCAAATAACTTTAGAGTTTTTATTTCATTTGAATCAAATTTTAAAGACATTGAAATTAAAGTAAATTAATTAATTAAATTTTCAGTTAAATTAACTCTTTCAAAATAACGAGCTCAACTTCTGAAAATTATCAATCATTTAGAAAACATTATTCAAGATCTATTTATTGTTTAGTTCGTAAGAATATTTGATCATATAAGCATTTCATTCTTGTGAGTCATTAGAGTAATAAACACCGTTTTATTACCCCATATTGTATTTTTTTATTGCTGTACTACGGAGCCTACCAACCTCACAAAACTCGTCACTTTTAAAATAACTTATTTAGTGTGCTGTTGTCATATATTTGAGTTTAAATACTTGCGAAATCAAATCCAAAATCCACACGCCCTAGTCGGAAGAAAACCCCAAGATCGGACAGCAGGTAGGTGCTCATACATTCACACAACACAACAACACGCATTAAGTATAGAGTTACATATGTCGCCCTGCACGTGGGGCCACGAAATTCAACAAATTTCGATTTAAATTCACGTTCCGAACAAGACATTAAGTAGTAGAGTTACAAATGGCTTGCCCGGAACGTGGGGCACGACGAAATTAAATTACATTAAATTTAAATGTAATTTACGTTAAAACAAGTTTGCTGTTTTAACGTTTAAAACAGCTGGCGTCCAACTGAACAATCCCCAAAGAAAAGTTTTGTGATTGGTAGTGGTACAGCAGTCAAGTGTATTTGAAATTATTGTGTATTTGAAATTGTTGTGTACAAATGGATATGGAAAAATCCTTAAACAAATGCAGCAAATGAACGCGGAAATGACCGCTAATATCAACGCGAAATTTGAGGAAACAAACGCTGAATTAACTGCTAATATGAACGCGAAGTTTGAACAAATAACAGCCAATGCTGAAATGAATAACGCAGAATTAACGGCCAAACTGGACGCGCAAAAAGTCAGTTTAACCGAAGCATTAAAAAATAGTAACGCAGACATAAATGCCGAGATTAAACAAACTAATAAAGAATAAACTGTTAAAGTCACCGAAATCGCGGAAAGCAATAAAGAAATTAAAGAAAGTAATAAAGAGTTAACCGCTAAAGTTACGGAAATCGGAGAAAAAGTACATACGGATGAAACGAAAATAAACGAACGGTTTAAGGTTTTTGAGACCACCATGCAAAAATCGTTTATCGAACAAGTTACGCGTATGGAAGGCCGGTACAAAGAACACATCAGTAGGTGTGAAAAACAGACCGCTGATGTTGCGAAAAAGGTTGACTCGCTCGAAGTAAAAATTCAAGCGGATGCGACAGAAACTGAACGCCAAGTAAGTAGACTCGATGCTTCAATAGTAGAAACGCGATGAAACATAGATTCTAATAAAGAAAGTGTATTGCAAGCACTTAATGATGAGATCTTAAAAGTACGACAGGAAGTACGCAGGAGATCCGCTCCTAATATTCTAGTACAGGGACCTGTCGATGAAAAGAATCGTGTATATTTTACAGGGGAAAATAATGAAAACCCTATTGAATTTTTGTTAGCCTGTGAAAATGAAATGGCGAGGGTAGGTTCGAGACTCGAAGATCTAGATAAAATACAATGGGTAGTAAACGCGATGCGTGATTCGGCGCGTAAATGGTATAATATTGTACGCGATAAAGTGACCACATACGCGGAATTCAAACAGAAATTCGAAAGCCGGTATTGGAATTCTCACACTCAAAGACTGTTACGGAATGAATTAGAAAATGGACGTTATGACCGAAAATTAGGTATAACGCCTGAAAATTATATCATCCAGCAGGTCGAGCGCGCAAAGCATTTAACCCCAGCACTTTCAGAGATCGACATTGTCACTAAACTAGCCTATCATTTCAACCACAATATACGGGTAGCTGTGTTTACGCAAGGTATACGCACGGTAGACGAGTTGCTCATTTTATTATCGCAAAGCGAGACAGTTTTTGATTTGGGCGGTTGGCGTTATAACCCAGATTTTCGCCGAACTAACAACGGTCAAAATACACGGGTGCAATACCATCCTCAATCTGATCAGAGACCAAGTACAAGTTCTACTCCACCCCAGACATCGTTAAAACCCCCAGATAAGACCTTTGAATACAAAGGTAAGCCAAATGTCGGCAGACCGAAAGGGCAATATAAGGGCAACGATGGGACGCAGACGAGAACTATACAGACAATCGAAATAGTGAAAAGCGGTACAACTGCGCAAGACGGCGATACGCAAAGCATTAAGGACACCAGTGAAAAGAAAAAAACCGTAAATTTCCAAAAAACTTGGAAACGGGCGCCTCCAGGGGGGATGCGCCATAAATCATGCAAAATTATTTAAAGCTAAAATAGGTAGAAATAAAACAAATACTAGGTTTAAGAAAGGTGATTTTTGTCCAGACATTTGTGTGCCGTTTAATAAGGTATTCCAACCGGAAAGTACAGAACCATTGTTTGAGGTGAATACAATACAACAAAGCACTCCGACAATTGTATGTCCGGTAGAACAGGAACTTAGCCGTAGCGTTCCCACACAATCAGCCTGGGAAGACGTCGTTGTAATATCCGGTGACGCCGAAGGACTTAACGAGTGGCTAGAGGAATGTTGTAGAACCACCCATAAAAACGGTTACGAAATATTGGACGCACTTTGAAAATAAATAATATTTAGAGTTAATAATAAATTAAATAATAATAATTAGTATTAAAATAAATTAAATGTGTATTATATAATATTAATAATAATTGTAAATAAGTTGTGTATGAATCATAGTTAGGTAGTAGCGCGGTAACTAACAAGCGTACACGCGTGAATAAAGCAAAGCGAAGCGAACCGCAACGGCCGGAAATTGTTATGTAACGCGGTGTAGCGCCCAGCTGTTAGAAAGTAGGTCAAGTAATTAACGTCGCGGGTTTTTGATATCACTTTGTAAACAAAGTCAGCACATTTCTGGAGCGCGTGCGTGTCAGCTGTCGGCTACAGCTTATCTTACATTCTTAAACGCTGCAATTAACTACTAGCCGTACTACAAACATTTACTACACAATGATTTCAGGTATATTATTATTAATAGTGTTCAATTCGAATTAAGTTATATATGTAAAGAACATTGACACTAATGTATGTTTCCATAGATAATTAATACAATGTATAGTAGCAAGCATAATCAATTCAATGTACATTTAGAATAATTGAAAAAAAAAATAATAATTGTATATACTACACTCATTTTTTTTTAAAGCGGATGGAGGAGTATATAACAGGACCAAATATCATTAATTTGGAGTTATATGTTAAGAGTATACTATCTTGATTTTTAAATAAATTTTAATAGAAGAAACTCCACTCATATGTTGTAGCGATCATAATAATGCATTGTAAAAGACGCACACGTGGTTGTTACATAATCAACTCACTGTGTAACGCATACGACCACACCTAAACTTTCAATTATTAATATTTCGGAAACCAGTAAATTCAGGCGAAATCCATTATAGCCAAAATGTTTGCCGAAATATTAATAATAGGGTGTGCGAATTTTATGCAATATAATTAAATAATAATGGAGTTAATTAATTTTATGTTAATAACTTCTGTAATAATTGAGCTACATAAAAGAGCTTTTAATATGTTATAGCTATAAGAATTTACAACAAATTGTATATTTTGGAATTAGCAAAACTTGGGTTTGCAACCAAGATAATTGCAATATAAAAGTGCCACAGGAAATCCGGAACGACAATTCAGTTCCGTTGTGTTAAGAATATAAATAATAATATAAATTCTCCGTCTGTGGGAAACTAATTTCGTTCTCACGGACTAAGGTGATTCAAATTTTGAGAGTAGGGAGAGTGTGTCAGCCAATCAAATCATTTGAAGAAATCCGAACCAGCGCGGAGTTTTGGGGCTGATCAAACACTCTACTGCCAGTATTCAAGAAGAACAGACGTATATCTTCGATCGTCCCAAAACCATAGATTTGTGAAGACTCATCAGAAGACTCTACGTGGTCAACACGCATAATTACGATCATCATAAAACAGATCAACTGTAACGACTCGTAATTAGGGCGTCCAGTCAAGATACTCTTCATTTCAACAAACAAGCTTATTGTGCACTACACTAGCTGTGGGCATAAGCACGCAAGAGATCTACAAGACTACAAGACATTTCTTCAAGAATACGACAGATAGGCCGTCTAAACCATTGGGAATCAGCTGACGAGCAGAACTACAACTCGAAACGACGCACACACACGCTGACGTGGAACGTGAATCGACGAGGGACGTTAGGCAGTTCTTGCAGAAAGCCACAGACGTAAAAACTTCAACAAATCGCAGGAGAGCAGAGTGTTGCTGATTTCCGAGCTCACCGCCGAAACCCAGGACGCTCAAGTAGATCACTATCTCTAGCCGATTGGACAAGGACAGCGAGGGACGTCTGGAGCATCTCTACGATCCACTTCAGTATCAGGAAAGTCAAAATCAATTTATCTATTTTTCAACTGTTAAATTTTCTTTCTTTTTCAATTAAAATCATTGTAAGTTAAATCATTCAGGTGCCACAAATCAAAGACTCTATTTAAATAAGAATTATTCATGTGTGATAATCTGTATAGCCAGTATAAGTAATTAATAAGCTAAGAATTAAAAGTAGATAAACAAAAAGCGCTATACAAATCTTAACAAAGAATTAAATTATTTGCTCATACTGCTGTATACGTGAGTTAAATCACTAGTAAATAAAGGGACGTGAACTAGATTGTCACGCCTAGTTTATTTTGGAATATATTCAAATAACTTTAGAGTTTTTATTTCATTTGAATCAAATTTTAAAGACATTGAAATTAAAGTAAATTAATTAATTAAATTTTCAGTTTAATTAACTCTTTCAAAATAACGAGCTCAACTTCTGAAAATTATCAATCATTTAGAAAACATTATTCAAGATCTATTTATTGTTTAGTTCGTAAGAATATTTGATCATATAAGCATTTCATTCTTGTGAGTCATTAGAGTAATAAACACCGTTTTATTACCCCATATTGTATTTTTTTATTGCTGTACTACGGAGCCTACCAACCTCACAAAACTCGTCACTTTTAAAATAACTTATTTAGTGTGCTGTTGTCATATATTTGAGTTTAAATACTTGCGAAATCAAATCCAAAATCCACACGCCCTAGTCGGAAGAAAACCGCAAGATCGGACAGCAGGTAGGTGCTCATACATTCACACAACACAACAACACGCATTAAGTATAGAGTTACATATGTCGCCCTGCACGTGGGGCCACGAAATTCAACAAATTTCGATTTAAATTCACGTTCCGAACAAGACATTAAGTAGTAGAGTTACAAATGGCTTGCCCGGAACGTGGGGCACGACGAAATTAAATTACATTAAATTTAAATGTAATTTACGTTAAAACAAGTTTGCTGTTTTAACGTTTAAAACAGCTGGCGTCCAACTGAACAATCCCCAAAGAAAAGTTTTGTGATTGGTAGTGGTACAGCAGTCAAGTGTATTTGAAATTATTGTGTATTTGAAATTGTTGTGTACAAATGGATATGGAAAAATCCTTAAACAAATGTAGCAAATGAACGCGGAAATGACCGCTAATATCAACGCGAAATTTGAGGAAACAAACGCTGAATTAACTGCTAATATGAACGCGAAGTTTGAACAAATAACAGCCAATGCTGAAATGAATAACGCAGAATTAACGGCCAAAATGGACGCGCAAAAAGTCAGTTTAACCGAAGCATTAAAAAATAGTAACGCAGACATAAATGCCGAGATTAAACAAACTAATAAAGAATAAACTGTTAAAGTCACCGAAATCGCGGAAAGCAATAAAGAAATTAAAGAAAGTAATAAAGAGTTAACCGCTAAAGTTACGGAAATCGGAGAAAAAGTACATACGGATGAAACGAAAATAAACGAACGGTTTAAGGTTTTTGAGACCACCATGCAAAAATCGTTTATCGAACAAGTTACGCGTATGGAAGGCCGGTACAAAGAACACATCAGTAGGTGTGAAAAACAGACCGCTGATGTTGCGAAAAAGGTTGACTCGCTCGAAGTAAAAATTCAAGCGGATGCGACAGAAACTGAACGCCAAGTAAGTAGACTCGATGCTTCAATAGTAGAAACGCGATGAAACATAGATTCTAATAAAGAAAGTGTATTGCAAGCACTTAATGATGAGATCTTAAAAGTACGACAGGAAGTACGCAGGAGATCCGCTCCTAATATTCTAGTACAGGGACCTGTCGATGAAAAGAATCGTGTATATTTTACAGGGGAAAATAATGAAAACCCTATTGAATTTTTGTTAGCCTGTGAAAATGAAATGGCGAGGGTAGGTTCGAGACTCGAAGATCTAGATAAAATACAATGGGTAGTAAACGCGATGCGTGATTCGGCGCGTAAATGGTATAATATTGTACGCGATAAAGTGACCACATACGCGGAATTCAAACAGAAATTCGAAAGCCGGTATTGGAATTCTCACACTCAAAGACTGTTACGGAATGAATTAGAAAATGGACGTTATGACCGAAAATTAGGTATAACGCCTGAAAATTATATCATCCAGCAGGTCGAGCGCGCAAAGCATTTAACCCCAGCATTTTCAGAGATCGACATTGTCACTAAAATATTCATTTCAACCACAATATACGGGTAGCTGTGTTTACGCAAGGTATACGCACGGTAGACGAGTTGCTCATTTTAGTATCGCAAAGCGAGACAGTTTTTGATTTGGGCGGTTGGCGTTATAACCCAGATTTTCGCCGAAATAACGACGGTCAAAATACACGGGTGCAATACCATCCTCAATCTGATCAGAGACCAAGTACAAGTTCTACTCCACCCCAGACATCGTTAAAACCCCCAGATAAGACCTTTGAATACAAAGGTAAGCCAAATGTCGGCAGACCGAAAGGGCAATATAAGGGCAACGATGGGACGCAGAGGAGAACTATACAGACAATCGAAATAGTGAAAAGCGATACAACTGCGCAAGACGGCGATACGCAAAGCATTAAGGACCACAGTGAAAAGAAAAAAAACCGTAAATTTCCAAAAAACTTGGAAACGGGCGCCTCCAGGGGGGATGCGCCATAAATCATGCAAAATTATTTAAAGCTAAAATAGGTAGAAATAAAAAAAATACTAGGTTTAAGAAAGGTGATTTTTGTCCAGACATTTGTGTGCCGGTTAATAAGGTATTCCAACCGGAAAGTACAGAACCATTGTTTGAGGTGAATACAATACAACAAAGCACTCCGACAATTGTATGTCCGGTAGAACAGGAACTTAGCGGTAGCGTTCCCACACAATCAGCCTGGGAAGACGTCGTTGTAATATCCGGTGACGCCGAAGGACTTAACGAGTGGCTAGAGGAATATTGTAGAACCACCCATAAAAACGGTTACGAAATATTGGACGCACTTTGAAAATAAATAATATTTAGAGTTAGTAATAAATTAAATAATAATAATTAGTATTAAAATAAATTAAATGTGTATTATATAATATTAATAATAATTGTAAATAAGTTGTGTATGAATCATAGTTCGGTAGTAGCGCGGTAACTAACAAGCGTACACGCGTGAATAAAGCAAGGCGAAGCGAACCGCAACGGCCGGAAATTGTTATGTAACGCGATGTAGCGCCCAGCTGTTAAAAAGTAGGTCAAGTAATTAACGTCGCGCGTTCTTTGATATCACTTTGTAAACAAAGTCAGCACATTGCTGGAGCGCGTGCGTGTCAGCTGTCGGCTACCGCTTATCTTACATTCGTAAACGCTGCAATTAACTATTAGCCGTACTACAAACATTTACTACACAATGATTTCAGGTATATTATTTTTAATAGTGTTCAATTAGAATTAAGTTATATATGTAAAGAACATTGACACTAATGTATGTTTCCATAGATAATTAATACAATGTATAGTAGCAAGCATAATCAATTCAATATACATTTAGAATAATTGAAAAAAAAATATAATAATTGTATATACTACACTCATTTTTTTTTAAAGCGGGTGGAGGAGTATATAACAGGACCAAATATCATTAATTTGTAGTTATATGTTAAGAGTATACTATCTTGATGTTTAAATAAACTTTAATAGAAGAAACTCCACCCATATGTTGTAGCGATCATAATAATGCATTGTAAAAGACGCACACGTGGTTGTTACATAATCAACTCACTGTGTAACGCATACGACCACACCTAAACTTTCAATTATTAATATTTCGGAAACCAGTAAATTCAGGCGAAATCCATTATAGCCAAAATGTTTGCCGAAATATTAATAATAGGGTGTGCGAATTTTATGCAATATAATTAAATAATAATGGAGTTAATTAATTTTATGTTAATAACTTCTGTAATAATTGAGCTACATAAAAGAGCTTTTAATATGTTATAGCTATAAGAATTTACAACAAATTGTATATTTTGGAATTAGCAAAACTTGGGTTTGCAACCAAGATAATTGCAATATAAAAGTGCCACAGGAAATCCGGAACGACAATTCAGTTCCGTTGTGTTAAGAATATAAATAATAATATAAATTCTCAGTCTGTGGGAAACTAATTTCGTTCTCACGGACTAAGGTGATTCAAATTTTGAGAGTAGGGAGAGTGTGTCAGCCAATCAAATCATTTGAAGAAATCCGAACCAGCGCGGAGTTTTGGGGCTGATCAAACACTCTACTGTCAGTATTCAAGAAGAACAGACGTATATCTTCGATCGTCTCAAAACCATAGATTTGTGAAGACTCATCAGAAGACTCTACGTGGTCAACACGCATAATTACGATCATCATAAAACAGATCAACTGTAACGACTCGTAATTAGGGCGTCCAGTCAAGATACTCTTCATTTCAACAAACAAGCTTATTGTGCACTACACTAGCTGTGGGCATAAGCACGCAAGAGATCTACAAGACTACAAGACATTACTTCAAGAATACGACAGATAGGCCGTCTAAACCATTGGGAATCAGCTGACGAGCAGAACTACAACTCGAAACGACGCACACACAGGCTGACGTGGAACGTGAATCGACGAGGGACGTGAGGCAGTTCTTGCAGAAAGCCACAGACGTAAAAACTTCAACAAATCGCAGGAGAGCAGAGTGTTGCTGATTTCCGAGCTCACCGCCGAAACCCAGGACGCTCAAGTAGATCACTATCTCTAGCCGATTGGACAAGGAGAGCGAGGGACGTCTGGAGCATCTCTACGATCCACTTCAGTATCAGGAAAGTCAAAATCAATTTATCTATTTTTCAACTGTTAAATTTTCTTTCTTTTTCAATTAAAATCATTGTAAGTTAAATCATTCAGGTGCCACAAATCAAAGACTCTATTTAAATAAGAATTATTCATGTGTGATAATCTGTATAGCCAGTATAAGTAATTAATAAGCTTTAGTTAAGAATTAAAAGTAGATAAACAAAAAGCGCTATAAAAATCTTAACAAAGAATTAAATATTTTCCTCATACTGCAGTATACGTGAGTTAAATCACTAGTAAATAAAGGGACGTGAACTAGATTGTCACGCCTAGTTTATTTTGGAATATATTCAATTAACTTTAGAGTTTTTATTTCATTTGAATCAAATTTTAAAGACATTGAAATTAAATTAAATTAAAGTAAATTAATTAATTAAATTTTCAGTTAAATTAACTCTTTCAAAATAACGAGCTCAACTTCTGAAAATTATCAACCATTTAGAAAACATTATTCAAGATCTATTTATTGTTTAGTTCGTAAGAATATTTGATCATATAAGCATTTCATTCTTGTGAGTCATTAGAGTAATAAACACCGTTTTATTACCCCATATTGTATTTTTTTATTGCTGTACTACGGAGCCTAACAACCTCACAAAACTCTTCACTTTTAAAATAACTTATTTAGTGTGCTGTTGTCATATATTTGAGTTTAAATACTTGCGAAATCAAATCCAAAATCCACACGCCCTAGTCGGAAGAAAACCGCAAGATCGGACAGCAGGTAGGTGCTCATACATTCACACAACACAACAACACGCATTAAGTATAGAGTTACATATGTCGCCCTGCACGTGGGGCCACGAAATTCAATAAATTTCGATTTAAATTCACGTTCCGAACAAGACATTAAGTAGTAGAGTTACAAATGGCTTGCCCGGAACGTGGGGCACGACGAAATTAAATTACATTAAATTTAAATGTAATTTACGTTAAAACAAAATTGCTGTTTTAACGTTTAAAACAGCTGGCGTCCAACTGAACAATCCCCAAAGAAAAGTTTTGTGATTGGTAGTGGTACAGCAGTCAAGTGTATTTGAAATTATTGTGTATTTGAAATTGTTGTGTAAAAATGGATATGGAAAAAATACTTAAACAAATGCAGCAAATGAACGCGGAAATGACCGCTAATATCAACGCGAAATTTGAGAAAACAAACGCTGAATTAACTGCTAATATGAACGCGAAGTTTGAACAAATAACAGCCAATGCTGAAATGAATAACGCAGAATTAACGGCCAAAATGGACGCGCAAAAAGTCAGTTTAACCGAAGCATTAGAAAATAGTAACGCAGACATAAATGCCGAGATTAAACAAACTAATAAAGAATTAACTGTTAAAGTCACCGAAATCGCGGAAAGCAATAAAGAAATTAAAGAAAGTAATAAAGAGTTAACCGCTAAAGTTACGGAAATCGGAGAAAAAGTACATACGGTTGAAACGAAAATAAACGAACTGTTTAAGGTTTTGAGACAACCATGCAAAAATCGTTTATCGAACAAGTTACGCGTATGGAAGGCCGGTACAAAGAACACATCAGTAGGTGTGAAAAACAGACCGCTGATGTTGCGAAAAAGGTTGACTCGCTCGAAGTAAAAATTCAAGCGGATGCGACAGAAACTGAACGCCAAGTAAGTAGACTCGATGCTTCAATAGTAGAAACGCGATGAAACATAGATTCTAATAAAGAAAGTGTATTGCAAGCACTTAATGATGAGATGTTAAAAGTACGACAGGAAGTACGCAGGAGATCCGCTCCTAATATTCTAGTACAGGGACCTGTCGATGAAAAGAATCGTGTATATTTTACAGGGGAAAATAATGAAAACCCTATTGAATTTTTGTTAGCCTGTGAAAATGAAATGGCGAGGGTAGGTTCGAGACTCGAAGATCTAGATAAAATACAATGGGTAGTAAACGCGATGCGTGATTCGGCGCGTAAATGGTATAATATTGTACGCGATAAAGTGACCACATACGCGGAATTCAAACAGAAATTCGAAAGCCGGTATTGGAATTCTCACACTCAAAGACTGTTACGGAATGAATTAGAAAATGGACGTTATGACCGAAAATTAGGTATAACGCCTGAAAATTATATCATCCAGCAGGTCGAGCGCGCAAATGGTATAATATTGTAGGCGACAAAGTGACCACATACGCGGAATTCAAACAGAAATTCGAAAGTTATCACCGAAAATTAGGTATAACGCCTGAAAATTATATCATCCAGCAGGTCGAGCGCGCAAAGCATTTAACCCCAGCACTTTCAGAGATCGACATTGTCACTAAACTAGCCTATCATTTCAACCACAATATACGGGTAGCTGTGTTTACGCAAGGTATACGCACGGTAGACGAGTTGCTCATTTTATTATCGCAAAGCGAGACAGTTTTTGATTTGGGCGGTTGGCATTATAACCCAGATTTTCGCCGAACTAACAACGGTCAAAATACACGGGTGCAATACCATCCTCAATCTGATCAGAGACCAAGTACAAGTTCTACTCCACCCCAGACATCGTTAAAACCCCCAGATAAGACCTTTGAATACAAAGGTAAGCCAAATGTCGGCAGACCGAAAGGGCAATATAAGGGCAACGATGGGACGCAGATGAGAACTATACAGACAATCGAAATAGTGAAAAGCGATACAACTGCGCAAGACGGCGATACGCAAAGCATTAAGGACCACAGTGAAAAGAAAAAAACCGTAAATTTCCAAAAAACTTGGAAACGGGCGCCTCCAGGGGGGATGCGCCATAAATCATGCAAAATTATTGAAAGCTAAAATAGGTAGAAATAAAAAAAATACTAGGTTTAAGAAAGGTGATTTTTGTCCAGACATTTGTGTGCCGGTTAATAAGGTATTCCAACCGGAAAGTACAGAACCATTGTTTGAGGTGAATACAATACAACAAAGCACTCCGACAATTGTATGTCCGGTAGAACAGGAACTTAGCGGTAGCGTTCCCACACAATCAGCCTGGGAAGACGTCGTTGTAATATCCGGTGACGCCGAAGGACTTAACGAGTGGCTAGAGGAATATTGTAGAACCACCCATAAAAACGGTTACGAAATATTGGACGCACTTTGAAAATAAATAATATTTAGAGTTAGTAATAAATTAAATAATAATAATTAGTATTAAAATAAATTAAATGTGTATTATATAATATTAATAATAATTGTAAATAAGTTGTGTATGAATCATAGTTCGGTAGTAGCGCGGTAACTAACAAGCGTACACGCGTGAATAAAGCAAGGCGAAGCGAACCGCAACGGCCGGAAATTGTTATGTAACGCGGTGTAGCGCCCAGCTGTTAGAAAGTAGGTCAAGTAATTAACGTCGCGGGTTCTTTGATATCACTTTGTAAACAAAGTCAGCACATTGCTGGAGCGCGTGCGTGTCAGCTGTCGGCTACAGCTTATCTTACATTCTTAAACGCTGCAATTAACTACTAGCCGTACTACAAACATTTACTACACAATGATTTCAGTTATATTATTATTAATAGTGTTCAATTAGAATTAAGTTATATATGTAAAGAACATTGACACTAATGTATGTTTCCATAGATAATTAATACAATGTATAGTAGCAAGCATAATCAATTCAATGTACATTTAGAATAATTGAAAAAAAAAATAATAATTGTATATACTACACTCATTTTTTTTTAAAGCGGGTGGAGGAGTATATAACAGGACCAAATATCATTAATTTGGAGTTATATGTTAAGAGTATACTATCTTGATGTTTAAATAAATTTTAATAGTCGAAACTCCACTCATATGTTGTAGCGATCATAATAATGCATTGTAAAAGACGCACACGTGGTTGTTACATAATCAACTCACTGTGTAACGCATACGACCACACCTAAACTTTCAATTATTAATATTTCGGAAACCAGTAAATTCAGGCGAAATCCATTATAGCCAAAATGTTTGCCGAAATATTAATAATAGGGTGTGCGAATTTTATGCAATATAATTAAATGATAATGGAGTTAATTAATTTTATGTTAATAACTTCTGTAATAATTGAGCTACATAAAAGAGCTTTTAATATGTTATAGCTATAAGAATTTACAACAAATTGTATATTTTGGAATTAGCAAAACTTGGGTTTGCAACCAAGATAATTGCAATATAAAAGTGCCACAGGAAATCCGGAACGACAATTCAGTTCCGTTGTGTTAAGAATATAAATAATAATATAAATTCTCAGTCTGTGGGAAACTAATTTCGTTCTCACGGACTAAGGTGATTCAAATTTTGAGAGTTGGGAGAGTGTGTCAGCCAATCAAATCATTTGAAGAAATCCGAACCAGCGCGGAGTTTTGGGGCTGATCAAACACTCTACTGCCAGTATTCAAGAAGAACAGACGTATATCTTCGATCGTCTCAAAACCATAGATTTGTGAAGACTCATCAGAAGACTCTACGTGGTCAACACGCATAATTACGATCATCATAAAACAGATCAACTGTAACGACTCGTAATTAGGGCGTCCAGTCAAGATACTCTTCATTTCAACAAACAAGCTTATTGCGCACTACACTAGCTGTGGGCATAAGCACGCAAGAGATCTACAAGACTACAAGACATTACTTCAAGAATACGACAGATAGGCCGTCTAAACCATTGGGAATCAGCTGACGAGCAGAACTACAACTCGAAACGACGCACACACACGCTGACGTGGAACGTGAATCGACGAGGGACGTGAGGCAGTTCTTGCAGAAAGCCACAGACGTAAAAACTTCAACAAATCGCAGGAGAGCAGAGTGTTGCTGATTTCCGAGCTCACCGCCGAAACCCAGGACGCTCAAGTAGATCACTATCTCTAGCCGATTGGACAAGGAGAGCGAGGGACGTCTGGAGCATCTCTACGATCCACTTCAGTATCAGGAAAGTCAAAATCAATTTATCTATTTTTCAACTGTTAAATTTTCTTTCTTTTTCAATTAAAATCATTGTAAGTTAAATCATTCAGGTGCCACAAATCAAAGACTCTATTTAAATAAGAATTATTCATGTGTGATAATCTGTATAGCCAGTATAAGTAATTAATAAGCTTTAGTTAAGAATTAAAAGTAGATAAACAAAAAGCGCTATAAAAATCTTAACAAAGAATTAAATATTTTCCTCATACTGCAGTATACGTGAGTTAAATCACTAGTAAATAAAGGGACGTGAACTAGATTGTCACGCCTAGTTTATTTTGGAATATATTCAATTAACTTTAGAGTTTTTATTTCATTTGAATCAAATTTTAAAGACATTGAAATTAAATTAAATTAAAGTAAATTAATTAATTAAATTTTCAGTTAAAGTAACTCTTTCAAAATAACGAGCTCAACTTCTGAAAATTATCAACCATTTAGAAAACATTATTCAAGATCTATTTATTGTTTAGTTCGTAAGAATATTTGATCATATAAGCATTTCATTCTTGTGAGTCATTAGAGTAATAAACACCGTTTTATTACCCCATATTGTATTTTTTTATTGCTGTACTACGGAGCCTAACAACCTCACAAAACTCTTCACTTTTAAAATAACTTATTTAGTGTGCTGTTGTCATATATTTGAGTTTAAATACTTGCGAAATCAAATCCAAAATCCACACGCCCTAGTCGGAAGAAAACCGCAAGATCGGACAGCAGGTAGGTGCTCATACATTCACACAACACAACAACACGCATTAAGTATAGAGTTACATATGTCGCCCTGCACGTGGGGCCACGAAATTCAATAAATTTCGATTTAAATTCACGTTCCGAACAAGACATTAAGTAGTAGAGTTACAAATGGCTTGCCCGGAACGTGGGGCACGACGAAATTAAATTACATTAAATTTAAATGTAATTTACGTTAAAACAAAATTGCTGTTTTAACGTTTAAAACAGCTGGCGTCCAACTGAACAATCCCCAAAGAAAAGTTTTGTGATTGGTAGTGGTACAGCAGTCAAGTGTATTTGAAATTATTGTGTATTTGAAATTGTTGTGTAAAAATGGATATGGAAAAAATACTTAAACAAATGCAGCAAATGAACGCGGAAATGACCGCTAATATCAACGCGAAATTTGAGAAAACAAACGCTGAATTAACTGCTAATATGAACGCGAAGTTTGAACAAATAACAGCCAATGCTGAAATGAATAACGCAGAATTAACGGCCAAAATGGACGCGCAAAAAGTCAGTTTAACCGAAGCATTAGAAAATAGTAACGCAGACATAAATGCCGAGATTAAACAAACTAATAAAGAATTAACTGTTAAAGTCACCGAAATCGCGGAAAGCAATAAAGAAATTAAAGAAAGTAATAAAGAGTTAACCGCTAAAGTTACGGAAATCGGAGAAAAAGTACATACGGTTGAAACGAAAATAAACGAACTGTTTAAGGTTTTGAGACAACCATGCAAAAATCGTTTATCGAACAAGTTACGCGTATGGAAGGCCGGTACAAAGAACACATCAGTAGGTGTGAAAAACAGACCGCTGATGTTGCGAAAAAGGTTGACTCGCTCGAAGTAAAAATTCAAGCGGATGCGACAGAAACTGAACGCCAAGTAAGTAGACTCGATGCTTCAATAGTAGAAACGCGATGAAACATAGATTCTAATAAAGAAAGTGTATTGCAAGCACTTAATGATGAGATGTTAAAAGTACGACAGGAAGTACGCAGGAGATCCGCTCCTAATATTCTAGTACAGGGACCTGTCGATGAAAAGAATCGTGTATATTTTACAGGGGAAAATAATGAAAACCCTATTGAATTTTTGTTAGCCTGTGAAAATGAAATGGCGAGGGTAGGTTCGAGACTCGAAGATCTAGATAAAATACAATGGGTAGTAAACGCGATGCGTGATTCGGCGCGTAAATGGTATAATATTGTACGCGATAAAGTGACCACATACGCGGAATTCAAACAGAAATTCGAAAGCCGGTATTGGAATTCTCACACTCAAAGACTGTTACGGAATGAATTAGAAAATGGACGTTATGACCGAAAATTAGGTATAACGCCTGAAAATTATATCATCCAGCAGGGCGAGCGCGCAAATGGTATAATATTGTAGGCGACAAAGTGACCACATACGCGGAATTCAAACAGAAATTCGAAAGTTATCACCGAAAATTAGGTATAACGCCTGAAAATTATAACATCCAGCAGGTCGAGCGCGCAAAGCATTTAACCCCAGCACTTTCAGAGATCGACATTGTCACTAAACTAGCCTATCATTTCAACCACAATATACGGGTAGCTGTGTTTACGCAAGGTATACGCACGGTAGACGAGTTGCTCATTTTATTATCGCAAAGCGAGACAGTTTTTGATTTGGGCGGTTGGCATTATAACCCAGATTTTCGCCGAACTAACAACGGTCAAAATACACGGGTGCAATACCATCCTCAATCTGATCAGAGACCAAGTACAAGTTCTACTCCACCCCAGACATCGTTAAAACCCCCAGATAAGACCTTTGAATACAAAGGTAAGCCAAATGTCGGCAGACCGAAAGGGCAATATAAGGGGAACGATGGGACGCAGACGAGAACTATACAGACAATCGAAATAGTGAAAAGCGATACAACTGCGCAAGACGGCGATACGCAAAGCATTAAGGACACCAGTGAAAAGAAAAAAACCGTAAATTTCCAAAAAACTTGGAAACGGGCGCCTCCAGGGGGGATGCGCCATAAATCATGCAAAATTATTGAAAGCTAAAATAGGTAGAAATAAAAAAAATACTAGGTTTAAGAAAGGTGATTTTTGTCCAGACATTTGTGTGCCGGTTAATAAGGTATTCCAACCGGAAAGTACAGAACCATTGTTTGAGGTGAATACAATACAACAAAGCACTCCGACAATTGTATGTCCGGTAGAACAGGAACTTAGCCGTAGCGTTCCCACACAATCAGCCTGGGAAGACGTCGTTGTAATATCCGGTGACGCCGAAGGACTTAACGAGTGGCTAGAGGAATATTGTAGAACCACCCATAAAAACGGTTACGAAATATTGGACGCACTTTGAAAATAAATAATATTTAGAGTTAGTAATAAATTAAATAATAATAATTAGTATTAAAATAAATTAAATGTGTATTATATAATATTAATAATAATTGTAAATAAGTTGTGTATGAATCATAGTTCGGTAGTAGCGCGGTAACTAACAAGCGTACACGCGTGAATAAAGCAAGGCGAAGCGAACCGCAACGGCCGGAAATTGTTATGTAACGCGGTGTAGCGCCCAGCTGTTAGAAAGTAGGTCAAGTAATTAACGTCGCGGGTTCTTTGATATCACTTTGTAAACAAAGTCAGCACATTGCTGGAGCGCGTGCGTGTCAGCTGTCGGCTACAGCTTATTTTACATTCTTAAACGCTGCAATTAACTACTAGCCGTACTACAAACATTTAGTACACAATGATTTCAGTTATATTATTATTAACAGTGTTCAATTAGAATTAAGTTATATATGTAAAGAACATTGACACTAATGTATGTTTCCATAGATAATTAATACAATGTATAGTAGCAAGCATAATCAATTCAATGTACATTTAGAATAATTGAAAAAAAAAATAATAATTGTATATACTACACTCATTTTTTTTTAAAGCGGGTGGAGGAGTATATAACAGGACCAAATATCATTAATTTGGAGTTATATGTTAAGAGTATACTATCTTGATGTTTAAATAAATTTTAATAGTCGAAACTCCACTCATATGTTGTAGCGATCATAATAATGCATTGTAAAAGACGCACACGTGGTTGTTACATAATCAACTCACTGTGTAACGCATACGACCACACCTAAACTTTCAATTATTAATATTTCGGAAACCAGTAAATTCAGGCGAAATCCATTATAGCCAAAATGTTTGCCGAAATATTAATAATAGGGTGTGCGAATTTTATGCAATATAATTAAATGATAATGGAGTTAATTAATTTTATGTTAATAACTTCTGTAATAATTGAGCTACATAAAAGAGCTTTTAATATGTTATAGCTATAAGAATTTACAACAAATTGTATATTTTGGAATTAGCAAAACTTGGGTTTGCAACCAAGATAATTGCAATATAAAAGTGCCACAGGAAATCCGGAACGACAATTCAGTTCCGTTGTGTTAAGAATATAAATAATAATATAAATTCTCAGTCTGTGGGAAACTAATTTCGTTCTCACGGACTAAGGTGATTCAAATTTTGAGAGTTGGGAGAGTGTGTCAGCCAATCAAATCATTTGAAGAAATCCGAACCAGCGCGGAGTTTTGGGGCTGATCAAACACTCTACTGCCAGTATTCAAGAAGAACAGACGTATATCTTCGATCGTCTCAAAACCATAGATTTGTGAAGACTCATCAGAAGACTCTACGTGGTCAACACGCATAATTACGATCATCATAAAACAGATCAACTGTAACGACTCGTAATTAGGGCGTCCAGTCAAGATACTCTTCATTTCAACAAACAAGCTTATTGTGCACTACACTAGCTGTGGGCATAAGCAAGCAAGAGATCTACAAGACTACAAGACATTACTTCAAGAATACGACAGATAGGCCGTCTAAACCATTGGGAATCAGCTGACGAGCAGAACTACAACTCGAAACGACGCACACACACGCTGACGTGGAACGTGAATCGACGAGGGACGTGAGGCAGTTCTTGCAGAAAGCCACAGACGTAAAAACTTCAACAAATCGCAGGAGAGCAGAGTGTTGCTGATTTCCGAGCTCACCGCCGAAACCCAGGACGCTCAAGTAGATCACTATCTCTAGCCGATTGGACAAGGAGAGCGAGGGACGTCTGGAGCATCTCTACGATCCACTTCAGTATCAGGAAAGTCAAAATCAATTTATCTATTTTTCAACTGTTAAATTTTCTTTCTTTTTCAATTAAAATCATTGTAAGTTAAATCATTCAGGTGGCACAAATCAAAGACTCTAGTTAAATAAGAATTATTCATGTGTGATAATCTGTATAGCCAGTATAAGTAATTAATAAGCTTTAGTTAAGAATTAAAAGTAGATAAACAAAAAGCGCTATACAAATCTTAACAAAGAATTAAATAATTTGCTCATACTGCAGTATACGTGAGTTAAATCACTAGTAAATAAAGGGACGTGAACTAGATTGTCACGCCTAGTTTATTTTGGAATATATTCAATTAACTTTAGAGTTTTTATTTCATTTGAATCAAATTTTAAAGACATTGAAATTAAATTAAATTAAAGTAAATTAATTAATTAAATTTTCAGTTAAATTAACTCTTTCAAAATAACGAGCTCAACTTCTGAAAATTATCAACCATTTAGAAAACATTATTCAAGATCTATTTATTGTTTAGTTCGTAAGAATATTTGATCATATAAGCATTTCATTCTTGTGAGTCATTAGAGTAATAAACACCGTTTTATTACCCCATATTGTATTTTTTTATTGCTGTACTACGGAGCCTAACAACCTCACAAAACTCTTCACTTTTAAAATAACTTATTTAGTGTGCTGTTGTCATATATTTGAGTTTAAATACTTGCGAAATCAAATCCAAAATCCACACGCCCTAGTCGGAAGAAAACCGCAAGATCGGACAGCAGGTAGGTGCTCATACATTCACACAACACAACAACACGCATTAAGTATAGAGTTACATATGTCGCCCTGCACGTGGGGCCACGAAATTCAATAAATTTCGATTTAAATTCACGTTCCGAACAAGACATTAAGTAGTAGAGTTACAAATGGCTTGCCCGGAACGTGGGGCACGACGAAATTAAATTACATTAAATTTAAATGTAATTTACGTTAAAACAAATTTGCTGTTTTAACGTTTAAAACAGCTGGCGTCCAACTGAACAATCCCCAAAGAAAAGTTTTGTGATTGGTAGTGGTACAGCAGTCAAGTGTATTTGAAATTATTGTGTATTTGAAATTGTTGTGTAAAAATGGATATGGAAAAAATACTTAAACAAATGCAGCAAATGAACGCGGAAATGACCGCTAATATCAACGCGAAATTTGAGAAAACAAACGCTGAATTAACTGCTAATATGAACGCGAAGTTTGAACAAATAACAGCCAATGCTGAAATGAATAACGCAGAATTAACGGCCAAAATGGACGCGCAAAAAGTCAGTTTAACCGAAGCATTAGAAAATAGTAAAGCAGACATAAATGCCGAGATTAAACAAACTAATAAAGAATTAACTGTTAAAGTCACCGAAATCGCGGAAAGCAATAAAGAAATTAAAGAAAGTAATAAAGAGTTAACCGCTAAAGTTACGGAAATCGGAGAAAAAGTATATACGGTTGAAACGAAAATAAACGAAAGGTTTAAGGTTTTTGAGACCACCATGCAAAAATCGTTTATCGAACAAGTTACGCGTATGGAAGGCCGGTACAAAGAACACATCAGTAGGTGTGAAAAACAGACCGCTGATGTTGCGAAAAAGGTTGACTCGCTCGAAGTAAAAATTCAAGCGGATGCGACAGAAACTGAACGCCAAGTAAGTAGACTCGATGCTTCAATAGTAGAAACGCGATGAAACATAGATTCTAATAAAGAAAGTGTATTGCAAGCACTTAATGATGAGATGTTAAAAGTACGACAGGAAGTACGCAGGAGATCCGCTCCTAATATTCTAGTACAGGGACCTGTCGATGAAAAGAATCGTGTATATTTTACAGGGGAAAATAATGAAAACCCTATTGAATTTTTGTTAGCCTGTGAAAATGAAATGGCGAGGGTAGGTTCGAGACTCGAAGATCTAGATAAAATACAATGGGTAGTAAACGCGATGCGTGATTCGGCGCGTAAATGGTATAATATTGTACGCGATAAAGTGACCACATACGCGGAATTCAAACAGAAATTCGAAAGCCGGTATTGGAATTCTCACGCTCAAAGACTGTTACGGAATGAATTAGAAAATGGACGTTATGACCGAAAATTAGGTATAACGCCTGAAAATTATATCATCCAGCAGGTCGAGCGCGCAAATGGTATAATATTGTAGGCGACAAAGTGACCACATACGCGGAATTCAAACAGAAATTCGAAAGTTATCACCGAAAATTAGGTATAACGCCTGAAAATTATATCATCCAGCAGGTCGAGCGCGCAAAGCATTTAACCCCAGCATTTTCAGAGATCGACATTGTCACTAAACTAGCCTATCATTTCAACCACAATATACGGGTAGCTGTGTTTACGCAAGGTATACGCACGGTAGACGAGTTGCTCATTTTAGTATCGCAAAGCGAGACAGTTTTTGATTTGGGCGGTTGGCGTTATAACCCAGATTTTCGCCGAAATAACGACGGTCAAAATACACGGGTGCAATACCATCCTCAATCTGATCAGAGACCAAGTACAAGTTCTACTCCACCCCAGACATCGTTAAAACCCCCAGATAAGACCTTTGAATACAAAGGTAAGCCAAATGTCGGCAGACCGAAAGGGCAATATAAGGGCAACGATGGGACGCAGATGAGAACTATACAGACAATCGAAATAGTGAAAAGCGATACAACTGCGCAAGACGGCGATACGCAAAGCATTAAGGACCACAGTGAAAAGAAAAAAACCGTAAATTTCCAAAAAACTTGGAAACGGGCGCCTCCAGGGGGGATGCGCCATAAATCATGCAAAATTATTTAAAGCTAAAATAGGTAGAAAAAAAAAAAATACTAGGTTTAAGAAAGGTGATTTTTGTCCAGACATTTGTGTGCCGGTTAATAAGGTATTCCAACCGGAAAGTACAGAACCATTGTTTGAGGTGAATACAATACAACAAAGCACTCCGACAATTGTATGTCCGGTAGAACAGGAACTTAGCGGTAGCGTTCCCACACAATCAGCCTGGGAAGACGTCGTTGTAATATCCGGTGACGCCGAAGGGCTTAACGAGTGGCTAGAGGAATATTGTAGAACCACCCATAAAAACGGTTACGAAATATTGGACGCACTTTGAAAATAAATAATATTTAGAGTTAGTAATAAATTAAATAATAATAATTAGTGTTAAAATAAATTAAATGTGTATTATATAATATTAATAATAATTGTAAATAAGTTGTGTATGAATCATAGTTCGGTAGTAGCGCGGTAACTAACAAGCGTACACGCGTGAATAAAGCAAGGCGAAGCGAACCGCAACGGCCGGAAATTGTTATGTAACGCGGTGTAGCGCCCAGCTGTTAAAAAGTAGGTCTTGTAATTAACGTCGCGCGTTCTTTGATATCACTTTGTAAACAAAGTCAGCACATTGCTGGAGCGCGTGCGTGTCAGCTGTCGGCTACCGCTTATCTTACATTCGTAAACGCTGCAATTAACTATTAGCCGTACTACAAACATTTACTACACAATGATTTCAGGTATATTATTTTTAATAGTGTTCAATTAGAATTAAGTTATATATGTAAAGAACATTGACACTAATGTATGTTTCCATAGATAATTAATACAATGTATAGTAGCAAGCATAATCAATTCAATATACATTTAGAATAATTGAAAAAAAAATATAATAATTGTATATACTACACTCATTTTTTTTTAAAGCGGGTGGAGGAGTATATAACAGGACCAAATATCATTAATTTGGAGTTATATGTTAAGAGTATACTATCTTGATGTTTAAATAAATTTTAATAGTCGAAACTCCACTCATATGTTGTAGCGATCATAATAATGCATTGTAAAAGACGCACACGTGGTTGTTACATAATCAACTCACTGTGTAACGCATACGACCACACCTAAACATTCAATTATTAATATTTCGGAAACCAGTAAATTCAGGCGAAATCCGTTATAGCCAAAATGTTTGCCGAAATATTAATAATAGGGTGTGCGAATTTTATGCAATATAATTAAATAATAATGGAGTTAATTAATTTTATGTTAATAACTTCTGTAATAATTGAGCTACATAAAAGAGCTTTTAATATGTTATAGCTATAAGAATTTACAACAAATTGTATATTTTGGAATTAGCAAAACTTGGGTTTGCAACCAAGATAATTGCAATATAAAAGTGCCACAGGAAATCCGGAACGACAATTCAGTTCCGTTGTGTTAAGAATATAAATAATAATATAAATTCTCAGTCTGAGGGAAACTAATTTCGTTCTCACGGACTAAGGTGATTCAAATTTTGAGAGTAGGGAGAGTGTGTCAGCCAATCAAATCATTTGAAGAAATCCGAACCAGCGCGGAGTTTTGGGGCTGATCAAACACTCTACTGCCAGTATTCAAGAAGAACAGACGTATATCTTCGATCGTCTCAAAACCATAGATTTGTGAAGACTCATCAGAAGACTCTACGTGGTCAACACGCATAATTACGATCATCATAAAACAGATCAACTGTAACGACTCGTAATTAGGGCGTCCAGTCAAGATACTCTTCATTTCAACAAACAAGCTTATTGTGCACTACACTAGCTGTGGGCATAAGCACGCAAGAGATCTACAAGACTACAAGACATTACTTCAAGAATACGACAGATAGGCCGTCTAAACCATTGGGAATCAGCTGACGAGCAGAACTACAACTCGAAACGACGCACACACACGCTGACGTGGAACGTGAATCGACGAGGGACGTGAGGCAGTTCTTGCAGAAAGCCACAGACGTAAAAACTTCAACAAATCGCAGGAGAGCAGAGTGTTGCTGATTTCCGAGCTCACCGCCGAAACCCAGGACGCTCAAGTAGATCACTATCTCTAGCCGATTGGACAAGGAGAGCGAGGGACGTCTGGAGCATCTCTACGATCCACTTCAGTATCAGGAAAGTCAAAATCAATTTATCTATTTTTCAACTGTTAAATTTTCTTTCTTTTTCAATTAAAATCATTGTAAGTTAAATCATTCAGGTGCCACAAATCAAAGACTCTATTTAAATAAGAATTATTCATGTGTGATAATCTGTATAGCCAGTATAAGTAATTAATAAGCTTTAGTTAAGAATTAAAAGTAGATAAACAAAAAGCGCTATAAAAATCTTAACAAAGAATTAAATATTTTCCTCATACTGCAGTATACGTGAGTTAAATCACTAGTAAATAAAGGGACGTGAACTAGATTGTCACGCCTAGTTTATTTTGGAATATATTCAATTAACTTTAGAGTTTTTATTTCATTTGAATCAAATTTTAAAGACATTGAAATTAAATTAAATTAAAGTAAATTAATTAATTAAATTTTCAGTTAAAGTAACTCTTTCAAAATAACGAGCTCAACTTCTGAAAATTATCAACCATTTAGAAAACATTATTCAAGATCTATTTATTGTTTAGTTCGTAAGAATATTTGATCATATAAGCATTTCATTCTTGTGAGTCATTAGAGTAATAAACACCGTTTTATTACCCCATATTGTATTTTTTTATTGCTGTACTACGGAGCCTAACAACCTCACAAAACTCTTCACTTTTAAAATAACTTATTTAGTGTGCTGTTGTCATATATTTGAGTTTAAATACTTGCGAAATCAAATCCAAAATCCACACACCCTAGTCGGAAGAAAACCGCAAGATCGGACAGCAGGTAGGTGCTCATACATTCACACAACACAACAACACGCATTAAGTATAGAGTTACATATGTCGCCCTGCACGTGGGGCCACGAAATTCAATAAATTTCGATTTAAATTCACGTTCCGAACAAGACATTAAGTAGTAGAGTTACAAATGGCTTGCCCGGAACGTGGGGCACGACGAAATTAAATTACATTAAATTTAAATGTAATTTACGTTAAAACAAAATTGCTGTTTTAACGTTTAAAACAGCTGGCGTCCAACTGAACAATCCCCAAAGAAAAGTTTTGTGATTGGTAGTGGTACAGCAGTCAAGTGTATTTGAAATTATTGTGTATTTGAAATTGTTGTGTAAAAATGGATATGGAAAAAATACTTAAACAAATGCAGCAAATGAACGCGGAAATGACCGCTAATATCAACGCGAAATTTGAGAAAACATACGCTGAATTAACTGCTAATATGAACGCGAAGTTTGAACAAATAACAGCCAATGCTGAAATGAATAACGCAGAATTAACGGCCAAAATGGACGCGCAAAAAGTCAGTTTAACCGAAGCATTAGAAAATAGTAACGCAGACATAAATGCCGAGATTAAACAAACTAATAAAGAATTAACTGTTAAAGTCACCGAAATCGCGGAAAGCAATAAAGAAATTAAAGAAAGTAATAAAGAGTTAACCGCTAAAGTTACGGAAATCGGAGAAAAAGTACATACGGTTGAAACGAAAATAAACGAACTGTTTAAGGTTTTGAGACAACCATGCAAAAATCGTTTATCGAACAAGTTACGCGTATGGAAGGCCGGTACAAAGAACACATCAGTAGGTGTGAAAAACAGACCGCTGATGTTGCGAAAAAGGTTGACTCGCTCGAAGTAAAAATTCAAGCGGATGCGACAGAAACTGAACGCCAAGTAAGTAGACTCGATGCTTCAATAGTAGAAACGCGATGAAACATAGATTCTAATAAAGAAAGTGTATTGCAAGCACTTAATGATGAGATGTTAAAAGTACGACAGGAAGTACGCAGGAGATCCGCTCCTAATATTCTAGTACAGGGACCTGCCGATGAAAAGAATCGTGTATATTTTACAGGGGAAAATAATGAAAACCCTATTGAATTTTTGTTAGCCTGTGAAAATGAAATGGCGAGGGTAGGTTCGAGACTCGAAGATCTAGATAAAATACAATGGGTAGTAAACGCGATGCGTGATTCGGCGCGTAAATGGTATAATATTGTACGCGATAAAGTGACCACATACGCGGAATTCAAACAGAAATTCGAAAGCCGGTATTGGAATTCTCACACTCAAAGACTGTTACGGAATGAATTAGAAAATGGACGTTATGACCGAAAATTAGGTATAACGCCTGAAAATTATATCATCCAGCAGGTCGAGCGCGCAAATGGTATAATATTGTAGGCGACAAAGTGACCACATACGCGGAATTCAAACAGAAATTCGAAAGTTATCACCGAAAATTAGGTATAACGCCTGAAAATTATATCATCCAGCAGGTCGAGCGCGCAAAGCATTTAACCCCAGCACTTTCAGAGATCGACATTGTCACTAAACTAGCCTATCATTTCAACCACAATATACGGGTAGCTGTGTTTACGCAAGGTATACGCACGGTAGACGAGTTGCTCATTTTATTATCGCAAAGCGAGACAGTTTTTGATTTGGGCGGTTGGCATTATAACCCAGATTTTCGCCGAACTAACAACGGTCAAAATACACGGGTGCAATACCATCCTCAATCTGATCAGAGACCAAGTACAAGTTCTACTCCACCCCAGACATCGTTAAAACCCCCAGATAAGACCTTTGAATACAAAGGTAAGCCAAATGTCGGCAGACCGAAAGGGCAATATAAGGGCAACGATGGGACGCAGACGAGAACTATACAGACAATCGAAATAGTGAAAAGCGATACAACTGCGCAAGACGGCGATACGCAAAGCATTAAGGACACCAGTGAAAAGAAAAAAACCGTAAATTTCCAAAAAACTTGGAAACGGGCGCCTCCAGGGGGGATGCGCCATAAATCATGCAAAATTATTGAAAGCTAAAATAGGTAGAAATAAAAAAAATACTAGGTTTAAGAAAGGTGATTTTTGTCCAGACATTTGTGTGCCGGTTAATAAGGTATTCCAACCGGAAAGTACAGAACCATTGTTTGAGGTGAATACAATACAACAAAGCACTCCGACAATTGTATGTCCGGTAGAACAGGAACTTAGCCGTAGCGTTCCCACACAATCAGCCTGGGAAGACGTCGTTGTAATATCCGGTGACGCCGAAGGACTTAACGAGTGGCTAGAGGAATATTGTAGAACCACCCATAAAAACGGTTACGAAATATTGGACGCACTTTGAAAATAAATAATATTTAGAGTTAGTAATAAATTAAATAATAATAATTAGTGTTAAAATAAATTAAATGTGTATTATATAATATTAATAATAATTGTAAATAAGTTGTGTATGAATCATAGTTCGGTAGTAGCGCGGTAACTAACAAGCGTACACGCGTGAATAAAGCAAGGCGAAGCGAACCGCAACGGCCGGAAATTGTTATGTAACGCGGTGTAGCGCCCAGCTGTTAGAAAGTAGGTCAAGTAATTAACGTCGCGGGTTCTTTGATATCACTTTGTAAACAAAGTCAGCACATTGCTGGAGCGCGTGCGTGTCAGCTGTCGGCTACAGCTTATCTTACATTCTTAAACGCTGCAGTTAACTACTAGCCGTACTACAAACATTTACTACACAATGATTTCAGTTATATTATTATTAATAGTGTTCAATTAGAATTAAGTTATATATGTAAAGAACATTGACACTAATGTATGTTTCCATAGATAATTAATACAATGTATAGTAGCAAGCATAATCAATTCAATGTACATTTAGAATAATTGAAAAAAAAAATAATAATTGTATATACTACACTCATTTTTTTTTAAAGCGGGTGGAGGAGTATATAACAGGACCAAATATCATTAATTTGGAGTTATATGTTAAGAGTATACTATCTTGATGTTTAAATAAATTTTAATAGTCGAAACTCCACTCATATGTTGTAGCGATCATAATAATGCATTGTAAAAGACGCACACGTGGTTGTTACATAATCAACTCACTGTGTAACGCATACGACCACACCTAAACTTTCAATTATTAATATTTCGGAAACCAGTAAATTCAGGCGAAATCCATTATAGCCAAAATGTTTGCCGAAATATTAATAATAGGGTGTGCGAATTTTATGCAATATAATTAAATGATAATGGAGTTAATTAATTTTATGTTAATAACTTCTGTAATAATTGAGCTACATAAAAGAGCTTTTAATATGTTATAGCTATAAGAATTTACAACAAATTGTATATTTTGGAATTAGCAAAACTTGGGTTTGCAACCAAGATAATTGCAATATAAAAGTGCCACAGGAAATCCGGAACGACAATTCAGTTCCGTTGTGTTAAGAATATAAATAATAATATAAATTCTCAGTCTGTGGGAAACTAATTTCGTTCTCACGGACTAAGGTGATTCAAATTTTGAGAGTTGGGAGAGTGTGTCAGCCAATCAAATCATTTGAAGAAATCCGAACCAGCGCGGAGTTTTGGGGCTGATCAAACACTCTACTGCCAGTATTCAAGAAGAACAGACGTATATCTTCGATCGTCTCAAAACCATAGATTTGTGAAGACTCATCAGAAGACTCTACGTGGTCAACACGCATAATTACGATCATCATAAAACAGATCAACTGTAACGACTCGTAATTAGGGCGTCCAGTCAAGATACTCTTCATTTCAACAAACAAGCTTATTGCGCACTACACTAGCTGTGGGCATAAGCAAGCAAGAGATCTACAAGACTACAAGACATTACTTCAAGAATACGACAGATAGGCCGTCTAAACCATTGGGAATCAGCTGACGAGCAGAACTACAACTCGAAACGACGCACACACACGCTGACGTGGAACGTGAATCGACGAGGGACGTGAGGCAGTTCTTGCAGAAAGCCACAGACGTAAAAACTTCAACAAATCGCAGGAGAGCAGAGTGTTGCTGATTTCCGAGCTCACCGCCGAAACCCAGGACGCTCAAGTAGATCACTATCTCTAGCCGATTGGACAAGGACAGCGAGGGACGTCTGGAGCATCTCTACGATCCACTTCAGTATCAGGAAAGTCAAAATCAATTTATCTATTTTTCAACTGTTAAATTTTCTTTCTTTTTCAATTAAAATCATTGTAAGTTAAATCATTCAGGTGCCACAAATCAAAGACTCTAGTTAAATAAGAATTATTCATGTGTGATAATCTGTATAGCCAGTATAAGTAATTAATAAGCTTTAGTTAATAATTAAAAGTAGATAAACAAAAAGCGCTATACAAATCTTAACAAAGAATTAAATAATTTGCTCATACTGCAGTATACGTGAGTTAAATCACTAGTAAATAAAGGGACGTGAACTAGATTGTCACGCCTAGTTTATTTTGGAATATATTCAATTAACTTTAGAGTTTTTATTTCATTTGAATCAAATTTTAAAGACATTGAAATTAAATTAAATTAAAGTAAATTAATTAATTAAATTTTCAGTTAAATTAACTCTTTCAAAATAACGAGCTCAACTTCTGAAAATTATCAACCATTTAGAAAACATTATTCAAGATCTATTTATTGTTTAGTTCGTAAGAATATTTGATCATATAAGCATTTCATTCTTGTGAGTCATTAGAGTAATAAACACCGTTTTATTACCCCATATTGTATTTTTTTATTGCTGTACTACGGAGCCTAACAACCTCACAAAACTCTTCACTTTTAAAATAACTTATTTAGTGTGCTGTTGTCATATATTTGAGTTTAAATACTTGCGAAATCAAATCCAAAATCCACACGCCCTAGTCGGAAGAAAACCGCAAGATCGGACAGCAGGTAGGTGCTCATACATTCACACAACACAACAACACGCATTAAGTATAGAGTTACATATGTCGCCCTGCACGTGGGGCCACGAAATTCAATAAATTTCGATTTAAATTCACGTTCCGAACAAGACATTAAGTAGTAGAGTTACAAATGGCTTGCCCGGAACGTGGGGCACGACGAAATTAAATTACATTAAATTTAAATGTAATTTACGTTAAAACAAGTTTGCTGTTTTAACGTTTAAAACAGCTGGCGTCCAACTGAACAATCCCCAAAGAAAAGTTTTGTGATTGGTAGTGGTACAGCAGTCAAGTGTATTTGAAATTATTGTGTATTTGAAATTGTTGTGTAAAAATGGATATGGAAAAAATACTTAAACAAATGCAGCAAATGAACGCGGAAATGACCGCTAATATCAACGCGAAATTTGAGAAAACAAACGCTGAATTAACTGCTAATATGAACGCGAAGTTTGAACAAATAACAGCCAATGCTGAAATGAATAACGCAGAACTAACGGCCAAAATGGACGCGCAAAAAGTCAGTTTAACCGAAGCATTAGAAAATAGTAACGCAGACATAAATGCCGAGATTAAACAAACTAATAAAGAATTAACTGTTAAAGTCACCGAAATCGCGGAAAGCAATAAAGAAATTAAAGAAAGTAATAAAGAGTTAACCGCTAAAGTTACGGAAATCGGAGAAAAAGTACATACGGTTGAAACGAAAATAAACGAACTGTTTAAGGTTTTGAGACAACCATGCAAAAATCGTTTATCGAACAAGTTACGCGTATGGAAGGCCGGTACAAAGAACACATCAGTAGGTGTGAAAAACAGACCGCTGATGTTGCGAAAAAGGTTGACTCGCTCGAAGTAAAAATTCAAGCGGATGCGACAGAAACTGAACGCCAAGTAAGTAGACTCGATGCTTCAATAGTAGAAACGCGATGAAACATAGATTCTAATAAAGAAAGTGTATTGCAAGCACTTAATGATGAGATCTTAAAAGTACGACAGGAAGTACGCAGGAGATCCGTTCCTAATATTCTAGTACAGGGACCTGTCGATGAAAAGAATCGTGTATATTTTACAGGGGAAAATAATGAAAACCCTATTGAATTTTTGTTAGCCTGTGAAAATGAAATGGCGAGGGTAGGTTCGAGACTCGAAGATCTAGATAAAATACAATGGGTAGTAAACGCGATGCGTGATTCGGCGCGTAAATGGTATAATATTGTACGCGATAAAGTGACCACATACGCGGAATTCAAACAGAAATTCGAAAGCCGGTATTGGAATTCTCACACTCAAAGACTGTTACGGAATGAATTAGAAAATGGACGTTATGACCGAAAATTAGGTATAACGCCTGAAAATTATATCATCCAGCAGGTCGAGCGCGCAAAGCATTTAACCCCAGCACTTTCAGAGATCGACATTGTCACTAAACTAGCCTATCATTTCAACCACAATATACGGGTAGCTGTGTTTACGCAAGGTATACGCACGGTAGACGAGTTGCTCATTTTAGTATCGCAAAGCGAGACAGTTTTTGATTTGGGCGGTTGGCGTTATAACCCAGATTTTCGCCGAAATAACGACGGTCAAAATACACGGGTGCAATACCATCCTCAATCTGATCAGAGACCAAGTACAAGTTCTACTCCACCCCAGACATCGTTAAAACCCCCAGATAAGACCTTTGAATACAAAGGTAAGCCAAATGTCGGCAGACCGAAAGGGCAATATAAGGGCAACGATGGGACGCAGATGAGAACTATACAGACAATCGAAATAGTGAAAAGCGATACAACTGCGCAAGACGGCGATACGCAAAGCATTAAGGACACCAGTGAAAAGAAAAGAAACCGTAAATTTCCAAAAAACTTGGAAACGGGCGCCTCCAGGGGGGATGCGCCATAAATCATGCGAAATTATTTAAAGCTAAAATAGGTAGAAATAAAAAAAATACTAGGTTTAAGAAAGGTGATTTTTGTCCAGACATTTGTGTGCCAGTTAATAAGGTATTCCAACCGGAAAGTACAGAACCATTGTTTGAGGTGAATACAATACAACAAAGCACTCCGACAATTGTATGTCCGGTAGAACAGGAACTTAGCCGTAGCGTTCCCACACAATCAGCCTGGGAAGACGTCGTTGTAATATCCGGTGACGCCGAAGGACTTAACGAGTGGCTAGAGGAATATTGTAGAACCACCCATAAAAACGGTTACGAAATATTGGACGCACTTTGAAAATAAATAATATTTAGAGTTAATAATAAATTAAATAATAATAATTAGTATTAAAATAAATTAAATGTGTATTATATAATATTAATAATAATTGTAAATAAGTTGTGTATGAATCATAGTTCGGTAGTAGCGCGGTAACTAACAAGCGTACACGCGTGAATAAAGCAAGACGAAGCGAATCGCAACGGCCGGAAATTGTTATGTAACGCGGTGTAGCCCAGCTGTTAGAAAGTAGGTCAAGTAATTAACATCGCGCGTTATTTGATATCACTTTGTAAACAATGTCTGCACATTCCTCGAGCGCGTGCGCGTCAGCTGTCGGCTACCGCTTATCTTACATTCTTAAACGCTGCAATTAACTACTAGCCGTACTACAAACATTTACTACACAATGATTTCAGGTATATTATTATTAATAGTGTTCAATTAGAATTAAGTTATATATGTAAAGAACATTGACACTAATGTATGTTTCCATAGATAATTAATACAATGTATAGTAGCAAGCATAATCAATTCAACGTACATTTAGAATAATTGAAAAAAAAATAATAATTGTATATACTACACTCATTTTTTTTTAAAGCGGGTGGAGGAGTATATAACAGGACCAAATATCATTAATTTGGAGTTATATGTTAAGAGTATACTATCTTGATTTTTAAATAAATTTTAATAGAAGAAACTCCACTCATATGTTGTAGCGATCATAATAATGCATTGTAAAAGACGCACACGTGGTTGTTACATAATCAACTCACTGTGTAACGCATACGACCACACCTAAACTTTCAATTATTAATATTTCGGAAACCAGTAAATTCAGGCGAAATCCATTATAGCCAAAATGTTTGCCGAAATATTAATAATAGGGTGTGCGAATTTTATGCAATATAATTAAATAATAATGGAGTTAATTAATTTTATGTTAATAACTTCTGTAATAATTGAGCTACATAAAAGAGCTTTTAATATGTTATAGCTATAAGAATTTACAACAAATTGTATATTTTAGAATTAGCAAAACTTGGGTTTGCAACCAAGATAATTGCAATATAAAAGTGCCACAGGAAATCCGGAACGACAATTCAGTTCCGTTGTGTTAAGAATATAAATAATAATATAAATTCTCCGTCTGTGGGAAACTAATTTCGTTCTCACGGACTAAGGTGATTCAAATTTTGAGAGTAGGGAGAGTGTGTCAGCCAATCAAATCATTTGAAGAAATCCGAACCAGCGCGGAGTTTTGGGGCTGATCAAACACTCTACTGCCAGTATTCAAGAAGAACAGACGTATATCTTCGATCGTCTCAAAACCATAGATTTGTGAAGACTCATCAGAAGACTCTACGTGGTCAACACGCATAATTACGATCATCATAAAACAGATCAACTGTAACGACTCGTAATTAGGGCGTCCAGTCAAGATACTCTTCATTTCAACAAACAAGCTTATTGTGCACTACACTTAGTTGTGGGCATAAGCACGCCAGAGATCTACAAGACTACAAGACATTTCTTCAAGAATACGACAGATAGGCCGTCTAAACCATTGGGAATCAGCTGACGAGCAGAACTACAACTCGAAACGACGCACACACACGCTGACGTGGAACGTGAATCGACGAGGGACGTTAGGCAGTTCTTGCAGAAAGCCACAGACGTAAAAACTTCAACAAATCGCAGGAGAGCAGAGTGTTGCTGATTTCCGAGCTCACCGCCGAAACCCAGGACGCTCAAGTAGATCACTATCTCTAGCCGATTGGACAAGGACAGCGAGGGACATCTGGAGCATCTCTACGATCCACTTCAGTATCAGAAAAGTCAAAATCAATTTATCTATTTTTCAACTGTTAAATTTTCTTTCTTTTTCAATTAAAATCATTGTAAGTTAAATCATTCAGGTGCCACAAATCAAAGACTCTAGTTAAATAAGAATTATTCATGTGTGATAATCTGTATAGCCAGTATAAGTAATTAATAAGCTAAGAATTAAAAGTAGATAAACAAAAAGCGCTATACAAATCTTAACAAAGAATTAAATAATTTGCTCATACTGCTGTATACGTGAGTTAAATCACTAGTAAATAAAGGGACGTGAACTAGATTGTCACGCCTAGTTTATTTTGGAATATATTCAAATAACTTTAGAGTTTTTATTTCATTTGAATCAAATTTTAAAGACATTGAAATTAAAGTAAATTAATTAATTAAATTTTCAGTTAAATTAACTCTTTCAAAATAACGAGCTCAACTTCTGAAAATTATCAACCATTTAGAAAACATTATTCAAGATCTATTTATTGTTTAGTTCGTAAGAATATTTGATCATATAAGCATTTCATTCTTGTGAGTCATTAGAGTAATAAACACCGTTTTATTACCCCATATTGTATTTTTTTATTGCTGTACTACGGAGCCTAACAACCTCACAAAACTCTTCACTTTTAAAATAACTTATTTAGTGTGCTGTTGTCATATATTTGAGTTTAAATACTTGCGAAATCAAATCCAAAATCCACACGCCCTAGTCGGAAGAAAACCGCAAGATCGGACAGCAGGTAGGTGCTCATACATTCACACAACACAACAACACGCATTAAGTATAGAGTTACATATGTCGCCCTGCACGTGGGGCCACGAAATTCAATAAATTTCGATTTAAATTCACGTTCCGAACAAGACATTAAGTAGTAGAGTTACAAATGGCTTGCCCGGAACGTGGGGCACGACGAAATTAAATTACATTAAATTTAAATGTAATTTACGTTAAAACAAGTTTGCTGTTTTAACGTTTAAAACAGCTGGCGTCCAACTGAACAATCCCCAAAGAAAAGTTTTGTGATTGGTAGTGGTACAGCAGTCAAGTGTATTTGAAATTATTGTGTATTTGAAATTGTTGTGTAAAAATGGATATGGAAAAAATACTTAAACAAATGCAGCAAATGAACGCGGAAATGACCGCTAATATCAACGCGAAATTTGAGAAAACAAACGCTGAATTAACTGCTAATATGAACGCGAAGTTTGAACAAATAACAGCCAATGCTGAAATGAATAACGCAGAACTAACGGCCAAAATGGACGCGCAAAAAGTCAGTTTAACCGAAGCATTAGAAAATAGTAACGCAGACATAAATGCCGAGATTAAACAAACTAATAAAGAATTAACTGTTAAAGTCACCGAAATCGCGGAAAGCAATAAAGAAATTAAAGAAAGTAATAAAGAGTTAACCGCTAAAGTTACGGAAATCGGAGAAAAAGTACATACGGTTGAAACGAAAATAAACGAACTGTTTAAGGTTTTGAGACAACCATGCAAAAATCGTTTATCGAACAAGTTACGCGTATGGAAGGCCGGTACAAAGAACACATCAGTAGGTGTGAAAAACAGACCGCTGATGTTGCGAAAAAGGTTGACTCGCTCGAAGTAAAAATTCAAGCGGATGCGACAGAAACTGAACGCCAAGTAAGTAGACTCGATGCTTCAATAGTAGAAACGCGATGAAACATAGATTCTAATAAAGAAAGTGTATTGCAAGCACTTAATGATGAGATCTTAAAAGTACGACAGGAAGTACGCAGGAGATCCGTTCCTAATATTCTAGTACAGGGACCTGTCGATGAAAAGAATCGTGTATATTTTACAGGGGAAAATAATGAAAACCCTATTGAATTTTTGTTAGCCTGTGAAAATGAAATGGCGAGGGTAGGTTCGAGACTCGAAGATCTAGATAAAATACAATGGGTAGTAAACGCGATGCGTGATTCGGCGCGTAAATGGTATAATATTGTACGCGATAAAGTGACCACATACGCGGAATTCAAACAGAAATTCGAAAGCCGGTATTGGAATTCTCACACTCAAAGACTGTTACGGAATGAATTAGAAAATGGACGTTATGACCGAAAATTAGGTATAACGCCTGAAAATTATATCATCCAGCAGGTCGAGCGCGCAAAGCATTTAACCCCAGCACTTTCAGAGATCGACATTGTCACTAAACTAGCCTATCATTTCAACCACAATATACGGGTAGCTGTGTTTACGCAAGGTATACGCACGGTAGACGAGTTGCTCATTTTAGTATCGCAAAGCGAGACAGTTTTTGATTTGGGCGGTTGGCGTTATAACCCAGATTTTCGCCGAAATAACGACGGTCAAAATACACGGGTGCAATACCATCCTCAATCTGATCAGAGACCAAGTACAAGTTCTACTCCACCCCAGACATCGTTAAAACCCCCAGATAAGACCTTTGAATACAAAGGTAAGCCAAATGTCGGCAGACCGAAAGGGCAATATAAGGGCAACGATGGGACGCAGATGAGAACTATACAGACAATCGAAATAGTGAAAAGCGATACAACTGCGCAAGACGGCGATACGCAAAGCATTAAGGACACCAGTGAAAAGAAAAGAAACCGTAAATTTCCAAAAAACTTGGAAACGGGCGCCTCCAGGGGGGATGCGCCATAAATCATGCGAAATTATTTAAAGCTAAAATAGGTAGAAATAAAAAAAATACTAGGTTTAAGAAAGGTGATTTTTGTCCAGACATTTGTGTGCCAGTTAATAAGGTATTCCAACCGGAAAGTACAGAACCATTGTTTGAGGTGAATACAATACAACAAAGCACTCCGACAATTGTATGTCCGGTAGAACAGGAACTTAGCCGTAGCGTTCCCACACAATCAGCCTGGGAAGACGTCGTTGTAATATCCGGTGACGCCGAAGGACTTAACGAGTGGCTAGAGGAATATTGTAGAACCACCCATAAAAACGGTTACGAAATATTGGACGCACTTTGAAAATAAATAATATTTAGAGTTAATAATAAATTAAATAATAATAATTAGTATTAAAATAAATTAAATGTGTATTATATAATATTAATAATAATTGTAAATAAGTTGTGTATGAATCATAGTTCGGTAGTAGCGCGGTAACTAACAAGCGTACACGCGTGAATAAAGCAAGACGAAGCGAATCGCAACGGCCGGAAATTGTTATGTAACGCGGTGTAGCCCAGCTGTTAGAAAGTAGGTCAAGTAATTAACATCGCGCGTTATTTGATATCACTTTGTAAACAATGTCTGCACATTCCTCGAGCGCGTGCGCGTCAGCTGTCGGCTACCGCTTATCTTACATTCTTAAACGCTGCAATTAACTACTAGCCGTACTACAAACATTTACTACACAATGATTTCAGGTATATTATTATTAATAGTGTTCAATTAGAATTAAGTTATATATGTAAAGAACATTGACACTAATGTATGTTTCCATAGATAATTAATACAATGTATAGTAGCAAGCATAATCAATTCAACGTACATTTAGAATAATTGAAAAAAAAATAATAATTGTATATACTACACTCATTTTTTTTTAAAGCGGGTGGAGGAGTATATAACAGGACCAAATATCATTAATTTGGAGTTATATGTTAAGAGTATACTATCTTGATTTTTAAATAAATTTTAATAGAAGAAACTCCACTCATATGTTGTAGCGATCATAATAATGCATTGTAAAAGACGCACACGTGGTTGTTACATAATCAACTCACTGTGTAACGCATACGACCACACCTAAACTTTCAATTATTAATATTTCGGAAACCAGTAAATTCAGGCGAAATCCATTATAGCCAAAATGTTTGCCGAAATATTAATAATAGGGTGTGCGAATTTTATGCAATATAATTAAATAATAATGGAGTTAATTAATTTTATGTTAATAACTTCTGTAATAATTGAGCTACATAAAAGAGCTTTTAATATGTTATAGCTATAAGAATTTACAACAAATTGTATATTTTAGAATTAGCAAAACTTGGGTTTGCAACCAAGATAATTGCAATATAAAAGTGCCACAGGAAATCCGGAACGACAATTCAGTTCCGTTGTGTTAAGAATATAAATAATAATATAAATTCTCCGTCTGTGGGAAACTAATTTCGTTCTCACGGACTAAGGTGATTCAAATTTTGAGAGTAGGGAGAGTGTGTCAGCCAATCAAATCATTTGAAGAAATCCGAACCAGCGCGGAGTTTTGGGGCTGATCAAACACTCTACTGCCAGTATTCAAGAAGAACAGACGTATATCTTCGATCGTCTCAAAACCATAGATTTGTGAAGACTCATCAGAAGACTCTACGTGGTCAACACGCATAATTACGATCATCATAAAACAGATCAACTGTAACGACTCGTAATTAGGGCGTCCAGTCAAGATACTCTTCATTTCAACAAACAAGCTTATTGTGCACTACACTTAGTTGTGGGCATAAGCACGCCAGAGATCTACAAGACTACAAGACATTTCTTCAAGAATACGACAGATAGGCCGTCTAAACCATTGGGAATCAGCTGACGAGCAGAACTACAACTCGAAACGACGCACACACACGCTGACGTGGAACGTGAATCGACGAGGGACGTTAGGCAGTTCTTGCAGAAAGCCACAGACGTAAAAACTTCAACAAATCGCAGGAGAGCAGAGTGTTGCTGATTTCCGAGCTCACCGCCGAAACCCAGGACGCTCAAGTAGATCACTATCTCTAGCCGATTGGACAAGGACAGCGAGGGACATCTGGAGCATCTCTACGATCCACTTCAGTATCAGAAAAGTCAAAATCAATTTATCTATTTTTCAACTGTTAAATTTTCTTTCTTTTTCAATTAAAATCATTGTAAGTTAAATCATTCAGGTGCCACAAATCAAAGACTCTAGTTAAATAAGAATTATTCATGTGTGATAATCTGTATAGCCAGTATAAGTAATTAATAAGCTAAGAATTAAAAGTAGATAAACAAAAAGCGCTATACAAATCTTAACAAAGAATTAAATAATTTGCTCATACTGCTGTATACGTGAGTTAAATCACTAGTAAATAAAGGGACGTGAACTAGATTGTCACGCCTAGTTTATTTTGGAATATATTCAAATAACTTTAGAGTTTTTATTTCATTTGAATCAAATTTTAAAGACATTGAAATTAAAGTAAATTAATTAATTAAATTTTCAGTTAAATTAACTCTTTCAAAATAACGAGCTCAACTTCTGAAAATTATCAACCATTTAGAAAACATTATTCAAGATCTATTTATTGTTTAGTTCGTAAGAATATTTGATCATATAAGCATTTCATTCTTGTGGGTCATTAGAGTAATAAACACCGTTTTATTACCCCATATTGTATTTTTTTATTGCTGTACTACGGAGCCTAACAACCTCACAAAACTCTTCACTTTTAAAATAACATATTTAGTGTGCTGTTGTCATATATTTGAGTTTAAATACTTGCGAAATAAAATCCAAAATCCACACGCCCTAGTCGGAAGAAAACCGCAAGATCGGACAGCAGGTAGGTGCTCATACATTCACACAACACAACAACACGCATTAAGTATAGAGTTACATATGTCGCCCTGCACGTGGGGCCACGAAATTCAATAAATTTCGATTTAAATTCACGTTCCGAACAAGACATTAAGTAGTAGAGTTACAAATGGCTTGCCCGGAACGTGGGGCACGACGAAATTAAATTACATTAAATTTAAATGTAATTTACGTTAAAACAAGTTTGCTGTTTTAACGTTTAAAACAGCTGGCGTCCAACTGAACAATCCCCAAAGAAAAGTTTTGTGATTGGTAGTGGTACAGCAGTCAAGTGTATTTGAAATTATTGTGTATTTGAAATTGTTGTGTAAAAATGGATATGGAAAAAATACTTAAACAAATGCAGCAAATGAACGCGGAAATGACCGCTAATATCAACGCGAAATTTGAGAAAACAAACGCTGAATTAACTGCTAATATGAACGCGAAGTTTGAACAAATAACAGCCAATGCTGAAATGAATAACGCAGAATTAACGGCCAAAATGGACGCGCAAAAAGTCAGTTTAACCGAAGCATTAGAAAATAGTAACGCAGACATAAATGCCGAGATTAAACAAACTAATAAAGAATTAACTGTTAAAGTCACCGAAATCGCGGAAAGCAATAAAGAAATTAAAGAAAGTAATAAAGAGTTAACCGCTAAAGTTACGGAAATCGGAGAAAAAGTACATATGGTTGAAACGAAAATAAACGAACGGTTTAAGGTTTTGAGACCACCATGCAAAAATCGTTTATCGAACAAGTTACGCGTATGGAAGGCCGGTACAAAGAACACATCAGTAGGTGTGAAAAACAGACCGCTGATGTTGCGAAAAAGGTTGACTCGCTCGAAGTAAAAATTCAAGCGGATGCGACAGAAACTGAACGCCAAGTAAGTAGACTCGATGCTTCAATAGTAGAAACGCGATGAAACATAGATTCTAATAAAGAAAGTGTATTGCAAGCACTTAATGATGAGATCTTAAAAGTACGACAGGAAGTACGCAGGAGATCCGCTCCTAATATTCTAGTACAGGGACCTGTCGATGAAAAGAATCGTGTATATTTTACAGGGGAAAATAATGAAAACCCTATTGAATTTTTGTTAGCCTGTGAAAATGAAATGGCGAGGGTAGGTTCGAGACTCGAAGATCTAGATAAAATACAATGGGTAGTAAACGCGATGCGTGATTCGGCGCGTAAATGGTATAATATTGTACGCGATAAAGTGACCACATACGCGGAATTCAAACAGAAATTCGAAAGCCGGTATTGGAATTCTCACACTCAAAGACTGTTACGGAATGAATTAGAAAATGGACGTTATGACCGAAAATTAGGTATAACGCCTGAAAATTATATCATCCAGCAGGTCGAGCGCGCAAAGCATTTAACCCCAGCATTTTCAGAGATCGACATTGTCACTAAACTAGCCTATCATTTCAACCACAATATACGGGTAGCTGTGTTTACGCAAGGTATACGCACGGTAGACGAGTTGCTCATTTTAGTATCGCAAAGCGAGACAGTTTTTGATTTGGGCGGTTGGCGTTATAACCCAGATTTTCGCCGAAATAACGACGGTCAAAATACACGGGTGCAATACCATCCTCAATCTGATCAGAGACCAAGTACAAGTTCTACTCCACCCCAGACATCGTTAAAACCCCCAGATAAGACCTTTGAATACAAAGGTAAGCCAAATGTCGGCAGACCGAAAGGGCAATATAAGGGCAACGATGGGACGCAGATGAGAACTATACAGACAATCGAAATAGTGAAAAGCGATACAACTGCGCAAGACGGCGATACGCAAAGCATTAAGGACACCAGTGAAAAGAAAAGAAACCGTAAATTTCCAAAAAACTTGGAAACGGGCGCCTCCAGGGGGGATGCGCCATAAATCATGCGAAATTATTTAAAGCTAAAATAGGTAGAAATAAAAAAAATACTAGGTTTAAGAAAGGTGATTTTTGTCCAGACATTTGTGTGCCAGTTAATAAGATATTCCAACCGGAAAGTACAGAACCATTGTTTGAGGTGAATACAATACAACAAAGCACTCCGACAATTGTATGTCCGGTAGAACAGGAACTTAGCCGTAGCGTTCCCACACAATCAGCCTGGGAAGACGTCGTTGTAATATCCGGTGACGCCGAAGGACTTAACGAGTGGCTAGAGGAATATTGTAGAACCACCCATAAAAACGGTTACGAAATATTGGACGCACTTTGAAAATAAATAATATTTAGAGTTAATAATAAATTAAATAATAATAATTAGTATTAAAATAAATTAAATGTGTATTATATAATATTAATAATAATTGTAAATAAGTTGTGTATGAATCATAGTTCGGTAGTAGCGCGGTAACTAACAAGCGTACACGCGTGAATAAAGCAAGGCGAAGCGAATCGCAACGGCCGGAAATTGTTATGTAACGCGGTGTAGCCCAGCTGTTAGAAAGTAGGTCAAGTAATTAACATCGCGCGTTATTTGATATCACTTTGTAAACAATGTCTGCACATTCCTCGAGCGCGTGCGCGTCAGCTGTCGGCTACCGCTTATCTTACATTCTTAAACGCTGCAATTAACTACTAGCCGTACTACAAACATTTACTACACAATGATTTCAGGTATATTATTATTAATAGTGTTCAATTAGAATTAAGTTATATATGTAAAGAACATTGACACTAATGTATGTTTCCATAGATAATTAATACAATGTATAGTAGCAAGCATAATCAATTCAATGTACATTTAGAATAATTGAAAAAAAAATAATAATTGTATATACTACACTCATTTTTTTTTAAAGCGGGTGGAGGAGTATATAACAGGACCAAATATCATTAATTTGGAGTTATATGTTAAGAGTATACTATCTTGATTTTTAAATAAATTTTAATAGAAGAAACTCCACTCATATGTTGTAGCGATCATAATAATGCATTGTAAAAGACGCACACGTGGTTGTTACATAATCAACTCACTGTGTAACGCATACGACCACACCTAAACTTTCAATTATTAATATTTCGGAAACCAGTAAATTCAGGCGAAATCCATTATAGCCAAAATGTTTGCCGAAATATTAATAATAGGGTGTGCGAATTTTATGCAATATAATTAAATAATAATGGAGTTAATTAATTTTATGTTAATAACTTCTGTAATAATTGAGCTACATAAAAGAGCTTTTAATATGTTATAGCTATAAGAATTTACAACAAATTGTATATTTTGGAATTAGCAAAACTTGGGTTTGCAACCAAGATAATTGCAATATAAAAGTGCCACAGGAAATCCGGAACGACAATTCAGTTCCGTTGTGTTAAGAATATAAATAATAATATAAATTCTCAGTCTGTGGGAAACTAATTTCGTTCTCACGGACTAAGGTGATTCAAATTTTGAGAGTAGGGAGAGTGTGTCAGCCAATCAAATCATTTGAAGAAATCCGAACCAGCGCGGAGTTTTGGGGCTGATCAAACACTCTACTGCCAGTATTCAAGAAGAACAGACGTATATCTTCGATCGTCTCAAAACCATAGATTTGTGAAGACTCATCAGAAGACTCTACGTGGTCAACACGCATAATTACGATCATCATAAAACAGATCAACTGTAACGACTCGTAATTAGGGCGTCCAGTCAAGATACTCTTCATTTCAACAAACAAGCTTATTGTGCACTACACTTAGTTGTGGGCATAAGCACGCAAGAGATCTACAAGACTACAAGACATTTCTTCAAGAATACGACAGATAGGCCGTCTAAACCATTGGGAATCAGCTGACGAGCAGAACTACAACTCGAAACGACACACACACACGCTGACGTGGAACGTGAATCGACGAGGGATGTTAGGCAGTTCTTGCAGAAAGCCACAGACGTAAAAACTTCAACAAATCGCAGGAGAGCAGAGTGTTGCTGATTTCCGAGCTCACCGCCGAAACCCAGGACGCTCAAGTAGATCACTATCTCTAGCCGATTGGACAAGGACAGCGAGGGACATCTGGAGCATCTCTACGATCCACTTCAGTATCAGAAAAGTCAAAATCAATTTATCTATTTTTCAACTGTTAAATTTTCTTTCTTTTTCAATTAAAATCATTGTAAGTTAAATCATTCAGGTGCCACAATTCAAAGACTCTAGTTAAATAAGAATTATTCATGTGTGATAATCTGTATAGCCAGTATAAGTAATTAATAAGCTAAGAATTAAAAGTAGATAAACAAAAAGCGCTATACAAATCTTAACAAAGAATTAAATAATTTGCTCATACTGCTGTATACGTGAGTTAAATCACTAGTAAATAAAGGGACGTGAACTAGATTGTCACGCCTAGTTTATTTTGGAATATATTCAAATAACTTTAGAGTTTTTATTTCATTTGAATCAAATTTTAAAGACATTGAAATTAAAGTAAATTAATTAATTAAATTTTCAGTTAAATTAACTCTTTCAAAATAACGAGCTCAACTTCTGAAAATTATCAACCATTTAGAAAACATTATTCAAGATCTATTTATTGTTTAGTTCGTAAGAATATTTGATCATATAAGCATTTCATTCTTGTGGGTCATTAGAGTAATAAACACCGTTTTATTACCCCATATTGTATTTTTTTATTGCTGTACTACGGAGCCTAACAACCTCACAAAACTCTTCACTTTTAAAATAACATATTTAGTGTGCTGTTGTCATATATTTGAGTTTAAATACTTGCGAAATCAAATCCAAAATCCACACGCCCTAGTCGGAAGAAAACCGCAAGATCGGACAGCAGGTAGGTGCTCATACATTCACACAACACAACAACACGCATTAAGTATAGAGTTACATATGTCGCCCTGCACGTGGGGCCACGAAATTCAATAAATTTCGATTTAAATTCACGTTCCGAACAAGACATTAAGTAGTAGAGTTACAAATGGCTTGCCCGGAACGTGGGGCACGACGAAATTAAATTACATTAAATTTAAATGTAATTTACGTTAAAACAAAATTGCTGTTTTAACGTTTAAAACAGCTGGCGTCCAACTGAACAATCCCCAAAGAAAAGTTTTGTGATTGGTAGTGGTACAGCAGTCAAGTGTATTTGAAATTATTGTGTATTTGAAATTGTTGTGTAAAAATGGATATGGAAAAAATACTTAAACAAATGCAGCAAATGAACGCGGAAATGACCGCTAATATCAACGCGAAATTTGAGAAAACAAACGCTGAATTAACTGCTAATATGAACGCGAAGTTTGAACAAATAACAGCCAATGCTGAAATGAATAACGCAGAATTAACGGCCAAAATGGACGCGCAAAAAGTCAGTTTAACCGAAGCATTAGAAAATAGTAACGCAGACATAAATGCCGAGATTAAACAAACTAATAAAGAATTAACTGTTAAAGTCACCGAAATCGCGGAAAGCAATAAAGAAATTAAAGAAAGTAATAAAGAGTTAACCGCTAAAGTTACGGAAATCGGAGAAAAAGTACATATGGTTGAAACGAAAATAAACGAACGGTTTAAGGTTTTGAGACCACCATGCAAAAATCGTTTATCGAACAAGTTACGCGTATGGAAGGCCGGTACAAAGAACACATCAGTAGGTGTGAAAAACAGACCGCTGATGTTGCGAAAAAGGTTGACTCGCTCGAAGTAAAAATTCAAGCGGATGCGACAGAAACTGAACGCCAAGTAAGTAGACTCGATGCTTCAATAGTAGAAACGCGATGAAACATAGATTCTAATAAAGAAAGTGTATTGCAAGCACTTAATGATGAGATCTTAAAAGTACGACAGGAAGTACGCAGGAGATCCGCTCCTAATATTCTAGTACAGGGACCTGTCGATGAAAAGAATCGTGTATATTTTACAGGGGAAAATAATGAAAACCCTATTGAATTTTTGTTAGCCTGTGAAAATGAAATGGCGAGGGTAGGTTCGAGACTCGAAGATCTAGATAAAATACAATGGGTAGTAAACGCGATGCGTGATTCGGCGCGTAAATGGTATAATATTGTACGCGATAAAGTGACCACATACGCGGAATTCAAACAGAAATTCGAAAGCCGGTATTGGAATTCTCACACTCAAAGACTGTTACGGAATGAATTAGAAAATGGACGTTATGACCGAAAATTAGGTATAACGCCTGAAAATTATATCATCCAGCAGGTCGAGCGCGCAAAGCATTTAACCCCAGCATTTTCAGAGATCGACATTGTCACTAAACTAGCCTATCATTTCAACCACAATATACGGGTAGCTGTGTTTACGCAAGGTATACGCACGGTAGACGAGTTGCTCATTTTAGTATCGCAAAGGGAGACAGTTTTTGATATGGGCGGTTGGCGTTAAAACCCAGATTTTTGCCGAAATAACGACGGTCAAAATACACGGGTGCAATACCATCCTCAATCTGATCAGAGACCAAGTACAAGTTCTACTCCACCCCAGACATCGTTAAAACCCCCAGATAAGACCTTTGAATACAAAGGTAAGCCAAATGTCGGCAGACCGAAAGGGCAATATAAGGGCAACGATGGGACGCAGATGAGAACTATACAGACAATCGAAATAGTGAAAAGCGATACAACTGCGCAAGACGGCAATACGCAAAGCATTAAGGACACCAGTGAAAAGAAAAGAAACCGTAAATTTCCAAAAAACTTGGAAACGGGCGCCTCCAGGGGGGATGCGCCATAAATCATGCAAAATTATTTAAAGCTAAAATAGGTAGAAATAAAAAAAATACTAGGTTTAAGAAAGGTGATTTTTGTCCAGACATTTGTGTGCCAGTTAATAAGATATTCCAACCGGAAAGTACAGAACCATTGTTTGAGGTGAATACAATACAACAAAGCACTCCGACAATTGTATGTCCGGTAGAACAGGAACTTAGCCGTAGCGTTCCCACACAATCAGCCTGGGAAGACGTCGTTGTAATATCCGGTGACGCCGAAGGACTTAACGAGTGGCTAGAGGAATATTGTAGAACCACCCATAAAAACGGTTACGAAATATTGGACGCACTTTGAAAATAAATAATATTTAGAGTTAATAATAAATTAAATAATAATAATTAGTATTAAAATAAATTAATTGTGTATTATATAATATTAATAATAATTGTAAATAAGTTGTGTATGAATCATAGTTCGGTAGTAGCGCGGTAACTAACAAGCGTACACGCGTGAATAAAGCAAGGCGAAGCGAACCGCAACGGCCGGAAATTGTTATGTAACGCGGTGTAGCGCCCAGCTGTTAAAAAGTAGGTCAAGTAATTAACGTCGCGGGTTTTTGATATCACTTTGTAAACAAAGTCAGCACATTGCTGGAGCGCGTGCGTGTCAGCTGTCGGCTACCGCTTATCTTACATTCGTAAACGCTGCAATTAACTATTAGCCGTACTACAAACATTTACTACACAATGATTTCAGGTATATTATTTTTAATAGTGTTCAATTAGAATTAAGTTATATATGTAAAGAACATTGACACTAATGTATGTTTCCATAGATAATTAATACAATGTATAGTAGCAAGCATAATCAATTCAATATACATTTAGAATAATTGAAAAAAAAATATAATAATTGTATATACTACACTCATTTTTTTTTAAAGCGGGTGGAGGAGTATACAACAGGACCAAATATCATTAATTTGGAGTTATATGTTAAGAATATACTATCTTGATGTTTAAATAAATTTTAATAGAAGAAACTCCACTCATATGTTGTAGCGATCATAATAATGCATTGTAAAAGACGCACACGTGGTTGTTACATAATCAACTCACTGTGTAACGCATACGACCACACCTAAACTTTCAATTATTAATATTTCGGAAACCAGTAAATTCAGGCGAAATCCATTATAGCCAAAATGTTTGCCGAAATATTAATAATAGGGTGTGCGAATTTTATGCAATATAATTAAATAATAATGGAGTTAATTAATTTTATGTTAATAACTTCTGTAATAATTGAGCTACATAAAAGAGCTTTTAATATGTTATAGCTATAAGAATTTACAACAAATTGTATATTTTGGAATTAGCAAAACTTGGGTTTGCAACCAAGATAATTGCAATATAAAAGTGCCACAGGAAATCCGGAACGACAATTCAGTTCCGTTGTGTTAAGAATATCAATAATAATATAAATTCTCAGTCTGTGGGAAACTAATTTCGTTCTCACGGACTAAGGTGATTCAAATTTTGAGAGTAGGGAGAGTGTGTCAGCCAATCAAATCATTTGAAGAAATCCGAACCAGCGCGGAGTTTTGGGGCTGATCAAACACTCTACTGCCAGTATTCAAGAAGAACAGACGTATATCTTCGATCGTCTCAAAACCATAGATTTGTGAAGACTCATCAGAAGACTCTACGTGGTCAACACGCATAATTACGATCATCATAAAACAGATCAACTGTAACGACTCGTAATTAGGGCGTCCAGTCAAGATACTCTTCATTTCAACAAACAAGCTTATATGTGCACTACACTAGCTGTGGGCATAAGCACGCAAGAGATCTACAAGACTACAAGACATTACTTCAAGAATACGACAGATAGGCCGTCTAAACCATTGGGAATCAGCTGACGAGCAGAACTACAACTCGAAACGACGCACACACACGCTGACGTGGAACGTGAATCGACGAGGGACGTGAGGCAGTTCTTGCAGAAAGCCACAGACGTAAAAACTTCAACAAATCGCAGGAGAGCAGAGTGTTGCTGATTTCCGAGCTCACCGCCGAAACCCAGGACGCTCAAGTAGATCACTATCTCTAGCCGATTGGACAAGGAGAGCGAGGGACGTCTGGAGCATCTCTACGATCCACTTCAGTATCAGGAAAGTCAAAATCAATTTATCTATTTTTCAACTGTTAAATTTTCTTTCTTTTTCAATTAAAATCATTGTAAGTTAAATCATTCAGGTGCCACAAATCAAAGACTCTATTTAAATAAGAATTATTCATGTGTGATAATCTGTATAGCCAGTATAAGTAATTAATAAGCTAAGAATTAAAATTAGATAAACAAAAAGCGCTATACAAATCTTAACAAAGAATTAAATAATTTGCTCATACTGCTGTATACGTGAGTTAAATCACTAGTAAATAAAGGGACGTGAACTAGATTGTCACGCCTAGTTTATTTTGGAATATATTCAAATAACTTTAGAGTTTTTATTTCATTTGAATCAAATTTTAAAGACATTGAAATTAAAGTAAATTAATTAATTAAATTTTCAGTTAAATTAACTCTTTCAAAATAACGAGCTCAACTTCTGAAAATTATCAATCATTTAGAAAACATTATTCAAGATCTATTTATTGTTTAGTTCGTAAGAATATTTGATCATATAAGCATTTCATTCTTGTGAGTCATTAGAGTAATAAACACCGTTTTATTACCCCATATTGTATTTTTTTATTGCTGTACTACGGAGCCTACCAACCTCACAAAACTCTTCACTTTTAAAATAACTTATTTAGTGTGCTGTTGTCATATATTTGAGTTTAAATACTTGCGAAATCAAATCCAAAATCCACACGCCCTAGTCGGAAGAAAACCGCAAGATCGGACAGCAGGTAGGTGCTCATACATTCACACAACACAACAACACGCATTAAGTATAGAGTTACATATGTCGCCCTGCACGTGGGGCCACGAAATTCAACAAATTTCGATTTAAATTCACGTTCCGAACAAGACATTAAGTAGTAGAGTTACAAATGGCTTGCCCGGAACGTGGGGCACGACGAAATTAAATTACATTAAATTTAAATGTAATTTACGTTAAAACAAGTTTGCTGTTTTAACGTTTAAAACAGCTGGCGTCCAACTGAACAATCCCCAAAGAAAAGTTTTGTGATTGGTAGTGGTACAGCAGTCAAGTGTATTTGAAATTATTGTGTATTTGAAATTGTTGTGTAAAAATGGATATGGAAAAAATCCTTAAACAAATGCAGCAAATGAACGCGGAAATGACCGCTAATATCAACGCGAAATTTGAGAAAACAAACGCTGAATTAACTGCTAATATGAACGCGAAGTTTGAACAAATAACAGCCAATGCTGAAATGAATAACGCAGAATTAACGGCCAAACTGGACGCGCAAAAAGTCAGTTTAACCGAAGCATTAAAAAATAGTAACGCAGACATAAATGCCGAGATTAAACAAACTAATAAAGAATAAACTGTTAAAGTCACCGAAATCGCGGAAAGCAATAAAGAAATTAAAGAAAGTAATAAAGAGTTAACCGCTAAAGTTACGGAAATCGGAGAAAAAGTACATACGGTTGAAACGAAAATAAACGAACGGTTTAAGGTTTTTGAGACCACCATGCAAAAATCGTTTATCGAACAAGTTACGCGTATGGAAGGCCGGTACAAAGAACACATCAGTAGGTGTGAAAAACAGACCGCTGATGTTGCGAAAAAGGTTGACTCGCTCGAAGTAAAAATTCAAGCAGATGCGACAGAAACTGAACGCCAAGTAAGTAGACTCGATGCTTCAATAGTAGAAACGCGATGAAACATAGATTCTAATAATGAAAGTGTATTGCAAGCACTTAATGATGAGATCTTAAAAGTACGACAGGAAGTACGCAGGAGATCCGCTCCTAATATTCTAGTACAGGGACCTGTCGATGAAAAGAATCGTGTATATTTTACAGGGGAAAATAATGAAAACCCTATTGAATTTTTGTTAGCCTGTGAAAATGAAATGGCGAGGGTAGGTTCGAGACTCGAAGATCTAGATAAAATACAATGGGTAGTAAACGCGATGCGTGATTCGGCGCGTAAATGGTATAATATTGTACGCGATAAAGTGACCACATACGCGGAATTCAAACAGAAATTCGAAAGCCGGTATTGGAATTCTCACACTCAAAGACTGTTACGGAATGAATTAGAAAATGGACGTTATGACCGAAAATTAGGTATAACGCCTGAAAATTATATCATCCAGCAGGTCGAGCGCGCAAAGCATTTAACCCCAGCACTTTCAGAGATCGACATTGTCACTAAACTAGCCTATCATTTCAACCACAATATACGGGTAGCTGTGTTTACGCAAGGTATACGCACGGTAGACGAGTTGCTCATTTTATTATCGCAAAGCGAGACAGTTTTTGCTTTGGGCGGTTGGCGTTATAACCCAGATTTTCGCCGAAATAACAACGGTCAAAATACACGGGTGCAATACCATCCTCAATCTGATCAGAGACCAAGTACAAGTTCTACTCCACCCCAGACATCGTTAAAACCCCCAGATAAGACCTTTGAATACAAAGGTAAGCCAAATGTCGGCAGACCGAAAGGGCAATATAAGGGCAACGATGGGACGCAGACGAGAATTATACAGACAATCGAAATAGTGAAAAGCGATACAACTGCGCAAGACGGCGATACGCAAAGCATTACGGACACCAGTGAAAAGAAAAAAACCGTAAATTTCCAAAAAACTTGGAAACGGGCGCCTCCAGGGGGGATGCGCCATAAATCATGCAAAATTATTTAAAGCTAAAATAGGTAGAAATAAAACAAATACTAGGTTTAAGAAAGGTGATTTTTGTCCAGACATTTGTGTGCCGGTTAATAAGGTATTCAAACCGGAAAGTACAGAACCATTGTTTGAGGTGAATACAATACAACAAAGCACTCCGACAATTGTATGTCCGGTAGAACAGGAACTTAGCCGTAGCGTTCCCACACAATCAGCCTGGGAAGACGTCGTTGTAATATCCGGTGACGCCGAAGGACTTAACGAGTGGCTAGAGGAATATTGTAGAACCACCCATAAAAACGGTTACGAAATATTGGACGCACTTTGAAAATAAATAATATTTAGAGTTAATAATAAATTAAATAATAATAATTAGTATTAAAATAAATTAAATGTGTATTATATAATATTAATAATAATTGTAAATAAGTTGTGTATGAATCATAGTTCGGTAGTAGCGCGGTAACTAACAAGCGTACACGCGTGAATAAAGCAAAGCGAAGCGAACCGCAACGGCCGGAAATTGTTATGTAACGCGGTGTAGCGCCCAGCTGTTAGAAAGTAGGTCAAGTAATTAACGTCGCGGGTTTTTGATATCACTTTGTAAACAAAGTCAGCACATTGCTGGAGCGCGTGCGTGTCAGCTGTCGGCTACAGCTTATCTTACATTCTTAAACGCTGCAATTAACTACTAGCCGTACTACAAACATTTACTACACAATGATTTCAGGTATATTATTATTAATAGTGTTCAATTAGAATTAAGTTATATATGTAAAGAACATTGACACTAATGTATGTGTCCATAGATAATTAATACAATGTATAGTAGGAAACATAATCAATTCAATGTACATTTAGAATAATTGAAAAACAAAAATAATAATTGTATATACTACACTCATTTTTTTTTAAAGCGGGTGGAGGGGTATACAACAGGACCAAATATCATTAATTTGGATTTATATGTTAAGAGTATACTAGCTTGATGTTTAAATAAATTTTAATAGTCGAAACTCCTCTCATATGTTGTAGCGATCATAATAATGCATTGTAAAAGACGCACACGTGGTTGTTACATAATCAACTCACTGTGTAACGCATACGACCACACCTAAACTTTCAATTATTAATATTTCCGAAATCAGTAAATTCAGGCGAAATCCATTATAGCCAAAATGTTTGCCGAAATATTAATAATAGGTTGTTCGAATTTTATGTAATATAATTAAATAATAATGGAGTTAATTAATTTTATGTTAATAACTTCTGTAATAATTGAGCTACATAAAAGAGCTTTTAATATGTTATAGCTATAAGAATTTACAACAAATTGTATATTTTAGAATTAGCACAACTTGGGTTTGCAACCAAGATAATTGAATATAAAGGTGCCACAGGAAATCCGGAACGACAATTCAGTTCCGTTGTGTTAATAATATAAATAATAATATAAATTCTCCGTCTGTGGGAAACTAATTTTGTTCTCACGGACTAAGGTGATTCAAATTTTGAGAGTAGGGAGAGTGTGTCAGCCAATCAAATCATTTGAAGAAATCCGAACCAGCGCGGAGTTTTGGGGCTGATCAAACACTCTACTGCCAGTATTCAAGAAGAACAGACGTATATCTTCGATCGTCTCAAAACCATAGATTTGTGAAGACTCATCAGAAGACTCTACGAGGTCAACACGCATAATTACGATCATCATAAAACAGATCAACTGTAACGACTCGTAATTAGGGCGTCCAGTCAAGATACTCTTCATTTCAACAAACAAGCTTATTGTGCACTACACTAGCTGTGGGCATAAGCACGCAAGAGATCTACAAGACTACAAGACATTACTTCAAGAATACGACAGATAGGCCGTCTAAACCATTGGGAATCAGCTGACGAGCAGAACTACAACTCGAAACGACGCACACACACGCTGACGTGGAACGTGAATCGACGAGGGACGTGAGGCAGTTCTTGCAGAAAGCCACAGACGTAAAAACTTCAACAAATCGCAGGAGAGCAGAGTGTTGCTGATTTCCGAGCTCACCGCCGAAACCCAGGACGCTCAAGTAGATCACTATCTCTAGCCGATTGGACAAGGACAGCGAGAGACGTCTGGAGCATCTCTACGATCCACTTCAGTATCAGGAAAGTCAAAATCAATTTATCTATTTTTCAACTGTTAAATTTTCTTTCTTTTTCAATTAAAATCATTGTAAGTTAAATCATTCAGGTGCCACAAATCAAAGACTCTAGTTAAATAAGAATTATTCATGTGTGATAATCTGTATAGCCAGTATAAGTAATTAATAAGCTAAGAATTAAAAGTAGATAAACAAAAAGCGCTATACAAATCTTAACAAAGAATTAAATAATTTGCTCATACTGCTGTATACGTGAGTTAAATCACTAGTAAATAAAGGGACGTGAACTAGATTGTCACGCCTAGTTTATTTTGGAATATATTCAAATAACTTTAGAGTTTTTATTTCATTTGAATCAAATTTTAAAGACATTGAAATTAAAGTAAATTAATTAATTAAATTTTCAGTTAAATTAACTCTTTCAAAATAACGAGCTCAACTTCTGAAAATTATCAATCATTTAGAAAACATTATTCAAGATCTATTTATTGTTTAGTTCGTAAGAATATTTGATCATATAAGCATTTCATTCTTGTGAGTCATTAGAGTAATAAACACCGTTTTATTACCCCATATTGTATTTTTTTATTGCTGTACTACGGAGCCTACCAACCTCACAAAACTCGTCACTTTTAAAATAACTTATTTAGTGTGCTGTTGTCATATATTTGAGTTTAAATACTTGCGAAATCAAATCCAAAATCCACACGCCCTAGTCGGAAGAAAACCGCAAGATCGGACAGCAGGTAGGTGCTCATACATTCACACAACACAACAACACGCATTAAGTATAGAGTTACATATGTCGCCCTGCACGTGGGGCCACGAAATTCAACAAATTTCGATTTAAATTCACGTTCCGAACAAGACATTAAGTAGTAGAGTTACAAATGGCTTGCCCGGAACGTGGGGCACGACGAAATTAAATTACATTAAATTTAAATGTAATTTACGTTAAAACAAGTTTGCTGTTTTAACGTTTAAAACAGCTGGCGTCCAACTGAACAATCCCCAAAGAAAAGTTTTGTGATTGGTAGTGGTACAGCAGTCAAGTGTATTTGAAATTATTGTGTATTTGAAATTGTTGTGTAAAAATGGATATGGAAAAAATCCTTAAACAAATGCAGCAAATGAACGCGGAAATGACCGCTAATATCAACGCGAAATTTGAGAAAACAAACGCTGAATTAACTGCTAATATGAACGCGAAGTTTGAACAAATAACAGCCAATGCTGAAATGAATAACGCAGAATTAACGGCCAAACTGGACGCGCAAAAAGTCAGTTTAACCGAAGCATTAAAAAATAGTAACGCAGACATAAATGCCGAGATTAAACAAACTAATAAAGAATTAACTGTTAAAGTCACCGAAATCGCGGAAAGCAATAAAGAAATTAAAGAAAGTAATAAAGAGTTAACCGCTAAAGTTACGGAAATCGGAGAAAAAGTACATACGGTTGAAACGAAAATAAACGAACGGTTTAAGGTTTTTGAGACCACCATGCAAAAATCGTTTATCGAACAAGTTACGCGTATGGAAGGCCGGTACAAAGAACACATCAGTAGGTGTGAAAAACAGACCGCTGATGTTGCGAAAAAGGTTGACTCGCTCGAAGTAAAAATTCAAGCAGATGCGACAGAAACTGAACGCCAAGTAAGTAGACTCGATGCTTCAATAGTAGAAACGCGATGAAACATAGATTCTAATAATGAAAGTGTATTGCAAGCACTTAATGATGAGATCTTAAAAGTACGACAGGAAGTACGCAGGAGATCCGCTCCTAATATTCTAGTACAGGGACCTGTCGATGAAAAGAATCGTGTATATTTTACAGGGGAAAATAATGAAAACCCTATTGAATTTTTGTTAGCCTGTGAAAATGAAATGGCGAGGGTAGGTTCGAGACTCGAAGATCTAGATAAAATACAATGGGTAGTAAACGCGATGCGTGATTCGGCGCGTAAATGGTATAATATTGTACGCGATAAAGTGACCACATACGCGGAATTCAAACAGAAATTCGAAAGCCGGTATTGGAATTCTCACACTCAAAGACTGTTACGGAATGAATTAGAAAATGGACGTTATGACCGAAAATTAGGTATAACGCCTGAAAATTATATCATCCAGCAGGTCGAGCGCGCAAAGCATTTAACCCCAGCACTTTCAGAGATCGACATTGTCACTAAACTAGCCTATCATTTCAACCACAATATACGGGTAGCTGTGTTTACGCAAGGTATACGCACGGTAGACGAGTTGCTCATTTTATTATCGCAAAGCGAGACAGTTTTTGCTTTGGGCGGTTGGCGTTATAACCCAGATTTTCGCCGAAATAACAACGGTCAAAATACACGGGTGCAATACCATCCTCAATCTGATCAGAGACCAAGTACAAGTTCTACTCCACCCCAGACATCGTTAAAACCCCCAGATAAGACCTTTGAATACAAAGGTAAGCCAAATGTCGGCAGACCGAAAGGGCAATATAAGGGCAACGATGGGACGCAGACGAGAATTATACAGACAATCGAAATAGTGAAAAGCGATACAACTGCGCAAGACGGCGATACGCAAAGCATTACGGACACCAGTGAAAAGAAAAAAACCGTAAATTTCCAAAAAACTTGGAAACGGGCGCCTCCAGGGGGGATGCGCCATAAATCATGCAAAATTATTTAAAGCTAAAATAGGTAGAAATAAAACAAATACTAGGTTTAAGAAAGGTGATTTTTGTCCAGACATTTGTGTGCCGGTTAATAAGGTATTCCAACCGGAAAGTACAGAACCATTGTTTGAGGTGAATACAATACAACAAAGCACTCCGACAATTGTATGTCCGGTAGAACAGGAACTTAGCCGTAGCGTTCCCACACAATCAGCCTGGGAAGACGTCGTTGTAATATCCGGTGACGCCGAAGGACTTAACGAGTGGCTAGAGGAATATTGTAGAACCACCCATAAAAACGGTTACGAAATATTGGACGCACTTTGAAAATAAATAATATTTAGAGTTAATAATAAATTAAATAATAATAATTAGTATTAAAATAAATTAAATGTGTATTATATAATATTAATAATAATTGTAAATAAGTTGTGTATGAATCATAGTTCGGTAGTAGCGCGGTAACTAACAAGCGTACACGCGTGAATAAAGCAAAGCGAAGCGAACCGCAACGGCCGGAAATTGTTATGTAACGCGGTGTAGCGCCCAGCTGTTAGAAAGTAGGTCAAGTAATTAACGTCGCGGGTTTTTGATATCACTTTGTAAACAAAGTCAGCACATTGCTGGAGCGCGTGCGTGTCAGCTGTCGGCTACAGCTTATCTTACATTCTTAAACGCTGCAATTAACTACTAGCCGTACTACAAACATTTACTACACAATGATTTCAGGTATATTATTATTAATAGTGTTCAATTAGAATTAAGTTATATATGTAAAGAACATTGACACTAATGTATGTGTCCATAGATAATTAATACAATGTATAGTAGGAAACATAATCAATTCAATGTACATTTAGAATAATTGAAAAACAAAAATAATAATTGTATATACTACACTCATTTTTTTTTAAAGCGGGTGGAGGGGTATACAACAGGACCAAATATCATTAATTTGGATTTATATGTTAAGAGTATACTAGCTTGATGTTTAAATAAATTTTAATAGTCGAAACTCCTCTCATATGTTGTAGCGATCATAATAATGCATTGTAAAAGACGCACACGTGGTTGTTACATAATCAACTCACTGTGTAACGCATACGACCACACCTAAACTTTCAATTATTAATATTTCCGAAATCAGTAAATTCAGGCGAAATCCATTATAGCCAAAATGTTTGCCGAAATATTAATAATAGGTTGTTCGAATTTTATGTAATATAATTAAATAATAATGGAGTTAATTAATTTTATGTTAATAACTTCTGTAATAATTGAGCTACATAAAAGAGCTTTTAATATGTTATAGCTATAAGAATTTACAACAAATTGTATATTTTAGAATTAGCACAACTTGGGTTTGCAACCAAGATAATTGAATATAAAGGTGCCACAGGAAATCCGGAACGACAATTCAGTTCCGTTGTGTTAATAATATAAATAATAATATAAATTCTCCGTCTGTGGGAAACTAATTTTGTTCTCACGGACTAAGGTGATTCAAATTTTGAGAGTAGGGAGAGTGTGTCAGCCAATCAAATCATTTGAAGAAATCCGAACCAGCGCGGAGTTTTGGGGCTGATCAAACACTCTACTGCCAGTATTCAAGAAGAACAGACGTATATCTTCGATCGTCTCAAAACCATAGATTTGTGAAGACTCATCAGAAGACTCTACGTGGTCAACACGCATAATTACGATCATCATAAAACAGATCAACTGTAACGACTCGTAATTAGGGCGTCCAGTCAAGATACTCTTCATTTCAACAAACAAGCTTATTGTGCACTACACTAGCTGTGGGCATAAGCACGCAAGAGATCTACAAGACTACAAGACATTACTTCAAGAATACGACAGATAGGCCGTCTAAACCATTGGGAATCAGCTGACGAGCAGAACTACAACTCGAAACGACGCACACACACGCTGACGTGGAACGTGAATCGACGAGGGACGTGAGGCAGTTCTTGCAGAAAGCCACAGACGTAAAAACTTCAACAAATCGCAGGAGAGCAGAGTGTTGCTGATTTCCGAGCTCACCGCCGAAACCCAGGACGCTCAAGTAGATCACTATCTCTAGCCGATTGGACAAGGACAGCGAGGGACGTCTGGAGCATCTCTACGATCCACTTCAGTATCAGGAAAGTCAAAATCAATTTATCTATTTTTCAACTGTTAAATTTTCTTTCTTTTTCAATTAAAATCATTGTAAGTTAAATCGTTCAGGTGCCACAAATCAAAGACTCTATTTAAATAAGAATTATTCATGTGTGATAATCTGTATAGCCAGTATAAGTAATTAATAAGCTAAGAATTAAAAGTAGATAAACAAAAAGCGCTATACAAATCTTAACAAAGAATTAAATAATTTGCTCATACTGCTGTATACGTGAGTTAAATCACTAGTAAATAAAGGGACGTGAACTAGATTGTCACGCCTAGTTTATTTTGGAATATATTCAAATAACTTTAGAGTTTTTATTTCATTTGAATCAAATTTTAAAGACATTGAAATTAAAGTAAATTAATTAATTAAATTTTCAGTTAAATTAACTCTTTCAAAATAACGAGCTCAACTTCTGAAAATTATCAATCATTTAGAAAACATTATTCAAGATCTATTTATTGTTTAGTTCGTAAGAATATTTGATCATATAAGCATTTCATTCTTGTGAGTCATTAGAGTAATAAACACCGTTTTATTACCCCATATTGTATTTTTTTATTGCTGTACTACGGAGCCTACCAACCTCACAAAACTCGTCACTTTTAAAATAACTTATTTAGTGTGCTGTTGTCATATATTTGAGTTTAAATACTTGCGAAATCAAATCCAAAATCCACACGCCCTAGTCGGAAGAAAACCGCAAGATCGGACAGCAGGTAGGTGCTCATACATTCACACAACACAACAACACGCATTAAGTATAGAGTTACATATGTCGCCCTGCACGTGGGGCCACGAAATTCAACAAATTTCGATTTAAATTCACGTTCCGAACAAGACATTAAGTAGTAGAGTTACAAATGGCTTGCCCGGAACGTGGGGCACGACGAAATTAAATTACATTAAATTTAAATGTAATTTACGTTAAAACAAGTTTGCTGTTTTAACGTTTAAAACAGCTGGCGTCCAACTGAACAATCCCCAAAGAAAAGTTTTGTGATTGGTAGTGGTACAGCAGTCAAGTGTATTTGAAATTATTGTGTATTTGAAATTGTTGTGTACAAATGGATATGGAAAAATCCTTAAACAAATGCAGCAAATGAACGCGGAAATGACCGCTAATATCAACGCGAAATTTGAGAAAACAAACGCTGAATTAACTGCTAATATGAACGCGAAGTTTGAACAAATAACAGCCAATGCTGAAATGAATAACGCAGAATTAACGGCCAAACTGGACGCGCAAAAAGTCAGTTTAACCGAAGCATTAAAAAATAGTAACGCAGACATAAATGCCGAGATTAAACAAACTAATAAAGAATAAACTGTTAAAGTCACCGAAATCGCGGAAAGCAATAAAGAAATTAAAGAAAGTAATAAAGAGTTAACCGCTAAAGTTACGGAAATCGGAGAAAAAGTACATACGGTTGAAACGAAAATAAACGAACGGTTTAAGGTTTTTGAGACCACCATGCAAAAATCGTTTATCGAACAAGTTACGCGTATGGAAGGCCGGTACAAAGAACGCATCAGTAGGTGTGAAAAACAGACCGCTGATGTTGCGAAAAAGGTTGACTCGCTCGAAGTAAAAATTCAAGCGGATGCGACAGAAACTGAACGCCAAGTAAGTAGACTCGATGCTTCAATAGTAGAAACGCGATGAAACATAGATTCTAATAAAGAAAGTGTATTGCAAGCACTTAATGATGAGATCTTAAAAGTACGACAGGAAGTACGCAGGAGATCCGCTCCTAATATTCTAGTACAGGGACCTGTCGATGAAAAGAATCGTGTATATTTTACAGGGGAAAATAATGAAAACCCTATTGAATTTTTGTTAGCCTGTGAAAATGAAATGGCGAGGGTAGGTTCGAGACTCGAAGATCTAGATAAAATACAATGGGTAGTAAACGCGATGCGTGATTCGGCGCGTAAATGGTATAATATTGTACGCGATAAAGTGACCACATACGCGGAATTCAAACAGAAATTCGAAAGCCGGTATTGGAATTCTCACACTCAAAGACTGTTACGGAATGAATTAGAAAATGGACGTTATGACCGAAAATTAGGTATAACGCCTGAAAATTATATCATCCAGCAGGTCGAGCGCGCAAAGCATTTAACCCCAGCACTTTCAGAGATCGACATTGTCACTAAACTAGCCTATCATTTCAACCACAATATACGGGTAGCTGTGTTTACGCAAGGTATACGCACGGTAGACGAGTTGCTCATTTTATTATCGCAAAGCGAGACAGTTTTTGCTTTGGGCGGTTGGCGTTATAACCCAGATTTCCGCCGAACTAACAACGGTCAAAATACACGGGTGCAATACCATCCTCAATCTGATCAGAGACCAAGTACAAGTTCTACTCCACCCCAGACATCGTTAAAACCCCCAGATAAGACCTTTGAATACAAAGGTAAGCCAAATGTCGGCAGACCGAAAGGGCAATATAAGGGCAACGATGGGACGCAGACGAGAACTATACAGACAATCGAAATAGTGAAAAGCGATACAACTGCGCAAGACGGCGATACGCAAAGCATTAAGGACACCAGTGAAAAGAAAAAAACCGTAAATTTCCAAAAAACTTGGAAACGGGCGCCTCCAGGGGGGATGCGCCATAAATCATGCAAAATTATTTAAAGCTAAAATAGGTAGAAATAAAAAAAATACTAGGTTTAAGAAAGGTGATTTTTGTCCAGACATTTGTGTGCCGGTTAATAAGGTATTCCAACCGGAAAGTACAGAACCATTGTTTGAGGTGAATACAATACAACAAAGCACTCCGACAATTGTATGTCCGGTAGAACAGGAACTTAGCCGTAGCGTTCCCACACAATCAGCCTGGGAAGACGTCGTTGTAATATCCGGTGACGCCGAAGGACTTAACGAGTGGCTAGAGGAATATTGTAGAACCACCCATAAAAACGGTTACGAAATATTGGACGCACTTTGAAAATAAATAATATTTAGAGTTAATAATAAATTAAATAATAATAATTAGTATTAAAATAAATTAAATGTGTATTATATAATATTAATAATAATTGTAAATAAGTTGTGTATGAATCATAGTTAGGTAGTAGCGCGGTAACTAACAAGCGTACACGCGTGAATAAAGCAAAGCGAAGCGAACCGCAACGGCCGGAAATTGTTATGTAACGCGGTGTAGCGCCCAGCTGTTAGAAAGTAGGTCAAGTAATTAACGTCGCGGGTTTTTGATATCACTTTGTAAACAAAGTCAGCACATTGCTGGAGCGCGTGCGTGTCAGCTGTCGGCTACAGCTTATCTTACATTCTTAAACGCTGCAATTAACTACTAGCCGTACTACAAACATTTACTACACAATGATTTCAGGTATATTATTATTAATAGTGTTCAATTAGAATTAAGTTATATATGTAAAGAACATTGACACTAATGTATGTGTCCATAGATAATTAATACAATGTATAGTAGGAAACATAATCAATTCAATGTACATTTAGAATAATTGAAAAACAAAAATAATAATTGTATATACTACACTCATTTTTTTTTAAAGCGGGTGGAGGGGTATACAACAGGACCAAATATCATTAATTTGGATTTATATGTTAAGAGTATACTAGCTTGATGTTTAAATAAATTTTAATAGTCGAAACTCCACTCATATGTTGTAGCGATCATAATAATGCATTGTAAAAGACGCACACGTGGTTGTTACATAATCAACTCACTGTGTAACGCATACGACCACACCTAAACTTTCAATTATTAATATTTCCGAAATCAGTAAATTCAGGCGAAATCCATTATAGCCAAAATGTTTGCCGAAATATTAATAATAGGTTGTTCGAATTTTATGTAATATAATTAAATAATAATGGAGTTAATTAATTTTATGTTAATAACTTCTGTAATAATAGAGCTACATAAAAGAGCTTTTAATATGTTATAGCTATAAGAATTTACAACAAATTGTATATTTTAGAATTAGCACAACTTGGGGTTGCAACCAAGATAATTGAATATAAAGGTGCCACAGGAAATCCGGAACGACAATTCAGTTCCGTTGTGTTAATAATATAAATAATAATATAAATTCTCCGTCTGTGGGAAACTAATTTCGTTCTCACGGACTAAGGTGATTCAAATTTTGAGAGTAGGGAGAGTGTGTCAGCCAATCAAATCATTTGAAGAAATCCGAACCAGCGCGGAGTTTTGGGGCTGATCAAACACTCTACTGCCAGTATTCAAGAAGAACAGACGTATATCTTCGATCGTCTCAAAACCATAGATTTGTGAAGACTCATCAGAAGACTCTACGTGGTCAACACGCATAATTACGATCATCATAAAACAGATCAACTGTAACGACTCGTAATTAGGGCGTCCAGTCAAGATACTCTTCATTTCAACAAACAAGCTTATTGTGCACTACACTAGCTGTGGGCATAAGCACGCAAGAGATCTACAAGACTACAAGACATTACTTCAAGAATACGACAGATAGGCCGTCTAAGCCATTGGGAATCAGCTGACGAGCAGAACTACAACTCGAAACGACGCACACACACGCTGACGTGGAACGTGAATCGACGAGGGACGGGAGGCAGTTCTTGCAGAAAGCCACAGACGTAAAAACTTCAACAAATCGCAGGAGAGCAGAGTGTTGCTGATTTCCGAGCTCACCGCCGAAACCCAGGACGCTCAAGTAGATCATTATCTCTAGCCGATTGGACAAGGAGAGCGAGGGACGTCTGGAGCATCTCTACGATCCACTTCAGTATCAGGAAAGTCAAAATCAATTTATCTATTTTTCAACTGTTAAATTTTCTTTCTTTTTCAATTAAAATCATTGTAAGTTAAATCATTCAGGTGCCACAAATCAAAGACTCTAGTTAAATAGGAATTATTCATGTGTGATAATCTGTATAGCCAGTATAAGTAATTAATAAGCTTTAGTTAAGAATTAAAAGTAGATAAACAAAAAGCGCTATACAAATCTTAACAAAGAATTAAATATTTTCCTCATACTGCAGTATACGTGAGTTAAATCACTAGTAAATAAAGGGACGTGAACTAGATTGTCACGCCTAGTTTATTTTGGAATATATTCAAATAACTTTAGAGTTTTTATTTCATTTGAATCAAATTTTAAAGACATTGAAATTAAAGTAAATTAATTAATTAAATTTTCAGTTAAATTAACTCTTTCAAAATAACGAGCTCAACTTCTGAAAATTATCAACCATTTAGAAAACATTATTCAAGATCTATTTATTGTTTAGTTCGTAAGAATATTTGATCATATAAGCATTTCATTCTTGTGAGTCATTAGAGTAATAAACACCGTTTTATTACCCCATATTGTATTTTTTTATTGCTGTACTACGGAGCCTACCAACCTCGCAAAACTCTTCACTTTTAAAATAACTTATTTAGTGTGCTGTTGTCATATATTTGAGTTTAAATACTTGCGAAATCAAATCCAAAATCCACACGCCCTAGTCGGAAGAAAACCGCAAGATCGGACAGCAGGTAGGTGCTCATACATTCACACAACACAACAACACGCATTAAGTATAGAGTTACATATGTCGCCCTGCACGTGGGGCCACGAAATTCAATAAATTTCGATTTAAATTCACGTTCCGAACAAGACATTAAGTAGTAGAGTTACAAATGGCTTGCCCGGAACGTGGGGCACGACGAAATTAAATTACATTAAATTTAAATGTAATTTACGTTAAAACAAGTTTGCTGTTTTAACGTTTAAAACAGCTGGCGTCCAACTGAACAATCCCCAAAGAAAAGTTTTGTGATTGGTAGTGGTACAGCAGTCAAGTGTATTTGAAATTATTGTGTATTTGAAATTGTTGTGTAAAAATGGATATGGAAAAATTCCTTAAACAAATGCAGCAAATGAACGCGCAAATGACCGCTAATATCAACGCGAAATTTGAGAAAACAAACGCTGAATTAACTGCTAATATGAACGCGAAGTTTGAACAAATAACAGCCAATGCTGAAATGAATAACGCAGAATTAACGGCCAAACTGGACGCGCAAAAAGTCAGTTTAACCGAAGCATTAAAAAATAGTAACGCAGACATAAATGCCGAGATTAAACAAACTAATAAAGAATTAACTGTTAAAGTCACCGAAATCGCGGAAAGCAATAAAGAAATTAAAGAAAGTAATAAAGAGTTAACCGCTAAAGTTACGGAAATCGGAGAAAAAGTATATACGGTTGAAACGAAAATAAACGAACGGTTTAAGGTTTTTGAGACCACCATGCAAAAATCGTTTATCGAACAAGTTACGCGTATGGAAGGCCGGTACAAAGAACACATCAGTAGGTGTGAAAAACAGACCGCTGATGTTGCGAAAAAGGTTGACTCGCTCGAAGTAAAAATTCAAGCAGATGCGACAGAAACTGAACGCCAAGTAAGTAGACTCGATGCTTCAATAGTAGAAACGCGATGAAACATAGATTCTAATAAAGAAAGTGTATTGCAAGCACTTAATGATGAGATCTTAAAAGTACGACAGGAAGTACGCAGGAGATCCGCTCCTAATATTCTAGTACAGGGACCTGTCGATGAAAAGAATCGTGTATATTTTACAGGGGAAAATAATGAAAACCCTATTGAATTTTTGTTAGCCTGTGAAAATGAAATGGCGAGGGTAGGTTCGAGACTCGAAGATCTAGATAAAATACAATGGGTAGTAAACGCGATGCGTGATTCGGCGCGTAAATGGTATAATATTGTACGCGATAAAGTGACCACATACGCGGAATTCAAACAGAAATTCGAAAGCCGGTATTGGAATTCTCACACTCAAAGACTGTTACGGAATGAATTAGAAAATGGACGTTATGACCGAAAATTAGGTATAACGCCTGAAAATTATATCATCCAGCAGGTCGAGCGCGCAAAGCATTTAACCCCAGCACTTTCAGAGATCGACATTGTCACTAAACTAGCCTATCATTTCAACCACAATATACGGGTAGCTGTGTTTACGCAAGGTATACGCACGGTAGACGAGTTGCTCATTTTATTATCGCAAAGCGAGACAGTTTTTGCTTTGGGCGGTTGGCGTTATAACCCAGATTTTCGCCGAACTAACAACGGTCAAAATACACGGGTGCAATACCATCCTCAATCTGATCAGAGACCAAGTACAAGTTCTACTCCACCCCAGACATCGTTAAAACCCCCAGATAAGACCTTTGAATACAAAGGTAAGCCAAATGTCGGCAGACCGAAAGGGCAATATAAGGGCAACGATGGGACGCAGACGAGAACTATACAGACAATCGAAATAGTGAAAAGCGATACAACTGCGCAAGACGGCGATACGCAAAGCATTAAGGACACCAGTGAAAAGAAAAAAACCGTAAATTTCCAAAAAACTTGGAAACGGGCGCCTCCAGGGGGGATGCGCCATAAATCATGCAAAATTATTTAAAGCTAAAATAGGTAGAAATAAAAAAAATACTAGGTTTAAGAAAGGTGATTTTTGTCCAGACATTTGTGTGCCGGTTAATAAGGTATTCCAACCGGAAAGTACAGAACCATTGTTTGAGGTGAATACAATACAACAAAGCACTCCGACAATTGTATGTCCGGTAGAACAGGAACTTAGCCGTAGCGTTCCCACACAATCAGCCTGGGAAGACGTCGTTGTAATATCCGGTGACGCCGAAGGACTTAACGAGTGGCTAGAGGAATATTGTAGAACCACCCATAAAAACGGTTACGAAATATTGGACGCATTTTGAAAATAAATAATATTTAGAGTTAATAATAAATTAAATAATAATAATTAGTATTAAAATAAATTAAATGTGTATTATATAATATTAATAATAATTGTAAATAAGTTGTGTATGAATCATAGTTAGGTAGTAGCGCGGTAACTAACAAGCGTACACGCGTGAATAAAGCAAAGCGAAGCGAACCGCAACGGCCGGAAATTGTTATGTAACGCGGTGTAGCGCCCAGCTGTTAGAAAGTAGGTCAAGTAATTAACGTCGCGGGTTTTTGATATCACTTTGTAAACAAAGTCAGCACATTGCTGGAGCGCGTGCGTGTCAGCTGTCGGCTACAGCTTATCTTACATTCTTAAACGTTGCAATTAACTACTAGCCGTACTACAAACATTTACTACACAATGATTTCAGGTATATTATTATTAATAGTGTTCAATTAGAATTAAGTTATATATGTAAAGAACATTGACACTAATGTATGTGTCCATAGATAATTAATACAATGTATAGTAGGAAACATAATCAATTCAATGTACATTTAGAATAATTGAAAAACTAAAATAATAATTGTATATACTACACTCATTTTTTTTTAAAGCGGGTGGAGGGGTATACAACAGGACCAAATATCATTAATTTGGATTTATATGTTAAGAGTATACTAGCTTGATGTTTAAATAAATTTTAATAGTCGAAACTCCTCTCATATGTTGTAGCGATCATAATAATGCATTGTAAAAGACGCACACGTGGTTGTTACATAATCAACTCACTGTGTAACGCATACGACCACACCTAAACTTTCAATTATTAATATTTCCGAAATCAGTAAATTCAGGCGAAATCCATTATAGCCAAAATGTTTGCCGAAATATTAATAATAGGTTGTTCGAATTTCATGTAATATAATTAAATAATAATGGAGTTAATTAATTTTATGTTAATAACTTCTGTAATAATTGAGCTACATAAAAGAGCTTTTAATATGTTATAGCTATAAGAATTTACAACAAATTTTATATTTTAGAATTAGCACAACTTGGGTTTGCAACCAAGATAATTGAATATAAAGGTGCCACAGGAAATCCGGAACGACAATTCAGTTCCGTTGTGTTAATAATATAAATAATAATATAAATTCTCCGTCTGTGGGAAACTAATTTCGTTCTCACGGACTAAGGTGATTCAAATTTTGAGAGTAGGGAGAGTGTGTCAGCCAATCAAATCATTTGAAGAAATCCGAACCAGCGCAGAGTTTTGGGGCTGATCAAACACTCTACTGCCAGTATTCAAGAAGAACAGACGTATATCTTCGATCGTCTCAAAACCATAGATTTGTGAAGACTCATCAGAAGACTCTACGTGGTCAACACGCATAATTACGATCATCATAAAACAGATCAACTGTAACGACTCGTAATTAGGGCGTCCAGTCAAGATACTCTTCATTTCAACAAACAAGCTTATTGTGCACTACACTAGTTGTGGGCATAAGCACGCAAGAGATCTACAAGACTACAAGACATTACTTCAAGAATACGACAGATAGGCCGTCTAAACCATTGGGAATCAGCTGACGAGCAGAACTACAACTCGAAACGACGCACTCACACGCTGACGTGGAACGTGAATCGACGAGGGACGTGAGGCAGTTCTTGCAGAAAGCCACAGACGTAAAAACTTCAACAAATCGCAGGAGAGCAGAGTGTTGCTGATTTCCGAGCTCACCGCCGAAACCCAGGACGCTCAAGTAGATCACTATCTCTAGCCGATTGGACAAGGACAGCGAAGGACATCTGGAGCATCTCTACGATCCACTTCAGTATCAGGAAAGTCAAAATCAATTTATCTATTTTTCAACTGTTAAATTTTCTTTCTTTTTCAATTAAAATCATTGTAAGTTAAATCATTCAGGTGCCACAAATCAAAGACTCTAGTTAAATAAGAATTATTCATGTGTGATAATCTGTATAGCCAGTATAAGTAATTAATAAGCTTTAGTTAAGAATTAAAAGTAGATAAACAAAAAGCGCTATACAAATCTTAACAAAGAATTAAATAATTTGCTCATACTGCAGTATACGTGAGTTAAATCACTAGTAAATAAAGGGACGTGAACTAGATTGTCACGCCTAGTTTATTTTGGAATATATTCAATTAACTTTAGAGTTTTTATTTCATTTGAATCCAATTTTAAAGACATTGAAATTAAATTAAATTAAAATAAATTAATTAATAAAATTTTCAGTTAAATTACCTCTTTCAAAATAACGAGCTCAACTTCTGAAAATTATCAACAATTTAGAAAACATTATTCAAGATCTATTTATTGTTTAGTTCGTAAGAATATTTGATCATATAAGCATTTCATTCTTGTGAGTCATTAGAGTAATAAACACCGTTTTATTACCCCATATTGTATTTTTTTATTGCTGTACTACGGAGCCTACCAACCTCACAAAACTCTGTGCCGAACTCTAGTGGAGAGACGGCGCAAAACCAGTATATATACGGCCTGTAGTTAAACGCATTACTAATTTATAGCGCGTTATCGCTGCTGCGCTCTATTAGCGAAGACAAGACTAATTCTTTCAGCTCTTAAGTCCCTGAGACGTGTCGGCATCTGGTGCCTAGCCGCGGTAGGAAAACTCCAGGTGCTGCATTCTGGCGACAGAGGCCGTAGGCAAACGAGAACGAAAGCATGTGATTCTATGTAACTTGGTCTCACGTAAAACCTCGTGGCTGATGGTCGCGTCTTTTTGGTACTCCGGTAGAGAATGGATTTTCTATTCATCGACCTTCCAACTATGATAGGCTAAACAGATACACGACTGCGGTAAGTGTCGTTTATACTTTCATATTAATGGAATATAATGTGTCACAAAAGATAAACTTGTTTTATAGGCCAAAGTAAGTGGATTTCTGTTCACCTTGATGCAACCTCATGGCGGTTGTGCAATACGCAATTTGAAGGTAAAATTTTTAATACATTATAAAACTATATTCCATTCACGTGTCCGAACTTCGGCACTGAAAGTCAAAGACATTTAAATACAGAAATCTAAGTTTAAAAAATACCTAACATGGATGTAACCAGATTCATGTTACGTACCTGGGTTATTGCACAAAGCGTAGTTGGTTTAGATGGCATACAAGTTTTACTAGAATTAATAGTAAAACTTTATTAATATCTGGAAACTTACTGAGGCACGTTTTGAAAGTAAAATAATCACCAATTCGTATTAATTACTATAGTAAAGACTATGTAATCTGAATTAACCTCTCAACCACGTGGTAACTACATATTCACACTATGTATAAAGTTTATGAAATGGTACAAAGCCATAATTAATTGTCAAATTGCAAACATGGTAACCCGCATTGGGTGAATTTATTATTATGAAGATTTACTGTTCTAAAGATTGTCAAATAGGGCATGTGGCCATATAACTTTGTCAAGTTTTACATTTAAGTAGCTCTAAAGCTAAGTTAACTTTATATATGTATTTTGGGGGGTGTGCAAACTTCTCGGGGCAGTGTGTTTAGTACTCTGGCTAATATATATAACGTTGTGTAATCAGGGTCCATCGAACAAGTCGAGAAAACCGCCCTACAACATGGCCTGAAGCTGTAACATCTTAAAGCTCTCCTCTTCATTACCGGAGGAATAGCCAGAAAGCCACACCAACACCTATAATGTAGACCACGAGATTGCCACCTTAACCCCTCATGGACAAAATCAGGTGATACAAAACCAATATATTATGTACACATAGAGTCAGCACTCAATGATACCCAGTGAACCAGTTCTATATATATCAACTACAACATTTCAAGTTTTTAAACATTTAATTGGATCCCCAATTGATGGGACAGTTTAGTGTGTGAACTGGGTGTAAAATTAATTGTAAATTTTATTAAATTTCTGGTAAAATTGTCAGCTCAGAGACTGGCATGTGTCTTAAACTGTTCAACATTCAACGTATAATTTCCTCTTATTTCAGTATATGTGTTTCTTTACAGATTTTAAGTCATTCATTCTATTGGTAATTTATCGGGTTCAATTTAGTAGTCTATACATATATATTCTAAATTTTAAATTCAGTTTGGTTCTTATAGTATAGAAATTTCTGGGGTAGGTAGGTGCATTTCCACAAGTTTCATCCTGAACGAATGCATGTTCATACAGAATTGAACTTGTTGTTGAGACAGGTTAAATTCTGCATCAACTGGCAACTAACATGTCGGCCTCTGGGCCAAAAGTATTTTCATAGGGTTATAATATTCATGCCATGTTTCTATTTTCACTACTTAGCAATGTTTCTGTATATATGAATTCTTTAAATTATTTATGATAACTGGGGGGTGTTCATTGTTTTAAATATTTTTTATTTCTCACAGTAATAGAGCTCAGTGGGGCAGAACTGTATAACAGTATTAGGCACTTAGCCAAATTTTTGGAATTCATTATGTCCTGGGGACTACTGAAGTGCTTAAGCATAATCTAATACACATGATGTGTAATGAACCAAGTAAATTGTAATCCTAACAGGGATATCTAGAAAGGAATTAATAATATATATATATATATATATATATCATGGGCGTAAGAAAAGGGGCGTGGCAAGAGATCTTTATATATTGTATTGTATGGTATTGTATAGTGTATTTGTATTGTGGAACATGTGATGTTTTGTATATTTGTGTGTGCATTTTGGGGGGGTTATATGTATTGTACATTTAGGTGTATTTTTGGTGGGGACTTTAGATATAGGGTTTGTCTTTTTATAAAAAAAAATTGATACATGGAATTATGTATATATCCTTTTCATTTTTTATAACACGTATTCTATCTCAATTAATCTTTGCTGATTATTTCTTTAAAAAAATAATTTATTTTAATTAACTTTAATAACAAGTATATGAATTGTCACCCTTTAAAATTTATTTAATTTGTTTGAGAATTTATTATTATAATTAATATTATCAAGTAATCTATACCATTTATCTCCATTAAGTTTTATGGATCATTCTAAAGAGAACATATAAAATAAATTTTATATATTATTAATATTTTACTGGAAACTTTATTTCAAGGATAGTAATGGTTTTAAATTTCAATTCATTTGTGAAGAGAGATAGCAAATTATTTTATTGGTGTTAATAAATATTTTCAGGTGACCTTTTTGAGAGAGTATAATTTATTTTAATTGACAATTTAAGGGAATTATAGATTATGACTGTTGGGTTTATTTATTTTATTATTAATTTGTTAAACAAGTGAGATAGAATAATAAAAGGGATTTATTAATTGTTTAATTTATGAGTTTTCATTGCAAGTCCCGTCTCACTGGATCCAGCGCATTTTTGGCTTCTCTAGGCGTTAGCCTAGTTCTAATTAACTTGTGGCCCCTCTTTACAAAAAATAAAAATTTTCAAAAAAAAATTTTTAAAAAAAATAATCTTTTTTTTTTACTGCCTAAGTTAAAGAGGGGTTACAACTCTTCACTTTTAAAATAACTTATTTAGTGTGCTGTTGTCATATATTTGAGTTTACATACTTGCGAAATCAAATCCAAAATCCACACGCCCTAGTCGGAAGAAAACCGCAAGATCGGACAGCAGGTAGGTGCTCATACATTCACACAACACAACAACACGCATTAAGTATAGAGTTACAATATATATTTTTTTTTACTAACTCGACACTTAGTGGTTATAAGGGTTTTCAAAATTTTTTTAAATCTTTTCCTGTGTGGGTTACGTCCCTCCTATGGATTTATAAGTTGACTTCGGTTTTATTTTATTTTTTTTATCCATACAATTTACGGAATGCTGATGCATGGTACTTTCTAACGGTCTTTCTTTTTGTCGGATCGTAGACGATAAAGTTGTCTCGTCCTTTCCTTCTTTGTAATAAGTAGGGTCCTTCGTACAGTCTAAATAGTTTCTTTGCTGTATTGTCGATTCGTTTTCCCACAGGATTGCTTCGTAGTAGCACTATTTCTCCTTCATGGAATGTGATGAGTTTGTGCGTTCTGTTGAACATCTCGATCCTCTTCTCTCCAAGATTTTCCATCCTTTTCTTCGCATTGTCGTACTTGTGAATCAATGGAATTTGCAGGTTTTGGTTTGGAGGTTTATCAATGTTTTACGACCAGAACCTAGTACGTTTTTTATTCGTTTCCAGTTCCACCGGTGTATATCCCGTAGCTTCACTGTATGTAGCATTTACGGTTTGTTCGAAAAATGATAAGTACTCTGCCCATCGGTTCTGTTGTTCATTACAGTAGATGCGTAAATATTTTCCTAACTCTTTGTTTACCCTATCAGCAAGGTTTCCTTGTGGGTGTCGTATTGACGTTGTTCAAACTTTGTACTCTATTTATTATCTGTGTGTCGTAACCACTGCAATGCGACACGCGCGGATGACGTCACTTGCTTATCAAGCGCTGCCGGCAGTCAGCCGGACTGTCGGTGGACAAGTTAAGTTTAGTTTCTAATTAGACTCCGAGCGGTACTCTCGTTAAAAATCACTCTGCCAGCCGCCGCTTCTGGATCATTATCCAATTATCTTCATGTGCAGTTTTCGCTAAATTACTCAGACGACTTTCGTCTAATTTACATGGATCTTGACCTTTATCAAAACTAATTAACGGGAGTTATGGCCTTTAAACGTCCGCACGTGTCGGCAATGGCTTCTAAAATTTAACGTTTTCAATAAATGTATATTAAACATCAGAATTACGGTCCACTTCATTACATTTCAAACCCAGCACTTTCTATTTAGCGACTTTGGAACAACTCTAGAACTTCAAGAGCTTCCAGTACGCAACATTTTTGGTCCAACCGAACCGGATTTCTTACTTTGTCCACATGAAATTAATATTTCATTTAATGGACCCAAACGGCGTTTCGTTCAAGCCCCAACATTCTCAACTTTGGATTGCTGACAGTTGCGTGCCTCTATAAACTTTCAAAATTACATTACAATCAACAAGACAAGATTCTGCAGAGCAGTAAACCAGAGACGACGGGACACGGCAGGACAGCATTTGTGATTCTACATCGAAAAGTTTCACAGCTTTAAATTATGGAGAGCTACAACATCAGGCGTCATCTGACCAGTAGAGACAGGAGGTGCAACAGCTCCTAACAGGATCGAGCAGCGGGATCGAAGTCAGCATCAGCACGTCTGGATCAACGTCCACGTGACTATGAGCCTTTTACTTATATTTAACGTTTCAAGCAATATTTTACATTTAGCAGTTATTTTTTAACACCTTTATGTAAACACACACCATCATTATGCAATACACGTTAGTAAGTGGTTGGCAGCTCATTGTAAGTTCAAACATCAAAGATAAAAATATATATATTATTATCATTTAAGTTCATAATTTTAATAATTTTTAATTGCCAACAAAGTTTGATTAATAGAGAGAGTAAGCATATGTTGTAGCAAGTATTGTGTTCATATACATAACGATCGCTAGCTACCGCAACGTATTCAGATTTATCAAATTTTAAGTTTATGGTTCACATGCTCTGCGCTCAAATTATTCCAAAGTATTTTTTAAATTGTAATCATAGCAGATGTAAAGGCTTTAATAAAAAAACGAGGCACCACTAAAGCTTCGATATCAGGCGTAAATACTTTCGCGGACAACTTCGATTTGGAAACCAGCGATCATCATGCGCTGAAAATAAAACTTCGGCATTTGATGGAATTATCCACCAAATACGATGAAATACAATCCCAAATCGAATCCGAGGAAGCGGACTTTGCTTTAGCGAGTGATAGGGTCCAAACTAAAGACGACCTTGTAACATAGAGTGCAAACTGCAACACCTGCTGGAGCAAGCTGAGCATATGAACCAGAAACCTTTAATTAATGCTGAAAGTAAGCATCTTAAAACACCCCCATTCAGTTGGAACCGATCAAATTACCTCGGTTTGCGGTAAGTATTATTGAGTGGCAGCATTATTATCATATTTTTCTTGAATTAATTCACGTCAGAGCCGATCTGACGGACATACAAAAACTTCACTATTTGCACTCGTCATTATCTGGCGAGGCGCTTAACGTAGTAAAGTCATTGCCAATCACTCATGAGAATTACGCGGTGGCTATCGATCTGTTGAAGAATAGATATGACAGTAAGCTAATTGTCTCCGCCCACCATGTCGGGAATGTCCTGGACGTACCATTGGTTCAACAAGAATCCCAAGTTAGCATATCTAGATTCATTGATGAAATCTCAGCCAATATCAATGCTTTAAATAATCTCAACTTGCCAGTTAACACATTCGAAATCATTGTTATGCACTACTTAGCTAAAAAACTTGATAGTTACACTTTCCGGTTGTGGAAAGAGAGCTTGTCGGAACATAAATTCCCTGATTTTAATAATTTTATGAATTTCCTAAACTCACGCAGACAATTGCTACAAAATCTTGATAGCGCAACTACCTCAACGAGCAAGTTAAATAACAGCGATAAGACTCCTTATCGCAAGGCAGTTAAACCGATAAGCGCTCCAAGGGGGGCATTCCATTCTCATATCGGAAATAATTTGTGTAGACTATGTAACGGTAAACATAGAATTATTGACTGCTTACAATTCACAACGCTTTCTGTCCCTGAAAGAAAAAACGTCATAATAAAAAACAAACTTTGTTTAAATTGCCTTCGTCAGGGGCACGAAAGTTCGAAATGCCCATCAAAATTTTCTTGTAAAAAATGTGCAAGGCGTCACCACACATGTCCCCAACAACGACGGCTCTTCCATCAATAACCAATGCTCACTAAAGTTGCAAACGAATAAATCAATATTGTTATCCACTGCTGTCTGTATGACCACTAATAAGGCCGGTAGAAAATTCCCCGTTAGAATTTTATTGGATTCCGGCTCGCAAGCAAATTTCTGCACAATGGATTTCGCCCGTAGAATGGGCCTTCAATTGGTTAAATCGCAATTGCCCATCACGGGTATAAACAACTCACTCTCCCAGGCTGACTTCAGTACAAAGGTAAGGCTACATTCTCGCTATAAACCCTTTACGTTAAACGTGCATTGTGCCGTACTACCCAGCATAACTAACCGGCGGAATCGTTCGATCTCGCCTCTTTGAATTTACCGAAGCACTTATTCTTAGCTGATCCTCACCTACACTGTTCGTCGCAAGTCGATGTACTCCTCGGCGCTCAATATTATCTCCAATTAATTGAACCTATTAAATTTATGCGCGGACCGCACTTTCCTATTATTCAGGAGACAAAGTTAGGATTTATTCTAGCCGGTAACTTACCCTTCAATGTCGACATAACTAAAACGGTTTCGTCCTTTATGGTCTGTAAGGATGATAGTCAGATTTCCTCGCAATTAAAGGAATTCTGGAAGCTGGAGGAGGTCTCTAGTCGTGAAACCTACTCTGAGGACTCAGCGTGTGAAAAGCATTTTGTGACAAATACTGTCCGCAATCATGAAGGGAGATTCGTGGTATCCCTGCCTCGCAGATTAGACAAATCTCATTTGGGAGATTCTCTCCGCGGAGCTATCCGCAGGTTCCAATCGCTAGAGTTTAAGTTCAAGCAGAACCCTGCCCTTTACAAGGGCTATAGCGAGTTCATGCGTGAATACGTGAAGCTTGGTCATATGTCTCCACTTAATGATTAAGATTTGTCGCTTGACAAATCAGACATTTTTTATTTGTCTCATCACTCTGTCTTTAAGTGCTCTAGTCTAACCACTAAGTTACGTGTGGTCTTTGACGGCTCCGCTAAAACGAAAAATAATCTGTTCCTCAACGATACTTTAATGGTCGGTCCCACGATCCAGCAGGATCTGTTCTCTATGATGGTTCATTTTCGTGCCCACCTATACGCACTTATTGCAGACATAGAAAAGATGTATCGTCAAATTATTGTTGACGCGAAGGATTCCAATTTGCAGCGCATCGTTTGGCGTGACGCTCCGTATAAGGAACTACAACATTACGCTTTAAGGACGGTTACGTATGGGACTGCTAGTGCCTCTTTCCTTGCAACTAGATGTCTGGCGCAGATAGCCTACGAAAATAAATCCGATTACCCTATGGCTTGTATAGCCATAGCCAATGATTTTTATGTAGACGATCTTATTACGGGATCGGACGATACAAACGTGTTAGCTAAAATGAAATTCGACATCGTGGAGTTGCTAAAAAGATATGGTTTTACGTTGCATAAGTGGTTTTCTAACCACCATGAGTTTAAGGCCTCTCGCGCCCAAGTATCCCATGACTTCAGCAAAGGTCAAAACGTGCGTACATTGGGAATCCAATGGAACGTTGACAAAGACAGTTTTTTATATACCGTTCGGGGTAATGACAATTCGACCGTATTTAACAAAAGAAGCGTGTTGTCGGTCATTGCAGGGATTTACGACCCGCTGGGTCTTATCGGCCCCATTACGTTTTGGTGCAAACATTTTGTACAACAGTTGTGGTTGACGGGCACAAGTTGGGACGAACCCCTATCTGGGTCATTAGCCAATCAATGGCAGGAACTCTACTCTCAATTAGTTTCCGACACTCATTTTAAGATTACGAGGTCGGTTATGAGTCTGAACAATTATCAAATTAGTTCATTACAGCTTCACGGATTCGCCGACGCCTCGGCTAAAGGTTACGCGTGATGTATTTATGTGCGGGCGGTCTATTCGAACGGCGCCATATCGTCAAACCTGCTGTGTGCTAAATCTAGGGTCGCTCCGCTGAAACAGATAACGCTACACCGGCTTGAACTTTGTGCTTTTTTATTGCTAGCGCAATTAACTTCTAACGTTTTAAACGCCGTCACTCTATTCGGACTCGATGATAGCGTTGCATTGGATACATCAACAATCTTCCCGCTGGAAGGTATTTGTGGCCAACCGTGTCGCGGAAATACAGCATCTTGTTAGCCGGGGAACTTGGCATCATGTATTATCACATGACAACCCTGCCGACATTTTATCACGCGGTTGCCTCCCTCGTAGTTTGCACTGTCATACTCAATGGTGGCATGGTCCGTCCTGGTTACCCCATAAGTCAGCATCATGGCCCATTAGCGCCTTCGACATTCATGCTCCCTGTACTTACCCCGACCTTGAGCAGGAACGTCGTAAGCAGGTCCAAACATCACTGATTGTCGCCTCTTCCACCCATAGCTATGTTGAAAATTATTTATCCCTTACAAGACTCATTCGAGTCTTCGCATATTGCCGCAGATTTATTCACAACTCTAGGCTCCCGGTTGTCGACAGGGTCACGTCCTTTTCGTCTGCTCAAGAGTTGCATAACACACTTTTGTTTTTTGTTCAGCAATCTAAGCAGTTGCACTTCGGCATAGAAGTTAAGGAACTTGAGGCACATCGTTGCCTTCCTCGCAGCAGTAAAATTCTTACACTCAACCCCTTCCTGGATGACTCAGGTATTTTAAGAGTGGGTGGACGCTTACAATTCTCCCCACTTAACTACGCGAGTAAACACCAAATAATTTTGCTCCCGCACTCTCATCTCACTAAATTAATAATTGAGTATGAACATATCCGTTTGTTGCACTCTGGGGTGCAATCAACTCAAGCTTCGCTCAGACAGAAATGTTGGATCATTCACGACAAATCTTATATCCGCTCAGTAATACATAAGTGTATCATTTGTTTCCGTTTCCGTGCTAGAGGCGCGAATCAACTATTAGGTCAGTTACCCCCTTCTAGGGTAACGCCTGCTAAGCCATTTTCCCAGTCGGCCGTGGACTACGCCGGTCCTGTACTTTTACGCCATGGCGGGCAGCGCTCAAAGTCAACGTCAAAGGCATACATCGCGTTATTCATATGCATGAGCACAAAGGCCATCCATTTAGAATTGGTGTCAGATCTCACCTCCAACGCCTTTATAGCGGCTCTAAAAAGGTTCACCGCGCGCAGAGGTATTCCCGCGCAGATATTTTCGGATAATGGTAGGAATTTTCGTCGTACCAACAGCACCTTATACGAATTGTACAAATTTTTAAGCTCACTGGAAGTTGAGCAATCTTCTAAGGAGTTTTGCGGTCTCCGTGGTATCAAGTGGTCCTTTATCCCTCCCACAGCCCCTCATTTCGGTGGTTTGTGGGAAAGCGGTGTTAAAAGTGTTAAATATCATTTGCGTCGCGTAATCGGCGGTATTATCTTGAATTTTTAGGAGTATTCCACTCTTCTCTCTCAAATTGCGGCTTGCCTTAATTCACGCCCTTTATGTGCTGTGTCCGACGATGCTAGAGACCCTGAACCCTTAACTCCCGCTCATTTCTTGGTCGGTGCTCCACTGACCGCACTTCCGGAACCCGACTATACCCAAGGCAATACTAGTCATTTGGGCAGATGGCAACTGCTCCAAAAATTTACGCAATCCATCTGGAAACGATGGTCTAGGGATTATCTGCACCAGCTGCAGCAGAGCAACAAATGGCGCACGGCGTTAAGGAATTTGAATGTCGGACAGCTTGTCCTCATTTTGGATGATAATTCTCTCCCACTTCAGTGGAAGCGTGGGGTAATTACTAATGTTTTTGCGGGTCAAGACTCCTTAGTGCGCGTCGCGCAAGGTCGCACCGCGCTAGGTATCTTACGCCGATCCATCCACAAATTATGCCCCCTTCCGGTGGCAACAGACTAGTCGTATGCGTGCCATACGAGACGTATTAGGATTGTGAACTTGTCACATTGCCTGGAATTCACCCGGAAAATTCCCGGGGCGATCATACAAGTCCATTGTATCATTAGCGTTGTAATTATTATTACTACGTTCTGATAGCTATTATTGCAATAGTTACTGCGTTTTCATTGGGCTATCAACTATGTATTGTTATATGATTATATATTCAACTTGAAAATTATTATTGTACCAATTATTGTATGTATTGTATTTTTCAATGTCATGTATTATTGAATTTTGTGATCTTTATTATACTATTATGTACCTTAATTATTATGTCAGTCTTTATGTATTATGTATACTCGAAACTCATGTTATGTATTTTTACATTGGATATGTCTACCATATCTCCATGTACCATTGAACTTTGATGTCATTATGATAACATTATGTACAAATACATTGTTATGTTTTATTATTTGTATTACTATATATGAAGCAGTGTTCAAGATGGTTTCTCTTATATAAATTAGGGTTTGTCACTTACGTTTTTGTTAAAGTTTAAATATATGTATTTCATGTCCATATGTTCATGCTTCAAGAGAGATCATGTTAGTTATGCAAACACTCGTTTTTATCATGATTTTTTTTTTATTTTGTACCTTTTCTAGCACAGAAATTGTTTTGTTTTGACTTTGAGCTTTTCGATAACTTAATGAATTTTGTTATCTACAGATTTTTATGTTAGAAGTGATTTACTTTAAACCAAGGGTCAATTTAATGTATAAGCCCTTTATGTATTGTTTTATATAACATTGATAATATTTTGTAATATACTGTTCCCAATTAATTTAAATTTCAAAATCGTCCCGATTTTGAGCGGGCAGTATGTTCAAACTTTGTACTGTATTTATTATCTGTGTGTCGTAACCACTGCAATACGACACGCGCGGATGACGTCACTTGCTTATCAAGCGCTGCCGGCAGTCAGCCGGACTGTCGGTGGACAAGTTAAGTTTAGTTTCTAATTAGACTCCGAGCGGTACTCTCGTTAAAAATCACTCTGCCAGCCGCCGCTTCTGGATCATTATCCAATTATCTTCATGTGCAGTTTTCGCTAAATTACTCAGACGACTTTTGTCTAATTTACATGGATCTTGACCTTTATCAAAACTAAATTAACGGGCGTTATGGCCTTTAAACATCCGCACGTGTCGGCAATGGCTTCTAAAATTTAACGTTTTCAATAAATGTATATTATACATCAGAATTACAGCCCACTTCATTACATTTCAAACCCAGCCCTTTCTACTTAGCGACTTTGGAACAACTCTAGAACTTCAAGAGCTTCCAGTGCGCAACATTTTTGGTTCAACAGAACCGGATTTCTTACTTTGTCCACATGAAATTAATATTTCATTTAATGGGCCCAAACGGCGTTTCGTTCAAGCCCCAACATTCACAACTTTTGATTGCAGACAGTTGCGTGCCTCTATAAACTTTCAAAATTACATTACAATCAACACGACAAGATTCTGCAGAGCAGTAAACCAGAGACGACGGGACACGGCAGGACAGCATTTGTGATTCTACATCGAAAAGTTTCACAGCTTTAAATTATGGAGAGCTACAACATCAGGCGTCATCTGACCAGTAGAGACAGGAGGTGCAACAACTCCTCACAGGATCGAGCAGCGGGATCGAAGTCAGCTTCAGCACGTCTGGATCAACGTCCACGTGACTATGAGCCTTTTACTTATATTTAACGTTTCAAGCAATATTTTACATTTAGCAGTTATTTTTTAACACCTTTGTGTAAACACACACCATCATTATACAATACACGTTAGTAAGTGGTTGGCAGCTCATTGTGAGTTCAAACATCAAAGATAAAAATATATGTATTATTATCATTTAAATTCATAATTTTAATAATTTTTAATTGCCAACAAAACTTGATTAATAGAGAGAGTAAGCATATGTTGTAGCAAGTATTGTGTTCATATACATAACGATCGCTAGCTACCGCTACGTATTCAGATTTATCAAATTTTAAGTTTATGGTTCACATGCTCTGCGCTCAAATTATTCCAAAGTATTTTTTAAATTGTAATCATGGCAGATGTAAAGGCTTTAATAAAAAAACGAGGCACCATTAAAGCTTCGATATCAGGCGTAAATACTTTCGCGGACAACTTCGATTTGGAAACCAGCGATCATCATGCGCTGAAAATAAAACTTCGGCATTTGATGGAATTATCCACCAAATACGATGAAATACAATCCCAAATCGAATCCGAGGAAGCGGACTTTGCTTTAGCGAGTGATAGGGTCCAAACTAAAGACGACCTTGTAACATAGAGTGCAAACTGCAACACATGCTGGAGCAAGCTGAGCATATGAACCAGAAACCCTTAATTAATGCTGAAAGTAAGCATCTTAAAACACCCCCCATTCAGTTGGAACCGATCAAATTACCTCGGTTTGCGGTAAGTATTATTGAGTGGCAGCATTATTATCATATTTTTCTTGAACTAATTCACGTCAGAGCCGATCTGTCGGACATACAAAAACTTCACTATTTGCACTCGTCATTATCTGGCGAGGCGCTTAACGTAGTAAAGTCATTGCCAATCACTCATGAGAATTACGCGGTGGCTATCGATCTGTTGAAGAATAGATATGACAGTAAGCTAATTGTCTCCGCCCACCATGTCGGGAATGTCCTGGACGTACCATTGGTTCAACAAGAATCCCAAGTTAGCATATCTAGATTCATTGATGAAATCTCAGCCAATATCAATGCTTTAAATAATCTCAACTTGCCAGTTAACACATTCGAAATCATTGTTATGCACTACTTAGCTAAAAAACTTGATAGTTACACTTTCCGGTTGTGGAAAGAGAGCTTGTCGGAACATAAATTCCCTGATTTTAATAATTTTATGAATTTCCTAAACTCACGCAGACAATTGCTACAAAATCTTGATAGCGCAACTACCTCAACGAGCAAGTTAAATAACAGCGATAAGACTCCTTATCGCAAGGCAGTTAAACCGATAAGCGCTCCAAGGGGGGCATTCCATTCTCATATCGGAAATAATTTGTGTAGACTATGTAACGGTAAACATAGAATTATTGACTGCTTACAATTCACAACGCTTTCTGTCCCTGAAAGAAAAAACGTCATAATAAAAAACAAACTTTGTTTAAATTGCCTTCGTCAGGGGCACGAAAGTTCGAAATGCCCATCAAAATTTTCTTGTAAAAAATGTGCAAGGCGTCACCACACATGTCCCCAACAACGACGGCTCTTCCATCAATAACCAATGCTCACTAAAGTTGCAAACGAATAAATCAATATTGTTATCCACTGCTGTCTGTATGACCACTAATAAGGCCGGTAGAAAATTCCCCGTTAGAATTTTATTGGATTCCGGCTCGCAAGCAAATTTCTGCACAATGGATTTCGCCCGTAGAATGGGCCTTCAATTGGTTAAATCGCAATTGCCCATCACGGGTATAAACAACTCACTCTCCCAGGCTGACTTCAGTACAAAGGTAAGGCTACATTCTCGCTATAAACCCTTTACGTTAAACGTGCATTGTGCCGTACTACCCAGCATAACTAATGATTTACCGGCGGAATCGTTCGATCTCGCCTCTTTGAATTTACCGAAGCACTTATTCTTAGCTGATCCTCACCTACACTGTTCGTCGCAAGTCGATGTACTCCTCGGCGCTCAATATTATCTCCAATTAATTGAACCTATTAAATTTATGCGCGGACCGCACTTTCCTATTATTCAGGAGACAAAGTTAGGATTTATTCTAGCCGGTAACTTACCCTTCAATGTCGACATAACTAAAACGGTTTCGTCCTTTATGGTCTGTAAGGATGATAGTCAGATTTCCTCGCAATTAAAGGAATTCTGGAAGCTGGAGGAGGTCTCTAGTCGTGAAACCTACTCTGAGGACTCAGTGTGTGAAAAGCATTTTGTGACAAATACTGTCCGCAATCATGAAGGGAGATTCGTGGTATCCCTGCCTCGCAGATTAGACAAATCTCATTTGGGAGATTCTCTCCGCGGAGCTATCCGCAGGTTCCAATCGCTAGATTTTAAGTTCAAGCAGAACCCTGCCCTTTACAAGGGCTATAGCGAGTTCATGCGTGAATACGTGAAGCTTGGTCATATGTCTCCACTTAATGATTAAGATTTGTCGCTTGACAAATCAGACATTTTTTATTTGTCTCATCACTCTGTCTTTAAGTGCTCTAGTCTAACCACTAAGTTACGTGTGGTCTTTGACGGCTCCGCTAAAACGAAAAATAATCTGTCCCTCAACGATACTTTAATGGTCGGTCCCACGATCCAGCAGGATCTGTTCTCGATCATGGTTCATTTTCGTGCCCACCTATACGCACTTATTGCAGACATAGAAAAGATGTATCGTCAAATTATTGTTGACGCGAAGGATTCCAATTTGCAGCGCATCGTTTGGCGTGACGCTCCGTATAAGGAACTACAACATTACGCTTTAAGGACGGTTACGTATGGGACTGCTAGTGCCTCTTTCCTTGCAACTAGATGTCTGGCGCAGATAGCCTACGAAAATAAATCCGATTACCCTATGGCTTGTATAGCCATAGCCAATGATTTTTATGTAGACGATCTTATTACGGGATCGGACGATACAAACGTGTTAGCTAAAATGAAATTCGACATCGTGGAGTTGCTAAAAAGATATGGTTTTACGTTGCATAAGTGGTTTTCTAACCACCATGAGTTTAAGGCCTCTCGCGCCCAAGTATCCCATGACTTCAGCAAAGGTCAAAACGTGCGTACATTGGGAATCCAATGGAACGTTGACAAAGACAGTTTTTTATATACCGTTCAGGGTAATGACAACTCGACCGTATTTAACAAAAGAAGCGTGTTGTCGGTCATTGCAGGGATTTACGACCCGCTGGGTCTTATCGGCCCCATTACGTTTTGGTGCAAACATTTTGTACAACAGTTGTGGTTGACGGGCACAAGTTGGGACGAACCCCTATCTGGGTCATTAGCCAATCAATGGCAGGAACTCTACTCTCAATTAGTTTCCGACACTCATTTTAAGATTACGAGGTCGGTTATGAGTCTGAACAATTATCAAATTAGTTCATTTCAGCTTCACGGATTCGCCGACGCCTCGGCTAAAGGTTACGCGTGATTTATTTATGTGCGGGCGGTCTATTCGAACGGCGCCATATCGTCAAACCTGCTGTGTGCTAAATCTAGGGTCGCTCCGCTGAAACAGATAACGCTACCCCGGCTTGAACTTTGTGCTTTTTTATTGCTAGCGCAATTAACTTCTAAGGTTTTAAACGCCGTCAACTACAATTTTGACGGACTATATCTCTATTCGGACTCGATGATAGCGTTGCATTGGATACATCAACAATCTTCCCGCTGGAAGGTATTTGTGGCCAACCGTGTCGCGGAAATACAGCATCTTGTTAGCCGGGGAACTTGGCATCATGTATTATCACATGACAACCCTGCCGACATTTTATCACGCGGTTGCCTCCCTCGTAGTTTGCACTGTCATACTCAATGGTGGCATGGTCCGTCCTGGTTACCCCATAAGTCAGCATCATGGCCCATTAGCGCCTTCGACATTCATGCTCCCTGTACTTACCCCGACCTTGAGCAGGAACGTCGTAAGCAGGTCCAAACATCACTGATTGTCGCCTCTTCCACCCATAGCTATGTTGAAAATTATTTATCCCTTACAAGACTCATTCGAGTCTTCGCATATTGCCGCAGATTTATTCACAACTCTAGGCTCCCGGTTGTTGACGGGGTCACGTCCTTTTTGTCTGCTCAAGAGTTGCATAACACACTTTTGTTTTTTGTTCAGCAATCTAAGCAGTTGCACTTCGGCATAGAAGTTAAGGAACTTGAGGCACATCGTTGCCTTCCTCGCAGCAGTAAAATTCTTAAACTCAACCCCTTCCTGGATGACTCAGGTATTTTAAGAGTGGGTGGACGCTTACAATTCTCCCCACTTAACTACGCGAGTAAACACCAAATAATTTTGCTCCCGCACTCTCATCTCACTAAATTAATAATTGAGTATGAACATATCCGTTTGTTGCACCCTGGGGTGCAATCAACTCAAGCTTCGCTCAGACAGAAATGTTGGATCATTCACGACAAATCTTATATCCGCTCAGTAATACATAAGTGTATCATTTGTTTCCGTTTCCGTGCTAGAGGCGCGAATCAACTATTAGGTCAGTTACCCCCTTCTAGGGTAACGCCTGCTAAGCCATTTTCCCAGTCGGCCGTGGACTACGCCGGTCCTGTACTTTTACGCCATGGCGGGCAGCGCTCAAAATCAACGTCAAAGGCATACATCGCGTTATTCATATGCATGAGCACAAAGGCCATCCATTTAGAATTGGTGTCAGATCTCACCTCCAACGCCTTTATAGCGGCTCTAAAAAGGTTCATCGCGCGCAGAGGTATTCCCGCGCAGATATTTTCGGATAATGGTAGGAATTTTCGTCGTACCAACAGCACCTTATACGAATTGTACAAATTTTTAAGCTCACTGGAAGTTGAGCAATCTTCTAAGGAGTTTTGCGGTCTCCGTGGTATCAAGTGGTCCTTTATCCCTCCCTCAGCCTCTCATTTCGGTGGTTTGTGGGAAAGCGGTGTTAAAAGTGTTAAATATCATTTGCGTCGCGTAATCGGCGGTATTATCTTGAATTTTTAGGAGTATTCCACTCTTCTCTCTCAAATTGCGGCTTGCCTTAATTCACGCCCTTTATGTGCTGTGTCCGACGATGCTAGAGACCCTGAACCCTTAACTCCCGCTCATTTCTTGGTCGGTGCTCCACTGACCGCACTTCCGGAACCCGACTATACCCAAGGCAATACTAGTCATTTGGGCAGATGGCAACTGCTCCAAAAATTTACGCAATCCATCTGGAAACGATGGTCTAGGGATTATCTGCACCAGCTGCAGCAGAGCAACAAATGGCGCACGGCGTTAAGGAATTTGAATGTCGGACAGCTTGTCCTCATTTTGGATGATAATTCTCTCCCACTTCAGTGGAAGCGTGGGGTAATTACTAATGTTTTTGCGGGTCAAGACTCCTTAGTGCGCGTCGCGCAAGGTCGCACCGCGCTAGGTATCTTACGCCGATCCATCCACAAATTATGCCCCCTTCCGGTGGCAACAGACTAGTCGTATGCGTGCCATAAGAGACGAATTAGGATTTTGAACTTGTCACATTGCCTGGAATTCACCCGGAAAATTCCCGGGGCGATCATACAAGTCCATTGTATCATTAGCGTTGTAATTATTATTACTACGTTCTGATAGCTATTATTGCAATAGTTACTGCGTTTTCATTGGGCTATCAACTATGTATTGTTATATGATTATATATTCAACTTGAAAATTATTATTGTACCAATTATTGTATGTATTGTATTTTTCAATGTCATGTATTATTGAATTTTGTGTCTTTATTATACTATTATGTACCTTAATTATTATGTCAGTCTTTATGTATTATGTATACTCGAAACTCATGTTATGTATTTTTACATTGGATATGTCTACCATATCTCCATGTACCATTGAACTTTGATGTCATTATGATAACATTATGTACAAATACATTGTTATGTTCTTATTATTTGTATTACTATATATGAAGCAGTGTTCAAGATGGTTTCTCTTATATAAATTAGGGTTTGTCACTTACGTTTTTGTTAAAGTTTAAATATATGTATTTCATGTCCATATGTTCATGCTTCAAGAGAGATCATGTTAGTTATGCAAAGACTCGTTTTTATCATGATTTTTTTTTATTTTGTACCTTTTCTAGCACAGAAATTGTTTTGTTTTGACTTTGAGCTTTTCGATAACTTAATGAATTTTGTTATCTACAGATTTTTATGTTAGAAGTGATTTACTTTAAACCAAGGGTCAATTTAATGTATAAGCCCTTTATGTATTGTTTTATATAACATTGATAATATTTTGTAATATACTGTTCCCAATTAATTTAAATTTCAAAATCGTCCCGATTTTGAGCGGGCAGTATGTTCAAACTTTGTACTGTATTTATTATCTGTGTGTCGTAACCACTGCAATACGACACGCGCGGATGACGTCACTTGCTTATCAAGCGCTGCCGGCAGTCAGCCGGACTGTCGGTGGACAAGTTAAGTTTAGTTTCTAATTAGACTCCGAGCGGTACTCTCGTTAAAAATCACTCTGCCAGCCGCCGCTTCTGGATCATTATCCAATTATCTTCATGTGCAGTTTTCGCTAAATTACTCAGACGACTTTTGTCTAATTTACATGGATCTTGACCTTTATCAAAACTAAATTAACGGGCGTTATGGCCTTTAAACATCCGCACGTGTCGGCAATGGCTTCTAAAATTTAACGTTTTCAATAAATGTATATTATACATCAGAATTACAGCCCACTTCATTACATTTCAAACCCAGCCCTTTCTACTTAGCGACTTTGGAACAACTCTAGAACTTCAAGAGCTTCCAGTGCGCAACATTTTTGGTTCAACAGAACCGGATTTCTTACTTTGTCCACATGAAATTAATATTTCATTTAATGGGCCCAAACGGCGTTTCGTTCAAGCCCCAACATTCACAACTTTTGATTGCTGACAGTTGCGTGCCTCTATAAACTTTCAAAATTACATTACAATCAACACGACAAGATTCTGCAGAGCAGTAAACCAGAGACGACGGGACACGGCAGGACAGCATTTGTGATTCTACATCGAAAAGTTTCACAGCTTTAAATTATGGAGAGCTACAACATCAGGCGTCATCTGACCAGTAGAGACAGGAGGTGCAACAACTCCTCACAGGATCGAGCAGCGGGATCGAAGTCAGCTTCAGCACGTCTGGATCAACGTCCACGTGACTATGAGCCTTTTACTTATATTTAACGTTTCAAGCAATATTTTACATTTAGCAGTTATTTTTTAACACCTTTGTGTAAACACACACCATCATTATACAATACACGTTAGTAAGTGGTTGGCAGCTCATTGTGAGTTCAAACATCAAAGATAAAAATATATGTATTATTATCATTTAAATTCATAATTTTAATAATTTTTAATTGCCAACAAAATTTGATTAATAGAGAGAGTAAGCATATGTTGTAGCAAGTATTGTGTTCATATACATAACGATCGCTAGCTACCGCTACGTATTCAGATTTATCAAATTTTAAGTTTATGGTTCACATGCTCTGCGCTCAAATTATTCCAAAGTATCTTTTAAATTGTAATCATGGCAGATGTAAAGGCTTTAATAAAAAAACGAGGCACCATTAAAGCTTCGATATCAGGCGTAAATACTTTCGCGGACAACTTCGATTTGGAAACCAGCGATCATCATGCGCTGAAAATAAAACTTCGGCATTTGATGGAATTATCCACCAAATACGATGAAATACAATCCCAAATCGAATCCGAGGAAGCGGATTTTGCTTTACCGAGTGATAGGGTCCAAACTAAAGACGACCTTGTAACATAGAGTGCAAACTGCAACACCTGCTGGAGCAAGCTGAGCATATGAACCAGAAACCCTTAATTAATGCTGAAAGTAAGCATCTTAAAACACCCCCCATTCAGTTGGAACCGATCAAATTACCTCGGTTTGCGGTAAGTATTATTGAGTGGCAGCATTATTATCATATTTTTCTTGAACTAATTCACGTCAGAGCCGATCTGACGGACATACAAAAACTTCACTATTTGCACTCGTCATTATCTGGCGAGGCGCTTAACGTAGTAAAGTCATTGCCAATCACTCATGAGAATTACGCGGTGGCTATCGATCTGTTGAAGAATAGATATGACAGTAAGCTAATTGTCTCCGCCCACCATGTCGGGAATGTCCTGGACGTACTATTGGTTCAACAAGAATCCCAAGTTAGCATATCTAGATTCATTGATGAAATCTCAGCCAATATCAATGCTTTAAATAATCTCAACTTGCCAGTTAACACATTCGAAATCATTGTTATGCACTACTTAGCTAAAAAACTTGATAGTTACACTTTCCGGTTGTGGAAAGAGAGCTTGTCGGAACATAAATTCCCTGATTTTAATAATTTTATGAATTTCCTAAACTCACGCAGACAATTGCTACAAAATCTTGATAGCGCAACTACCTCAACGAGCAAGTTAAATAACAGCGATAAGACTCCTTATCGCAAGGCAGTTAAACCGATAAGCGCTCCAAGGGGGGCATTCCATTCTCATATTGGAAATAATTTGTGTAGACTATGTAACGGTAAACATAGAATTATTGACTGCTTACAATTCACAACGCTTTCTGTCCCTGAAAGAAAAAACGTCTTAATAAAAAACAAACTTTGTTTAAATTGCCTTCGTCCGGGTCACGAAAGTTCGAAATGCCCATCAAAATTTTCTTGTAAAAAATGTGCAAGGCGTCACCACACATGTCCCCAACAACGACGGATCTTCCATCAATAACCAATGCTCACTAAAGTTGCAAACGAATAAATCAATATTGTTATCCACTGCTGTCTGTATGACCACTAATAAGGCCGGTAGAAAATTCCCCGTTAGAATTTTATTGGATTCCGGCTCGCAAGCAAATTTCTGCACAATGGATTTCGCCCGTAGAATGGGCCTTCAATTGGTTAAATCGCAATTGCCCATCACGGGTATAAACAACTCACTCTCCCAGGCTGACTTCAGTACAAAGGTAAGGCTACATTCTCGCTATAAACCCTTTACGTTAAACGTGCATTGTGCCGTACTACCCAGCATAACTAATGATTTACCGGCGGAATCGTTCGATCTCGCCTCTTTGAATTTACCGAAGCACTTATTCTTAGCTGATCCTCACCTACACTGTTCGTCGCAAGTCGATGTACTCCTCGGCGCTCAATATTATCTCCAATTAATTGAACCTATTAAATTTATGCGCGGACCGCACTTTCCTATTATTCAGGAGACAAAGTTAGGATTTATTCTAGCCGGTAACTTACCCTTCAATGTCGACATAACTAAAACGGTTTCGTCCTTTATGGTCTGTAAGGATGATAGTCAGATTTCCTCGCAATTAAAGGAATTCTGGAAGCTGGAGGAGGTCTCTAGTCGTGAAACCTACTCTGAGGACTCAGCGTGTGAAAAGCATTTTGTGACAAATACTGTCCGCAATCATGAAGGGAGATTCGTGGTATCCCTGCCTCGCAGATTAGACAAATCTCATTTGGGAGATTCTCTCCGCGGAGCTATCCGCAGGTTCCAATCGCTAGAGTTTAAGTTCAAGCAGAACCCTGCCCTTTACAAGGGCTATAGCGAGTTCATGCGTGAATACGTGAAGCTTGGTCATATGTCTCCACTTAATGATTAAGATTTGTCGCTTGACAAATCAGACATTTTTTATTTGTCTCATCACTCTGTCTTTAAGTGCTCTAGTCTAACCACTAAGTTACGTGTGGTCTTTGACGGCTCCGCTAAAACGAAAAATAATCTGTTCCTCAACGATACTTTAATGGTCGGTCCCACGATCCAGCAGGATCTGTTCTCTATGATGGTTCATTTTCGTGCCCACCTATACGCACTTATTGCAGACATAGAAAAGATGTATCGTCAAATTATTGTTGACGCGAAGGATTCCAATTTGCAGCGCATCGTTTGGCGTGACGCTCCGTATAAGGAACTACAACATTACGCTTTAAGGACGGTTACGTATGAGACTGCTAGTGCCTCTTTCCTTGCAACTAGATGTCTGGCGCAGATAGCCTACGAAAATAAATCCGATTACCCTATGGGAATATAGCCATAGCCAATGATTTTTATGTAGACGATCTTATTACGGGATCGGACGATACAAACGTGTTAGCTAAAATGAAATTCGACATCGTGGAGTTGCTAAAAAGATATGGTTTTACGTTGCATAAGTGGTTTTCTAACCACCATGAGTTTAAGGCCTCTCGCGCCCAAGTATCCCATGACTTCAGCAAAGGTCAAAACGTGCGTACATTGGGAATCCAATGGAACGTTGACAAAGACAGTTTTTTATATACCGTTCGGGGTAATGACAATTCGACCGTATTTAACAAAAGAAGCGTGTTCTCGGTCATTGCAGGGATTTACGACCCGCTGGGTCTTATCGGCCCCATTACGTTTTGGTGCAAACATTTTGTACAACAGTTGTGGTTGACGGGCACAAGTTGGGACGAACCCCTATCTGGGTCATTAGCCAATCAATGGCAGGAACTCTACTCTCAATTAGTTTCCGACACTCATTTTAAGATTACGAGGTCGGTTATGAGTCTGAACAATTATCAAATTAGTTCATTACAGCTTCACGGATTCGCCGACGCCTCGGCTAAAGGTTATGCGTGTTGTATTTATGTGCGGGCGGTCTATACGAACGGCGCCATATCGTCAAACCTGCTGTGTGCTAAATCTAGGGTCGCTCCGCTGAAACAGATAACGCTACCCCGGCTTGAACTTTGTGCTTTTTTATTGCTAGCGCAATTAACTTCTAAGGTTTTAAACGCCGTCAACTACAATTTTGACGGACTATATCTCTATTCGGACTCGATGATAGCGTTGCATTGGATACATCAACAATCTTCCCGCTGGAAGGTATTTGTGGCCAACCGTGTCGCGGAAATACAGCATCTTGTTAGCCGGGGAACTTGGCATCATGTATTATCACATGACAACCCTGCCGACATTTTATCACGCGGTTGCCTCCCTCGTAGTTTGCACTGTCATACTCAATGGTGGCATGGTCCGTCCTGGTTACCCCATAAGTCAGCATCATGGCCTATTAGCGCCTTCGACATTCATGCTCCCTGTACTTACCCCGACCTTGAGCAGGAACGTCGTAAGCAGGTCCAAACATCACTGATTGTCGCCTCTTCCACCCATAGCTATGTTGAAAATTATTTATCCCTTACAAGACTCATTCGAGTCTTCGCATATTGCCGCAGATTTATTCACAACTCTAAGCTCCCGGTTGTTGACAGGGTCACGTCCTTTTTGTCTGCTCAAGAGTTGCATAACACACTTTTGTTTTTTGTTCAGCAATCTAAGCAGTTGCACTTCGGCATAGAAGTTAAGGAACTTGAGGCACATCGTTGCCTTCCTCGCAGCAGTAAAATTCTTACACTCAACCCCTTCCTGGATGACTCAGGTATTTTAAGAGTGGGTGGACGCTTACAATTCTCCCCACTTAACTACGCGAGTAAACACCAAATAAGTTTGCTCCCGCACTCTCATCTCACTAAATTAATAATTGAGTATGAACATATCCGTTTGTTGCACTCTGGGGTGCAATCAACTCAAGCTTCGCTCAGACAGAAATGTTGGATCATTCACGACAAATCTTATATCCGCTCAGTAATACATAAGTGTATCATTTGTTTCTGTTTCCGTGCTAGAGGCGCGAATCAACTATTAGGTCAGTTACCCCCTTCTAGGGTAACGCCTGCTAAGCCATTTTCCCAGTCGGCCGTGGACTACGCCGGTCCTGTACTTTTACGCCATGGCGGGCAGCGCTCAAAGTCAACGTCAAAGGCATACATCGCGTTATTCATATGCATGAGCACAAAGGCCATCCATTTAGAATTGGTGTCAGATCTCACCTCCAACGCCTTTATAGCGGCTCTAAAAAGGTTCATCGCGCGCAGAGGTATTCCCGCGCAGATATTTTCGGATAATGGTAGGAATTTTCGTCGTACCAACAGCTCCTTATACGAATTGTACAAATTTTTAAGCTCACTGGAAGTTGAGCAATCTTCTAAGGAGTTTTGCGGTCTCCGTGGTATCAAGTGGTCCTTTATCCCTCCCTCAGCCCCTCATTTCGGTGGTTTGTGGGAAAGCGGTGTTAAAAGTGTTAAATATCATTTGCGTCGCGTAATCGGCGGTATTATCTTGAATTTTTAGGAGTATTCCACTCTTCTCTCTCAAATTGCGGCTTGCCTTAATTCACGCCCTTTATGTGCTGTGTCCGACGATGCTAGAGACCCTGAACCCTTAACTCCCGCTCATTTCTTGGTCGGTGCTCCACTGACCGCACTTCCGGAACCCGACTATACCCAAGGCAATACTAGTCATTTGGGCAGATGGCAACTGCTCCAAAAATTTACGCAATCCATCTGGAAACGATGGTCTAGGGATTATCTGCACCAGCTGCAGCAGCGCAACAAATGGCGCACGGCGTTAAGGAATTTGAATGTCGGACAGCTTGTCCTCATTTTGGATGATAATTCTCTCCCACTTCAGTGGAAGCGTGGGGTAATTACTAATGTTTTTGCGGGTCAAGACTCCTTAGTGCGCGTCGCGCAAGGTCGCACCGCGCTAGGTATCTTACGCCGATCCATCCACAAATTATGCCCCCTTCCGGTGGCAACAGACTAGTCGTATGCGTGCCATATGAGACGTATTAGGATTGTGAACTTGTCACATTGCCTGGAATTCACCCGGAAAATTCCCGGGGCGATCATAAAAGTCCATTGTATCATTAGCGTTGTAATTATTATTACTACGTTCTGATAGCTATTATTGCAATAGTTACTGCGTTTTCATTGGGCTATCAACTATGTATTGTTATATGATTATATATTCAACTTGAAAATTATTATTGTACCAATTATTGTATGTATTGTATTTTTCAATGTCATGTATTATTGAATTTTGTGATCTTTATTATACTATTATGTACCTTAATTATTATGTCAGTCTTTATGTATTATGTATACTCGAAACTCATGTTATGTATTTTTACATTGGATATGTCTACCATATCTCCATGTACCATTGAACTTTGATGTCATTATGATAACATTATGTACAAATACATTGTTATGTTTTATTATTTGTATTACTATATATGAAGCAGTGTTCAAGATGGTTCCTCTTATATAAATTAGGGTTTGTCACTTACGTTTTTGTTAAAGTTTAAATATATGTATTTCATGTCCATATGTTCATGCTTCAAGAGAGATCATGTTAGTTATGCAAACACTCGTTTTTATCATGATTTTTTTTATTTTGTACCTTTTCTAGCACAGAAATTGTTTTGTTTTGACTTTGAGCTTTTCGATAACTTAATGAATATTTTTATCTACAGATTTTTATGTTAGAAGTGATTTACTTTAAACCAAGGGTCAATTTAATGTATAAGCCCTTTATGTATTGTTTTATATAACATTGATAATATTTTGTAATATACTGTTCCCAATTAATTTAAATTTCAAAATCGTCCCGATTTTGAGCGGGCAGTATGTTCAAACTTTGTACTGTATTTATTATCTGTGTGTCGTAACCACTGCAATACGACACGCGCGGATGACGTCACTTGCTTATCAAGCGCTGCCGGCAGTCAGCCGGACTGTCGGTGGACAAGTTAAGTTTAGTTTCTAATTAGACTCCGAGCGGTACTCTCGTTAAAAATCACTCTGCCAGCCGCCGCTTCTGGATCATTATCCAATTATCTTCATGTGCAGTTTTCGCTAAATTACTCAGACGACTTTTGTCTAATTTACATGGATCTTGACCTTTATCAAAACTAAACTAAATTAACGGGCGTTATGGCCTTTAAACATCCGCACGTGTCGGCAATGGCTTCTAAAATTTAACGTTTTCAATAAATGTATATTATACATCAGAATTACAGCCCACTTCATTACATTTCAAACCCAGCCCTTTCTACTTAGCGACTTTGGAACAACTCTAGAACTTCAAGAGCTTCCAGTGCGCAACATTTTTGGTTCAACAGAAACGATTTCTTACTTTGTCCACATGAAATTAATATTTCATTTAATGGGCCCAAACGGCGTTTCGTTCAAGCCCCAACATTCACTACTTTTGATTGCTGACAGTTGCGTGCCTCTATAAACTTTCAAAATTACATTACAATCAACACGACAAGATTCTGCAGAGCAGTAAACCAGAGACGACGGGACACGGCAGGACAGCATTTGTGATTCTACATCGAAAAGTTTCACAGCTTTAAATTATGGAGAGCTACAACATCAGGCGTCATCTGACCAGTAGAGACAGGAGGTGCAACAACTCCTCACAGGATCGAGCAGCGGGATCGAAGTCAGCTTCAGCACGTCTGGATCAACGTCCACGTGACTATGAGCCTTTTACTTATATTTAACGTTTCAAGCAATATTTTACATTTAGCAGTTATTTTTTAACACCTTTGTGTAAACACACACCATCATTATACAATACACGTTAGTAAGTGGTTGGCAGCTCATTGTGAGTTCAAACATCAAAGATAAAAATATATGTATTATTATCATTTAAATTCATAATTTTAATAATTTTTAATTGCCAACAAAATTTGATTAATAGAGAGAGTAAGCATATGTTGTAGCAAGTATTGTGTTCATATACATAACGATCGCTAGCTACCGCTACGTATTCAGATTTATCAAATTTTAAGTTTATGGTTCACATGCTCTGCGCTCAAATTATTCCAAAGTATTTTTTAAATTGTAATCATGGCAGATGTAAAGGCTTTAATAAAAAAACGAGGCACCATTAAAGCTTCGATATCAGGCGTAAATACTTTCGCGGACAACTTCGATTTGGAAACCAGCGATCATCATGCGCTGAAAATAAAACTTCGGCATTTGATGGAATTATCCACCAAATACGATGAAATACAATCCCAAATCGAATCCGAGGAAGCGGACTTTGCTTTAGCGAGTGATAGGGTCCAAACTAAAGACGACCTTGTAACATAGAGTGCAAACTGCAACACCTGCTGGAGCAAGCTGAGCATATGAACCAGAAACCCTTAATTAATGCTGAAAGTAAGCATCTTAAAACACCCCCCATTCAGTTGGAACCGATCAAATTACCTCGGTTTGCGGTAAGTATTATTGAGTGGCAGCATTATTATCATATTTTTCTTGAACTAATTCACGTCAGAGCCGATCTGACGGACATACAAAAACTTCACTATTTGCACTCGTCATTATCTGGCGAGGCGCTTAACGTAGTAAAGTCATTGCCAATCACTCATGAGAATTACGCGGTGGCTATCGATCTGTTGAAGAATAGATATGACAGTAAGCTAATTGTCTCCGCCCACCATGTCGGGAATGTCCTGGACGTACCATTGGTTCAACAAGAATCCCAAGTTAGCATATCTAGATTCATTGATGAAATCTCAGCCAATATCAATGCTTTAAATAATCTCAACTTGCCAGTTAACACATTCGAAATCATTGTTATGCACTACTTAGCTAAAAAACTTGATAGTTACACTTTCCGGTTGTGGAAAGAGAGCTTGTCGGAACATAAATTTCCTGATTTTAATAATTTTATGAATTTCCTAAACTCACGCAGACAATTGCTACAAAATCTTGATAGCGCAACTACCTCAACGAGCAAGTTAAATAACAGCGATAAGACTCCTTATCGCAAGGCAGTTAAACCGATAAGCGCTCCAAGGGGGGCATTCCATTCTCATATTGGAAATAATTTGTGTAGACTATGTAACGGTAAACATAGAATTATTGACTGCTTACAATTCACAACGCTTTCTGTCCCTGAAAGAAAAAACGTCTTAATAAAAAACAAACTTTGTTTAAATTGCCTTCGTCCGGGTCACGAAAGTTCGAAATGCCCATCAAAATTTTCTTGTAAAAAATGTGCAAGGCGTCACCACACATGTCCCCAACAACGACGGATCTTCCATCAATAACCAATGCTCACTAAAGTTGCAAACGAATAAATCAATATTGTTATCCACTGCTGTCTGTATGACCACTAATAAGGCCGGTAGAAAATTCCCCGTTAGAATTTTATTGGATTCCGGCTCGCAAGCAAATTTCTGCACAATGGATTTCGCCCGTAGAATGGGCCTTCAATTGGTTAAATCGCAATTGCCCATCACGGGTATAAACAACTCACTCTCCCAGGCTGACTTCAGTACAAAGGTAAGGCTACATTCTCGCTATAAACCCTTTACGTTAAACGTGCATTGTGCCGTACTACCCAGCATAACTAATGATTTACCGGCGGAATCGTTCGATCTCGCCTCTTTGAATTTACCGAAGCACTTATTCTTAGCTGATCCTCACCTACACTGTTCGTCGCAAGTCGATGTACTCCTCGGCGCTCAATATTATCTCCAATTAATTGAACCTATTAAATTTATGCGCGGACCGCACTTTCCTATTATTCAGGAGACAAAGTTAGGATTTATTCTAGCCGGTAACTTACCCTTCAATGTCGACATAACTAAAACGGTTTCGTCCTTTATGGTCTGTAAGGATGATAGTCAGATTTCCTCGCAATTAAAGGAATTCTGGAAGCTGGAGGAGGTCTCTAGTCGTGAAACCTACTCTGAGGACTCAGCGTGTGAAAAGCATTTTGTGACAAATACTGTCCGCAATCATGAAGGGAGATTCGTGGTATCCCTGCCTCGCAGATTAGACAAATCTCATTTGGGAGATTCTCTCCGCGGAGCTATCCGCAGGTTCCAATCGCTAGAGTTTAAGTTCAAGCAGAACCCTGCCCTTTACAAGGGCTATAGCGAGTTCATGCGTGAATACGTGAAGCTTGGTCATATGTCTCCACTTAATGATTAAGATTTGTCGCTTGACAAATCAGACATTTTTTATTTGTCTCATCACTCTGTCTTTAAGTGCTCTAGTCTAACCACTAAGTTACGTGTGGTATTTGACGGCTCCGCTAAAACGAAAAATAATCTGTCCCTCAACGATACTTTAATGGTCGGTCCCACGATCCAGCAGGATCTGTTCTCGATCATGGTTCATTTTCGTGCCCACCTATACGCACTTATTGCAGACATAGAAAAGATGTATCGTCAAATTATTGTTGACGCGAAGGATTCCAATTTGCAGCGCATCGTTTGGCGTGACGCTCCGTATAAGGAACTACAACATTACGCTTTAAGGACGTTTACGTATGGGACTGCTAGTGCCTCTTTCCTTGCAACTAGTTGTCTGGCGCAGATAGCCTACGAAAATAAATCCGATTACCCTATGGCTTGTATAGCCATAGCCAATGATTTTTATGTAGACGATCTTATTACGGGATCGGACGATACAAACGTGTTAGCTAAAATGAAATTCGACATCGTGGAGTTGCTAAAAAGATATGGTTTTACGTTGCATAAGTGGTTTTCTAACCACCATGAGTTTAAGGCCTCTCGCGCCCAAGTATCCCATGACTTCAGCAAAGGTCAAAACGTGCGTACATTGGGAATCCAATGGAACGTTGACAAAGACAGTTTTTTATATACCGTTCGGGGTAATGACAATTCGACCGTATTTAACAAAAGAAGCGTGTTGTCGGTCATTGCAGGGATTTACGACCCGCTGGGTCTTATCGGCCCCATTACGTTTTGGTGCAAACATTTTGTACAACAGTTGTGGTTGACGGGCACAAGTTGGGACGAACCCCTATCTGGGTCATTAGCCAATCAATGGCAGGAACTCTACTCTCAATTAGTTTCCGACACTCATTTTAAGATTACGAGGTCGGTTATGAGTCTGAACAATTATCAAATTAGTTCATTTCAGCTTCACGGATTCGCCGACGCCTCGGCTAAAGGTTACGCGTGATTTATTTATGTGCGGGCGGTCTATTCGAACGGCGCCATATCGTCAAACCTGCTGTGTGCTAAATCTAGGGTCGCTCCGCTGAAACAGATAACGCTACCCCGGCTTGAACTTTGTGCTTTTTTATTGCTAGCGCAATTAACTTCTAAGGTTTTAAACGCCGTCAACTACAATTTTGACGGACTATATCTCTATTCGGACTCGATGATAGCGTTGCATTGGATACATCAACAATCTTCCCGCTGGAAGGTATTTGTGGCCAACCGTGTCGCGGAAATACAGCATCTTGTTAGCCGGGGAACTTGGCATCATGTATTATCAAATGACAACCCTGCCGACATTTTATCACGCGGTTGCCTCCCTCGTAGTTTGCACTGTCATACTCAATGGTGGCATGGTCCGTCCTGGTTACCCCATAAGTCAGCATCATGGCCCATTAGCGCCTTCGACATTCATGCTCCCTGTACTTACCCCGACCTTGAGCAGGAACGTCGTAAGCAGGTCCAAACATCACTGATTGTCGCCTCTTCCACCCATAGCTATGTTGAAAATTATTTATCACTTACAAGACTCATTCGAGTCTTCGCATATTGCCGCAGATTTATTCACAACTCTAGGCTCCCGGTTGTTGACAGGGTCACGTCCTTTTTGTCTGCTCAAGAGTTGCATAACACACTTTTGTTTTTTGTTCAGCAATCTAAGCAGTTGCACTTCGGCATAGAAGTTAAGGAACTTGAGGCACATCGTTGCCTTCCTCGCAGCAGTAAAATTCTTACACTCAACCCCTTCCTGGATGACTCAGGTATTTTAAGAGTGGGTGGACGCTTACAATTCTCCCCACTTAACTACGCGAGTAAACACCAAATAATTTTGCTCCCGCACTCTCATCTCACTAAATTAATAATTGAGTATGAACATATCCGTTTGTTGCACTCTGGGGTGCAATCAACTCAAGCTTCGCTCAGACAGAAATGTTGGATCATTCACGACAAATCTTATATCCGCTCAGTAATACATAAGTGTATCATTTGTTTCCGTTTCCGTGCTAGAGGCGCGAATCAACTATTAGGTCAGTTACCCCCTTCTAGGGTAACGCCTGCTAAGCCATTTTCCCAGTCGGCCGTGGACTACGCCGGTCCTGTACTTTTACGCCATGGCGGGCAGCGCTCAAAGTCAACGTCAAAGGCATACATCGCGTTATTCATATGCATGAGCACAAAGGCCATCCATTTAGAATTGGTGTCAGATCTCACCTCCAACGCCTTTATAGCGGCTCTAAAAAGGTTCATCGCGCGCAGAGGTATTCCCGCGCAGATATTTTCGGATAACGGTAGGAATTTTCGTCGTACCAACAGCACCTTATACGAATTGTACAAATTTTTAAGCTCACTGGAAGTTGAGCAATCTTCTAAGGAGTTTTGCTGTCTCCGTGGTATCAAGTGGTCCTTTATCCCTCCCTCAGCCCCTCATTTCGGTGGTTTGTGGGAAAGCGGTGTTAAAAGTGTTAAATATCATTTGCGTCGCGTAATCGGCGGTATTATCTTGAATTTTTAGGAGTATTCCACTCTTCTCTCTCAAATTGCGGCTTGCCTTAATTCACGCCCTTTATGTGCTGTGTCCGACGATGCTAGAGACCCTGAACCCTTAACTCCCGCTCATTTCTTGGTCGGTGCTCCACTGACCGCACTTCCGGAACCCGATTATTCCCAAGGCAATACTAGTCATTTGGGCAGATGGCAACTGCTCCAAAAATTTACGCAATCCATCTGGAAACGATGGTCTAGGGATTATCTGCACGAGCTGCAGCAGCGCAACAAATGGCGCACGGCGTTAAGGAATTTGAATGTCGGACAGCTTGTCCTCATTTTGGATGATAATTCTCTCCCACTTCAGTGGAAGCGTGGGGTAATTACTAATGTTTTTGCGGGTCAAGACTCCTTAGTGCGCGTCGCGCAAGGTCGCACCGCGCTAGGTATCTTACGCCGATCCATCCACAAATTATGCCCCCTTCCGCTGGCAACAGACTAGTCGTATGCGTGCCATACGAGACGTATTAGGATTGTGAACTTGTCACATTGCCTGGAATTCACCCGGAAAATTCCCGGGGCGATCATACAAGTCCATTGTATCATTAGCGTTGTAATTATTATTACTACGTTCTGATAGCTATTATTGCAATAGATACTGCGTTTTCATTGGGCTATCAACTATGTATTGTTATATGATTATATATTCAACTTGAAAATTATTATTGTACCAATTATTGTATGTATTGTATTTTTCAATGTCATGTATTATTGAATTTTGTGATCTTTATTATACTATTATGTACCTTAATTATTATGTCAGTCTTTATGTATTATGTATACTCGAAACTCATGTTATGTATTTTTACATTGGATATGTCTACCATATCTCCATGTACCATTGAACTTTGATGTCATTATGATAACATTATGTACAAATACATTGTTATGTTTTATTATTTGTATTACTATATATGAAGCAGTGTTCAAGATGGTTTCTCTTATATAAATTAGGGTTTGTCACTTACGTTTTTGTTAAAGTTTAAATATATGTATTTCATGTCCATATGTTCATGCTTCAAGAGAGATCATGTTAGTTATGCAAACACTCGTTTTTATCATGATTTTTTTTATTTTGTACCTTTTCTAGCACAGAAATTGTTTTGTTTTGACTTTGAGCTTTTCGATAACTTTATGAATTTTGTTATCTACAGATTTTTATGTTAGAAGTGATTTACTTTAAACCAAGGGTCAAATTAATGTATAAGCCCTTTATGTATTGTTTTATATAACATTGATAATATTTTGTAATATACTGTTCCCAATTAATTTAAATTTCAAAATCGTCCCGATTTTGAGCGGGCAGTATGTTCAAACTTTGTACTGTATTTATTATCTGTGTGTCGTAACCACTGCAATACGACACGCGCGGATGACGTCACTTGCTTATCAAGCGCTGCCGGCAGTCAGTCGGACTGTCGGTGGACAAGTTAAGTTTAGTTTCTAATTAGACTCCGAGCGGTACTCTCGTTAAAAATCACTCTGCCAGCCGCCGCTTCTGGATCATTATCCAATTATCTTCATGTGCAGTTTTCGCTAAATTACTCAGACGACTTTTGTCTAATTTACATGGATCTTGACCTTTATCAAAACTAAATTAACGGGCGTTATGGCCTTTAAACATCCGCACGTGTCGGCAATGGCTTCTAAAATTTAACGTTTTCAATAAATGTATATTATACATCAGAATTACAGCCCACTTCATTACATTTCAAACCCAGCCCTTTCTACTTAGCGACTTTGGAACAACTCTAGAACTTCAAGAGCTTCCAGTGCGCAACATTTTTGGTTCAACAGAACCGGATTTCTTACTTTGTCCACATGAAATTAATATTTCATTTAATGGGCCCAAACGGCGTTTCGTTCAAGCCCCAACATTCACAACTTTTGATTGCTGACAGTTGCGTGCCTCTATAAACTTTCAAAATTACATTACAATCAACACGACAAGATTCTGCAGAGCAGTAAACCAGAGACGACGGGACACGGCAGGACAGCATTTGTGATTCTACATCGAAAAGTTTCACAGCTTTAAATTATGGAGAGCTACAACATCAGGCGTCATCTGACCAGTAGAGACAGGAGGTGCAACAACTCCTCACAGGATCGAGCAGCGGGATCGAAGTCAGCTTCAGCACGTCTGGATCAACGTCCACGTGACTATGAGCCTTTTACTTATATTTAACGTTTCAAGCAATATTTTACATTTAGCAGTTATTTTTTAACACCTTTGTGTAAACACACACCATCATTATACAATACACGTTAGTAAGTGGTTGGCAGCTCATTGTGAGTTCAAACATCAAAGATAAAAATATATGTATTATTATCATTTAAATTCATAATTTTAATAATTTTTAATTGCCAACAAAATTTGATTAATAGAGAGAGTAAGCATATGTTGTAGCAAGTATTGTGTTCATATACATAACGATCGCTAGCTACCGCTACGTATTCAGATTTATCAAATTTTAAGTTTATGGTTCACATGCTCTGCGCTCAAATTATTCCAAAGTATTTTTTAAATTGTAATCATGGCAGATGTAAAGGCTTTAATAAAAAAACGAGGCACCATTAAAGCTTCGATATCAGGCGTAAATACTTTCGCGGACAACTTCGATTTGGAAACCAGCGATCATCATGCGCTGAAAATAAAACTTCGGCATTTGATGGAATTATCCACCAAATACGATGAAATACAATCCCAAATCGAATCCGAGGAAGCGGACTTTGCTTTAGCGAGTGATAGGGTCCAAACTAAAGACGACCTTGTAACATAGAGTGCAAACTGCAACACCTGCTGGAGCAAGCTGAGCATATGAACCAGAAACCCTTAATTAATGCTGAAAGTAAGCATCTTAAAACACCCCCCATTCAGTTGGAACCGATCAAATTACCTCGGTTTGCGGTAAGTATTATTGAGTGGCAGCATTATTATCATATTTTTCTTGAACTAATTCACGTCAGAGCCGATCTGACGGACATACAAAAACTTCACTATTTGCACTCGTCATTATCTGGCGAGGCGCTTAACGTAGTAAAGTCATTGCCAATCACTCATGAGAATTACTCGGTGGCTATCGATCTGTTGAAGAATAGATATGACAGTAAGCTAATTGTCTCCGCCCACCATGTCGGGAATGTCCTGGACGTACCATTGGTTCAACAAGAATCCCAAGTTAGCATATCTAGATTCATTGATGAAATCTCAGCCAATATCAATGCTTTAAATAATCTCAACTTGCCAGTTAACACATTCGAAATCATTGTTATGCACTACTTAGCTAAAAAACTTGATAGTTACACTTTCCGGTTGTGGAAAGAGAGCTTGTCGGAACATAAATTCCCTGATTTTAATAATTTTATGAATTTCCTAAACTCACGCAGACAATTGCTACAAAATCTTGATAGCGCAACTACCTCAACGAGCAAGTTACATAACAGCGATAAGACTCCTTATCGCAAGGCAGTTAAACCGATAAGCGCTCCAAGGGGGACATTCCATTCTCATATCGGAAATAATTTGTGTAGACTATGTAACGGTAAACATAGAATTATTGACTGCTTACAATTCACAACGCTTTCTGTCCCTGAAAGAAAAAACGTCATAATAAAAAACAAACTTTGTTTAAATTGCCTTCGTCCGGGTCACGAAAGTTCGAAATGCCCATCAAAATTTTCTTGTAAAAAATGTGCAAGGCGTCACCACACATGTCCCCAACAACGACGGATCTTCCATCAATAACCAATGCTCACTAAAGTTGCAAACGAATAAATCAATATTGTTATCCACTGCTGTCTGTATGACCACTAATAAGGCCGGTAGAAAATTCCCCGTTAGAATTTTATTGGATTCCGGCTCGCAAGCAAATTTCTGCACAATGGATTTCGCCCGTAGAATGGGCCTTCAATTGGTTAAATCGCAATTGCCCATCACGGGTATAAACAACTCACTCTCCCAGGCTGACTTCAGTACAAAGGTAAGGCTACATTCTCGCTATAAACCCTTTACGTTAAACGTGCATTGTGCCGTACTACCCAGCATAACTAATGATTTACCGGCGGAATCGTTCGATCTCGCCTCTTTGAATTTACCGAAGCACTTATTCTTAGCTGATCCTCACCTACACTGTTCGTCGCAAGTCGATGTACTCCTCGGCGCTCAATATTATCTCCAATTAATTGAACCTATTAAATTTATGCGCGGACCGCACTTTCCTATTATTCAGGAGACAAAGTTAGGATTTATTCTAGCCGGTAACTTACCCTTCAATGTCGACATAACTAAAACGGTTTCGTCCTTTATGGTCTGTAAGGATGATAGTCAGATTTCCTCGCAATTAAAGGAATTCTGGAAGCTGGAGGAGGTCTCTAGTCGTGAAACCTACTCTGAGGACTCAGCGTGTGAAAAGCATTTTGTGACAAATACTGTCCGCAATCATGAAGGGAGATTCGTGGTATCCCTGCCTCGCAGATTAGACAAATCTCATTTGGGAGATTCTCTCCGCGGAGCTATCCGCAGGTTCCAATCGCTAGAGTTTAAGTTCAAGCAGAACCCTGCCCTTTACAAGGGCTATAGCGAGTTCATGCGTGAATACGTGAAGCTTGGTCATATGTCTCCACTTAATGATTAAGATTTGTCGCTTGACAAATCAGACATTTTTTATTTGTCTCATCACTCTGTCTTTAAGTGCTCTAGTCTAACCACTAAGTTACGTGTGGTATTTGACGGCTCCGCTAAAACGAAAAATAATCTGTCCCTCAACGATACTTTAATGGTCGGTCCCACGATCCAGCAGGATCTGTTCTCGATCATGGTTCATTTTCGTGCCCACCTATACGCACTTATTGCAGACATAGAAAAGATGTATCGTCAAATTATTGTTGACGCGAAGGATTCCAATTTGCAGCGCATCGTTTGGCGTGACGCTCCGTATAAGGAACTAAAACATTACGCTTTAAGGACGGTTACGTATGGGACTGCTAGTGCCTCTTTCCTTGCAACTAGATGTCTGGCGCAGATAGCCTACGAAAATAAATCCGATTACCCTATGGCTTGTATAGCCATAGCCAATGATTTTTATGTAGACGATCTTATTACGGGATCGGACGATACAAACGTGTTAGCTAAAATGAAATTCGACATCGTGGAGTTGCTAAAAAGATATGGTTTTACGTTGCATAAGTGGTTTTCTAACCACCATGAGTTTAAGGCCTCTCGCGCCCAAGTATCCCATGACTTCAGCAAAGGTCAAAACGTGCGTACATTGGGAATCCAATGGAACGTTGACAAAGACAGTTTTTTATATACCGTTCAGGGTAATGACAACTCGACCGTATTTAACAAAAGAAGCGTGTTGTCGGTCATTGCAGGGATTTACGACCCGCTGGGTCTTATCGGCCCCATTACGTTTTGGTGCAAACATTTTGTACAACAGTTGTGGTTGACGGGCACAAGTTGGGACGAACCCCTATCTGGGTCATTAGCCAATCAATGGCAGGAACTCTACTCTCAATTAGTTTCCGACACTCATTTTAAGATTACGAGGTCGGTTGTGAGTCTGAACAATTATCAAATTAGTTCATTACAGCTTCACGGATTCGCCGACGCCTCGGCTAAAGGTTACGCGTGATTTATTTATGTGCGGGCGGTCTATTCGAACGGCGCCATATCGTCAAACCTGCTGTGTGCTAAATCTAGGGTCGCTCCGCTGAAACAGATAACGCTACCCCGGCTTGAACTTTGTGCTTTTTTATTGCTAGCGCAATTAACTTCTAAGGTTTTAAACGCCGTCAACTACAATTTTGACGGACTATATCTCTATTCGGACTCGATGATAGCGTTGTATTGGATACATCAACAATCTTCCCGCTGGAAGGTATTTGTGGCCAACCGTGTCGCGGAAATACAGCATCTTGTTAGCCGGGGAACTTGGCATCATGTATTATCACATGACAACCCTGCCGACATTTTATCACGCGGTTGCCTCCCTCGTAGTTTGCACTGTCATACTCAATGGTGGCATGGTCCGTCCTGGTTACCCCATAAGTCAGCATCATGGCCCATTAGCGCCTTCGACATTCATGCTCCCTGTACTTACCCCGACCTTGAGCAGGAACGTCGTAAGCAGGTCCAAACATCACTGATTGTCGCCTCTTCCACCCATAGCTATGTTGAAAATTATTTATCCCTTACAAGACTCATTCGAGTCTTCGCATATTGCCGCAGATTTATTCACAACTCTAGGCTCCCGGTTGTCGACGGGGTCACGTCCTTTTTGTCTGCTCAAGAGTTGCATAACACACTTTTGTTTTTTGTTCAGCAATCTAAGCAGTTGCACTTCGGCATAGAAGTTAAGGAACTTGAGGCACATCGTTGCCTTCCTCGCAGCAGTAAAATTCTTACACTCAACCCCTTCCTGGATGACTCAGGTATTTTAAGAGTGGGTGGACGCTTACAATTCTCCCCACTTAACTACGCGAGTAAACACCAAATAATTTTGCTCCCGCACTCTCATCTCACTAAATTAATAATTGAGTATGAACATATCCGTTTGTTGCACCCTGGGGTGCAATCAACTCAAGCTTCGCTCAGACAGAAATGTTGGATCATTCACGACAAATCTTATATCCGCTCAGTAATACATAAGTGTATCATTTGTTTCCGTTTCCGTGCTAGAGGCGCGAATCAACTATTAGGTCAGTTACCCCCTTCTAGGGTAACGCCTGCTAAGCCATTTTCCCAGTCGGCCGTGGACTACGCCGGTCCTGTACTTTTACGCCATGGCGGGCAGCGCTCAAAATCAACGTCAAAGGCATACATCGCGTTATTCATATGCATGAGCACAAAGGCCATCCATTTAGAATTGGTGTCAGATCTCACCTCCAACGCCTTTATAGCGGCTCTAAAAAGGTTCATCGCGCGCAGAGGTATTCCCGCGCAGATATTTTCGGATAATGGTAGGAATTTTCGTCGTACCAACAGCACCTTATACGAATTGTACAAATTTTTAAGCTCACTGGAAGTTGAGCAATCTTCTAAGGAGTTTTGCGGTCTCCGTGGTATCAAGTGGTCCTTTATCCCTCCCTCAGCCCCTCATTTCGGTGGTTTGTGGGAAAGCGGTGTTAAAAGTGTTAAATATCATTTGCGTCGCGTAATCGGCGGTATTATCTTGAATTTTTAGGAGTATTCCACTCTTCTCTCTCAAATTGCGGCTTGCCTTAATTCACGCCCTTTATGTGCTGTGTCCGACGATGCTAGAGACCCTGAACCCTTAACTCCCGCTCATTTCTTGGTCGGTGCTCCACTGACCGCACTTCCGGAACCCGACTATACCCAAGGCAATACTAGTCATTTGGGCAGATGGCAACTGCTCCAAAAATTTACGCAATCCATCTGGAAACGATGGTCTAGGGATTATCTGCACCAGCTGCAGCAGCGCAACAAATGGCGCACGGCGTTAAGGAATTTGAATGTCGGACAGCTTGTCCTCATTTTGGATGATAATTCTCTCCCACTTCAGTGGAAGCGTGGGGTAATTACTAATGTTTTTGCGGGTCAAGACTCCTTAGTGCGCGTCGCGCAAGGTCGCACCGCGCTAGGTATCTTACGCCGATCCATCCACAAATTATGCCCCCTTCCGGTGGCAACAGACTAGTCGTATGCGTGCCATAAGAGACGTATTAGGATTGTGAACTTGTCACATTGCCTGGAATTCACCCGGAAAATTCCCGGGGCGATCATACAAGTCCATTGTATCATTAGCGTTGTAATTATTATTACTACGTTCTGATAGCTATTATTGCAATAGTTACTGCGTTTTCATTGGGCTATCAACTATGTATTGTTATATGATTATATATTCAACTTGAAAATTATTATTGTACCAATTATTGTATGTATTGTATTTTTCAATGTCATGTATTATTGAATTTTGTGATCTTTATTATACTATTATGTACCTTAATTATTATGTCAGTCTTTATGTATTATGTATACTCGAAACTCATGTTATGTATTTTTACATTGGATATGTCTACCATATCTCCATGTACCATTGAACTTTGATGTCATTATGATAACATTATGTACAAATACATTGTTATGTTCTTATTATTTGTATTACTATATATGAAGCAGTGTTCAAGATGGTTTCTCTTATATAAATTAGGGTTTGTCACTTACGTTTTTGTTAAAGTTTAAATATATGTATTTCATGTCCATATGTTCATGCTTCAAGAGAGATCATGTTAGTTATGCAAACACTCGTTTTTATCATGATTTTTTTTTATTTTGTACCTTTTCTAGCACAGAAATTGTTTTGTTTTGACTTTGAGCTTTTCGATAACTTAATGAATTTTGTTATCTACAGATTTTTATGTTAGAAGTGATTTACTTTAAACCAAGGGTCAATTTAATGTATAAGCCCTTTATGTATTGTTTTATATAACATTGATAATATTTTTTAATATACTGTTCCCAATTAATTTAAATTTCAAAATCGTCCCGATTTTGAGCGGGCAGTATGTTCAAACTTTGTACTGTATTTATTATCTGTGTGTCGTAACCACTGCAATACGACACGCGCGGATGACGTCACTTGCTTATCAAGCGCTGCCGGCAGTCAGCCGGACTGTCGGTGGACAAGTTAAGTTTAGTTTCTAATTAGACTCCGAGCGGTACTCTCGTTAAAAATCACTCTGCCAGCCGCCGCTTCTGGATCATTATCCAATTATCTTCATGTGCAGTTTTCGCTAAATTACTCAGACGACTTTTGTCTAATTTACATGGATCTTGACCTTTATCAAAACTAAATTAACGGGCGTTATGGCCTTTAAACATCCGCACGTGTCGGCAATGGCTTCTAAAATTTAACGTTTTCAATAAATGTATATTATACATCAGAATTACAGCCCACTTCATTACATTTCAAACCCAGCCCTTTCTACTTAGCGACTTTGGAACAACTCTAGAACTTCAAGAGCTTCCAGTGCGCAACATTTTTGGTTCAACAGAACCGGATTTCTTACTTTGTCCACATGAAATTAATATTTCATTTAATGGGCCCAAACGGCGTTTCGTTCAAGCCCCAACATTCACAACTTTTGATTGCTGACAGTTGCGTGCCTCTATAAACTTTCAAAATTACATTACAATCAACACGACAAGATTCTGCAGAGCAGTAAACCAGAGACGACGGGACACGGCAGGACAGCATTTGTGATTCTACATCAAAAAGTTTCACAGCTTTAAATTATGGAGAGCTACAACATCAGGCGTCATCTGACCAGTAGAGACAGGAGGTGCAACAACTCCTCACAGGATCGAGCAGCGGGATCGAAGTCAGCTTCAGCACGTCTGGATCAACGTCCACGTGACTATGAGCCTTTTACTTATATTTAACGTTTCAAGCAATATTTTACATTTAGCAGTTATTTTTTAACACCTTTGTGTAAACACACACCATCATTATACAATACACGTTAGTAAGTGGTTGGCAGCTCATTGTGAGTTCAAACATCAAAGATAAAAATATATGTATTATTATCATTTAAATTCATAATTTTAATAATTTTTAATTGCCAACAAAATTTGATTAATAGAGAGAGTAAGCATATGTTGTAGCAAGTATTGTGTTCATATACATAACGACCGCTAGCTACCGCTACGTATTCAGATTTATCAAATTTTAAGTTTATGGTTCACATGCTCTGCGCTCAAATTATTCCAAAGTATTTTTTAAATTGTAATCATGGCAGATGTAAAGGCTTTAATAAAAAAACGAGGCACCATTAAAGCTTCGATATCAGGCGTAAATACTTTCGCGGACAACTTCGATTTGGAAACCAGCGATCATCATGCGCTGAAAATAAAACTTCGGCATTTGATGGAATTATCCACCAAATACGATGAAATACAATCCCAAATCGAATCCGAGGAAGCGGACTTTGCTTTAGCGAGTGATAGGGTCCAAACTAAAGACGACCTTGTAACATAGAGTGCAATCTGCAACACATGCTGGAGCAAGCTGAGCATATGAACCAGAAACCCTTAATTAATGCTGAAAGTAAGCATCTTAAAACACCCCCCATTCAGTTGGAACCGATCAAATTACCTCGGTTTGCGGTAAGTATTATTGAGTGGCAGCATTATTATCATATTTTTCTTGAACTAATTCACGTCAGAGCCGATCTGACGGACATACAAAAACTTCACTATTTGCACTCGTCATTATCTGGCGAGGCGCTTAACGTAGTAAAGTCATTGCCAATCACTCATGAGAATTACGCGGTGGCTATCGATCTGTTGAAGAATAGATATGACAGTAAGCTAATTGTCTCCGCCCACCATGTCGGGAATGTCCTGGACGTACCATTGGTTCAACAAGAATCCCAAGTTAGCATATCTAGATTCATTGATGAAATCTCAGCCAATATCAATGCTTTAAATAATCTCAACTTGCCAGTTAACACATTCGAAATCATTGTTATGCACTACTTAGCTAAAAAACTTGATAGTTACACTTTCCGGTTGTGGAAAGAGAGCTTGTCGGAACATAAATTTCCTGATTTTAATAATTTTATGAATTTCCTAAACTCACGCAGACAATTGCTACAAAATCTTGATAGCGCAACTACCTCAACGAGCAAGTTAAATAACAGCGATAAGACTCCTTATCGCAAGGCAGTTAAACCGATAAGCGCTCCAAGGGGGGCATTCCATTCTCATATCGGAAATAATTTGTGTAGACTATGTAACGGTAAACATAGAATTATTGACTGCTTACAATTCACAACGCTTTCTGTCCCTGAAAGAAAAAACGTCATAATAAAAAACAAACTTTGTTTAAATTGCCTTCGTCCGGGTCACGAAAGTTCGAAATGCCCATCAAAATTTTCTTGTAAAAATGTGCAAGGCGTCACCACACATGTCCCCAATAACGACGGATCTTCCATCAATAACCAATGCTCACTAAAGTTGCAAACGAATAAATCAATATTGTTATCCACTGCTGTCTGTATGACCACTAATAAGGCCGGTAGAAAATTCCCCGTTAGAATTTTATTGGATTCCGGCTCGCAAGCAAATTTCTGCACAATGGATTTCGCCCGTAGAATGGGCCTTCAATTGGTTACATCGCAATTGCCCATCACGGGTATAAACAACTCACTCTCCCAGGCTGACTTCAGTACAAAGGTAAGGCTACATTCTCGCTATAAACCCTTTACGTTAAACGTGCATTGTGCCGTACTACCCAGCATAACTAATGATTTACCGGCGGAATCGTTCGATCTCGCCTCTTTGAATTTACCGAAGCACTTATTCTTAGCTGATCCTCACCTACACTGTTCGTCGCAAGTCGATGTACTCCTCGGCGCTCAATATTATCTCCAATTAATTGAACCTATTAAATTTATGCGCGGACCGCACTTTCCTATTATTCAGGAGACAAAGTTAGGATTTATTCTAGCCGGTAACTTACCCTTCAATGTCGACATAACTAAAACGGTTTCGTCCTTTATGGTCTGTAAGGATGATAGTCAGATTTCCTCGCAATTAAAGGAATTCTGGAAGCTGGAGGAGGTCTCTAGTCGTGAAACCTACTCTGAGGACTCAGCGTGTGAAAAGCATTTTGTGACAAATACTGTCCGCAATCATGAAGGGAGATTCGTGGTATCCCTGCCTCGCAGATTAGACAAATCTCATTTGGGAGATTCTCTCCGCGGAGCTATCCGCAGGTTCCAATCGCTAGAGTTTAAGTTCAAGCAGAACCCTGCCCTTTACAAGGGCTATAGCGAGTTCATGCGTGAATACGTGAAGCTTGGTCATATGTCTCCACTTAATGATTAAGATTTGTCGCTTGACAAATCAGACATTTTTTATTTGTCTCATCACTCTGTCTTTAAGTGCTCTAGTCTAACCACTAAGTTACGTGTGGTCTTTGACGGCTCCGCTAAAACGAAAAATAATCTGTCCCTCAACGATACTTTAATGGTCGGTCCCACGATCCAGCAGGATCTGTTCTCGATCATGGTTCATTTTCGTGCCCACCTATACGCACTTATTGCAGACATAGAAAAGATGTATCGTCAAATTATTGTTGACGCGAAGGATTCCAATTTGCAGCGCATCGTTTGGCGTGACGCTCCGTATAAGGAACTACAACATTACGCTTTAAGGACGGTTACGTATGGGACTGCTAGTGCCTCTTTCCTTGCAACTAGATGTCTGGCGCAGATAGCCTACGAAAATAAATCCGATTACCCTATGGCTTGTATAGCCATAGCCAATGATTTTTATGTAGACGATCTTATTACGGGATCGGACGATAAAAACGTGTTAGCTAAAATGAAATTCGACATCGTGGAGTTGCTAAAAAGATATGGTTTTACGTTGCATAAGTGGTTTTCTAACCACCATGAGTTTAAGGCCTCTCGCGCCCAAGTATCCCATGACTTCAGCAAAGGTCAAAACGTGCGTACATTGGGAATCCAATGGAACGTTGACAAAGACAGTTTTTTATATACCGTTCGGGGTAATGACAATTCGACCGTATTTAACAAAAGAAGCGTGTTGTCGGTCATTGCAGGGATTTACGACCCGCTGGGTCTTATCGGCCCCATTACGTTTTGGTGCAAACATTTTGTACAACAGTTGTGGTTGACGGGCACAAGTTGGGACGAACCCCTATCTGGGTCATTAGCCAATCAATGGCAGGAACTCTACTCTCAATTAGTTTCCGACACCCATTTTAAGATTACGAGGTCGGTTATGAGTCTGAACAATTATCAAATTAGTTCATTACAGCTTCACGGATTCGCCGACGCCTCGGCTAAAGGTTACGCGTGATGTATTTATGTGCGGGCGGTCTATTCGAACGGCGCCATATCGTCAAACCTGCTGTGTGCTAAATCTAGGGTCGCTCCGCTGAAACAGATAACGCTACACCGGCTTGAACTTTGTGCTTTTTTATTGCTAGCGCAATTAACTTCTAACGTTTTAAACGCCGTCACTCTATTCGGACTCGATGATAGCGTTGCATTGGATACATCAACAATCTTCCCGCTGGAAGGTATTTGTGGCCAACCGTGTCGCGGAAATACAGCATCTTGTTAGCCGGGGAACTTGGCATCATGTATTATCACATGACAACCCTGCCGACATTTTATCACGCGGTTGCCTCCCTCGTAGTTTGCACTGTCATACTCAATGGTGGCATGGTCCGTCCTGGTTAGCCCATAAGTCAGCATCATGGCCCATTAGCGCCTTCGACATTCATGCTCCCTGTACTTACCCCGACCTTGAGCAGGAACGTCGTAAGCAGGTCCAAACATCACTGATTGTCGCCTCTTCCACCCATAGCTATGTTGAAAATTATTTATCCCTTACAAGACTCATTCGAGTCTTCGCATATTGCCGCAGATTTATTCACAACTCTAAGCTCCCGGTTGTTGACAGGGTCACGTCCTTTTTGTCTGCTCAAGAGTTGCATAACACACTTTTGTTTTTTGTTCAGCAATCTAAGCAGTTGCACTTCGGCATAGAAGTTAAGGAACTTGAGGCACATCGTTGCCTTCCTCGCAGCAGTAAAATCCTTACACTCAACCCCTTCCTGGATGACTCAGGTATTTTAAGAGTGGGTGGACGCTTACAATTCTCCCCACTTAACTACGCGAGTAAACACCAAATAATTTTGCTCCCGCACTCCCATCTCACTAAATTAATAATTGAGAATGAACATATCCGTTTGTTGCACTCTGGGGTGCAATCTACTCAAGCTTCGCTCAGACAGAAATGTTGGATCATTCACGACAAATCTTATATCCGCTCAGTAATACATAAGTGTATCATTTGTTTCCGTTTCCGTGCTAGAGGCGCGAATCAACTATTAGGTCAGTTACCCCCTTCTAGGGTAACGCCTGCTAAGCCATTTTCCCAGTCGGCCGTGGACTACGCCGGTCCTGTACTTTTACGCCATGGCGGGCAGCGCTCAAAGTCAACGTCAAAGGCATACATCGCGTTATTCATATGCATGAGCACAAATGCCATCCATTTAGAATTGGTGTCAGATCTCACCTCCAACGCCTTTATAGCGGCTCTAAAAAGGTTCATCGCGCGCAGAGGTATTCCCGCGCAGATATTTTCGGATAATGGTAGGAATTTTCGTCGTACCAACAGCACCTTATACGAATTGTACAAATTTTTAAGCTCACTGGAAGTTGAGCAATCTTCTAAGGAGTTTTGCGGTCTCCGTGGTATCAAGTGGTCCTTTATCCCTCCCTCAGCCCCTCATTTCGGTGGTTTGTGGGAAAGCGGTGTTAAAAGTGTTAAATATCATTTGCGTCGTGTAATCGGCGGTATTATCTTGAATTTTTAGGAGTATTCCACTCTTCTCTCTCAAATTGCGGCTTGCCTTAATTCACGCCCTTTATGTGCTGTGTCCGACGATGCTAGAGACCCTGAACCCTTAACTCCCGCTCATTTCTTGGTCGGTGCTCCACTGACCGCACTTCCGGAACCCGACTATACCCAAGGCAATACTAGTCATTTGGGCAGATGGCAACTGCTCCAAAAATTTACGCAATCCATCTGGAAACGATGGTCTAGGGATTATCTGCACCAGCTGCAGCAGCGCAACAAATGGCGCACGGCGTAATGAATTTGAATGTCGGACAGCTTGTCCTCATTTTGGATGATAATTCTCTCCCACTTCAGTGGAAGCGTGGGGTAATTACTAATGTTTTTGCGGGTCAAGACTCCTTAGTGCGCGTCGCGCAAGGTCGCACCGCGCTAGGTATCTTACGCCGATCCATCCACAAATTATGCCCCCTTCCGGTGGCAACAGACTAGTCGTATGCGTGCCATATGAGACGTATTAGGATTGTGAACTTGTCACATTGCCTGGAATTCACCCGGAAAAATCCCGGGGCGATTATAAAGGTCCATTGTATCAGTAGCGTTGTAATTATTATTACTACGTTCTGATAGCTATTATTGCAATAGTTACTGCGTTTTCATTGGGCTATCAACTATGTATTGTTATATGATTATATATTCAACTTGAAAATTATTATTGTACCAATTATTGTATGTATTGTATTTTTCAATGTCATGTATTATTGAATTTTGTGATCTTTATTATACTATTATTTACCTTAATTATTATGTCAGTCTTTATGTATTATGTATACTCGAAACTCATGTTATGTATTTTTACATTGGATATGTCTACCATATCTCCATGTACCATTGAACTTTGATGTCATTATGATAACATTATGTACAAATACATTGTTATGTTTTATTATTTGTATTACTATATATGAAGCAGTGTTCAAGATGGTTTCTCTTATATAAATTAGGGTTTGTCACTTACGTTTTTGTTAAAGTTTAAATATATGTATTTCATGTCCATATGTTCATGCTTCAAGAGAGATCATGTTAGTTATGCAAACACTCGTTTTTATCATGATTTTTTTTTTATTTTGTACCTTTTCTAGCACAGAAATTGTTTTGTTTTGACTTTGAGCTTTTCGATAACTTAATGAATTTTGTTATCTACAGATTTTTATGTTAGAAGTGATTTACTTTAAACCAAGGGTCAATTTAATGTATAAGCCCTTTATGTATTGTTTTATATAACATTGATAATATTTTGTAATATACTGTTCCCAATTAATTTAAATTTCAAAATCGTCCCGATTTTGAGCGGGCAGTATGTTCAAACTTTGTACTGTATTTATTATCTGTGTGTCGTAACCACTGCAATACGACACGCGCGGATGACGTCACTTGCTTATCAAGCGCTGCCGGCAGTCAGCCGGACTGTCGGTGGACAAGTTAAGTTTAGTTTCTAATTAGACTCCGAGCGGTACTCTCGTTAAAAATCACTCTGCCAGCCGCCGCTTCTGGATCATTATCCAATTATCTTCATGTGCAGTTTTCGCTAAATTACTCAGACGACTTTTGTCTAATTTACATGGCTCTTGACCTTTATCAAAACTAAATTAACGGGCGTTATGGCCTTTAAACATCCGCACGTGTCGGCAATGGCTTCTAAAATTTAACGTTTTCAATAAATGTATATTATACATCAGAATTACAGCCCACTTCATTACATTTCAAACCCAGCCCTTCCTACTTAGCGACTTTGGAACAACTCTAGAACTTCAAGAGCTTCCAGTGCGCAACATTTTTGGTTCAACAGAAACGATTTCTTACTTTGTCCACATGAAATTAATATTTCATTTAATGGGCCCAAACGGCGTTTCGTTCAAGCCCCAACATTCACTACTTTTGATTGCTGACAGTTGCGTGCCTCTATAAACTTTCAAAATTACATTACAATCAACACGACAAGATTCTGCAGAGCAGTAAACCAGAGACGACGGGACACGGCAGGACAGCATTTGTGATTCTACATCGAAAAGTTTCACAGCTTTAAATTATGGAGAGCTACAACATCAGGCGTCATCTGACCAGTAGAGACAGGAGGTGCAACAACTCCTCACAGGATCGAGCAGCGGGATCGAAGTCAGCTTCAGCACGTCTGGATCAACGTCCACGTGACTATGAGCCTTTTACTTATATTTAACGTTTCAAGCAATATTTTACATTTAGCAGTTATTTTTTAACACCTTTGTGTAAACACACACCATCATTATACAATACACGTTAGTAAGTGGTTGGCAGCTCATTGTGAGTTCAAACATCAAAGATAAAAATATATGTATTATTATCATTTAAATTCATAATTTTAATAATTTTTAATTGCCAACAAAATTTGATTAATAGAGAGAGTAAGCATATGTTGTAGCAAGTATTGTGTTCATATACATAACGATCGCTAGCTACCGCTACGTATTCAGATTTATCAAATTTTAAGTTTATGGTTCACATGCTCTGCGCTCAAATTATTCCAAAGTATTTTTTAAATTGTAATCATGGCAGATGTAAAGGCTTTAATAAAAAAACGAGGCACCATTAAAGCTTCGATATCAGGCGTAAATACTTTCGCGGACAACTTCGATTTGGAAACCAGCGATCATCATGCGCTGAAAATAAAACTTCAGCATTTGATGGAATTATCCACCAAATACGATGAAATACAATCCCAAATCGAATCCGAGGAAACGGACTTTGCTTTAGCGAGTGATAGGGTCCAAACTAAAGACGACCTTGTAACATAGAGTGCAAACTGCAACACCTGCTGGAGCAAGCTGAGCATATGAACCAGAAACCCTTAATTAATGCTGAAAGTAAGCATCTTAAAACACCCCCCATTCAGTTGGAACCGATCAAATTACCTCGGTTTGCGGTAAGTATTATTGAGTGGCAGCATTATTATCATATTTTTCTTGAACTAATTCACGTCAGAGCCGATCTGACGGACATACAAAAACTTCACTATTTGCACTCGTCATTATCTGGCGAGGCGCTTAACGTAGTAAAGTCATTGCCAATCACTCATGAGAATTACGCGGTGGCTATCGATCTGTTGAAGAATAGATATGACAGTAAGCTAATTGTCTCCGCCCACCATGTCGGGAATGTCCTGGACGTACCATTGGTTCAACAAGAATCCCAAGTTAGCATATCTAGATTCATTGATGAAATCTCAGCCAATATCAATGCTTTAAATAATCTCAACTTGCCAGTTAACACATTCGAAATCATTGTTATGCACTACTTAGCTAAAAAACTTGATAGTTACACTTTCCGGTTGTGGAAAGAGAGCTTGTCGGAACATAAATTCTCTGATTTAATAATTTTATGAATTTCCTAAACTCACGCAGACAATTGCTACAAAATCTTGATAGCGCAACTACCTCAACGAGCAAGTTAAATAACAGCGATAAGACTCCTTATCGCAAGGCAGTTAAACCGATAAGCGCTCCAAGGGGGGCATTCCATTCTCATATCGGAAATAATTTGTGTAGACTATGTAACGGTAAACATAGAATTATTGACTGCTTACAATTCACAACGCTTTCTGTCCCTGAAAGAAAAAACGTCATAATAATAAACAAACTTTGTTTAAATTGCCTTCGTCAGGGGCACGAAAGTTCGAAATGCCCATCAAAATTTTCTTGTAAAAAATGTGCAAGGCGTCACCACACATGTCCCCAACAACGACGGATCTTCCATCAATAACCAATGCTCACTAAAGTTGCAAACGAATAAATCAATATTGTTATCCACTGCTGTCTGTATGACCACTAATAAGGCCGGTAGAAAATTCCCCGTTAGAATTTTATTGGATTCCGGCTCGCAAGTAAATTTCTGCACAATGGATTTCGCCCGTAGATTGGGCCTTCAATTGGTTACATCGCAATTGCCCATCACGCGTATAAACAACTCACTCTCCCAGGCTGACTTCAGTACAAAGGTAAGGCTACATTCTCGCTATAAACCCTTTACGTTAAACGTGCATTGTGCCGTACTACCCAGCATAACTAATGATTTACCGGCGGAATCGTTCGATCTCGCCTCTTTGAATTTACCGAAGCACTTATTCTTAGCTGATCCTCACCTACACTGTTCGTCGCAAGTCGATGTACTCCTCGGCGCTCAATATTATCTCCAATTAATTGAACCTATTAAATTTATGCGCGGACCGCACTTTCCTATTATTCAGGAGACAAAGTTAGGATTTATTCTAGCCGGTAACTTACCCTTCAATGTCGACATAACTAAAACGGTTTCGTCCTTTATGGTCTGTAAGGATGATAGTCAGATTTCCTCGCAATTAAAGGAATTCTGGAAGCTGGAGGAGGTCTCTAGTCGTGAAACCTACTCTGAGGACTCAGCGTGTGAAAAGCATTTTGTGACAAATACTGTCCGCAATCATGAAGGGAGATTCGTGGTATCCCTGCCTCGCAGATTAGACAAATCTCATTTGGGAGATTCTCTCCGCGGAGCTATCCGCAGGTTCCAATCGCTAGAGTTTAAGTTCAAGCAGAACCCTGCCCTTTACAAGGGCTATAGCGAGTTCATGCGTGAATACGTGAAGCTTGGTCATATGTCTCCACTTAATGATTAAGATTTGTCGCTTGACAAATCAGACATTTTTTATTTGTCTCATCACTCTGTCTTTAAGTGCTCTAGTCTAACCACTAAGTTACGTGTGGTCTTTGACGGCTCCGCTAAAACGAAAAATAATCTGTCCCTCAACGATACTTTAATGGTCGGTCCCACGATCCAGCAGGATCTGTTCTCGATCATGGTTCATTTTCGTGCCCACCTATACGCACTTATTGCAGACATAGAAAAGATGTATCGTCAAATTATTGTTGACGCGAAGGATTCCAATTTGCAGCGCATCGTTTGGCGTGACGCTCCGTATAAGGAACTACAACATTACGCTTTAAGGACGGTTACGTATGGGACTGCTAGTGCCTCTTTCCTTGCAACTAGATGTCTGGCGCAGATAGCCTACGAAAATAAATCCGATTACCCTATGGCTTGTATAGCCATAGCCAATGATTTTTATGTAGACGATCTTATTACGGGATCGGACGATAAAAACGTGTTAGCTAAAATGAAATTCGACATCGTGGAGTTGCTAAAAAGATATGGTTTTACGTTGCATAAGTGGTTTTCTAACCACCATGAGTTTAAGGCCTCTCGCGCCCAAGTATCCCATGACTTCAGCAAAGGTCAAAACGTGCGTACATTGGGAATCCAATGGAACGTTGACAAAGACAGTTTTTTATATACCGTTCGGGGTAATGACAATTCGACCGTATTTAACAAAAGAAGCGTGTTGTCGGTCATTGCAGGGATTTACGACCCGCTGGGTCTTATCGGCCCCATTACGTTTTGGTGCAAACATTTTGTACAACAGTTGTGGTTGACGGGCACAAGTTGGGACGAACCCCTATCTGGGTCATTAGCCAATCAATGGCAGGAACTCTACTCTCAATTAGTTTCCGACACTCATTTTAAGATTACGAGGTCGGTTATGAGTCTGAACAATTATCAAATTAGTTCATTACAGCTTCACGGATTCGCCGACGCCTCGGCTAAAGGTTACGCGTGATGTATTTATGTGCGGGCGGTCTATTCGAACGGCGCCATATCGTCAAACCTGCTGTGTGCTAAATCTAGGGTCGCTCCGCTGAAACAGATAACGCTACACCGGCTTGAACTTTGTGCTTTTTTATTGCTAGCGCAATTAACTTCTAACGTTTTAAACGCCGTCACTCTATTCGGACTCGAGGATAGCGTTGCATTGGATACATCAACAATCTTCCCGCTGGAAGGTATTTGTGGCCAACCGTGTCGCGGAAATACAGCATCTTGTTAGCCGGGGAACTTGGCATCATGTATTATCACATGACAACCCTGCCGACATTTTATCACGCGGTTGCCTCCCTCGTAGTTTGCACTGTCATACTCAATGGTGGCATGGTCCGTCCTGGTTACCCCATAAGTCAGCATCATGGCCCATTAGCGCCTTCGACATTCATGCTCCCTGTACTTACCCCGACCTTGAGCAGGAACGTCGTAAGCAGGTCCTAACATCACTGATTGTCGCCTCTTCCACCCATAGCTATGTTGAAAATTATTTATCACTTACAAGACTCATTCGAGTCTTCGCATATTGCCGCAGATTTATTCACAACTCTAGGCTCCCGGTTGTTGACAGGGTCACGTCCTTTTTGTCTGCTCAAGAGTTGCATAACACACTTTTGTTTTTTGTTCAGCAATCTAAGCAGTTGCACTTCGGCATAGAAGTTAAGGAACTTGAGGCACATCGTTGCCTTCCTCGCAGCAGTAAAATCCTTACACTCAACCCCTTCCTGGATGACTCAGGTATTTTAAGAGTGGGTGGACGCTTACAATTCTCCCCACTTAACTACGCGAGTAAACACCAAATAATTTTGCTCCCGCACTCCCATCTCACTAAATTAATAATTGAGAATGAACATATCCGTTTGTTGCACTCTGGGGTGCAATCTACTCAAGCTTCGCTCAGACAGAAATGTTGGATCATTCACGACAAATCTTATATCCGCTCAGTAATACATAAGTGTATCATTTGTTTCCGTTTCCGTGCTAGAGGCGCGAATCAACTATTAGGTCAGTTACCCCCTTCTAGGTAACGCCTGCTAAGCCATTTTCCCAGTCGGCCGTGGACTACGCCGGTCCTGTACTTTTACGCCATGGCGGGCAGCGCTCAAAGTCAACGTCAAAGGCATACATCGCGTTATTCATATGCATGAGCACAAAGGCCATCCATTTAGAATTGGTGTCAGATCTCACCTCCAACGCCTTTATAGCGGCTCTAAAAAGGTTCATCGCGCGCAGAGGTATTCCCGCGCAGATATTTTCGGATAATGGTAGGAATTTTCGTCGTACCAACAGCACCTTATACGAATTGTACAAATTTTTAAGCTCACTGAAAGTTGAGCAATCTTCTAAGGAGTTTTGCGGTCTCCGTGGTATCAAGTGGTCCTTTATCCCTCCCTCAGCCCCTCATTTCGGTGGTTTGTGGGAAAGCGGTGTTAAAAGTGTTAAATATCATTTGCGTCGTGTAATCGGCGGTATTATCTTGAATTTTTAGGAGTATTCCACTCTTCTCTCTCAAATTGCGGCTTGCCTTAATTCACGCCCTTTATGTGCTGTGTCCGACGATGCTAGAGACCCTGAACCCTTAACTCCCGCTCATTTCTTGGTCGGTGCTCCACTGACCGCACTTCCGGAACCCGACTATACCCAAGGCAATACTAGTCATTTGGGCAGATGACAACTGCTCCAAAAATTTACGCAATCCATCTGGAAACGATGGTCTAGGGATTATCTGCACCAGCTGCAGCAGCGCAACAAATGGCGCACGGCGTTAAGGAATTTGAATGTCGGACAGCTTGTCCTCATTTTGGATGATAATTCTCTCCCACTTCAGTGGAAGCGTGGGGTAATTACTAATGTTTTTGCGGGTCAAGACTCCTTAGTGCGCGTCGCGCAAGGTCGCACCGCTCTAGGTATCTTACGCCGACCCATCCACAAATTATGCCCCCTTCCGGTGGCAACAGACTAGTCGTATGCGTGCCATACGAGACGTATTAGGATTGTAAACTTGTCACATTGCCTGGAATTCACCCGGAAAATTCCCGGGGCGATCATACAAGTCCATTGTATCATTAGCGTTGTAATTATTATTACTACGTTCTGATAGCTATTATTTCAATAGTTACTGCGTTTTCATTGGGCTATCAACTATGTATTGTTATATGATTATATATTCAACTTGAAAATTATTATTGTACCAATTATTGTATGTATTGTATTTTTCAATGTCATGTATTATTGAATTATGTGATCTTTATTATACTATTATGTACCTTAATTATTATGTCAGTCTTTATGTATTATGTATACTCGAAACTCATGTTATGTATTTTTACATTGGATATGTCTACCATATCTCCATGTACCATTGAACTTTGATGTCATTATGATAACATTATGTACAAATACATTGTTATGTTCTTATTATTTGTATTACTATATATGAAGCAGTGTTCAAGATGGTTTCTCTTATATAAATTAGGGTTTGTCACTTACGTTTTTGTTAAAGTTTAAATATATGTATTTCATGTCCATATGTTCATGCTTCAAGAGAGATCATGTTAGTTATGCAAACACTCGTTTTTATCATGATTTTTTTTATTTTGTACCTTTTCTAGCACAGAAATTGTTTTGTTTTGACTTTGAGCTTTTCGATAACTTAATGAATTTTGTTATCTACAGATTTTTATGTTAGAAGTGATTTACTTTAAACCAAGGGTCAATTTAATGTATAAGCCCTTTATGTATTGTTTTATATAACATTGATAATATTTTGTAATATACTGTTCCCAATTAATTTAAATTTCAAAATCGTCCCGATTTTGAGCGGGCAGTATGTTCAAACTTTGTACTGTATTTATTATCTGTGTGTCGTAACCACTGCAATACGACACGCGCGGATGACGTCACTTGCTTATCAAGCGCTGCCGGCAGTCAGTCGGACTGTCGGTGGACAAGTTAAGTTTAGTTTCTAATTAGACTCCGAGCGGTACTCTCGTTAAAAATCACTCTGCCAGCCGCCGCTTCTGGATCATTATCCAATTATCTTCATGTGCAGTTTTCGCTAAATTACTCAGACGACTTTTGTCTAATTTACATGGATCTTGACCTTTATCAAAACTAAATTAACGGGCGTTATGGCCTTTAAACATCCGCACATGTCGGCAATGGCTTCTAAAATTTAACGTTTTCAATAAATGTATATTATACATCAGAATTACAGCCCACTTCATTACATTTCAAACCCAGCCCTTTCTACTTAGCGACTTTGGAACAACTCTAGAACTTCAAGAGCTTCCAGTGCGCAACATTTTTGGTTCAACAGAACCGGATTTCTTACTTTGTCCACATGAAATTAATATTTCATTTAATGGGCCCAAACGGCGTTTCGTTCAAGCCCCAACATTCACAACTTTTGATTGCTGACAGTTGCGTGCCTCTATAAACTTTCAAAATTACATTACAATCAACACGACAAGATTCTGCAGAGCAGTAAACCAGAGACGACGGGACACGGCAGGACAGCATTTGTGATTCAACATCGAAAAGTTTCACAGCTTTAAATTATGGAGAGCTACAACATCAGGCGTCATCTGACCAGTAGAGACAGGAGGTGCAACAACTCCTCACAGGATCGAGCAGCGGGATCGAAGTCAGCTTCAGCACGTCTGGATCAACGTCCACGTGACTATGAGCCTTTTACTTATATTTAACGTTTCAAGCAATATTTTACATTTAGCAGTTATTTTTTAACACCTTTGTGTAAACACACACCATCATTATACAATACACGTTAGTAAGTGGTTGGCAGCTCATTGTGAGTTCAAACATCAAAGATAAAAATATATGTATTATTATCATTTAAATTCATAATTTTAATAATTTTTAATTGCCAACAAAATTTGATTAATAGAGAGAGTAAGCATATGTTGTAGCAAGTATTGTGTTCATATACATAACGATCGCTAGCTACCGCTACGTGTTCAGATTTATCAAATTTTAAGTTTATGGTTCACATGCTCTGCGCTCAAATTATTCCCAAGTATTTTTTAAATTGTAATCATGGCAGATGTAAAGGCTTTAATAAAAAAACGAGGCACCATTAAAGCTTCGATATCAGGCGTAAATACTTTCGCGGACAACTTCGATTTGGAAACCAGCGATCATCATGCGCTGAAAATAAAACTTCAGCATTTGATGGAATTATCCACCAAATACGATGAAATACAATCCCAAATCGAATCCGAGGAAACGGACTTTGCTTTAGCGAGTGATAGGGTCCAAACTAAAGACGACCTTGTAACATAGAGTGCAAACTGCAACACCTGCTGGAGCAAGCTGAGCATATGAACCAGAAACCCTTAATTAATGCTGAAAGTAAGCATCTTAAAACACCCCCCATTCAGTTGGAACCGATCAAATTACCTCGGTTTGCGGTAAGTATTATTGAGTGGCAGCATTATTATCATATTTTTCTTGAACTAATTCACGTCAGAGCCGATCTGACGGACATACAAAAACTTCACTATTTGCACTCGTCATTATCTGGCGAGGCGCTTAACGTAGTAAAGTCATTGCCAATCACTCATGAGAATTACGCGGTGGCTATCGATCTGTTGAAGAATAGATATGACAGTAAGCTAATTGTCTCCGCCCACCATGTCGGGAATGTCCTGGACGTACCATTGGTTCAACAAGAATCCCAAGTTAGCATATCTAGATTCATTGATGAAATCTCAGCCAATATCAATGCTTTAAATAATCTCAACTTGCCAGTTAACACATTCGAAATCATTGTTATGCACTACTTAGCTAAAAAACTTGATAGTTACACTTTCCGGTTGTGGAAAGAGAGCTTGTCGGAACATAAATTCCCTGATTTTAATAATTTTATGAATTTCCTAAACTCACGCAGACAATTGCTACAAAATCTTGATAGCGCAACTACCTCAACGAGCAAGTTAAATAACAGCGATAAGACTCCTTATCGCAAGGCAGTTAAACCGATAAGCGCTCCAAGGGGGGCATTCCATTCTCATATCGGAAATAATTTGTGTAGACTATGTAACGGTAAACATAGAATTATTGACTGCTTACAATTCACAACGCTTTCTGTCCCTGAAAGAAAAAACGTCATAATAATAAACAAACTTTGTTTAAATTGCCTTCGTCAGGGGCACGAAAGTTCGAAATGCCCATCAAAATTTTCTTGTAAAAAATGTGCAAGACGTCACCACACATGTCCCCAACAACGACGGATCTTCCATCAATAACCAATGCTCACTAAAGTTGCAAACGAATAAATCAATATTGTTATCCACTGCTGTCTGTATGACCACTAATAAGGCCGGTAGAAAATTCCCCGTTAGAATTTTATTGGATTCCGGCTCGCAAGTAAATTTCTGCACAATGGATTTCGCCCGTAGAATGGGCCTTCAATTGGTTACATCGCAATTGCCCATCACGCGTATAAACAACTCACTCTCCCAGGCTGACTTCAGTACAAAGGTAAGGCTACATTCTCGCTATAAACCCTTTACGTTAAACGTGCATTGTGCCGTACTACCCAGCATAACTAATGATTTACCGGCGGAATCGTTCGATCTCGCCTCTTTGAATTTACCGAAGCACTTATTCTTAGCTGATCCTCACCTACACTGTTCGTCGCAAGTCGATGTACTCCTCGGCGCTCAATATTATCTCCAATTAATTGAACCTATTAAATTTATGCGCGGACCGCACTTTCCTATTATTCAGGAGACAAAGTTAGGATTTATTCTAGCCGGTAACTTACCCTTCAATGTCGACATAACTAAAACGGTTTCGTCCTTTATGGTCTGTAAGGATGATAGTCAGATTTCCTCGCAATTAAAGGAATTCTGGAAGCTGGAGGAGGTCTCTAGTCGTGAAACCTACTCTGAGGACTCAGCGTGTGAAAAGCATTTTGTGACAAATACTGTCCGCAATCATGAAGGGAGATTCGTGGTATCCCTGCCTCGCAGATTAGACAAATCTCATTTGGGAGATTCTCTCCGCGGAGCTATCCGCAGGTTCCAATCGCTAGAGTTTAAGTTCAAGCAGAACCCTGCCCTTTACAAGGGCTATAGCGAGTTCATGCGTGAATACGTGAAGCTTGGTCATATGTCTCCACTTAATGATTAAGATTTGTCGCTTGACAAATCAGACATTTTTTATTTGTCTCATCACTCTGTCTTTAAGTGCTCTAGTCTAACCACTAAGTTACGTGTGGTCTTTGACGGCTCCGCTAAAACGAAAAATAATCTGTCCCTCAACGATACTTTAATGGTCGGTCCCACGATCCAGCAGGATCTGTTCTCGATCATGGTTCATTTTCGTGCCCACCTATACGCACTTATTGCAGACATAGAAAAGATGTATCGTCAAATTATTGTTGACGCGAAGGATTCCAATTTGCAGCGCATCGTTTGGCGTGACGCTCCGTATAAGGAACTACAACATTACGCTTTAAGGACGGTTACGTATGGGACTGCTAGTGCCTCTTTCCTTGCAACTAGATGTCTGGCGCAGATAGCCTACGAAAATAAATCCGATTACCCTATGGCTTGTATAGCCATAGCCAATGATTTTTATGTAGACGATCTTATTACGGGATCGGACGATAAAAACGTGTTAGCTAAAATGAAATTCGACATCGTGGAGTTGCTAAAAAGATATGGTTTTACGTTGCATAAGTGGTTTTCTAACCACCATGAGTTTAAGGCCTCTCGCGCCCAAGTATCCCATGACTTCAGCAAAGGTCAAAACGTGCGTACATTGGGAATCCAATGGAACGTTGACAAAGACAGTTTTTTATATACCGTTCGGGGTAATGACAATTCGACCGTATTTAACAAAAGAAGCGTGTTGTCGGTCATTGCAGGGATTTACGACCCGCTGGGTCTTATCGGCCCCATTACGTTTTGGTGCAAACATTTTGTACAACAGTTGTGGTTGACGGGCACAAGTTGGGACGAACCCCTATCTGGGTCATTAGCCAATCAATGGCAGGAACTCTACTCTCAATTAGTTTCCGACACTCATTTTAAGATTACGAGGTCGGTTATGAGTCTGAACAATTATCAAATTAGTTCATTACAGCTTCACGGATTCGCCGACGCCTCGGCTAAAGGTTACGCGTGATGTATTTATGTGCGGGCGGTCTATTCGAACGGCGCCATATCGTCAAACCTGCTGTGTGCTAAATCTAGGGTCGCTCCGCTGAAACAGATAACGCTACACCGGCTTGAACTTTGTGCTTTTTTATTGCTAGCGCAATTAACTTCTAACGTTTTAAACGCCGTCACTCTATTCGGACTCGAGGATAGCGTTGCATTGGATACATCAACAATCTTCCCGCTGGAAGGTATTTGTGGCCAACCGTGTCGCGGAAATACAGCATCTTGTTAGCCGGGGAACTTGGCATCATGTATTATCACATGACAACCCTGCCGACATTTTATCACGCGGTTGCCTCCCTCGTAGTTTGCACTGTCATACTCAATGGTGGCATGGTCCGTCCTGGTTACCCCATAAGTCAGCATCATGGCCCATTAGCGCCTTCGACATTCATGCTCCCTGTACTTACCCCGACCTTGAGCAGGAACGTCGTAAGCAGGTCCTAACATCACTGATTGTCGCCTCTTCCACCCATAGCTATGTTGAAAATTATTTATCACTTACAAGACTCATTCGAGTCTTCGCATATTGCCGCAGATTTATTCACAACTCTAGGCTCCCGGTTGTTGACAGGGTCACGTCCTTTTTGTCTGCTCAAGAGTTGCATAACACACTTTTGTTTTTTGTTCAGCAATCTAAGCAGTTGCACTTCGGCATAGAAGTTAAGGAACTTGAGGCACATCGTTGCCTTCCTCGCAGCAGTAAAATCCTTACACTCAACCCCTTCCTGGATGACTCAGGTATTTTAAGAGTGGGTGGACGCTTACAATTCTCCCCACTTAACTACGCGAGTAAACACCAAATAATTTTGCTCCCGCACTCCCATCTCACTAAATTAATAATTGAGAATGAACATATCCGTTTGTTGCACTCTGGGGTGCAATCTACTCAAGCTTCGCTCAGACAGAAATGTTGGATCATTCACGACAAATCTTATATCCGCTCAGTAATACATAAGTGTATCATTTGTTTCCGTTTCCGTGCTAGAGGCGCGAATCAACTATTAGGTCAGTTACCCCCTTCTAGGTAACGCCTGCTAAGCCATTTTCCCAGTCGGCCGTGGACTACGCCGGTCCTGTACTTTTACGCCATGGCGGGCAGCGCTCAAAGTCAACGTCAAAGGCATACATCGCGTTATTCATATGCATGAGCACAAAGGCCATCCATTTAGAATTGGTGTCAGATCTCACCTCCAACGCCTTTATAGCGGCTCTAAAAAGGTTCATCGCGCGCAGAGGTATTCCCGCGCAGATATTTTCGGATAATGGTAGGAATTTTCGTCGTACCAACAGCACCTTATACGAATTGTACAAATTTTTAAGCTCACTGAAAGTTGAGCAATCTTCTAAGGAGTTTTGCGGTCTCCGTGGTATCAAGTGGTCCTTTATCCCTCCCTCAGCCCCTCATTTCGGTGGTTTGTGGGAAAGCGGTGTTAAAAGTGTTAAATATCATTTGCGTCGTGTAATCGGCGGTATTATCTTGAATTTTTAGGAGTATTCCACTCTTCTCTCTCAAATTGCGGCTTGCCTTAATTCACGCCCTTTATGTGCTGTGTCCGACGATGCTAGAGACCCTGAACCCTTAACTCCCGCTCATTTCTTGGTCGGTGCTCCACTGACCGCACTTCCGGAACCCGACTATACCCAAGGCAATACTAGTCATTTGGGCAGATGACAACTGCTCCAAAAATTTACGCAATCCATCTGGAAACGATGGTCTAGGGATTATCTGCACCAGCTGCAGCAGCGCAACAAATGGCGCACGGCGTTAAGGAATTTGAATGTCGGACAGCTTGTCCTCATTTTGGATGATAATTCTCTCCCACTTCAGTGGAAGCGTGGGGTAATTACTAATGTTTTTGCGGGTCAAGACTCCTTAGTGCGCGTCGCGCAAGGTCGCACCGCTCTAGGTATCTTACGCCGACCCATCCACAAATTATGCCCCCTTCCGGTGGCAACAGACTAGTCGTATGCGTGCCATACGAGACGTATTAGGATTGTAAACTTGTCACATTGCCTGGAATTCACCCGGAAAATTCCCGGGGCGATCATACAAGTCCATTGTATCATTAGCGTTGTAATTATTATTACTACGTTCTGATAGCTATTATTTCAATAGTTACTGCGTTTTCATTGGGCTATCAACTATGTATTGTTATATGATTATATATTCAACTTGAAAATTATTATTGTACCAATTATTGTATGTATTGTATTTTTCAATGTCATGTATTATTGAATTATGTGATCTTTATTATACTATTATGTACCTTAATTATTATGTCAGTCTTTATGTATTATGTATACTCGAAACTCATGTTATGTATTTTTACATTGGATATGTCTACCATATCTCCATGTACCATTGAACTTTGATGTCATTATGATAACATTATGTACAAATACATTGTTATGTTCTTATTATTTGTATTACTATATATGAAGCAGTGTTCAAGATGGTTTCTCTTATATAAATTAGGGTTTGTCACTTACGTTTTTGTTAAAGTTTAAATATATGTATTTCATGTCCATATGTTCATGCTTCAAGAGAGATCATGTTAGTTATGCAAACACTCGTTTTTATCATGATTTTTTTTATTTTGTACCTTTTCTAGCACAGAAATTGTTTTGTTTTGACTTTGAGCTTTTCGATAACTTAATGAATTTTGTTATCTACAGATTTTTATGTTAGAAGTGATTTACTTTAAACCAAGGGTCAATTTAATGTATAAGCCCTTTATGTATTGTTTTATATAACATTGATAATATTTTGTAATATACTGTTCCCAATTAATTTAAATTTCAAAATCGTCCCGATTTTGAGCGGGCAGTATGTTCAAACTTTGTACTGTATTTATTATCTGTGTGTCGTAACCACTGCAATACGACACGCGCGGATGACGTCACTTGCTTATCAAGCGCTGCCGGCAGTCAGTCGGACTGTCGGTGGACAAGTTAAGTTTAGTTTCTAATTAGACTCCGAGCGGTACTCTCGTTAAAAATCACTCTGCCAGCCGCCGCTTCTGGATCATTATCCAATTATCTTCATGTGCAGTTTTCGCTAAATTACTCAGACGACTTTTGTCTAATTTACATGGATCTTGACCTTTATCAAAACTAAATTAACGGGCGTTATGGCCTTTAAACATCCGCACATGTCGGCAATGGCTTCTAAAATTTAACGTTTTCAATAAATGTATATTATACATCAGAATTACAGCCCACTTCATTACATTTCAAACCCAGCCCTTTCTACTTAGCGACTTTGGAACAACTCTAGAACTTCAAGAGCTTCCAGTGCGCAACATTTTTGGTTCAACAGAACCGGATTTCTTACTTTGTCCACATGAAATTAATATTTCATTTAATGGGCCCAAACGGCGTTTCGTTCAAGCCCCAACATTCACAACTTTTGATTGCTGACAGTTGCGTGCCTCTATAAACTTTCAAAATTACATTACAATCAACACGACAAGATTCTGCAGAGCAGTAAACCAGAGACGACGGGACACGGCAGGACAGCATTTGTGATTCAACATCGAAAAGTTTCACAGCTTTAAATTATGGAGAGCTACAACATCAGGCGTCATCTGACCAGTAGAGACAGGAGGTGCAACAACTCCTCACAGGATCGAGCAGCGGGATCGAAGTCAGCTTCAGCACGTCTGGATCAACGTCCACGTGACTATGAGCCTTTTACTTATATTTAACGTTTCAAGCAATATTTTACATTTAGCAGTTATTTTTTAACACCTTTGTGTAAACACACACCATCATTATACAATACACGTTAGTAAGTGGTTGGCAGCTCATTGTGAGTTCAAACATCAAAGATAAAAATATATGTATTATTATCATTTAAATTCATAATTTTAATAATTTTTAATTGCCAACAAAATTTGATTAATAGAGAGAGTAAGCATATGTTGTAGCAAGTATTGTGTTCATATACATAACGATCGCTAGCTACCGCTACGTGTTCAGATTTATCAAATTTTAAGTTTATGGTTCACATGCTCTGCGCTCAAATTATTCCCAAGTATTTTTTAAATTGTAATCATGGCAGATGTAAAGGCTTTAATAAAAAAACGAGGCACCATTAAAGCTTCGATATCAGGCGTAAATACTTTCGCGGACAACTTCGATTTGGAAACCAGCGATCATCATGCGCTGAAAATAAAACTTCAGCATTTGATGGAATTATCCACCAAATACGATGAAATACAATCCCAAATCGAATCCGAGGAAACGGACTTTGCTTTAGCGAGTGATAGGGTCCAAACTAAAGACGACCTTGTAACATAGAGTGCAAACTGCAACACCTGCTGGAGCAAGCTGAGCATATGAACCAGAAACCCTTAATTAATGCTGAAAGTAAGCATCTTAAAACACCCCCCATTCAGTTGGAACCGATCAAATTACCTCGGTTTGCGGTAAGTATTATTGAGTGGCAGCATTATTATCATATTTTTCTTGAACTAATTCACGTCAGAGCCGATCTGACGGACATACAAAAACTTCACTATTTGCACTCGTCATTATCTGGCGAGGCGCTTAACGTAGTAAAGTCATTGCCAATCACTCATGAGAATTACGCGGTGGCTATCGATCTGTTGAAGAATAGATATGACAGTAAGCTAATTGTCTCCGCCCACCATGTCGGGAATGTCCTGGACGTACCATTGGTTCAACAAGAATCCCAAGTTAGCATATCTAGATTCATTGATGAAATCTCAGCCAATATCAATGCTTTAAATAATCTCAACTTGCCAGTTAACACATTCGAAATCATTGTTATGCACTACTTAGCTAAAAAACTTGATAGTTACACTTTCCGGTTGTGGAAAGAGAGCTTGTCGGAACATAAATTCCCTGATTTTAATAATTTTATGAATTTCCTAAACTCACGCAGACAATTGCTACAAAATCTTGATAGCGCAACTACCTCAACGAGCAAGTTAAATAACAGCGATAAGACTCCTTATCGCAAGGCAGTTAAACCGATAAGCGCTCCAAGGGGGGCATTCCATTCTCATATCGGAAATAATTTGTGTAGACTATGTAACGGTAAACATAGAATTATTGACTGCTTACAATTCACAACGCTTTCTGTCCCTGAAAGAAAAAACGTCATAATAATAAACAAACTTTGTTTAAATTGCCTTCGTCAGGGGCACGAAAGTTCGAAATGCCCATCAAAATTTTCTTGTAAAAAATGTGCAAGACGTCACCACACATGTCCCCAACAACGACGGATCTTCCATCAATAACCAATGCTCACTAAAGTTGCAAACGAATAAATCAATATTGTTATCCACTGCTGTCTGTATGACCACTAATAAGGCCGGTAGAAAATTCCCCGTTAGAATTTTATTGGATTCCGGCTCGCAAGTAAATTTCTGCACAATGGATTTCGCCCGTAGAATGGGCCTTCAATTGGTTACATCGCAATTGCCCATCACGCGTATAAACAACTCACTCTCCCAGGCTGACTTCAGTACAAAGGTAAGGCTACATTCTCGCTATAAACCCTTTACGTTAAACGTGCATTGTGCCGTACTACCCAGCATAACTAATGATTTACCGGCGGAATCGTTCGATCTCGCCTCTTTGAATTTACCGAAGCACTTATTCTTAGCTGATCCTCACCTACACTGTTCGTCGCAAGTCGATGTACTCCTCGGCGCTCAATATTATCTCCAATTAATTGAACCTATTAAATTTATGCGCGGACCGCACTTTCCTATTATTCAGGAGACAAAGTTAGGATTTATTCTAGCCGGTAACTTACCCTTCAATGTCGACATAACTAAAACGGTTTCGTCCTTTATGGTCTGTAAGGATGATAGTCAGATTTCCTCGCAATTAAAGGAATTCTGGAAGCTGGAGGAGGTCTCTAGTCGTGAAACCTACTCTGAGGACTCAGCGTGTGAAAAGCATTTTGTGACAAATACTGTCCGCAATCATGAAGGGAGATTCGTGGTATCCCTGCCTCGCAGATTAGACAAATCTCATTTGGGAGATTCTCTCCGCGGAGCTATCCGCAGGTTCCAATCGCTAGAGTTTAAGTTCAAGCAGAACCCTGCCCTTTACAAGGGCTATAGCGAGTTCATGCGTGAATACGTGAAGCTTGGTCATATGTCTCCACTTAATGATTAAGATTTGTCGCTTGACAAATCAGACATTTTTTATTTGTCTCATCACTCTGTCTTTAAGTGCTCTAGTCTAACCACTAAGTTACGTGTGGTCTTTGACGGCTCCGCTAAAACGAAAAATAATCTGTCCCTCAACGATACTTTAATGGTCGGTCCCACGATCCAGCAGGATCTGTTCTCGATCATGGTTCATTTTCGTGCCCACCTATACGCACTTATTGCAGACATAGAAAAGATGTATCGTCAAATTATTGTTGACGCGAAGGATTCCAATTTGCAGCGCATCGTTTGGCGTGACGCTCCGTATAAGGAACTACAACATTACGCTTTAAGGACGGTTACGTATGGGACTGCTAGTGCCTCTTTCCTTGCAACTAGATGTCTGGCGCAGATAGCCTACGAAAATAAATCCGATTACCCTATGGCTTGTATAGCCATAGCCAATGATTTTTATGTAGACGATCTTATTACGGGATCGGACGATAAAAACGTGTTAGCTAAAATGAAATTCGACATCGTGGAGTTGCTAAAAAGATATGGTTTTACGTTGCATAAGTGGTTTTCTAACCACCATGAGTTTAAGGCCTCTCGCGCCCAAGTATCCCATGACTTCAGCAAAGGTCAAAACGTGCGTACATTGGGAATCCAATGGAACGTTGACAAAGACAGTTTTTTATATACCGTTCGGGGTAATGACAATTCGACCGTATTTAACAAAAGAAGCGTGTTGTCGGTCATTGCAGGGATTTACGACCCGCTGGGTCTTATCGGCCCCATTACGTTTTGGTGCAAACATTTTGTACAACAGTTGTGGTTGACGGGCACAAGTTGGGACGAACCCCTATCTGGGTCATTAGCCAATCAATGGCAGGAACTCTACTCTCAATTAGTTTCCGACACTCATTTTAAGATTACGAGGTCGGTTATGAGTCTGAACAATTATCAAATTAGTTCATTACAGCTTCACGGATTCGCCGACGCCTCGGCTAAAGGTTACGCGTGATGTATTTATGTGCGGGCGGTCTATTCGAACGGCGCCATATCGTCAAACCTGCTGTGTGCTAAATCTAGGGTCGCTCCGCTGAAACAGATAACGCTACACCGGCTTGAACTTTGTGCTTTTTTATTGCTAGCGCAATTAACTTCTAACGTTTTAAACGCCGTCACTCTATTCGGACTCGAGGATAGCGTTGCATTGGATACATCAACAATCTTCCCGCTGGAAGGTATTTGTGGCCAACCGTGTCGCGGAAATACAGCATCTTGTTAGCCGGGGAACTTGGCATCATGTATTATCACATGACAACCCTGCCGACATTTTATCACGCGGTTGCCTCCCTCGTAGTTTGCACTGTCATACTCAATGGTGGCATGGTCCGTCCTGGTTACCCCATAAGTCAGCATCATGGCCCATTAGCGCCTTCGACATTCATGCTCCCTGTACTTACCCCGACCTTGAGCAGGAACGTCGTAAGCAGGTCCAAACATCACTGATTGTCGCCTCTTCCACCCATAGCTATGTTGAAAATTATTTATCACTTACAAGACTCATTCGAGTCTTCGCATATTGCCGCAGATTTATTCACAACTCTAGGCTCCCGGTTGTTGACAGGGTCACGTCCTTTTTGTCTGCTCAAGAGTTGCATAACACACTTTTGTTTTTTGTTCAGCAATCTAAGCAGTTGCACTTCGGCATAGAAGTTAAGGAACTTGAGGCACATCGTTGCCTTCCTCGCAGCAGTAAAATCCTTACACTCAACCCCTTCCTGGATGACTCAGGTATTTTAAGAGTGGGTGGACGCTTACAATTCTCCCCACTTAACTACGCGAGTAAACACCAAATAATTTTGCTCCCGCACTCCCATCTCACTAAATTAATAATTGAGAATGAACATATCCGTTTGTTGCACTCTGGGGTGCAATCTACTCAAGCTTCGCTCAGACAGAAATGTTGGATCATTCACGACAAATCTTATATCCGCTCAGTAATACATAAGTGTATCATTTGTTTCCGTTTCCGTGCTAGAGGCGCGAATCAACTATTAGGTCAGTTACCCCCTTCTAGGGTAACGCCTGCTAAGCCATTTTCCCAGTCGGCCGTGGACTACGCCGGTCCTGTACTTTTACGCCATGGCGGGCAGCGCTCAAAGTCAACGTCAAAGGCATACATCGCGTTATTCATATGCATGAGCACAAAGGCCATCCATTTAGAATTGGTGTCAGATCTCACCTCCAACGCCTTTATAGCGGCTCTAAAAAGGTTCATCGCGCGCAGAGGTATTCCCGCGCAGATATTTTCGGATAATGGTAGGAATTTTCGTCGTACCAACAGCACCTTATACGAATTGTACAAATTTTTAAGCTCACTGGAAGTTGAGCAATCTTCTAAGGAGTTTTGCGGTCTCCGTGGTATCAAGTGGTCCTTTATCCCTCCCTCAGCCCCTCATTTCGGTGGTTTGTGGGAAAGCGGTGTTAAAAGTGTTAAATATCATTTGCGTCGTGTAATCGGCGGTATTATCTTGAATTTTTAGGAGTATTCCACTCTTCTCTCTCAAATTGCGGCTTGCCTTAATTCACGCCCTTTATGTGCTGTGTCCGACGATGCTAGAGACCCTGAACCCTTAACTCCCGCTCATTTCTTGGTCGGTGCTCCACTGACCGCACTTCCGGAACCCGACTATACCCAAGGCAATACTAGTCATTTGGGCAGATGACAACTGCTCCAAAAATTTACGCAATCCATCTGGAAACGATGGTCTAGGGATTATCTGCACCAGCTGCAGCAGCGCAACAAATGGCGCACGGCGTTAAGGAATTTGAATGTCGGACAGCTTGTCCTCATTTTGGATGATAATTCTCTCCCACTTCAGTGGAAGCGTGGGGTAATTACTAATGTTTTTGCGGGTCAAGACTCCTTAGTGCGCGTCGCGCAAGGTCGCACCGCTCTAGGTATCTTACGCCGACCCATCCACAAATTATGCCCCCTTCCGGTGGCAACAGACTAGTCGTATGCGTGCCATACGAGACGTATTAGGATTGTAAACTTGTCACATTGCCTGGAATTCACCCGGAAAATTCCCGGGGCGATCATACAAGTCCATTGTATCATTAGCGTTGTAATTATTATTACTACGTTCTGATAGCTATTATTTCAATAGTTACTGCGTTTTCATTGGGCTATCAACTATGTATTGTTATATGATTATATATTCAACTTGAAAATTATTATTGTACCAATTATTGTATGTATTGTATTTTTCAATGTCATGTATTATTGAATTATGTGATCTTTATTATACTATTATGTACCTTAATTATTATGTCAGTCTTTATGTATTATGTATACTCGAAACTCATGTTATGTATTTTTACATTGGATATGTCTACCATATCTCCATGTACCATTGAACTTTGATGTCATTATGATAACATTATGTACAAATACATTGTTATGTTCTTATTATTTGTATTACTATATATGAAGCAGTGTTCAAGATGGTTTCTCTTATATAAATTAGGGTTTGTCACTTACGTTTTTGTTAAAGTTTAAATATATGTATTTCATGTCCATATGTTCATGCTTCAAGAGAGATCATGTTAGTTATGCAAACACTCGTTTTTATCATGATTTTTTTTATTTTGTACCTTTTCTAGCACAGAAATTGTTTTGTTTTGACTTTGAGCTTTTCGATAACTTAATGAATTTTGTTATCTACAGATTTTTATGTTAGAAGTGATTTACTTTAAACCAAGGGTCAATTTAATGTATAAGCCCTTTATGTATTGTTTTATATAACATTGATAATATTTTGTAATATACTGTTCCCAATTAATTTAAATTTCAAAATCGTCCCGATTTTGAGCGGGCAGTATGTTCAAACTTTGTACTGTATTTATTATCTGTGTGTCGTAACCACTGCAATACGACACGCGCGGATGACGTCACTTGCTTATCAAGCGCTGCCGGCAGTCAGTCGGACTGTCGGTGGACAAGTTAAGTTTAGTTTCTAATTAGACTCCGAGCGGTACTCTCGTTAAAAATCACTCTGCCAGCCGCCGCTTCTGGATCATTATCCAATTATCTTCATGTGCAGTTTTCGCTAAATTACTCAGACGACTTTTGTCTAATTTACATGGATCTTGACCTTTATCAAAACTAAATTAACGGGCGTTATGGCCTTTAAACATCCGCACGTGTCGGCAATGGCTTCTAAAATTTAACGTTTTCAATAAATGTATATTATACATCAGAATTACAGCCCACTTCATTACATTTCAAACCCAGCCCTTTCTACTTAGCGACTTTGGAACAACTCTAGAACTTCAAGAGCTTCCAGTGCGCAACATTTTTGGTTCAACAGAACCGGATTTCTTACTTTGTCCACATGAAATTAATATTTCATTTAATGGGCCCAAACGGCGTTTCGTTCAAGCCCCAACATTCACAACTTTTGATTGCTGACAGTTGCGTGCCTCTATAAACTTTCAAAATTACATTACAATCAACACGACAAGATTCTGCAGAGCAGTAAACCAGAGACGACGGGACACGGCAGGACAGCATTTGTGATTCTACATCGAAAAGTTTCACAGCTTTAAATTATGGAGAGCTACAACATCAGGCGTCATCTGACCAGTAGAGACAGGAGGTGCAACAACTCCTCACAGGATCGAGCAGCGGGATCGAAGTCAGCTTCAGCACGTCTGGATCAACGTCCACGTGACTATGAGCCTTTTACTTATATTTAACGTTTCAAGCAATATTTTACATTTAGCAGTTATTTTTTAACACCTTTGTGTAAACACACACCATCATTATACAATACACGTTAGTAAGTGGTTGGCAGCTCATTGTGAGTTCAAACATCAAAGATAAAAATATATGTATTATTATCATTTAAATTCATAATTCTAATAATTTTTAATTGCCAACAAAATTTGATTAATAGAGAGAGTAAGCATATGTTGTAGCAAGTATTGTGTTCATATACATAACGATCGCTAGCTACCGCTACGTGTTCAGATTTATCAAATTTTAAGTTTATGGTTCACATGCTCTGCGCTCAAATTATTCCAAAGTATTTTTTAAATTGTAATCATGGCAGATGTAAAGGCTTTAATAAAAAAACGAGGCACCATTAAAGCTTCGATATCAGGCGTAAATACTTTCGCGGACAACTTCGATTTGGAAACCAGCGATCATCATGCGCTGAAAATAAAACTTCGGCATTTGATGGAATTATCCACCAAATACGATGAAATACAATCTCAAATCGAATCCGAGGAAGCGGACTTTGCTTTAGCGAGTGATAGGGTCCAAACTAAAGACGACCTTGTAACATAGAGTGCAAACTGCAACACCTGCTGGAGCAAGCTGAGCATATGAACCAGAAACCCTTAATTAATGCTGAAAGTAAGCATCTTAAAACACCCCCCATTCAGTTGGAACCGATCAAATTACCTCGGTTTGCGGTAAGTATTATTGAGTGGCAGCATTATTATCATATTTTTCTTGAACTAATTCACGTCAGAGCCGATCTGACGGACATACAAAAACTTCACTATTTGCACTCGTCATTATCTGGCGAGGCGCTTAACGTAGTAAAGTCATTGCCAATCACTCATGAGAATTACGCGGTGGCTATCGATCTGTTGAAGAATAGATATGACAGTAAGCTAATTGTCTCCGCCCACCATGTCGGGAATGTCCTGGACGTACCATTGGTTCAACAAGAATCCCAAGTTAGCATATCTAGATTCATTGATGAAATCTCAGCCAATATCAATGCTTTAAATAATCTCAACTTGCCAGTTAACACATTCGAAATCATTGTTATGCACTACTTAGCTAAAAAACTTGATAGTTACACTTTCCGGTTGTGGAAAGAGAGCTTGTCGGAACATAAATTCCCTGATTTAAATAATTTTATGAATTTCCTAAACTCACGCAGACAATTGCTACAAAATCTTGATAGCGCAACTACCTCAACGAGCAAGTTAAATAACAGCGATAAGACTCCTTATCGCAAGGCAGTTAAACCGATAAGCGCTCCAAGGGGGGCATTCCATTCTCATATCGGAAATAATTTGTGTAGACTATGTAACGGTAAACATAGAATTATTGACTGCTTACAATTCACAACGCTTTCCGTCCCTGAAAGAAAAAACGTCATAATAAAAAACAAACTTTGTTTAAATTGCCTTCGTCCGGGTCACGAAAGTTCGAAATGCCCATCAAAATTTTCTTGTAAAAAATGTGCAAGGCGTCACCACACATGTCCCCAACCACGACGGATCTTCCATCAATAACCAATGCTCACTAAAGTTGCAAACGAATAAATCAATATTGTTATCCACTGCTGTCTGTATGACCACTAATAAGGCCGGTAGAAAATTCCCCGTTAGAATTTTATTGGATTCCGGCTCGCAAGCAAATTTCTGCACAATGGATTTCGCCCGTAGAATGGGCCTTCAATTGGTTAAATCGCAATTGCCCATCACGGGTATAAACAACTCACTCTCCCAGGCTGACTTCAGTACAAAGGTAAGGCTACATTCTCGCTATAAACCCTTTACGTTAAACGTGCATTGTGCCGTTCTACCCAGCATAACTAATGATTTACCGGCTGAATCGTTCGATCTCGCCTCTTTGAATTTACCGAAGCACTTATTCTTAGCTGATCCTCACCTACACTGTTCGTCGCAAGTCGATGTACTCCTCGGCGCTCAATATTATCTCCAATTAATTAAACCTATTAAATTTATGCGCGGACCGCACTTTCCTATTATTCAGGAGACAAAGTTAGGATTTATTCTAGCCGGTAACTTACCCTTCAATGTCGACATAACTAAAACGGTTTCGTCCTTTATGGTCTGTAAGGATGATAGTCAGATTTCCTCGCAATTAAAGGAATTCTGGAAGCTGGAGGAGGTCTCTAGTCGTAAAACCTACTCTGAGGACTCAGCGTGTGAAAAGCATTTTGTGACAAATACTGTCCGCAATCATGAAGGGAGATTCGTGGTATCCCTGCCTCGCAGATTAGACAAATCTCATTTGGGAGATTCTCTCCGCGGAGCTATCCGCAGGTTCCAATCGCTAGAGTTTAAGTTCAAGCAGAACCCTGCCCTTTACAAGGGCTATAGCGAGTTCATGCGTGAATACGTGAAGCTTGGTCATATGTCTCCACTTAATGATTAAGATTTGTCGCTTGACAAATCAGACATTTTTTATTTGTCTCATCACTCTGTCTTTAAGTGCTCTAGTCTAACCACTAAGTTACGTGCGGTCTTTGACGGCTCCGCTAAAACGAAAAATAATCTGTCCCTCAACGATACTTTAATGGTCGGTCCCACGTTCCAGCAGGATCTGTTCTCGATCATGGTTCATTTTCGTGCCCACCGATACGCACTTATTGCAGACATAGAAAAGGTGTATCGTCAAATTATTGTTGACCCGAAGGATTCCAATTTGCAGCGCATCGTTTGGCGTGACGCTCCGTATAAGGAACTACAACATTACGCTTTAAGGACGGTTACGTATGGGACTGCTAGTGCCTCTTTCCTTGCAACTAGATGTCTGGCGCAGATAGCCTACGAAAATAAATCCGATTACCCTATGGCTTGTATAGCCATAGCCAATGATTTTTATGTAGACGATCTTATTACGGGATCGGACGATACAAACGTGTTAGCTAAAATGAAATTCGACATCGTGGAGTTGCTAAAAAGATATGGTTTTACGTTGCATAAGTGGTTTTCTAACCACCATGAGTTTAAGGCCTCTCGCGCCCAAGTATCCCATGACTTCAGCAAAGGTCAAAACGTGCGTACATTGGGAATCCAATGGAACGTTGACAAAGACAGTTTTTTATATACCGTTCGGGGTAATGACAATTCGACCGTATTTAACAAAAGAAGCGTGTTGTCGGTCATTGCAGGGATTTACGACCCGCTGGGTCTTATCGGCCCCATTACGTTTTGGTGCAAACATTTTGTACAACAGTTGTGGTTGACGGGCAAAAGTTGGGACGAACCCCTATCTGGGTCATTAGCCAATCAATGGCAGGAACTCTACTCTCAATTAGTTTCCGACACTCATTTTAAGATTACGAGGTCGGTTATGAGTCTGAACAATTATCAAATTAGTTCATTACAGCTTCACGGATTCGCCGACGCCTCGGCTAAAGGTTACGCGTGTTGTATTTATGTGCGGGCGGTCTATTCGAACGGCGCCATATCGTCAAACCTGCTGTGTGCTAAATCTAGGGTCGCTCCGCTGAAACAGATAACGCTACCCCGGCTTGAACTTTGTGCTTTTTTATTGCTAGCGCAATTAACTTCTAAGGTTTTAAACGCCGTCAACTACAATTTTGACGGACTATATCTCTATTCGGACTCGATGATAGCGTTGCATTGGATACATCAACAATCTTCCCGCTGGAAGGTATTTGTGGCCAACCGTGTCGCGGAAATACAGCATCTTGTTAGCCGGGGAACTTGGCATCATGTATTATCACATGACAACCCTGCCGACATTTTATCACGCGGTTGCCTCCCTCGTAGTTTGCACTGTCATACTCAATGTTGGCATGGTCCGTCCTGGTTAGCCCATAAGTCAGCATCATGGCCCATTAGCGCCTTCGACATTCATGCTCCCTGTACTTACCCCGACCTTGAGCTGGAACGTCGTAAGCAGGTCCAAACATCACTGATTGTCGCCTCTTCCACCCATAGCTATGTTGAAATTATTCATCCCTTACAAGACTCATTCGAGTCTTCGCATATTGCCGCAGATTTATTCACAACTCTAGGCTCCCGGTTGTTGACAGGGTCACGTCCTTTTTGTCTGCTCAAGAGTTGCATAACACACTTTTGTTTTTTGTTCAGCAATCTAAGCAGTTGCACTTCGGCATAGAAGTTAAGGAACTTGAGGCACATCGTTGCCTTCCTCGCAGCAGTAAAATTCTTACACTCAACCCCTTCCTGGATGACTCAGGTATTTTAAGAGTGGGTGGACGCTTACAATTCTCCCCACTTAACTACGCGAGTAAACACCAAATAATTTTGCTCCCGCACTCTCATCTCACTAAATTAATAATTGAGTATGAACATATCCGTTTGTTGCACTCTGGGGTGCAATCAACTCAAGCTTCGCTCAGACAGAAATGTTGGATCATTCACGACAAATCTTATATCCGCTCAGTAATACATAAGTGTATCATTTGTTTCCGTTTCCGTGCTAGAGGCGCGAATCAACTATTAGGTCAGTTACCCCCTTCTAGGGTAACGCCTGCTAAGCCATTTTCCCAGTCGGCCGTGGACTACGCCGGTCCTGTACTTTTACGCCATGGCGGGCAGCGCTCAAAGTCAACGTCAAAGGCATACATCGCGTTATTCATATGCATGAGCACAAAGGCCATCCATTTAGAATTGGTGTCAGATCTCACCTCCAACGCCTTTATAGCGGCTCTAAAAAGGTTCATCGCGCGCAGAGGTATTCCCGCGCAGATATTTTCGGATAATGGTAGGAATTTTCGTCGTACCAACAGCACCTTATACGAATTGTACAAATTTTTAAGCTCACTGGAAGTTGAGCAATCTTTTAAGGAGTTTTGCGGTCTCCGTGGTATCAAGTGGTCCTTTATCCCTCCCTCAGCCCCTCATTTCGGTGGTTTGTGGGAAAGCGGTGTTAAAAGTGTTAAATATCATTTGCGTCGCGTAATCGGCGGTATTATCTTGAATTTTTAGGAGTATTCCACTCTTCTCTCTCAAATTGCGGCTTGCCTTAATTCACGCCCTTTATGTGCTGTGTCCGACGATGCTAGAGACCCTGAACCCTTAACTCCCGCTCATTTCTTGGTCGGTGCTCCACTGACCGCACTTCCGGAACCCGACTATACCCAAGGCAATACTAGTCATTTGGGCAGATGACAACTGCTCCAAAAATTTACGCAATCCATCTGGAAACGATGGTCTAGGGATTATCTGCACCAGCTGCAGCAGCGCAACAAATGGCGCACGGCGTTAAGGAATTTGAATGTCGGACAGCTTGTCCTCATTTTGGATGATAATTCTCTCCCACTTCAGTGGAAGCGTGGGGTAATTACTAATGTTTTTGCGGGTCAAGACTCCTTAGTGCGCGTCGCGCAAGGTCGCACCGCTCTAGGTATCTTACGCCGACCCATCCACAAATTATGCCCCCTTCCGGTGGCAACAGACTAGTCGTATGCGTGCCATACGAGGCGTATTAGGATTGTGAACTTGTCACATTGCCTGGAATTCACCCGGAAAATTCCCGGGGCGATCATACAAGTCCATTGTATCATTAGCGTTGTAATTATTATTACTACGTTCTGATAGCTATTATTGCAATAGTTACTGCGTTTTCATTGGGCTATCAACTATGTATTGTTATATGATTATATATTCAACTTGAAAATTATTATTGTACCAATTATTGTATGTATTGTATTTTTCAATGTCATGTATTATTGAATTTTGTGATCTTTATTATACTATTATGTACCTTAATTATTACGTCAGTCTTTATGTATTATGTATACTCGAAACTCATGTTATGTATTTTTACATTGGATATGTCTACCATATCTCCATGTACCATTGAACTTTGATGTCATTATGATAACATTATGTACAAATACATTGTTATGTTCTTATTATTTGTATTACTATATATGAAGCAGTGTTCAAGATGGTTTCTCTTATATAAATTAGGGTTTGTCACTTACGTTTTTGTTAAAGTTTAAATATATTTATGTACGGTAGCGCGATAATTTCACTTTGTAGGTTGGCTAATCTGCTTACTGCTTTTTCTCTAAAGTTGCAACATGTACAAAGATTAACATGTTGAAACTTTGTACAGTTCGTCTAAAACGCTCGCAGTGGTCGGTCCGCCCAGCTGTCTTTCTGTCATTCATTCTTGTGGACATTTAATACGCTCGCTGCGGTCGGTCCGCCCAGCTGTCTTGCTGTCATTCATTCTTGTCGACATTTAATGTAGGCCTTAGGCCAGCACATTTCACTTATGGCCAACTAGGCCCGATATTACTTCAATTTAAAAATTTAATACCTTTTTAGACAACACGCTCATTAGCCAACCTTATTTCCATAACTTTAATCATATAATGTAACCTTGGAAAATTCATTAAAATGAATTTAATACAGTCCACAATTTTCATCATTTCTTATACCTACTGAATCAATGCACGCGTTACAAGCTATATTCTTTACAAAACCTTTTGGTACACGCCGACCGGATTCACCGTATTTGTTGGATCACTCACGTCACTAAACAATTTTTAGCCCACTTGGGCCTGATACTCAACATTTTTTTTTCCTCCGGGCCTGGATTCTTCTCAACATTTTTTGGTCCTCCGTGCCTGGATTCTTCTCATACCATTTTTTGGTCACTCCGGACCTGGATTTTCCATTTAATATTTTTTTGCCACTATTTCTGGCCATCACGGGCGAATTAACACATCAGCTGATACGACCGTGGCGTGATTTTCATCAGCATTTCGCTCGTCATCTTGGAGCCTTCTGATAACATCTTAGCAAGAGCCTGCTAGCTACAGTGCTTTACACAATGCGGTCATTTCTACGAGCTGTGTTTGCCATCTTCACCAAGGCGTCGACGCTGCAGGACATCGCCAACAAGGTATCATCAACAACAGTGTAACAAGGTGCGTACAATGGCTGAAGAAGGCCTCAAAGTGTTGACCAGAAAGAGAGGCGGCTTAAAGTCCGCAATAGTGCGGATACAATCTGCTGTAAATAACTTTGATGTAACTTTAAATACAAAACATTTTTTAACTGTAAGGCTGGAAAGTCTCAAAAGCTTGGCCTCGAAATACGACGAGGTGCAGTCTGAAATAGAACTCATTAGTAAAGACACGAGCGTTGCTCAAGAAGACCGAGTTGAGGTCGAAGAAATGTTATATTCGACTGAAGCATACATTTTGCAATTACTTGATACATTTAATGCTCAGATTGTACCTCCCGTATTATCGACGCACATGCAATTAAAACCAATAAGTTTGCCCTGCTTCTCAGGCAACTTATTGGAATGGCAACATTTTTACTCAATTTTTACAGACTTAGTGCATTCAAGATCCGATTTAACACAAGTGCAAAAATTACATTATTTACATTCTTCTTTGAAGTGTGAACCTTTAGATTTAATTAAGTCATTACCCATCTGTAAAGAAAATTATCCAATAGCGTTGAGTTTGCTGTCCGAACGGTATGACAACTAATTCATACTAGCTAAATACTATGTGCAAAACTTACTTCAAGTCAAGTCGACAATAAAGGACTCGGTCCAAAGTTTGGCAGAGTTCACTAACACAATAACGTCTTCCGTCAATTCACTGGCAGCAATGAAGCTGTCAGTGAATTCATTTGAATTTATCACTATACAGTTACTATCCACTAAACTCGACCCTATTACTTTCAAACTATGGAAGGAGTCAATAGACCCTGACAATTTACCTAGCTTTCAAGATTTCACGCATTTTTTAAACTCACGTAGACAGCTGTTAGAAAATACACTGCCTATCGAACCCGGACAGCAACTCAACAAACTTAATGTAAGACCTAACAATAAATGTGATAAATGTAACTCAAGAAACACTGCTGGCAGCACTACATTTAAGAGCTATCACTCAGCGGCAAACCATTATTCATGCGTGTGTTGTAAATCCAATCACCCGCTTTACATATGTAATAAATTTCGTACATTAAGCACCGCTGAGCGGGGACAATTTGTTTCAAATCATAAATGTTGTAGCAATTGCCTTAGATCAGGTCATCTTATAGCTAGCTGTAAGAATAAGCAGGTGTGTAAAATCTGTTCAAAACGACACCACACATTGTTGCACGCAAATTACGTGCCGAACTCAATAGCTGCCAGCAGCAATTACTGCTCGCTTAAATTACAATGCAAGAACAATGTTCTCTTATCCACAGCAGTTGTATCTGTCATTGACCAGGCTGGCAACAGACATAAGGCTAGAGTTCTTCTAGACGCCGGTTCACAAATAAATTTTTGTACAAAAGCATTTGCAAAGAAATTACAGCTCAAATTAACTAAATCTAACATACCAATCACAGGCATAAACATTACAGCGTGTTACGCAACTGATATTGCGTCTATACGCATTATTTCTCGCTATCAAAGATATAGCTTCGAGGCGAAATGTGCCATCTTATCTACGTTAACTCACAATCTGCCTGCAAATTCGTTTGATATCAATCAGTTCCACATTCCGAACAAGATTTTCCTGGCTGACCCAGATTTTAATATATCGTCGCAAATCGACACACTATTAGGGGCACAATTTTATCTGGACTTGATCTTAACTAATAAATACATACGCGGCCCCAATTTTCCCATCATTCAGGAAACAAAGCTGGGCTACATTTTGGCTGGCAACTTGCCCAAACACTGCCGCAACGAGGGTCCTGCTGTTTCGTTCCTAGCAAGGAACAACGACAGTCAAATTCTGCAATCTCTCGAAAGATTTTGGGAAGCAGAAACTATCCCTGACAACACCCCTGATAACGAGTCAGCCTGTGAAGAGCATTTCGTGCGCTCTACCCAGCGCAACCACGAGGGTAGATTTGTGGTTTCACTTCCATTTAAGCCCGATAGTTTCCACTTGGGGGAATCTTACACTAGTGCTGAATCAAGATTCTTAAGCTTAGAGCGTCGATTTAGGCGAGATGCTAAGCTCGCTCGCGACTACGCGGACTTTATCAAAGAATATAAGGATCTTGGGCACATGACACTCATCGATGATGGCGCTATCAATTCAGGAGCGTCAAATATTTACTACCTGCCTCACCATGCCGTATTTAAACAGTCTAGCTTGACCACAAAACTGCGCGTCGTTTTTGATGGTTCGTCCAAGACTACCAATGGCCGTTCTCTAAATGACATATTGTTAGTAGGCCCCAATGTTCAACAAGACCTTTTTTCCATTCTTTTGCGTTTCCGCATACATAAGTATGTTCTCATTGCCGACATCGAGAAGATGTATCGACAGATTCGCGTAGCTGAAAGGGATTGTCACTATTAACACATTCTGTGGCGTGATTCTCCCCTCGAACCATTTAAACATTTCGCATTGCGAACGGTAACCTACGGCACGGCTAGTGCTTCGTTTTTGGCCACTCGCTGTCTTATACAAATTGGTAGGGACAATCAGGCTTCCTTTCCTCAAGCGGCGTTAGCTATAACAAACGATTTTTATGTCGACGATCTGCTTACCGGTTCGGACACCATCCCTGATCTGACCAAGCTGAAATCCGATCTAGGTGCGTTACTAAGTCAATATGGTTTCACGTTGCACAAATGGGCATCAAATGAACCCACAGCGGTCGCAAATCATGACAATTTTTCGCGCCCCCTTAACAAACAGGACAACGTGCATTGGCATTCTATGGAACAATACTGCCAATTCATTTTTGTTCGACATCAAATCATTCCCCGTTGACTCAGGCATTTCCAAGAAAAAAATTCTTTCGATTATTGCTGGAATTTACGATCCTCTTGGTTTAATCGGTCCAGTTGTCTTTTTATACAAACATTTCATGCAGCGACTTTGGCTTTGCAAGCTTGGTTGGGATGAACCGATCTCCGGCCAATCACGTTCGGATTGGCATTCTTTGTGTGACAAATTGGGTCTGATTGGCAAAATTGTGGTCCCACGAACTATTCGTTGCAAGCGTGAGGCAACTACAGTTGAATTGCATGGTTTTTCGGATGCTTTTGAAAGGGGGTTTGGCTGTTGTATGTATGTCAGAGTCATTTATCAAGATTCTTCTGCCTCCTGTCACCTCTTGTGTTCCAAATCTCGCGTGGCTCCCCTACGACAGGTGTCATTACCTCGCATCGAACTCTGCGCTTGCTTGTTGTTATCGCGACTCGTATCTAAGGTCATTCCTGCTCTTTATTCGTTTATTGATAATGTACATTTGTATTCTGACTCTATGGTGGCTCTATACTGGATTCATGCCCAGTCTACGCGGTGGAAAACATACGTCGCTAATCGGGTTGCTGAAATTCAGCGTCTTACGCAAACTTATACTTAGCATCACATCAATTCAAGACACAATCCTGCTGATATTATCTCAAGGGGGTGTCTCCCTGACGTTTTGCGCGATTGCTCGCTTTGGTGGCACGGTCCCAGCTGTCTGTCTCAATCGTCAGAGTCTAATCCCTTTCCATCCTTCGTACCGTCCACTCCGTCATCTTCTGAAGTCACTGCGGAAGAGAAACATACACATAACCTTTCTCTAATGTCTACCCTGGCTGTCGACCTCTCTTTGGACTTTTCCTCGTTGCATCGTCTAACGCGCGTATACGCTTACTGTTTTCGGTTCATCAGAAATATTACACACTCAAGTGCTGACAAATGTACGGGCGATCTTACCCCTGTAAAAATACATCAGGCTCTCAATTTCTTCATAAAACAATCTCAGTCGATCCACTTCGCAGCCGAAATTAATTGTCTTCGTAACGGATCTTCTGTTTCCATTAGGAGTAAGTTGGCTTCTCTCGACCCGTTTCTTGATGACTCTGGAGTGATACGCGTAGGCGGACGATTACAGCATTCCCAATTACCTTACGACTCTAAACATCCTATGGTATTACCCCCATCGGCGCATATTAAACGCCTTATCATTGAACGTGAACACATTCGTTTACTTCACGCTGGTGCCCAACTCGTGCATCATTCACTGCGTCAACGTTGGTGGATTGTTAATGCCAGGTTAGTCATTCGCTCCATCATTCGAAAATGTGTAAGGTGTATCAGGTTTAGTGCCAAACAGCAGGTACAGAGGCTTGGTATTTTACCATCTCCTAGAGTCACTCCTTCAAGGCCGTTTCTATTTTGCGCGGTTGATTATGGTGGTCCCTTCATGATTCGTCATGGCGGGCAGAAGTCTAGAACTCTTTCAAGGCATACGTATCTTTGTTTATTTGCTTAGCGACTAGGGCTATTCACATGGAATTGGTTTCCCACCTTACGGCCAGTGCATTTATAGCCGCATTACGTCGTTTCATGGCCCGTAGGGGCATACCCAGTCAACTATACTCCGACAATGGCACAAACTTTAGGAAGGCCCGCACTATCTTACATGACATCTACAACTTTTGGCATAATAAGGATGCCATCTCATCGATCAAGTCATTCACGTCCTCACAGGGGATATCATGGTCATTTATTCCGCCCTCCTCACCTCATTTCGGTGGCCTTTGGGAGAGCGGCATAAAGAGTTTGAAATTTCATCTGCGCCGCGTGGTAGGCAAATCTATACTCACCTTCGAGGAGTTCACGACCGTTTTGTCTCAGATAGAGGCATGTCTGAACTCACGACCCTTATTTGCTATTTCTTCAGATGTTAACGACCCGGTGCCACTCACACCTGCCATTTTTTTATTTGCGCACCCTTAACGGCGATACCGGACCCAGACTTTTCTCACATTCCTATTTCTCGTCTTGGGCGTTGGCAACTTCTTCAGAGGTTTGTCCAAGGCATATGGAAGGCATGGTCTCGCGATTATTTGCACCAGTTGCAGCAGCGTCACAAGTGGAAATTCGCCAAGGATAATGTTTCCATTGGTGACTTAGTTTGTGCTGAGTCAAAAGATTCAGCGCTAAGTTCAGTAATTTTATTGGCAGTTTTGACGGTAAGGACAGTACAAAAATTAAAGTAATAATGAGTGCTGCTCTCTACCCGCGGATAGGAGAGGCTACCGTTTTCGATTTTACACTGTTTGGTCGGTGTTGCCATCTGCTGAGTTTTTGCAGCAGTTTTAAACGGCGGTGCTGCGTCCTGGTGAGATTTTCCTTACAAACGAACAACGAACGGATAATTCTGTTAAGGCCTTGTCTCAACATGGAAGCCTAACTCATGGCCTCGTGGAAAATTTCTTCGGTGGAGAGAAGTGTGAATTACAGCATCTTCTTCTTATAACTATGAGATAAGTTTCTTAAACGACTGCGGTGAGTTTTGATTTCATTATATTAATTATATACTAAATTTCACGGGAGAAAACGTTTTTTTAGTGAGCTTGAGTAAGACCCCACTTGTCGAAGCATGCATTGTAAGATACGTAATTGTTCGTAAAGTTTTTATAAACCAATAAAACTTGATTATTGGAGTGTCAGAATCTCGGCCTTAATATCTAAAGTACAATAACCACAATATAATTAACTTTGAACTTTCATTAACGCTGATGTAACGAGATTCGGTTGAGCACTTAACCTATTACACAATGTGTCGTCATTAAGTGGTATAAAGTTTTGCTACAATGACAGTAAAACTTTATACAGATATAAATGGGAACTTACTCAGGCACGTTTTAAACGTAAATCATGTCTCATTCAAAGTAATAGTATTCTCAGATTCTATGGAGTAAAAAACTATGTGTTTTAAATAAATTCCGTACCACGTGGTAACCTCAATTTCACTCAAAGTAATAAGTTCATAAGATGTTACAGAGCCAAGATAAATTATTGTATTGCAAAAGCAACTCACATTCAGTGAGGTTCAGGTTATAAAGGGTTATAAAGAATCATTGTTAGAGAACTTTTTTTTAAGTAAGGCATGTTGGCCAAAATAATGTTACCAAGTTTTATTATGTACAACATAACTAGGTGTTGTTTTTATATATGATTTTGGAGGGTGTCCAAACAGTGGGGGCATTTGTGTGTGGTCTCTCACTAAAAATGTAATGTGTGAGCAGGGTTCACCGAACAGAGACAAGTCCTGCTACATGACTGAAAGAATGACATCTTAAAAGCTCCACACTCGACACCGAAGAGAATAAGACCACAACGACCACAGCAACATGCCAGTCATAAGATCGCCACGTTACAAATAAGAAATCATCCTTCTGGGCCCATAAGCAGGTGAAAAATAACCATTTATAATTCACACGTAGAATCAACATGGCACCAGTTATACATAATCATCAGTTTTACCGTTCAAGTATACATTCATTTGGATCCCCAATTGATGGGATAGTTTAGAGTGAACACTAAGAATTAATCGTAAAATTTCCACATATGTATAGCAAATTGTCAGTTCAGAGACTGACATGTCTACAACACAGCATCCAACTTAGATTTCCACTCATTACTTTATAGGGCTTTCGCTACAGATTTAAAGTCAGTTTTGTTATTAGTAATTTTCTCAAGTTTAATTTACTATGCATAAAAACATATATTTTCTCTTATTTTTAAAAAAATCAGGTTATGTCATTTGTATAAAAAGATTACTGGGGAGGTAGGCGTTTTTTTTTTAATTAGTTTCAACCAAGCTGTGCATGTCGAAACACTTTTCAACTTGTTTGTCGAAACAAGGTTGTTGAGACAAATTTGTTGAGACTGGTCATAAGTTGAAAGAACATGTCCGTCTCTGACACACAAATGTATTTTTTTTATATAAGGTGCTAATATTGTGCAATTTTTCTCTTTCATTAATTGGCCCTATTTTAGTCTATATAAATTCTTTATATTAATCATGGTAACTGGGGGGGGTTAATTATTTTAAACACTTTTTATTTCTCACCTTAATTAAGTATTTTAGCACTTAGCCACTTAGGCACTTGGTTTTAAATTTTTAATGTCCTGGGGACATTTGTATGCAATACTTTATGATACACATGACGTGCAATTAACCCACACCATGGGGGTACATTTATAGAAATATATCTTTAATCCTAATTGGGATTACTATAAAGAAGAAGTTTAGAATTTATATACACCAGAAGGGTGATATAAAAAAGGGCGTGGCAAGAGACCTTTATGTATTTGTATACTATTGTATAATGTAATTCGTCTTGTGGAACATGTTATGTCTGTATATTTCTGTGTACATTTTGGGGGATATATATATATATATATCAATATTATGCATTACTGTACTTTTGGTGGGATATAGGGATTTATTATTAGAATTTATATACACCAGTAGACGAGTATTCTATCTCAATAATCGTGGCTGATCATTTCTTTAATAAAATTAATTATTTTATTTAACAAGTATAGTAAGTGTCACCTTTAAAGTTCATTTAATTGGATGAGTAATTATTTTAATTATTAATAGTGACTGGGAATGAAATCATTTATCTTCATTAATTTATATACTGCATTTTATAAAAGGAACACATGATATAAATTTTATATTTTAATAAATAGTTTAATGGGAGTTTTATTTTGAGGTTAATGATTATAATAAATTTTCAATTCATTGATGGTGACATAGCAATTATTTTCGTGGACTCAGTTAATATTTTTCAGGTGGCCTTGTTGAGAGGGTATACTTCTTTATTTAACCATTTAAAGAGGAATTATAAATCACTGTTGTTTTTTGTTATTGTTGTTATGAGATAGAATAATAAAATGGGATTGTTAATTATTTAATTCTTGAGTTTTCATTGCAAGTCCCGTCTTACTGGATCCAGCGCAATTTTTAGCTTCTCTAGGCCTTAGCCTAGTTTTAATTAACTTGTAGCCCCTCTTTACAAAAGGAAATATTCTTTTTGTTTTAACTACTCAAAAGAAGAAGGGGTTACATTTGGTAGCAGAGCGTGGTTACGATGAGGGTCCTGTGGGTGTGACGGGGCTTGCAAACTTAGGAAATATTTTGGAATTTTCACAAGGTTAAGTTCAAATTGAACTTAGAAAAATTTTAAAGGCCCTATATCCCAAGGTTGAAAATATTTTGTTAGTTTTAAGGTTTGAAACATATGTATATGTACTTGCCCGCCTTGCATAGTGAATAGTGCCACGTGGTAGGAAATTTTAGAAGGGGAAATCCCTGGGCAAGACTTATCGCAGTCGGTGCTTGGTTAGTTTGAGTTTACCTTGCCCATGTTTGGGGAGGTGTTGCGGTTTTTTTGTAATTATGCGGTATGGCCCGATCGGCAGTCGGTTTCTGCCGATAAATGGTAGCCGGAGGTAACCTAAGAAATGGTTAAAATAAATTTTCGTTTGTCGGTATTTTGTTTTTCGTGTTGTGTGTGTTGTGTGTGTGTCGCGTTCCTTTTGTCTGGTGTAATCAAGTGTGAGCTGTTCAGGTAGTGGGCTACTTCTCGCATCGTTAGGTGGACCCGCAGTCTACTCTTTGGAAGAACAGTACGTGAGTTTTTCTTATTCCAATCTTATTATTGTCATTATGTTTATAGGTGTTAGGTATTTGTAGGGTGTTGTGTTTTGTTGATAGTGTTTTGCGAATTGTGTAATTCTGGCGGCGCTATGCTTTCAGAAATTGTCGTCCCCCGACCACCGGGAGGAACAGAAATTGCCCCACCCTCTCACCCCAGTTCTCCAGAAATTTTCGGTGGTAGATGGATTTAAGGAGGACCAGCTGCTGGTTTTCTTGGACCTTGTCCTGCAGTTGGCAGCCTATCCGGGTATATCCTATGGGGAGGTCTTGTGCCTTATATACCCGTATTGCCAGGGTACGTTGGCACAGAAGGTCACCAACACTTGGCGTCGGGGCGGCACGGTCGACACTTTTCATGCGGAAGTGTTGGATTACTTCATGTATCTTCCACGACGTTCCCAGCTTAGGCTGGATTGGTTCTATCGTTATCAGGCCGACGGAGAGCCGTTGGGGGACTACGTGCAGGACATACGAAAAGCTGCCCGGGTATTAAGATTAGGGTTGACCGACACCGAAGTCCTAGATATAATTATAGGAGGACTGAATTCCCAAGACAGTTCCCGTTTGGGAAGGTTTGGGAATCGTCCAAATAATTTCGCGGAGATGGCCCGGTGTTGTGTTGCTTCAAATACGGTCCGACCAAAGGTCGCAGTAATTGTTCCGGTAAATCCATTTCTGCCCAAGGTGGATCCAGAGCCGATAACATCATCATCGCCTACGCCGGAAGATGAGAAGTCACTTGATGGTGGAGCTTTACCATCGTCAGTAGAAGTTAATTTAGACATTGCACATGGACCTGGACAGCTGGATTCCAGGTTGAGTACTGTTGAGGAAGTTGTAGTTGCTGAGAGTGGTGAAGAAGAGGAATCGAAGGAGGAGGCAGAAGAGTGGTCTGCACATGCTACGCAGGGGAGTATAAGTGTAAGTGTTAGGGAGGCTGCAAGTGTTTCTGAGGTCGCGGATGGACTAGGGGATGTCCAGTCTGCAAGTGTGGTAGAAGTAGATGAGGTAGAAGTTGGGGAGAAACTGGGTGGCAGCGTTGTAGAGTTTGTGGGTGAGAATGATGTAGTGTGTGAAGATGTGCAGACGCTTTCTGTAAGTATTGTTGAGGATTCCGAGGAATGGAAAGAAGTTTCAGGTGGACCAGGGGAGCAACTAGAAGATGAAGATGTGCAGTGTCGTGATGATGATTTGGATTATGTAGAGGAAGAAATAGAAACAGGGGAAATTGTAGAAGAGAAGAAGATAGAAGCAGAGGAGTTAGAGGTTGAGGATAATCCAAATCGGGGTAAACGTAGAAAGGTAAGTTACCTTGATTATAATTTAGATGAAATAAATCAGTATTGCTCTACACAAGATAGTTTCTCAGAGAGTGATGTCCACAAGGAACGGGTTCCTAAAGTTCGTCATAAAAGGGTGAGACAAAGCGGTTGACGGGTAGCGGGTAGATGTTCCCCACAATCCCAGTGGTGTCCATCTACTTCAGGGTTGCGCCCCTGCCTCCGCGAGCCTTGGTTTTCTCCACCCATCCTTATTTTCGGAGGGAACCATGTCCTTTACCTTAGTCCTAGCTGTTGAACTTTCAATGATCCTTGCCCTTTTCATCTTCCCAATTTTCCTACCCCTCCCCTCAGAAAACAAAGTAAAAACCAAAAAACAAATAAAAATTAGAAAGGAAAAACAAAAAAAATTAGAAAAGGAAAAAGAAAAAAACATCCGAGAGGAGTTAGAGAGAAGTTAGTTGGAAGAGTGGTGACTACGTGGGTAGTAAGTTTAGTGTCGTTTTCATTTTTCTTTGTTGTAGGTTGTCGTTGATTTTTGTAGAGTCCTGGCCATGCCGCATTCCCTAGTTGCTTTCCGTGGTAGTTATTTTTGATTAAGTGTAGGTTGTTCGACGTGGTCGTACTGAAGTAAAACCCCCCTCGTTAGTTCTGCAGTAATGAAGACCAAGTGAAGGGATTGATGTTCGCGTGCCCTCTATGCGGTTTTCTCTGTCCGGATAATAGGGGCCGTCCGCCCTAGTATAGGGATGTTTTTTTTTAACAACCAGTTAGATATGTCAAGGATATGTGATGCCTTGTTTTAGCATATGGCTGGTCAGTCCATATGTGGACAATAAAGTTATGGGCGCTCACATACCAAGGTATTAGTTACCTTGTTTTGGTCTTCGGACGCGTGTGTGAGTGGCAGCAGGAGGAGTAGGTGGTGGTCACCAGAGAGTGTGACGAATTGGAGCGGTCCTGTGGGCTTGGTCTGGCGGAGAGGGTCGCATGAGGATGGTTGCATTGGCGTTGAGTTTTCCATTCCAGTAAGAAAGAAGGGGGGGTTTGTTGTTGTCCTGAGTAGGTATCAAGTTGGGTCTCAGTTGGTGGGCAAGCCTCAGGAGGTCAGAAGACCATGGTAGGAATCTTTCTTTGGTTTTTAGCTGTCTCTCTCTCTTGTGCTGTATGCGGACTCTGATCAGGTCAGAATGCAGCACCCGCACACTTACATAATACATATCTTCTTTCGTCTCTTTCGTTTTCCTTTTTGATTTCTGTTCTCCTGAGAGCAAGCTCAGCTGAGCCAACCCAACCACGACGTCCACCAGTATCTTTTGGGGAGAGGTACACTGCAGGGTACCCTCCTGGCCTTTAACGTTGGGGCAACTAGGTTGCCCTTTTGGGGTGAGGGTGTGCTGAGTCAAAAGATTCAGCGCTAAGTTCAGTCATTTTATTGGCAGTTTTGACGGTAAGGACAGTACAAAAATTAAAGTAATAATGAGTGCTGCTCTCTACCCGCGGATAGGAGAGGCTACCGTTTTCGATTTTACACTGTTTGGTCGGTGTTGCCATCTGCTGAGTTTTTGCAGCAGTTTTAAAAGGCGGTGCTGCGTCCTGGTGAGATTTTCCTTACAAACGAACAACGAACGGATAATTCTGTTAAGGCCTTGTCTCAACATGGAAGCCTAACTCATGGCCTCGTGGAAAATTTCTTCGGTGGAGAGAAGTGTGAATTACAGCATCTTCTTCTTATAACTATGAGATAAGTTTCTTAAACGACTGCGGTGAGTTTTGATTTCATTATATTAATTATATACTAAATTTCACGGGAGAAAACGTTTTTTTAGTGAGCTTGAGTAAGACCCCACTTGTCGAAGCATGCATTGTAAGATACGTAATTGTTCGTAAAGTTTTTATAAACCAATAAAACTTGATTATTGGAGTGTCAGAATCTCGGCCTTAATATCTAAAGTACAATAACCACAATATAATTAACTTTGAACTTTCATTAACGCTGATGTAACGAGATTCGGTTGAGCACTTAACCTATTACACAATGTGTCGTCATTAAGTGGTATAAAGTTTTGCTACAATGACAGTAAAACTTTATACAGATATAAATGGGAACTTACTCAGGCACGTTTTAAACGTAAATCATGTCTCATTCAAAGTAATAGTATTCTCAGATTCTATGGAGTAAAAAACTATGTGTTTTAAATAAATTCCGTACCACGTGGTAACCTCAATTTCACTCAAAGTAATAAGTTCATAAGATGTTACAGAGCCAAGATAAATTATTGTATTGCAAAAGCAACTCACATTCAGTGAGGTTCAGGTTATAAAGGGTTATAAAGAATCATTGTTAGAGAACTTTTTTTTAAGTAAGGCATGTTGGCCAAAATAATGTTACCAAGTTTTATTATGTACAACATAACTAGGTGTTGTTTTTATATATGATTTTGGAGGGTGTCCAAACAGTGGGGGCATTTGTGTGTGGTCTCTCACTAAAAATGTAATGTGTGAGCAGGGTTCACCGAACAGAGACAAGTCCTGCTACATGACTGAAAGAATGACATCTTAAAAGCTCCACACTCGACACCGAAGAGAATAAGACCACAACGACCACAGCAACATGCCAGTCATAAGATCGCCACGTTACAAATAAGAAATCATCCTTCTGGGCCCATAAGCAGGTGAAAAATAACCATTTATAATTCACACGTAGAATCAACATGGCACCAGTTATACATAATCATCAGTTTTACCGTTCAAGTATACATTCATTTGGATCCCCAATTGATGGGATAGTTTAGAGTGAACACTAAGAATTAATCGTAAAATTTCCACATATGTATAGCAAATTGTCAGTTCAGAGACTGACATGTCTACAACACAGCATCCAACTTAGATTTCCACTCATTACTTTATAGGGCTTTCGCTACAGATTTAAAGTCAGTTTTGTTATTAGTAATTTTCTCAAGTTTAATTTACTATGCATAAAAACATATATTTTCTCTTATTTTTAAAAAAATCAGGTTATGTCATTTGTATAAAAAGATTACTGGGGAGGTAGGCGTTTTTTTTTTAATTAGTTTCAACCAAGCTGTGCATGTCGAAACACTTTTCAACTTGTTTGTCGAAACAAGGTTGTTGAGACAAATTTGTTGAGACTGGTCATAAGTTGAAAGAACATGTCCGTCTCTGACACACAAATGTATTTTTTTTATATAAGGTGCTAATATTGTGCAATTTTTCTCTTTCATTAATTGGCCCTATTTTAGTCTATATAAATTCTTTATATTAATCATGGTAACTGGGGGGCGTTAATTATTTTAAACACTTTTTATTTCTCACCTTAATTAAGTATTTTAGCACTTAGCCACTTAGGCACTTGGTTTTAAATTTTTAATGTCCTGGGGACATTTGTATGCAATACTTTATGATACACATGACGTGCAATTAACCCACACCATGGGGGTACATTTATAGAAATATATCTTTAATCCTAATTGGGATTACTATAAAGAAGAAGTTTAGAATTTATATACACCAGAAGGGTGATATAAAAAAGGGCGTGGCAAGAGACCTTTATGTATTTGTATACTATTGTATAATGTAATTCGTCTTGTGGAACATGTTATGTCTGTATATTTCTGTGTACATTTTGGGGGATATATATATATATATCAATATTATGCATTACTGTACTTTTGGTGGGATATAGGGATTTATTATTAGAATTTATATACACCAGTAGACGAGTATTCTATCTCAATAATCGTGGCTGATCATTTCTTTAATAAAATTAATTATTTTATTTAACAAGTATAGTAAGTGTCACCTTTAAAGTTCATTTAATTGGATGAGTAATTATTTTAATTATTAATAGTGACTGGGAATGAAATCATTTATCTTCATTAATTTATATACTGCATTTTATAAAAGGAACACATGATATAAATTTTATATTTTAATAAATAGTTTAATGGGAGTTTTATTTTGAGGTTAATGATTATAATAAATTTTCAATTCATTGATGGTGACATAGCAATTATTTTCGTGGACTCAGTTAATATTTTTCAGGTGGCCTTGTTGAGAGGGTATACTTCTTTATTTAACCATTTAAAGAGGAATTATAAATCACTGTTGTTTTTTGTTATTGTTGTTATGAGATAGAATAATAAAATGGGATTGTTAATTATTTAATTCTTGAGTTTTCATTGCAAGTCCCGTCTTACTGGATCCAGCGCAATTTTTAGCTTCTCTAGGCCTTAGCCTAGTTTTAATTAACTTGTAGCCCCTCTTTACAAAAGGAAATATTCTTTTTGTTTTAACTACTCAAAAGAAGAAGGGGTTACAAGTTTTGCTTATTGAGGATAATTTACCTCCATTAGCCTGGAAATTTGGCGTAATTATCGCCACATTTCCCGGCCCAGATAACTTGGTTCGTGTCGTGGACATTCGCACGCCTACGGGCGTTTTGCGGAGACCAATACATAAGTTATGTCTGTTGCCAGCGCGAGACGAGATTTGACAAGGTTATGATTACTTAGCACAATCCTATTTTACTTAGCCATTGGCTTATTACTTATTACGACCATTTGGTCAATCTAATTGTGATGAATTATCACAATATTTTCTTATCAATTTTGCGCCATTGCATGCTTCTCTAATCATCATAGTTTTTGGTGGTATATTACTATTTTGTATTTGTATGTTAATTTGTGTGGCATACTATGTCTTACACATTTACATTTGATGTTTTGGGGTATATTTCATGTTTTTGTTGGTCTCATTTTATACAATTTTGTTACATAATATTTACATGTCTTGCAGCTGAGCAATCATGCATTCATTTCTTTATACTGTTGCTAATAAATGTGATGTATTGTTCTGTGAATGTCTTTAAATTGTTCAACTCATGTACTACGTTTGTAATCACAGTATTGTATCTGTTATTTGACATTGCAATTATTCATATTGTAATTATCTAAATTGTTGTTATTGTATTCACATAACTTGCGTTTATGTAAAACCTATCGTTTTGCGTCTACCGCATGTAACTGCCACGTCTAGTTTTATTTTATATTGTATTTTATATTGTATTTATTTTGCGATTGAGCATGCACAATTACTTTTTACTTAAATTATGACATACATGTGATATTTGGGCTTGCATTCAGTCAGCATCTAGCTTGTTCATACATTATTACATATTGTAAGTTCCTGAAACTTCAGGAACAGCATGACTTGGTCAATACATGCCGCCATGCTGAATATACGCTTGAACATGTAATTGTAACAATTTTGTTCATGTAATTAATTCTCTGTACAGGTCTACGGGCCTCAAATAATTTTACAGTAACCATCTATGACATGCATAGGGTTACAAACTATCGGTCCATCATGTGATGAGCTTCCGATCATACATTATTAAGCATTATATAATTATGTAGTTTTTCATGTTTTATAATGTTCTATACTGTGCACATACACTATGTGACGGTAACATTTGTCAAATCAGACATTCATATTCATGTCTGAAAACAGCTGTTCGCCAACCTTGGCTTACAAACGCTTATCTTTAGGCTTATCTTATGCATGCTTATCTCTAAGCTATTAACGGACTGCCGTTATCTAATCTCATAGCTCAAGGTTCAACTTAGCATTGAAACTGACTCTTATTATTAAGAAAACTGTATCTTTTTAAATTAAGTTATAAGATGCATAATAATTTATTAAAAAATGTAAAAAATCAGTTGATTTTTGACGGGCAGCTTATGTACGGTAGCGCGATAATTTCACTTTGTAGGTTGGCTAATCTGCTTACTGCTTTTTCCGATTAACATGTTGAAACTTTGTACAGTTTGTCTAAAACGCTCGCGGCGGTCGGTCCGCCCAGCTGTCTTGCTGTCATTCATTCTTGTCGACATTTAATGTAGGCCTTAGGCCAGCACATTTCACTTATGGCCAACTAGGCCCGCTATTACTTCAATTTAAAAATTTAATACCTTTTTAGACAACACGCTCATTAGCCAACCTTATTTCAATAACTTTAATCATGTAATGTAACCTTGGAAAATTCATTAAAATGAATTTAATACAATCCACAATTTTCATGATTTCTTATACCTACTGAATCAATGCACGCATTACAAGCTATATTCTTTACAAAACGTTTTTGGTACACGCCGACCGGATTCACCGTATTTGTTGGATCACTCACGTCACTAAACATTTTTTAGCCCACTTGGGCCTGATACTCAACAATGTATTTCATGTCCATATGTTCATGCTTCAAGAGAGATCATGTTTAGTTATGCAAAGACTCGTTTTTATCATGATTTTTTTTTATTTTGTACCTTTTCTAGCACAGAAATTGTTTTGTTTTGACTTTGAGCTTTTCTGATAACTTAATGAATTTTGTTATCTACAGATTTTTATGTTAGAAGTGATTTACTTTAATCCAAGGGTCAATTTAATGTATAAACCCTTTAAGTATATTATGTATTGTTTATATATAACATTGATAATATTTTGTAATATACTGTTCCCAATTAATTTAAATTTCAAAATCGTCCCGATTTTGAGCGGGCAGTATGTTCAAACTTTGTACTGTATTTATTATCTGTGTGTCGTAACCACTGCAATGCGACACGCGCGGATGACGTCACTTGCTTATCAAGCGCTGCCGGCAGTCAGCCGGACTGTCGGTGGACAAGTTAAGTTTAGTTTCTAATTAGACTCCGAGCGGTACTCTCGTTAAAAATCACTCGGACAGCCGCGGCTTCTGGATCATTATTCAATTATCTTCATGTGCAGTTTTCGCTAAATTACTCAGACGACTTTCGTCTAATTTACATGCATCTTGACCTTTATCAAAACTAAATTAACGGGCGTTATGGCCTTTAAACATCCGCACGTGTCGGCAATGGCTTCTAAAATTTAACGTTTTCAATAAATGTATATTATACATCAGAATTACAGTCCACTTCATTACATTTCAAACCCAGTCCCTCCTTCTTAGCGTCTTTGGAACAACTCTAGAACTTCAAGAGCTTCCAGTACGCAACAGACGTTAACACTGGTTGTATGCCGCTCTGCGTTAGCGTTTCTGCCCATGCTTTATTTTGGAATTGTTTACCTTGGTCACTCAATATCTTTTTGATTTGACCATACTTCGGTACGTATTTGCGTAGTATGACATTCAGTACACTTTTAGTGGTGGGTCTTCGAATAGCGTAGAGTCGAACTGCCTTGGTGAACACATCTATACATACAAGTATGTGTTTTGTACCCTCGTGAAAGCTCTCGGAAACGGGCCCAGGAAGTCTACAGCTACTAATTCTCCCTTTTCTTGTGTCTTGATATTTTGCATATCTACGTAGGTGTGAAGATTCGGATGTCGGGCTGTTTGACATTCGTAGCATCCTTTAAAGATTGCTTTTATTCTTCTAAACATATTATTCAAAATGAAGTCTTCCTTTAAAGCTAAATGACATTTTAAAACAGACGCATGTGCTAGACTTTGATGACATGGTATAATTAGTGTTTTTAGCATCTCAGGTGAGAGGACTATATTCCAATCATAATTGACGAGTTTGTACAAAATACAATTCTTTATTATATATATATATATATATATATATATATATACTAGGTAGTGGTGATAACTTCTAGTGACTTATTTGTCATCTTCGTTAAGTTCATTTGCTATATTGTTTAATAAATATTTAAATTTATCATCTGTTTGATATGTTATGTTTAATAATCTAACATCATTCCACTTATTTATTGTTCCCCCCAACATAGGACAATAAGTTTTAGATAACGTTATTTTGTGTTGTGTATCTGTATTGTTTAGGGTGTCACGCAAATCATGTGTGTGCAGGTCGTTTATTAAACCTGTACGTACTGGCCTTTTGTTACCCTTCTGTAGTCATACAGTTTTCTTATCGGTTGGTGTTCTACGATCACCCCTTTCCTCTTTGGGCGTTGACGGGTGTGTCGGCTGTTGCACAATTTTATTTTCATAATTATTTTTATTATTATGCTTATTATTTGTGTTTAGGTTTTGTACATTGGAATTGTACGGTTTTACGTGTTTTCTCGACGAAAATGGGTGGGCGTACGCTCCTTTATTCGGAGTCGGGTTACCTTTTTCATAGGGTTGTTTATACTCCTTCCACTTATCATTCCGTATGTCCTCTTCTTTAGTCTCGAACTGCGGCTATTTGTGGTGTATTTGATTTTGCGTAGACTACTGCTGCTGCTGCTGCAGGTTGTTTCTCATTTTGTACTCTTTATTAACAAACTGTGATGATTGCGTCAAAAGGATAAGAAGTTCCTTAATGGTTTTAACTCCTTGGGTATATACGGCGAGTCTAATGTCTCTGTCAAAATGGTAGCTTAGTTTTAATACTAATTCGTGCTCAGTGAAACTTGGTCTAAGGTGCTTACAACGTTCAACGAGTTGTATAATGTAGTCTTCTATGGATCGTTTGCTGTTGACGTAATACCGCCCATAATCCAGCTGGTCTCGTACCTCTCTCTGGTTATGTATATTCCAGTACCGATTTTCGAAGGATGCCTTGAACTGTTCATAAGTTTCTGTTTGATCCCGGACAATCGTATACCATTTGGATGCTGTTTTCTGGGAACGTCGACTTACAAAATCTATACGTTCTCCGTCGCTTAGGTTGCTCCCTATTGTTGCCATTTCTCGTTCACACTTTTGTAAAAATTCAACAGGGTTCTCCCATTTGTTGCCGTTAAAGCTGATCTTCTCTCGATCCTCTACTTTTGCAGCACACATCACATCATTATAGCACTTGGTCGTCTCTTGACCTCCGCTCGTAGTTTTTCTACCTCCTCTTGCAGTCCATCTTCCATGTTGTTAATTTCCATGGAATGGTACGTAGTTTTTCTAGTGACCTCCTCCACTGCTATTTCTACTGTCTGGGTCCTCACAGTGAGTTCCTTTGTTCCGTTTGTGTTGTCCAGGATGCGCTCATTTAAGTCCTTGTTCTTGAGATCTGGCTCCTGCTTCGTAATTTTAAATTTTTCATTCCACTGTTCAGCCAGTTGTTTAATGTGTTCTTTTGTTTCACGTGTTGTATATTCACACTGTTCTCTGAACTTGCTATCGATCTTTACAGCTTGTTCATTAAGTGACTGTTGAACACGCTGTACGACTACTTCAACGCGTGCAGTAATCTCTGTTTTCAAATTGTTATTGACGAGTTCTATCTTAGCTTCTAACCTTTCATTATTGCTATCTATATTACTTTCTAAAAGAGTTCTTAATTCTTCAGTAGTGATTTCTATTCTATTACGACTATCTTCTACTTGAGTTTCTATTTTCCCTAATTTATTTTCTAATTTTTCATTGCTACTTTCGAATTTATTTTTTAACTCATCATTATTACTTTCTAGCTGAGTTTTTAGTTCTGCACTATTCGTTTTCAACTCCTCTTGCAGTCGTTGAAATATCGTTTCGAAGTCCATGGTTGGTTGCTTCGTCATTGTAGACTACGGTGTCCTAACTGATTCGTTATACTAATTATGTTTAATTATTGGTCCACCGTGACATTATATAACTTTTTTTTATAGATTATTTTATTTATTTATTAGTATTAATTTCACAAATTTTTCTCTCTGTACTTAAATTTAACAATTTGTAATATTACTTATTACTTAAATTTACTATTATTTTTTATACAATACTTGTGCTAATTATTTATTTGAATTTATTTATATTCTGGGCGCCATTTACTTGTAATGATAATTAACATATATCGAGCAACACGTTGGGCACGCCATTAATTATGACCCAACGATACTCTTAACAACTGACTTTTGCACATATGCTATTACTCATTTGTGCGCACTTACCCACGTCTCAAAGGCATATTCGTCTTCTGCAGTATTTACCTTGATGTTTCCCAGCTAGGGCGCAGGCTTTTGTAGTTAATTGAGGGTGGATAAGCACGTGAATATCGTTAAAAATAAAGGGTACAAAGGATTTAGTACTGGTTGTGAAACTAGTACGACTTTGTTAATAAAATGATATTCATTTTGTTTATTAATTAAAAACTGCAAATTGTCATGTTATTAATTAGTGAGCGGGTTAACTAATATTGAAACACTTATATTCACTTATACGAATATCGTATAATTATAACGTGGCAAAATCTTATCTCTTATAGTCTAAGACACATTATACATAAAAATATGTCATATATGACCTGGAATATTTACACAGACATATAATACATAACACATATATTTTACAATGCGTTATTAACACGTACGAAATTGAATATTAATATTGACTTAGCAAGTGTGGTTTTTTTATTATGTACAACTTAATTAAAAAAAATAAATATTTAAGCATTTATACAAATTCTAATAGAGACCATTATATTACTTTATTTATCTATACTCCTAATGTCTCAATTAATTAAAATCTACAACTTACGTAAACTTTCGTACTTGGTTTTACGTTATATTTACTTGATTTTAATTATATAATAAAAATATAATAAAATATGGTCTCTCTAATTACCATTTATTTATGAGATTAATAAGTTTTATGTTGTTTGTTATAAATTATTATTCTCTGAACTTTTATTAATTATTCATTATGCAAATAAAAATAATAAAGTTTATGTAAATTTGGATATGGAATCTAGAGCCTTCTTTTGATAGACCTCAGGGTCATTTATAAGATTGAATAAATGTCTGACTTCACCTGCATATTTCTGCAACCATTTAACTGTGTTGTTACCGTCACCTGGACGCTCGAGTTTTGGGATCCCCTTCCGGTATCACCTTCTCTGTCTCTGCGTCGTTTGGAATTACTTTATCCGTCGAATGGATGCTGAGTTCTGACATGTACTTCTGGTCGTGATGATGTACGGCAGGATGTAGCTGCGTGTGGCTGTCCCTGCGTCCTCTAGTATATTGCTCTGGCTCCTCTCCTCTCCTCGTCTTTTCCCTCGTGGATGCCTCGAAGTTCTACGTGGACTTCTTGAAGTTCATCGACGACGTTTCGACTCCTCGTAGTTTACGGTATTATTGTCTTTTACATCACTCGTGTATATCACTAATTTCTTTCACCGACGTACTGCTAGTTCCATCACAGTTTAGTTTACGTAATACGATATAAAACATTACTTAAACTTTGTAAAATTTGCGGTGGCTAGATGCGTTTATTTCACGTACTGTCTGTTAATGATCTGAGAAAGCGTGTGTCGCTCGCTGGGGTTTTATACTCCTGCCGGCGTTAAATTCCTGTTGAAAACTGTTCGGACAGAGTTGAAAAAGTCAGCGCGTCGGTGTATTAACTAATTACAACCTACACGTCTTTCTATGAAGCGCACACTTTTTTATAAATATTATTTGACAAATCGTTAGGTACATTAATAAACTTAAACTATTCAAATTATGAACATTAATGTGTGTAAACTATGGAAGTTATGGCAAAATTTAACACGGTAGCTGAACGGTTCCCACGATCATAGACCTCTTAGTATCTAATTGTAGCGCCAGGCGCCAGCTGTTTTTCTACATATGTCTCTGATTCGTCTGACTTCTGGTTTTCCTTCAGCACTTAAAAATCTGTGTAAAATTTTCCACAATCGTATACATAATTCAACTTGTTCTTCATTTACACACTAACACTAACACACACACAAACTGATACAAACGCGGTTACCTGTCTCAATGACGTCACAGCTGCCGGTCGAGGCTTGTTTCTTCTCCCTTCGCTACGTTTAAAACCAACAAGGCTTGGCAATTCCATATGCAAGTTCACTTACAATTATTTCCTTATTTAAAACTAATTAATACGTTTGTTTCATTTATTTATGTCTTATACCTAAAGCCCAATTATTATATTATTTTCATTATTTACATCTTTTACACGACTCATACGTGCGTTCGTATGTTCTCATACCGCAGTCAAAGGGTTGATACGGAGACTTATGCTAAACGTATAGGTGCTTAAATTCCCCTGCTGGGTAAAATGAAATTTGAATTTTATTCAAATTTAATTTCTTTGCTCAGAAGTAATTCATATTTTTTTGTTGTAAAACTCACACTTAGTGGTTGGGTTCTTAAAATTTTTTCAATCTTTCCCTGTGTGGATTACGTCCCTCCCATGGATTTATAAGTTGACTTTGGTTTTAATTTTTTTTTATCCATAGAATTTACGAATGTTGATGCATGGTACTCTCCAATAGTCTTTCTTTTTGTCGGATCGTAGACGATAAAGGTGTGTCGTCCTTTCCTTCTTTGTAATAAGTAGGGTCCTTCGTACAGTCTAAATAGATTCTTTGCTGTATTGTCGATTCGTTATCCCACAGGACTGCTTCTTAGTAGCACTATTTCTCCTTCATGGAATGTGATGAGTTTGTGCGTTCTGTTGAACCTCTCGATCCTCTTCTCTCCAAGATTTTCCATCCTTTTCTTCGCATTGTCGTACTTGTGAATCAATGGAATTTGCAGGTTTTGGTTTTGAGGTTTATCAATGTTTTACGGCCAGAATCTAGTAGGTTTTTATTCGTTTCCAGTTCCACCGGTGTATATCCCGTAGCTTCACTGTATGTAGCATTTACGGCTTGTTCGAAAAATGATAAGTACTCTGGCCATCGGTTATGTTGTTCATTACAGTAGATGCGTAAATATTTTCCTAACTCTTTGTTTACCCTTTCAGCAAGGTTTCCTTGTGGGTGTCGTATTGACGTTAACACTGGTTGTATGCCGTGCTGCGTTAGCGTTTCTGACCATGCTTTATTTTGGAATTGTTTACCTTGGTCACTCAATATCTTTTTGATTTGACCATACTTCGGTACGTATTTGCGTAGTATGACATTCAGTACACTTTTAGTGGTTGGTCTTCGAATAGCGTAGAGCCGAACTGCCTTGGTGAACACATCTATACATACAAGTATGTGTTTTGTACCCTCGTGAATAGCTCTCAGAAAGGGGCCCATTAAAAACTACAAATTGTCATGTTATTAATTAGTGAGTGTGTTAACTAATATTGAAACCCTTATATTCACTTATACGAATATCGTATAATTATAACGTGGCAAAATCTTATCTCTTATAGTCTAAGACACATTATACACAAAAATAAGACATATATGACCTGGAATATTTACAAAGACATGTAATATACAACACATATATTTTACAATGCGTGATTAACACGTACGAAATTGAATATTAATATTGACTTAGCAAGTGTGGTTTTTTCATTATGTACCACTTAATTAAAGAAAATAAATATTTAAGCATTTATACAAATCATGTGTGTGCAGGTGGTTTATTAATCCTGTACGTACCGGCGTTTTGTTACCCTTCTGTAGTCATACAGTTTTCTTATCGGTTGGTGATCTACGATCAACCACTTCCTCTTTGGACGTTGATGGGTGTGTCGGCTGTTGCACAATTTTATTTTCATAATTATTTTTATTATTTTGCTTATTATTTGAGTTAATGTTTTGTACATTGGAATTGTACGGTTTTACGTGTTTTCTCGACGAAAATGGGTGGGCGTACGCTCCTTTATTCGGAGTCGGGATACATTTTCATAGGGTTGTCTATACTCCTTCCACTTATCTTTCCGTATTGTGCCGGTGTTTGCCTAACCCGGCGGTCGAAGGTTTTAGAAAATTAATTTTAAAATAACGCGAACACAAGGGTCGGTTAGAGCGACTAGATTTGGACGGCACCGTAGAAGCTGCGCGCACACTCTGTGGGCTAGTTTGGCTGCTTGTGCATCGTTACTGCTTAATTCAGTTACATACCGGCACTCAGAGAAACAACAGACTCCTGATCCGAACAGATTGTACTACGTAGTTGTTTCTTCCACTCTAATGGCAGGCTAAATTTACGAGACTTCTCGGTAAGTGATCATAGCACCTTATTGTATGAGTCAAAAATAGTTAAATTCAATTAACGAAATGTATGCAGCCGTATGAGAGAGACGAATGTATTTGGTGCGACCGGGCAGTGGATGTATTGAAAGATTTATTTAATGTTCAGTATAGACAGCTCATATTCTTTTTATGATTATTATAATATAAGAGTCACTGTAATTGTTTCATAGAGTGTTATATAAATTATAAGCTAAAGTCAGTGCGTAGGCATGGAGTTGAATTGTGCACGTGCATGCAACAGACTGCACGCGTGTTCTTTTTAATTAATTATGGCAGTAAAAAATAACTTGTGAGACCACCCTTAGAGGAAACACTATTAATATTTTAGTGGTGTGCAACTGTGAGTGCCTTGAATGTGGTTATTTTCTAACAAATTAAGATAATAGTGTGCCACGTGGCGCGGCTACCTGTTAGATTCTGTCGGTGCTTGTTAAGAGCCTGTGCAAGTGACTTTTACTCTACGCCTTTTAATAATATCTTTTTATTTAATGAGTTAATCATCCCCTGGTAGGCTTTATTACTCTTCAGGCAATTTTCAAAAAATAATAACCGAAACTTTGTGCATTTATCTTGAGTTGGTTGAAGGCCCGTTCTGTGGTTATTTACCTGGAACTTGGGTGGACATTTTTTATGAACAGCATTTCTAATTTTTGTGAATTCCCAGGGTTCTCGTCTAAGCCGGAGATGCTGGTCGATGCTGATATAACTCCATCTTCATCAGCCATGAACCATCATACACACACCTGTTCGGAGGAGGGAGTCTGGTGAACCAACTCAAGATGCATCACAGGCTCATAATTAAGGTGATATGAACTCTTTTATTCTCCGTTGGTTGGGCCTGCCGTGCACCTGATGTACAATTTATATTTCATTTGAAACCATGTGCCCACGCGGCTAGACAGTCTGCTCTGGGGTGTGTCAGCTGAACATTCATTCTGAACATCATATGACTTTAATAATTTAACTTCATAAAACTACGTATGATGTTTGTAATTGTGTGCTGCACTGGGGGAGCGTGCTAAAGATTTTTTTTACACTTAAATATTTTCATAGATAGCCAATAGTCATTACCTTGTTCACTACAAAAATTTAAGTCACATGTTAGGGGTTCTGTTCCGGCTGGTTCAGAACGGGTTTATATTTTCATTTCATTTTGGTTTAACATGTAAGGGTTGGTGGGGTTCCGTTTTCTTTTTGGCTGTTTTCTGGGGATAAAAGGGGACATAGTTTTTTTGCCAGGCACATGTTCATTCAGTTTAGGGCAGGTTTGATTCCTGTCACACATGGTCAAGTACAGGCTGGCGCGCTCCCACATCTGCTAGGATACAACAGTCAGTTATTATAAACTCATTTATACACAGCCATCCGGTTTTAACAGAAAAGAAATTTTATATTTTGTGGGTGTATACTGATTAATTTACTTTGTAAAAGTTTATACTGATTAAATTTTGACCTTGTAAAAGCATACACTGACACATGTATCCATCTGGATTTGTAAAACAAAATTAACATTTTATAAACGCATAACAATTGCTTAAAATCAGATGAAGAGGGTTTTTTTTTATTTTATCATTTACATGCTGTCGAAGAAACTTAAAGATTTCATATGCTCGTAGTGGGCCAATTATCCGATGCTATCTATACATATGGGCAGTCCGGTCTCTTTATGCTTTGAGAGTGATTATCATCATTTCGGGGGTTTTTCTTAACTATTTAAATTAATGGGAATTAATGAATCCTGGTGACTGAAGGTCGAACATTTATGATTGCCGGTCTTGGGGCTTTGTAGAAACACTCCCTTTTGAGCATGGGTATTCCGAAGGCACTAGGTGTCTATAATGTGTGTATATAATTGTGAGGGTATGTGTCTTTATGTTTCTGTACGTGTTGTCAATGTTAAGTGTTAGTAACAAAAAGGGGGGGAATTATATTATTACAGAATGTTGCCGGATATATAGATATGTATATATACATGTTGTAGGGATAGATAGACATTGTCTTTGACACGACTAAGGATATAGTAATTATTTATTATTATTTATATAAGTAATCTCTGTTTTCAAAGTGTTATTGACGAGTTCTATCTTAGCTTCTAACCTTTCATTATTGCTATCTATATTACTTTCTAAAAGAGTTCTTAATTCTTCAATAGTGATTTCTATTTTATTTCGACTATCTTCTACTTGAGTTTCTATTTTCCCTAATTTATTTTCTAATTTTTCATTGCTACTTTCGAATTTACTTTTTAACTCATCATTATTACTTTCTAGCTGAGTTTTTAGTTCTGCACTATTCGTTTTCAACTCCTCTTGCTGTCGTTGAAACATCGTTTCGAAGTCCATGGTTGGTTGCTTCGTCATTGTAGACTACAGTGTCCTAACTGATTCGTTATACTAATTATGTGTTTAATTATTGGTCCACCGTGACTTTATATTACTTTATTTATAGTTTATTTTATTTATTTATTAGTATTAATTCCACAAATTTTTCTCTCTGTACTTAAAGTTAACAATTTGTAATATTACTTATTACTTGAATTTACTATTAATTTTTATTCAATACTTGTGCTAATTATATATTTGAATTTATTTATATTCTGGGCGCCATTTACTTGTAATGATAATTAACATATATCGAGCAACACGTTGGGCACGCCATTAATTATGACCCAACGATACTCTTAACAATTGACTTTTGCACATATGCTATTACTCATTTGTGCGCACTTACCCACGTCTCGAAGGTATACTCGTCTTCTGCAGTATTTACCATGATGTTTCCCAGCTAGGTCGCAGGCTTTGGTAGTAAACTGAGGGTGGATAAGCACGTGAATATAGTTAAAAGTAAAGAGTACAAAGGATTTAGTACTTGTTGTGAAGCTAGTACGACTTTGTTAATAAAATGATATTCATTTTGTTTATTAATTAAAAACTACAAATTGTCATGTTATTAATTAGTGAGTGTGTTAACTAATATTGAAACCCTTATATTCACTTATACGAATATCGTATAATTATAACGTGGCAAAATCTTATCTCTTATAGTCTAAGACACATTATACACAAAAATAAGACATATATGACCTGGAATATTTACAAAGACATGTAATATACAACACATATATTTTACAATGCGTGATTAACACGTACGAAATTGAATACTAATATTGACTTAGCAAGTGTGGTTTTTTTATTATGTACCACTTAATTAAAGAAAATAAATATTTAAGCATTTATACAAATCATGTGTGTGCAGGTGGTTTATTAATCCTGTACGTACCGGCGTTTTGTTACCCTTCTGTAGTCATACAGTTTTCTTATCGGTTGGTGATCTACGATCAACCACTTCCTCTTTGGACGTTGATGGGTGTGTCGGCTGTTGCACAATTTTATTTTCATTATTATTTTTATTATTATGCTTATTATTTTTGTTAATGTTTTGTACATTGGAATTGTACGGTTTTACGTGTTTTCTCGACGAAAATGGGTGGGCGTACGCTCCTTTATTCGGAGTCGGGATACCTTTTCATAGGGTTGTCTATACTCCTTCCACTTATCTTTCCGTATTGTGCCGGTGTTTGCCTAACCCGGCGGTCGAAGGTTTTAGAAAATTAATTTTAAAATAACGCGAACACAAGGGTCGGTTAGAGCGACTAGATTTGGACGGCACCGTTGAAGCTGCGCGCACACTCTGTGGGCTAGTTTGGCTGCTTGTGCATCGTTACTGCTTAATTCAGTTACATACCGGCACTCAGAGAAACAACAGACTCCTGATCCGAACAGATTGTACTACGTAGTTGTTTCTTCCACTCTAATGGCAGGCTAAATTTACGAGACTTCTCGGTAAGTGATCATAGCATCTTATTGTATGAGTCAAAAATAGTTAAATTCAATTAACGAAATGTATGCAGCCGTATGAGAGAGACGAATGTATTTGGTGCGACCGGGCAGTGGATGTATTGAAAGATTTATTTAATGTTCAGTATAGACAGCTCATATTCTTTTTATGATTATTATAATATAAGAGTCACTGTAATTGTTTCATAGAGTGTTATATAAATTATAAGCTAAAGTCAGTGCGTAGGCATGGAGTTGAGTTGTGCACGTGCATGCAACAGACTGCACGCGTGTTCTTTTTAATTAATTATGGCAGTAAAACATAACTTGTGAGACCACCCTTAGAGGAAACACTATTAATATTTTAGTGGTGTGCAACTGTGAGTGCCTTGAATGTGGTTATTTTCTAACAAATTAAGATAATTGTGTGCCACGTGGCGCGGCTACCTGTTAGATTCTGTCGGTGCTTGTTAAGAGCCTGTGCAAGTGACTTTTACTCTACGCCTTTTAATAATATCTTTTTATTTAGTGAGTTAATCATCCCCTGGTAGACTTTATTACTCTTCAGGCAATTTTCAAAAAATAATAACCGAAACTTTGTGCATTTATCTTGAGTTGGTTGAAGGCCCGTTCTGTGGTTATTTACCTGGAAATTGGTTGGAAATTTTTTATGAACAGCATTTCTAATTTTTGTGAATTCCCAGGGTTCTCGTTTAAGCCGGAGATGCTGGTCGATGCTGATATAACTCCATCTTCATCAGCCATGAACCATCATACACACACCTGTTCGGAGGAGTGAGTCTGGTGAACCAACTCAAGATGCATCACAGCCTCATAATTAAGGTGATATGAACTCTTTTATTTTCCGTTGGCCGGGCCTGCCGTGCACCTGATGTACAATTTATATTTCATTTGAAACCATGTGCCCACGCGGCTAGACAGTCTGCTCTGGGGTGTGTCAGCTGAACATTCATTCTGAACATCATGTGACTTTAATAATTTAACTTCATAAAACTAAGTATGATGTTTGTAATTGTGTGCTGCACTGGGGGAGCGTGCTAAAGATTTTTTTTACACTTAAATATTTTCATAGATAGCCAATAGTCATTACCTTGTTCACTACAAAAATTTAAGTCACATGTTAGGGGTTCTGTTCCGGCTGGTTCAGAACGGGTTTATATTTTAATTTCATTTTGGTTTAACATGTAAGGGTTGGTGGGGTTCCGTTTTCTTTTTGGCTTTTTTCTGGGGATAAAAGGGGACATAGTTTTTTTGCCAGGCACATGTTCATTCAGTTTAGGGCAGGTTTGATTCCTGTCACACATGGTCAAGTACAGGCTGGCGCGCTCCCACATCTGCTAGGATACAACAGTCAGTTATTATAAACTCATTTATACACAGCCATCCGGTTTTAACAGAAAAGAAATTTTATATTTTGTGGGTGTATACTGATTAATTTACTTTGTAAAAGTCTATACTGATTAAATTTTGACCTTGTAAAAGCATATACTGACACATGTATCCATCTGGATTTGTAAAACAAAATTAACATTTTATAAACGCATAACAATTGCTTAAAATCAGATGATGAGGGTTTTTTTTTATTTTATCATTTACATGCTGTCGAAGAAACTTAAAGATTTCATATGCTCGTAGTGGGCCAATTATCCGATGCTATCTATACATATGGGCAGTCCGGTCTCTTTATGCTTTGAGAGTGATTATCATCATTTCGGGGGTTTTTCTTAACTATTTAAATTAATGGGAATTAATGAATCCTGGTGACTGAAGGTCGAACATTTATGATTGCCGGTCTTGGGGCTTTGTAGAAACACTCCCTTTTGAGCATGCGTATTCCGAAGGCACTAGGTGTCTATAATGTGTGTATATAATTGTGAGGGTATGTGTCTTTATGTTTCTGTACGTGTTGTCAATGTTAAGTGTTAGTAACAAAAAGGGGGGGAATTATATTATTACAGAATGTTGCCGGATATATAGATATGTATATATACATGTTGTAGGGATAGATAGACATTGTCTTTGACACGACTAAGGATATAGTAATTATTTATATAAGTAATCTCTGTTTTCAAAGTGTTATTGACGAGTTCTATCTTAGCTTCTAACCTTTCATTATTGCTATCTATATTACTTTCTAAAAGAGTTCTTAATTCTTCAATAGTGATTTCTATTCTATTTCGACTATCTTCTACTTGAGTTTCTATTTTCCCTAATTTATTTTCTAATTTTTCATTGCTACTTTCGAATTTACTTTTTAATTCATCATTATTACTTTCTAGCTGAGTTTTTAGTTCTGCACTATTCGTTTTCAACTCCTCTTGCTGTCGTTGAAACATCGTTTCGAAGTCCATGGTTGGTTGCTTCGTCATTGTAGACTACAGTGTCCTAACTGATTCGTTATACTAATTATGTGTTTAATTATTGGTCCACCGTGACTTTATATTACTTTATTTATAGTTTATTTTATTTATTTGTTAGTATTAATTCCACAAATTTTTCTCTCTGTACTTAAAGTTAACAATTTGTAATATTACTTATTACTTGAATTTACTATTAATTTTTATTCAATACTTGTGCTAATTATATATTTGAATTTATTTATATTCTGGGCGCCATTTACTTGTAATGATAATTAACATATATCGAGCAACACGTTGGGCACGCCATTAATTATGACCCAACGATACTCTTAACAACTGACTTTTGCACATATGCTATTACTCATTTGTGCGCACTTACCCACGTCTCGAAGGTATACTCGTCTTCTGCAGTATTTACCATGATGTTTCCCAGCTAGGTCGCAGGCTTTGGTAGTTAACTGAGTGTGGATAAGCACGTGAATATAGTTAAAAGTAAAGAGTACAAAGGATTTAGTACTTGTTGTGAAGCTAGTACGACTTTGTTAATAAAATGATATTCATTTTGTTTATTAATTAAAAACTACAAATTGTCATGTTATTAATTAGTGAGTGTGTTAACTAATATTGAAACCCTTATATTCACTTATACGAATATCGTATAATTATAACGTGGCAAAATCTTATCTCTTATAGTCTAAGACACATTATACACAAAAATAAGACATATATGACCTGGAATATTTACAAAGACATGTAATATACAACACATATATTTTACAATGCGTGATTAACACGTACGAAATTGAATACTAATATTGACTTAGCAAGTGTGGTTTTTTTATTATGTACCACTTAATTAAAGAAAATAAATATTTAAGCATTTATACAAATCATGTGTGTGCAGGTGGTTTATTAATCCTGTACGTACCGGCGTTTTGTTACCCTTCTGTAGTCATACAGTTTTCTTATCGGTTGGTGATCTACGATCAACCACTTCCTCTTTGGACGTTGATGGGTGTGTCGGCTGTTGCACAATTTTATTTTCATAATTATTTTTATTATTATGCTTATTATTTTTGTTAATGTTTTGTACATTGGAATTGTACGGTTTTACGTGTTTTCTCGACGAAAATGGGTGGGCGTACGCTCCTTTATTCGGAGTCGGGATACCTTTTCATAGGGTTGTCTATACTCCTTCCACTTATCTTTCCGTATTGTGCCGGTGTTTGCCTAACCCGGCGGTCGAAGGTTTTAGAAAATTAATTTTAAAATAACGCGAACACAAGGGTCGGTTAGAGCGACTAGATTTGGACGGCACCGTTGAAGCTGCGCGCACACTCTGTGGGCTAGTTTGGCTGCTTGTGCATCGTTACTGCTTAATTCAGTTACATACCGGCACTCAGAGAAACAACAGACTCCTGATCCGAACAGATTGTACTACGTAGTTGTTTCTTCCACTCTAATGGCAGGCTAAATTTACGAGACTTCTCGGTAAGTGATCATAGCATCTTATTGTATGAGTCAAAAATAGTTAAATTCAATTAACGAAATGTATGCAGCCGTATGAGAGAGACGAATGTATTTGGTGCGACCGGGCAGTGGATGTATTGAAAGATTTATTTAATGTTCAGTATAGACAGCTCATATTCTTTTTATGATTATTATAATATAAGAGTCACTGTAATTGTTTCATAGAGTGTTATATAAATTATAAGCTAAAGTCAGTGCGTAGGCATGGAGTTGAGTTGTGCACGTGCATGCAACAGACTGCACGCGTGTTCTTTTTAATTAATTATGGCAGTAAAACATAACTTGTGAGACCACCCTTAGAGGAAACACTATTAATATTTTAGTGGTGTGCAACTGTGAGTGCCTTGAATGTGGTTATTTTCTAACAAATTAAGATAATTGTGTGCCACGTGGCGCGGCTACCTGTTAGATTCTGTCGGTGCTTGTTAAGAGCCTGTGCAAGTGACTTTTACTCTACGCCTTTTAATAATATCTTTTTATTTAGTGAGTTAATCATCCCCTGGTAGACTTTATTACTCTTCAGGCAATTTTCAAAAAATAATAACCGAAACTTTGTGCATTTATCTTGAGTTGGTTGAAGGCCCGTTCTGTGGTTATTTACCTGGAAATTGGTTGGAAATTTTTTATGAACAGCATTTCTAATTTTTGTGAATTCCCAGGGTTCTCGTTTAAGCCGGAGATGCTGGTCGATGCTGATATAACTCCATCTTCATCAGCCATGAACCATCATACACACACCTGTTCGGAGGAGTGAGTCTGGTGAACCAACTCAAGATGCATCACAGCCTCATAATTAAGGTGATATGAACTCTTTTATTTTCCGTTGGCCGGGCCTGCCGTGCACCTGATGTACAATTTATATTTCATTTGAAACCATGTGCCCACGCGGCTAGACAGTCTGCTCTGGGGTGTGTCAGCTGAACATTCATTCTGAACATCATGTGACTTTAATAATTTAACTTCATAAAACTAAGTATGATGTTTGTAATTGTGTGCTGCACTGGGGGAGCGTGCTAAAGATTTTTTTTACACTTAAATATTTTCATAGATAGCCAATAGTCATTACCTTGTTCACTACAAAAATTTAAGTCACATGTTACGGGTTCTGTTCCGGCTGGTTCACAACGGGTTTATATTTTAATTTCATTTTGGTTTAACATGTAAGGGTTGGTGGGGTTCCGTTTTCTTTTTGGCTTTTTTCTGGGGATAAAAGGGGACATAGTTTTTTTGCCAGGCACATGTTCATTCAGTTTAAGGCAGGTTTGATTCCTGTCACACATGGTCAAGTACAGGCTGGCGCGCTCCCACATCTGCTAGGATACAACAGTCAGTTATTATAAACTCATTTATACACAGCCATCCGGTTTTAACAGAAAAGAAATTTTATATTTTGTGGGCGTATACAGATTAATTTACTTTGTAAAAGTCTATACTGATTAAATTTTGACCTTGTAAAAACATATACTGACACATGTATCCATCTGGATTTGTAAAACAAAATTAACATTTTATAAACGCATAACAATTGCTTAAAATCAGGTGATGAGGATTTTTTTTTTATTTTATCATTTATATGCTGTCGAAGAAACTTAAAGATTTCATATGCTCGTAGTGGGCCAATTATCCGATGCTATCTATACATATGGGCAGTCCGGTCTCTTTATGCTTTGAGAGTGATTATCATCATTTCGGGGGTTTTCCTTAACTATTTAAATTAATGGGAATTAATGAATCCTGGTGACTGAAGGTCGAACATTTATGATTGCCGGTCTTGGGGCTTTGTAGAAATACTCCCTTTTGAGCATGGGTATTCCGAGGGCACTAGGTGTCTATAATGTTTGTATATAATTGTGAGGGTATGTGTCTTTATGTTTCTGTACGTGTTGTCAATGTTAAGTGTTAGTAACAAAAAGGGGGGGAATTATATTATTACAGAATGTTGCCGGATATATAGATATGTATATATACATGTTGTAGGGATAGATAGACATTGTCTTTGACACGACTAAGGATATAGTAATTATTTATATAAGTAATCTCTGTTTTCAAAGTGTTATTGACGAGTTCTATCTTAGCTTCTAACCTTTCATTATTGCTATCTATATTACTTTCTAAAAGAGTTCTTAATTCTTCAATAGTGATTTCTATTCTATTTCGACTATCTTCTACTTGAGTTTCTATTTTCCCTAATTTATTTTCTAATTTTTCATTGCTACTTTCGAATTTACTTTTTAATTCATCATTATTACTTTCTAGCTGAGTTTTTAGTTCTGCACTATTCGTTTTCAACTCCTCTTGCTGTCGTTGAAACATCGTTTCGAAGTCCATGGTTGGTTGCTTCGTCATTGTAGACTACAGTGTCCTAACTGATTCGTTATACTAATTATGTGTTTAATTATTGGTCCACCGTGACTTTATATTACTTTATTTATAGTTTATTCTATTTATTTATTAGTATTAATTCAACAAATTTTTCTCTCTGTACTTAAATTTAACAATTTGTAATATTACTTATTACTTGAATTTACTATTAATTTTTATTCAATACTTGTGCTAATTATATATTTGAATTTATTTATATTCTGGGCGCCATTTACTTGTAATGATAATTAACATATATCGAGCAACACGTTGGGCACGCCATTAATTATGACCCAACGATACTCTTAACAACTGACTTTTGCACATATGCTATTACCCATTTGTGCGCACTTACCCACGTCTCGAAGGTATACTCGTCTTCTGCAGTATTTACCATGATGTTTCCCAGCTAGGTCGCAGGCTTTGGTAGTTAACTGAGGGTGGATAAGCACGTGAATATAGTTAAAAGTAAAGAGTACAAAGGATTTAGTACTGGTTGTGAAGCTAGTACGACTTTGTTAATAAAATGATATTCATTTTGTTTATTAATTAAAAACTACAAATTGTCATGTTATTAATTAGTGAGTGTGTTAACTAATATTGAAACCCTTATATTCACTTATACGAATATCGTATAATTATAACGTGGCAAAATCTTATCTCTTATAGTGTAAGACACATTATACACAAAAATAAGACATATATGACCTGGAATATTTACAAAGACATGTAATATAAAACACATATATTTTACAATGCGTGATTAACACGTACGAAATTGAATACTAATATTGACTTAGCAAGTGTGGTTTTTTTATTATGTACCACTTAATTAAAGAAAATAAATATTTAAGCATTTATACAAATCATGTGTGTGCAGGTGGTTTATTAATCCTGTACGTACCGGCGTTTTGTTACCCTTCTGTAGTCATACAGTTTTCTTATCGGTTGGTGATCTACGATCAACCACTTCCTCTTTGGACGTTGATGGGTGTGTCGGCTGTTGCACAATTTTACTTTCATAATTATTTTTATTATTATGCTTATTATTTTTGTTAATGTTTTGTACATTGGAATTGTACGGTTTTACGTGTTTTCTCGACGAAAATGGGTGGGCGTACGCTCCTTTATTCGGAGTCGGGATACCTTTCCATAGGGTTGTCTATACTCCTTCCACTTATCTTTCCGTATTGTGCCGGTGTTTGCCTAACCCGGCGGTCGAAGGTTTTAGAAAATTAATTTTAAAATAACGCGAACACAAGGGTCGGTTAGAGCGACTAGATTTGGACGGCACCGTTGAAGCTGCGCGCACACTCTGTGGGCTAGTTTGGCTGCTTGTGCATCGTTACTGCTTAATTCAGTTACATACCGGCACTCAGAGAAACAACAGACTCCTGATCCGAACAGATTGTACTACGTAGTTGTTTCTTCCACTCTAATGGCAGGCTAAATTTACGAGACTTCTCGGTAAGTGATCATAGCATCTTATTGTATGAGTCAAAAATAGTTAAATTCAATTAACGAAATGTATGCAGCCGTATGAGAGAGACGAATGTATTTGGTGCGACCGGGCAGTGGATGTATTGAAAGATTTATTTAATGTTCAGTATAGACAGCTCATATTCTTTTTATGATTATTATAATATAAGAGTCACTGTAATTGTTTCATAGAGTGTTATATAAATTATAAGCTAAAGTCAGTGCGTAGGCATGGAGTTGAGTTGTGCACGTGCATGCAACAGACTGCACGCGTGTTCTTTTTAATTAATTATGGCAGTAAAACATAACTTGTGAGACCACCCTTAGAGGAAACACTATTAATATTTTAGTGGTGTGCAACTGTGAGTGCCTTGAATGTGGTTATTTTCTAACAAATTAAGATAATTGTGTGCCACGTGGCGCGGCTACCTGTTAGATTCTGTCGGTGCTTGTTAAGAGCCTGTGCAAGTGACTTTTACTCTACGCCTTTTAATAATATCTTTTTATTTAGTGAGTTAATCATCCCCTGGTAGACTTTATTACTCTTCAGGCAATTTTCAAAAAATAATAACCGAAACTTTGTGCATTTATCTTGAGTTGGTTGAAGGCCCGTTCTGTGGTTATTTACCTGGAAATTGGTTGGAAATTTTTTATGAACAGCATTTCTAATTTTTGTGAATTCCCAGGGTTCTCGTCTAAGCCGGAAATGCTGGTCGATGCTGATATAACTCCATCTTCATCAGCCATGAACCATCAGACACACACCTGTTCGGAGGAGTGAGTCTGGTGAACCAACTCAAGATGCATCACAGCCTCATAATTAAGGTGATATGAACTCTTTTATTTTCCGTTGGCCGGGCCTGCCGTGCACCTGATGTACAATTTATATTTCATTTGAAACCATGTGCCCACGCGGCTAGACAGTCTGCTCTGGGGTGTGTCAGCTGAACATTCATTCTGAACATCATGTGACTTTAATAATTTAACTTCATAAAACTAAGTATGATGTTTGTAATTGTGTGCTGCACTGGGGGAGCGTGCTAAAGATTTTTTTTACACTTAAATATTTTCATAGATAGCCAATAGTCATTACCTTGTTCACTACAAAAATTTAAGTCACATGTTAGGGGTTCTGTTCCGGCTGGTTCACAACGGGTTTATATTTTAATTTCATTTTGGTTTAACATGTAAGGGTTGGTGGGGTTCCGTTTTCTTTTTGGCTTTTTTCTGGGGATAAAAGGGGACATAGTTTTTTTGCCAGGCACATGTTCATTCAGTTTAAGGCAGGTTTGATTCCTGTCACACATGGTCAAGTACAGGCTGGCGCGCTCCCACATCTGCTAGGATACAACAGTCAGTTATTATAAACTCATTTATACACCGCCATCCGGTTTTAACAGAAAAGAAATTTTATATTTTGTGGGCGTATACAGATTAATTTACTTTGTAAAAGTCTATACTGATTAAATTTTGACCTTGTAAAAACATATACTGACACATGTATCCATCTGGATTTGTAAAACAAAATTAACATTTTGTAAACGCATAACAATTGCTTAAAATCAGGTGATGAGGATTTTTTTTTTATTTTATCATTTGTATGCTGTCGAAGAAACTTAAAGATTTCATATGCTCGTAGTGGGCCAATTATCCGATGCTATCTATACATATGGGCAGTCCGGTCTCTTTATGCTTTGAGAGTGATTATCATCATTTCGGGGGTTTTTCTTAACTATTTAAATTAATGGGAATTAATGAATCCTGGTGACTGAAGGTCGAACATTTATGATTGCCGGTCTTGGGGCTTTGTAGAAACACTCCCTTTTGAGCATGGGTATTCCGAGGGCACTAGGTGTCTATAATGTTTGTATATAATTGTGAGGGTATGTGTCTTTATGTTTCTGTACGTGTTGTCAATGTTAAGTGTTAGTAACAAAAAGGGGGGGAATTATATTATTACAGAATGTTGCCGGATATATAGATATGTATATATACATGTTGTAGGGATAGATAGACATTGTCTTTGACACGACTAAGGATATAGTAATTATTTATATAAGTAATCTCTGTTTTCAAAGTGTTATTGACGAGTTCTATCTTAGCTTCTAACCTTTCATTATTGCTATCTATATTACTTTCTAAAAGAGTTCTTAATTCTTCAATAGTGATTTCTATTCTATTTCGACTATCTTCTACTTGAGTTTCTATTTTCCCTAATTTATTTTCTAATTTTTCATTGCTACTTTCGAATTTACTTTTTAATTCATCATTATTACTTTCTAGCTGAGTTTTTAGTTCTGCACTATTCGTTTTCAACTCCTCTTGCTGTCGTTGAAACATCGTTTCGAAGTCCATGGTTGGTTGCTTCGTCATTGTAGACTACAGTGTCCTAACTGATTCGTTATACTAATTATGTGTTTAATTATTGGTCCACCGTGACTTTATATTACTTTATTTATAGTTTATTTTATTTATTTGTTAGTATTAATTCCACAAATTTTTCTCTCTGTACTTAAAGTTAACAATTTGTAATATTACTTATTACTTGAATTTACTATTAATTTTTATTCAATACTTGTGCTAATTATATATTTGAATTTATTTATATTCTGGGCGCCATTTACTTGTAATGATAATTAACATATATCGAGCAACACGTTGGGCACGCCATTAATTATGACCCAACGATACTCTTAACAACTGACTTTTGCACATATGCTATTACTCATTTGTGCGCACTTACCCACGTCTCGAAGGTATACTCGTCTTCTGCAGTATTTACCATGATGTTTCCCAGCTAGGTCGCAGGCTTTGGTAGTTAACTGAGTGTGGATAAGCACGTGAATATAGTTAAAAGTAAAGAGTACAAAGGATTTAGTACTTGTTGTGAAGCTAGTACGACTTTGTTAATAAAATGATATTCATTTTGTTTATTAATTAAAAACTACAAATTGTCATGTTATTAATTAGTGAGTGTGTTAACTAATATTGAAACCCTTATATTCACTTATACGAATATCGTATAATTATAACGTGGCAAAATCTTATCTCTTATAGTCTAAGACACATTATACACAAAAATAAGACATATATGACCTGGAATATTTACAAAGACATGTAATATACAACACATATATTTTACAATGCGTGATTAACACGTACGAAATTGAATACTAATATTGACTTAGCAAGTGTGGTTTTTTTATTATGTACCACTTAATTAAAGAAAATAAATATTTAAGCATTTATACAAATCATGTGTGTGCAGGTGGTTTATTAATCCTGTACGTACCGGCGTTTTGTTACCCTTCTGTAGTCATACAGTTTTCTTATCGGTTGGTGATCTACGATCAACCACTTCCTCTTTGGACGTTGATGGGTGTGTCGGCTGTTGCACAATTTTATTTTCATAATTATTTTTATTATTATGCTTATTATTTTTGTTAATGTTTTGTACATTGGAATTGTACGGTTTTACGTGTTTTCTCGACGAAAATGGGTGGGCGTACGCTCCTTTATTCGGAGTCGGGATACCTTTTCATAGGGTTGTCTATACTCCTTCCACTTATCTTTCCGTATTGTGCCGGTGTTTGCCTAACCCGGCGGTCGAAGGTTTTAGAAAATTAATTTTAAAATAACGCGAACACAAGGGTCGGTTAGAGCGACTAGATTTGGACGGCACCGTTGAAGCTGCGCGCACACTCTGTGGGCTAGTTTGGCTGCTTGTGCATCGTTACTGCTTAATTCAGTTACATACCGGCACTCAGAGAAACAACAGACTCCTGATCCGAACAGATTGTACTACGTAGTTGTTTCTTCCACTCTAATGGCAGGCTAAATTTACGAGACTTCTCGGTAAGTGATCATAGCATCTTATTGTATGAGTCAAAAATAGTTAAATTCAATTAACGAAATGTATGCAGCCGTATGAGAGAGACGAATGTATTTGGTGCGACCGGGCAGTGGATGTATTGAAAGATTTATTTAATGTTCAGTATAGACAGCTCATATTCTTTTTATGATTATTATAATATAAGAGTCACTGTAATTGTTTCATAGAGTGTTATATAAATTATAAGCTAAAGTCAGTGCGTAGGCATGGAGTTGAGTTGTGCACGTGCATGCAACAGACTGCACGCGTGTTCTTTTTAATTAATTATGGCAGTAAAACATAACTTGTGAGACCACCCTTAGAGGAAACACTATTAATATTTTAGTGGTGTGCAACTGTGAGTGCCTTGAATGTGGTTATTTTCTAACAAATTAAGATAATTGTGTGCCACGTGGCGCGGCTACCTGTTAGATTCTGTCGGTGCTTGTTAAGAGCCTGTGCAAGTGACTTTTACTCTACGCCTTTTAATAATATCTTTTTATTTAGTGAGTTAATCATCCCCTGGTAGACTTTATTACTCTTCAGGCAATTTTCAAAAAATAATAACCGAAACTTTGTGCATTTATCTTGAGTTGGTTGAAGGCCCGTTCTGTGGTTATTTACCTGGAAATTGGTTGGAAATTTTTTATGAACAGCATTTCTAATTTTTGTGAATTCCCAGGGTTCTCGTTTAAGCCGGAGATGCTGGTCGATGCTGATATAACTCCATCTTCATCAGCCATGAACCATCATACACACACCTGTTCGGAGGAGTGAGTCTGGTGAACCAACTCAAGATGCATCACAGCCTCATAATTAAGGTGATATGAACTCTTTTATTTTCCGTTGGCCGGGCCTGCCGTGCACCTGATGTACAATTTATATTTCATTTGAAACCATGTGCCCACGCGGCTAGACAGTCTGCTCTGGGGTGTGTCAGCTGAACATTCATTCTGAACATCATGTGACTTTAATAATTTAACTTCATAAAACTAAGTATGATGTTTGTAATTGTGTGCTGCACTGGGGGAGCGTGCTAAAGATTTTTTTTACACTTAAATATTTTCATAGATAGCCAATAGTCATTACCTTGTTCACTACAAAAATTTAAGTCACATGTTACGGGTTCTGTTCCGGCTGGTTCACAACGGGTTTATATTTTAATTTCATTTTGGTTTAACATGTAAGGGTTGGTGGGGTTCCGTTTTCTTTTTGGCTTTTTTCTGGGGATAAAAGGGGACATAGTTTTTTTGCCAGGCACATGTTCATTCAGTTTAAGGCAGGTTTGATTCCTGTCACACATGGTCAAGTACAGGCTGGCGCGCTCCCACATCTGCTAGGATACAACAGTCAGTTATTATAAACTCATTTATACACAGCCATCCGGTTTTAACAGAAAAGAAATTTTATATTTTGTGGGCGTATACAGATTAATTTACTTTGTAAAAGTCTATACTGATTAAATTTTGACCTTGTAAAAACATATACTGACACATGTATCCATCTGGATTTGTAAAACAAAATTAACATTTTATAAACGCATAACAATTGCTTAAAATCAGGTGATGAGGATTTTTTTTTTATTTTATCATTTATATGCTGTCGAAGAAACTTAAAGATTTCATATGCTCGTAGTGGGCCAATTATCCGATGCTATCTATACATATGGGCAGTCCGGTCTCTTTATGCTTTGAGAGTGATTATCATCATTTCGGGGGTTTTCCTTAACTATTTAAATTAATGGGAATTAATGAATCCTGGTGACTGAAGGTCGAACATTTATGATTGCCGGTCTTGGGGCTTTGTAGAAATACTCCCTTTTGAGCATGGGTATTCCGAGGGCACTAGGTGTCTATAATGTTTGTATATAATTGTGAGGGTATGTGTCTTTATGTTTCTGTACGTGTTGTCAATGTTAAGTGTTAGTAACAAAAAGGGGGGGAATTATATTATTACAGAATGTTGCCGGATATATAGATATGTATATATACATGTTGTAGGGATAGATAGACATTGTCTTTGACACGACTAAGGATATAGTAATTATTTATATAAGTAATCTCTGTTTTCAAAGTGTTATTGACGAGTTCTATCTTAGCTTCTAACCTTTCATTATTGCTATCTATATTACTTTCTAAAAGAGTTCTTAATTCTTCAATAGTGATTTCTATTCTATTTCGACTATCTTCTACTTGAGTTTCTATTTTCCCTAATTTATTTTCTAATTTTTCATTGCTACTTTCGAATTTACTTTTTAATTCATCATTATTACTTTCTAGCTGAGTTTTTAGTTCTGCACTATTCGTTTTCAACTCCTCTTGCTGTCGTTGAAACATCGTTTCGAAGTCCATGGTTGGTTGCTTCGTCATTGTAGACTACAGTGTCCTAACTGATTCGTTATACTAATTATGTGTTTAATTATTGGTCCACCGTGACTTTATATTACTTTATTTATAGTTTATTCTATTTATTTATTAGTATTAATTCAACAAATTTTTCTCTCTGTACTTAAATTTAACAATTTGTAATATTACTTATTACTTGAATTTACTATTAATTTTTATTCAATACTTGTGCTAATTATATATTTGAATTTATTTATATTCTGGGCGCCATTTACTTGTAATGATAATTAACATATATCGAGCAACACGTTGGGCACGCCATTAATTATGACCCAACGATACTCTTAACAACTGACTTTTGCACATATGCTATTACCCATTTGTGCGCACTTACCCACGTCTCGAAGGTATACTCGTCTTCTGCAGTATTTACCATGATGTTTCCCAGCTAGGTCGCAGGCTTTGGTAGTTAACTGAGGGTGGATAAGCACGTGAATATAGTTAAAAGTAAAGAGTACAAAGGATTTAGTACTGGTTGTGAAGCTAGTACGACTTTGTTAATAAAATGATATTCATTTTGTTTATTAATTAAAAACTACAAATTGTCATGTTATTAATTAGTGAGTGTGTTAACTAATATTGAAACCCTTATATTCACTTATACGAATATCGTATAATTATAACGTGGCAAAATCTTATCTCTTATAGTGTAAGACACATTATACACAAAAATAAGACATATATGACCTGGAATATTTACAAAGACATGTAATATAAAACACATATATTTTACAATGCGTGATTAACACGTACGAAATTGAATACTAATATTGACTTAGCAAGTGTGGTTTTTTTATTATGTACCACTTAATTAAAGAAAATAAATATTTAAGCATTTATACAAATCATGTGTGTGCAGGTGGTTTATTAATCCTGTACGTACCGGCGTTTTGTTACCCTTCTGTAGTCATACAGTTTTCTTATCGGTTGGTGATCTACGATCAACCACTTCCTCTTTGGACGTTGATGGGTGTGTCGGCTGTTGCACAATTTTACTTTCATAATTATTTTTATTATTATGCTTATTATTTTTGTTAATGTTTTGTACATTGGAATTGTACGGTTTTACGTGTTTTCTCGACGAAAATGGGTGGGCGTACGCTCCTTTATTCGGAGTCGGGATACCTTTCCATAGGGTTGTCTATACTCCTTCCACTTATCTTTCCGTATTGTGCCGGTGTTTGCCTAACCCGGCGGTCGAAGGTTTTAGAAAATTAATTTTAAAATAACGCGAACACAAGGGTCGGTTAGAGCGACTAGATTTGGACGGCACCGTTGAAGCTGCGCGCACACTCTGTGGGCTAGTTTGGCTGCTTGTGCATCGTTACTGCTTAATTCAGTTACATACCGGCACTCAGAGAAACAACAGACTCCTGATCCGAACAGATTGTACTACGTAGTTGTTTCTTCCACTCTAATGGCAGGCTAAATTTACGAGACTTCTCGGTAAGTGATCATAGCATCTTATTGTATGAGTCAAAAATAGTTAAATTCAATTAACGAAATGTATGCAGCCGTATGAGAGAGACGAATGTATTTGGTGCGACCGGGCAGTGGATGTATTGAAAGATTTATTTAATGTTCAGTATAGACAGCTCATATTCTTTTTATGATTATTATAATATAAGAGTCACTGTAATTGTTTCATAGAGTGTTATATAAATTATAAGCTAAAGTCAGTGCGTAGGCATGGAGTTGAGTTGTGCACGTGCATGCAACAGACTGCACGCGTGTTCTTTTTAATTAATTATGGCAGTAAAACATAACTTGTGAGACCACCCTTAGAGGAAACACTATTAATATTTTAGTGGTGTGCAACTGTGAGTGCCTTGAATGTGGTTATTTTCTAACAAATTAAGATAATTGTGTGCCACGTGGCGCGGCTACCTGTTAGATTCTTTCGGTGCTTGTTAAGAGCCTGTGCAAGTGACTTTTACTCTACGCCTTTTAATAATATCTTTTTATTTAGTGAGTTAATCATCCCCTGGTAGACTTTATTACTCTTCAGGCAATTTTCAAAAAATAATAACCGAAACTTTGTGCATTTATCTTGAGTTGGTTGAAGGCCCGTTCTGTGGTTATTTACCTGGAAATTGGTTGGAAATTTTTTATGAACAGCATTTCTAATTTTTGTGAATTCCCAGGGTTCTCGTCTAAGCCGGAAATGCTGGTCGATGCTGATATAACTCCATCTTCATCAGCCATGAACCATCAGACACACACCTGTTCGGAGGAGTGAGTCTGGTGAACCAACTCAAGATGCATCACAGCCTCATAATTAAGGTGATATGAACTCTTTTATTTTCCGTTGGCCGGGCCTGCCGTGCACCTGATGTACAATTTATATTTCATTTGAAACCATGTGCCCACGCGGCTAGACAGTCTGCTCTGGGGTGTGTCAGCTGAACATTCATTCTGAACATCATGTGACTTTAATAATTTAACTTCATAAAACTAAGTATGATGTTTGTAATTGTGTGCTGCACTGGGGGAGCGTGCTAAAGATTTTTTTTACACTTAAATATTTTCATAGATAGCCAATAGTCATTACCTTGTTCACTACAAAAATTTAAGTCACATGTTAGGGGTTCTGTTCCGGCTGGTTCACAACGGGTTTATATTTTAATTTCATTTTGGTTTAACATGTAAGGGTTGGTGGGGTTCCGTTTTCTTTTTGGCTTTTTTCTGGGGATAAAAGGGGACATAGTTTTTTTGCCAGGCACATGTTCATTCAGTTTAAGGCAGGTTTGATTCCTGTCACACATGGTCAAGTACAGGCTGGCGCGCTCCCACATCTGCTAGGATACAACAGTCAGTTATTATAAACTCATTTATACACCGCCATCCGGTTTTAACAGAAAAGAAATTTTATATTTTGTGGGCGTATACAGATTAATTTACTTTGTAAAAGTCTATACTGATTAAATTTTGACCTTGTAAAAACATATACTGACACATGTATCCATCTGGATTTGTAAAACAAAATTAACATTTTGTAAACGCATAACAATTGCTTAAAATCAGGTGATGAGGATTTTTTTTTTATTTTATCATTTGTATGCTGTCGAAGAAACTTAAAGATTTCATATGCTCGTAGTGGGCCAATTATCCGATGCTATCTATACATATGGGCAGTCCGGTCTCTTTATGCTTTGAGAGTGATTATCATCATTTCGGGGGTTTTTCTTAACTATTTAAATTAATGGGAATTAATGAATCCTGGTGACTGAAGGTCGAACATTTATGATTGCCGGTCTTGGGGCTTTGTAGAAACACTCCCTTTTGAGCATGGGTATTCCGAGGGCACTAGGTGTCTATAATGTTTGTATATAATTGTGAGGGTATGTGTCTTTATGTTTCTGTACGTGTTGTCAATGTTAAGTGTTAGTAACAAAAAGGGGGGGAATTATATTATTACAGAATGTTGCCGGATATATAGATATGTATATATACATGTTGTAGGGATAGATAGACATTGTCTTTGACACGACTAAGGATATAGTAATTATTTATATAAGTAATCTCTGTTTTCAAAGTGTTATTGACGAGTTCTATCTTAGCTTCTAACCTTTCATTATTGCTATCTATATTACTTTCTAAAAGAGTTCTTAATTCTTCAATAGTGATTTCTATTCTATTTCGACTATCTTCTACTTGAGTTTCTATTTTCCCTAATTTATTTTCTAATTTTTCATTGCTACTTTCGAATTTACTTTTTAACTCTTCATTATTACTTTCTAGCTGAGTTTTTAGTTCTGCACTATTCGTTTTCAACTCCTCTTGCTGTCGTTGAAACATCGTTTCGAAGTCCATGGTTGGTTGCTTCGTCATTGTAGACTACAGTGTCCTAACTGATTCGTTATACTAATTATGTGTTTAATTATTGGTCCACCGTGACTTTATATTACTTTATTTATAGTTTATTTTATTTATTTATTAGTATTAATTCAACAAATTTTTCTCTCTGTACTTAAATTTAACAATTTGTAATATTACTTATTACTTGAATTTACTATTAATTTTTATTCAATACTTGTGCTAATTATATATTTGAATTTATTTATATTCTGGGCGCCATTTACTTGTAATGATAATTAACATATATCGAGCAACACGTTGGGCACGCCATTAATTATGACCCAACGATACTCTTAACAACTGACTTTTGCACATATGCTATTACCCATTTGTGCGCACTTACCCACGTCTCGAAGGTATACTCGTCTTCTGCAGTATTTACCATGATGTTTCCCAGCTAGGTCGCAGGCTTTGGTAGTTAACTGAGGGTGGATAAGCACGTGAATATAGTTAAAAGTAAAGAGTACAAAGGATTTAGTACTGGTTGTGAAGCTAGTACGACTTTGTTAATAAAATGATATTCATTTTGTTTATTAATTAAAAACTACAAATTGTCATGTTATTAATTAGTGAGTGTGTTAACTAATATTGAAACCCTTATATTCACTTATACGAATATCGTATAATTATAACGTGGCAAAATCTTATCTCTTATAGTCTAAGACACATTATACACAAAAATAAGACATATATGACCTGGAATATTTACAAAGACATGTAATATACAACACATATATTTTACAATGCGTGATTAACACGTACGAAATTGAATACTAATATTGACTTAGCAAGTGTGGTTTTTTTATTATGTACCACTTAATTAAAGAAAATAAATATTTAAGCATTTATACAAATCATGTGTGTGCAGGTGGTTTATTAATCCTGTACGTACCGGCGTTTTGTTACCCTTCTGTAGTCATACAGTTTTCTTATCGGTTGGTGATCTACGATCAACCACTTCCTCTTTGGACGTTGATGGGTGTGTCGGCTGTTGCACAATTTTATTTTCATAATTATTTTTATTATTATGCTTATTATTTTTGTTAATGTTTTGTACATTGGAATTGTACGGTTTTACGTGTTTTCTCGACGAAAATGGGTGGGCGTACGCTCCTTTATTCGGAGTCGGGATACCTTTTCATAGGGTTGTCTATACTCCTTCCACTTATCTTTCCGTATTGTGCCGGTGTTTGCCTAACCCGGCGGTCGAAGGTTTTAGAAAATTAATTTTAAAATAACGCGAACACAAGGGTCGGTTAGAGCGACTAGATTTGGACGGCACCGTTGAAGCTGCGCGCACACTCTGTGGGCTAGTTTGGCTGCTTGTGCATCGTTACTGCTTAATTCAGTTACATACCGGCACTCAGAGAAACAACAGACTCCTGATCCGAACAGATTGTACTACGTAGTTGTTTCTTCCACTCTAATGGCAGGCTAAATTTACGAGACTTCTCGGTAAGTGATCATAGCATCTTATTGTATGAGTCAAAAATAGTTAAATTCAATTAACGAAATGTATGCAGCCGTATGAGAGAGACGAATGTATTTGGTGCGACCGGGCAGTGGATGTATTGAAAGATTTATTTAATGTTCAGTATAGACAGCTCATATTCTTTTTATGATTATTATAATATAAGAGTCACTGTAATTGTTTCATAGAGTGTTATATAAATTATAAGCTAAAGTCAGTGCGTAGGCATGGAGTTGAGTTGTGCACGTGCATGCAACAGACTGCACGCGTGTTCTTTTTAATTAATTATGGCAGTAAAACATAACTTGTGAGACCACCCTTAGAGGAAACACTATTAATATTTTAGTGGTGTGCAACTGTGAGTGCCTTGAATGTGGTTATTTTCTAACAAATTAAGATAATTGTGTGCCACGTGGCGCGGCTACCTGTTAGATTCTGTCGGTGCTTGTTAAGAGCCTGTGCAAGTGACTTTTACTCTACGCCTTTTAATAATATCTTTTTATTTAGTGAGTTAATCATCCCCTGGTAGACTTTATTACTCTTCAGGCAATTTTCAAAAAATAATAACCGAAACTTTGTGCATTTATCTTGAGTTGGTTGAAGGCCCGTTCTGTGGTTATTTACCTGGAAATTGGTTGGAAATTTTTTATGAACAGCATTTCTAATTTTTGTGAATTCCCAGGGTTCTCGTCTAAGCCGGAGATGCTGGTCGATGCTGATATAACTCCATCTTCATCAGCCATGAACCATCAGACACACACCTGTTCGGAGGAGTGAGTCTGGTGAACCAACTCAAGATGCATCACAGCCTCATAATTAAGGTGATATGAACCCTTTTATTTTCCGTTGGCCGGGCCTGCCGTGCACCTGATGTACAATTTATATTTCATTTGAAACCATGTGCCCACGCGGCTAGACAGTCTGCTCTGGGGTGTGTCAGCTGAACATTCATTCTGAACATCATGTGACTTTAATAATTTAACTTCATAAAACTAAGTATGATGTTTGTAATTGTGTGCTGCACTGGGGGAGCGTGCTAAAGATTTTTTTTACACTTAAATATTTTCATAGATAGCCAATAGTCATTACCTTGTTCACTACAAAAATTTAAGTCACATGTTAGGGGTTCTGTTCCGGCTGGTTCACAACGGGTTTATATTTTAATTTCATTTTGGTTTAACATGTAAGGGTTGGTGGGGTTCCGTTTTCTTTTTGGCTTTTTTCTGGGGATAAAAGGGAACATAGTTTTTTTGCCAGGCACATGTTCATTCAGTTTAAGGCAGGTTTGATTCCTGTCACACATGGTCAAGTACAGGCTGGCGCGCTCCCACATCTGCTAGGATACAACAGTCAGTTATTATAAACTCATTTATACACAGCCATCCGGTTTTAACAGAAAAGAAATTTTATATTTTGTGGGCGTATACAGATTAATTTACTTTGTAAAAGTCTATACTGATTAAATTTTGACCTTGTAAAAACATATACTGACAAATGTATCCATCTGGATTTGTAAAACAAAATTAACATTTTGTAAACGCATAACAATTGCTTAAAATCAGGTGATGAGGATTTTTTTTTTATTTTATCATTTATATGCTGTCGAAGAAACTTAAAGATTTCATATGCTCGTAGTGGGCCAATTATCCGATGCTATCTATACATATGGGCAGTCCGGTCTCTTTATGCTTTGAGAGTGATTATCATCATTTCGGGGGTTTTTCTTAACTATTTAAATTAATGGGAATTAATGAATCCTGGTGACTGAAGGTCGAACATTTATGATTGCCGGTCTTGGGGCTTTGTAGAAACACTCCCTTTTGAGCATGGGTATTCCGAGGGCACTAGGTGTCTATAATGTTTGTATATAATTGTGAGGGTATGTGTCTTTATGTTTCTGTACGTGTTGTCAATGTTAAGTGTTAGTAACAAAAAGGGGGGGAATTATATTATTACAGAATGTTGCCGGATATATAGATATGTATATATACATGTTGTAGGGATAGATAGACATTGTCTTTGACACGACTAAGGATATAGTAATTATTTATATAAGTAATCTCTGTTTTCAAAGTGTTATTGACGAGTTCTATCTTAGCTTCTAACCTTTCATTATTGCTATCTATATTACTTTCTAAAAGAGTTCTTAATTCTTCAATAGTGATTTCTATTCTATTTCGACTATCTTCTACTTGAGTTTCTATTTTCCCTAATTTATTTTCTAATTTTTCATTGCTACTTTCGAATTTACTTTTTAACTCTTCATTATTACTTTCTAGCTGAGTTTTTAGTTCTGCACTATTCGTTTTCAACTCCTCTTGCTGTCGTTGAAACATCGTTTCGAAGTCCATGGTTGGTTGCTTCGTCATTGTAGACTACAGTGTCCTAACTGATTCGTTATACTAATTATGTGTTTAATTATTGGTCCACCGTGACTTTATATTACTTTATTTATAGTTTATTCTATTTATTTATTAGTATTAATTCAACAAATTTTTCTCTCTGTACTTAAATTTAACAATTTGTAATATTACTTATTACTTGAATTTACTATTAATTTTTATTCAATACTTGTGCTAATTATATATTTGAATTTATTTATATTCTGGGCGCCATTTACTTGTAATGATAATTAACATATATCGAGCAACACGTTGGGCACGCCATTAATTATGACCCAACGATACTCTTAACAACTGACTTTTGCACATATGCTATTACCCATTTGTGCGCACTTACCCACGTCTCGAAGGTATACTCGTCTTCTGCAGTATTTACCATGATGTTTCCCAGCTAGGTCGCAGGCTTTGGTAGTTAACTGAGGGTGGATAAGCACGTGAATATAGTTAAAAGTAAAGAGTACAAAGGATTTAGTACTGGTTGTGAAGCTAGTACGACTTTGTTAATAAAATGATATTCATTTTGTTTATTAATTAAAAACTACAAATTGTCATGTTATTAATTAGTGAGTGTGTTAACTAATATTGAAACCCTTATATTCACTTATACGAATATCGTATAATTATAACGTGGCAAAATCTTATCTCTTATAGTCTAAGACACATTATACACAAAAATAAGACATATATGACCTGGAATATTTACAAAGACATGTAATATACAACACATATATTTTACAATGCGTGATTAACACGTACGAAATTGAATACTAATATTGACTTAGCAAGTGTGGTTTTTTTATTATGTACCACTTAATTAAAGAAAATAAATATTTAAGCATTTATACAAATCATGTGTGTGCAGGTGGTTTATTAATCCTGTACGTACCGGCGTTTTGTTACCCTTCTGTAGTCATACAGTTTTCTTATCGGTTGGTGATCTACGATCAACCACTTCCTCTTTGGACGTTGATGGGTGTGTCGGCTGTTGCACAATTTTATTTTCATAATTATTTTTATTATTATGCTTATTATTTTTGTTAATGTTTTGTACATTGGAATTGTACGGTTTTACGTGTTTTCTCGACGAAAATGGGTGGGCGTACGCTCCTTTATTCGGAGTCGGGATACCTTTTCATAGGGTTGTCTATACTCCTTCCACTTATCTTTCCGTATTGTGCCGGTGTTTGCCTAACCCGGCGGTCGAAGGTTTTAGAAAATTAATTTTAAAATAACGCGAACACAAGGGTCGGTTAGAGCGACTAGATTTGGACGGCACCGTTGAAGCTGCGCGCACACTCTGTGGGCTAGTTTGGCTGCTTGTGCATCGTTACTGCTTAATTCAGTTACATACCGGCACTCAGAGAAACAACAGACTCCTGATCCGAACAGATTGTACTACGTAGTTGTTTCTTCCACTCTAATGGCAGGCTAAATTTACGAGACTTCTCGGTAAGTGATCATAGCATCTTATTGTATGAGTCAAAAATAGTTAAATTCAATTAACGAAATGTATGCAGCCGTATGAGAGAGACGAATGTATTTGGTGCGACCGGGCAGTGGATGTATTGAAAGATTTATTTAATGTTCAGTATAGACAGCTCATATTCTTTTTATGATTATTATAATATAAGAGTCACTGTAATTGTTTCATAGAGTGTTATATAAATTATAAGCTAAAGTCAGTGCGTAGGCATGGAGTTGAGTTGTGCACGTGCATGCAACAGACTGCACGCGTGTTCTTTTTAATTAATTATGGCAGTAAAACATAACTTGTGAGACCACCCTTAGAGGAAACACTATTAATATTTTAGTGGTGTGCAACTGTGAGTGCCTTGAATGTGGTTATTTTCTAACAAATTAAGATAATTGTGTGCCACGTGGCGCGGCTACCTGTTAGATTCTGTCGGTGCTTGTTAAGAGCCTGTGCAAGTGACTTTTACTCTACGCCTTTTAATAATATCTTTTTATTTAGTGAGTTAATCATCCCCTGGTAGACTTTATTACTCTTCAGGCAATTTTCAAAAAATAATAACCGAAACTTTGTGCATTTATCTTGAGTTGGTTGAAGGCCCGTTCTGTGGTTATTTACCTGGAAATTGGTTGGAAATTTTTTATGAACAGCATTTCTAATTTTTGTGAATTCCCAGGGTTCTCGTCTAAGCCGGAGATGCTGGTCGATGCTGATATAACTCCATCTTCATCAGCCATGTACCATCAGACACACACCTGTTCGGAGGAGTGAGTCTGGTGAACCAACTCAAGATGCATCACAGCCTCATAATTAAGGTGATATGAACTCTTTTATTTTCCGTTGGCCGGGCCTGCCGTGCACCTGATGTACAATTTATATTTCATTTGAAACCATGTGCCCACGCGGCTAGACAGTCTGCTCTGGGGTGTGTCAGCTGAACATTCATTCTGAACATCATGTGACTTTAATAATTTAACTTCATAAAACTAAGTATGATGTTTGTAATTGTGTGCTGCACTGGGGGAGCGTGCTAAAGATTTTTTTTACACTTAAATATTTTCATAGATAGCCAATAGTCATTACCTTGTTCACTACAAAAATTTAAGTCACATGTTAGGGGTTCTGTTCCGGCTGGTTCACAACGGGTTTATATTTTAATTTCATTTTGGTTTAACATGTAAGGGTTGGTGGGGTTCCGTTTTCTTTTTGGCTGTTTTCTGGGGATAAAAGGGGACATAGTTTTTTTGCCAGGCACATGTTCATTCAGTTTAAGGCAGGTTTGATTCCTGTCACACATGGTCAAGTACAGGCTGGCGCGCTCCCACATCTGCTAGGATACAACAGTCAGTTATTATAAACTCATTTATACACAGCCATCCGGTTTTAACAGAAAAGAAATTTTATATTTTGTGGGCGTATACAGATTAATTTACTTTGTAAAAGTCTATACTGATTAAATTTTGACCTTGTAAAAACATATACTGACACATGTATCCATCTGGATTTGTAAAACAAAATTAACATTTTATAAACGCATAACAATTGCTTAAAATCAGGTGATGAGGATTTTTTTTTTATTTTATCATTTATATGCTGTCGAAGAAACTTAAAGATTTCATATGCTCGTAGTGGGCCAATTATCCGATGCTATCTATACATATGGGCAGTCCTGTCTCTTTATGCTTTGAGAGTGATTATCATCATTTCGGGGGTTTTTCTTAACTATTTAAATTAATGGGAATTAATGAATCCTGGTGACTGAAGGTCGAACATTTATGATTGCCGGGCTTGGGGCTTTGTAGAAACACTCCCTTTTGAGCATGGGTATTCCGAGGGCACTAGGTGTCTATAATGTTTGTATATAATTGTGAGGGTATGTGTCTTTATGTTTCTGTACGTGTTGTCAATGTTAAGTGTTAGTAACAAAAAGGGGGGGAATTATATTATTACAGAATGTTGCCGGATATATAGATATGTATATATACATGTTGTAGGGATAGATAGACATTGTCTTTGACACGACTAAGGATATAGTAATTATTTATATAAGTAATCTCTGTTTTCAAAGTGCTATTGACGAGTTCTATCTTAGCTTCTAACCTTTCATTATTGCTATCTATATTACTTTCTAAAAGAGTTCTTAATTCTTCAATAGTGATTTCTATTCTATTTCGACTATCTTCTACTTGAGTTTCTATTTTCCCTAATTTATTTTCTAATTTTTCATTGCTACTTTCGAATTTACTTTTTAACTCTTCATTATTACTTTCTAGCTGAGTTTTTAGTTCTGCACTATTCGTTTTCAACTCCTCTTGCTTTCGTTGAAACATCGTTTCGAAGTCCATGGTTGGTTGCTTCGTCATTGTAGACTACAGTGTCCTAACTGATTCGTTATACTAATTATGTGTTTAATTATTGGTCCACCGTGACTTTATATTACTTTATTTATAGTTTATTCTATTTATTTATTAGTATTAATTCAACAAATTTTTCTCTCTGTACTTAAATTTAACAATTTGTAATATTACTTATTACTTGAATTTACTATTAATTTTTATTCAATACTTGTGCTAATTATATATTTGAATTTATTTATATTCTGGGCGCCATTTACTTGTAATGATAATTAACATATATCGAGCAACACGTTGGGCACGCCATTAATTATGACCCAACGATACTCTTAACAACTGACTTTTGCACATATGCTATTACCCATTTGTGCGCACTTACCCACGTCTCGAAGGTATACTCGTCTTCTGCAGTATTTACCATGATGTTTCCCAGCTAGGTCGCAGGCTTTGGTAGTTAACTGAGGGTGGATAAGCACGTGAATATAGTTAAAAGTAAAGAGTACAAAGGATTTAGTACTGGTTGTGAAGCTAGTACGACTTTGTTAATAAAATGATATTCATTTTGTTTATTAATTAAAAACTACAAATTGTCATGTTATTAATTAGTGAGTGTGTTAACTAATATTGAAACCCTTATATTCACTTATACGAATATCGTATAATTATAACGTGGCAAAATCTTATCTCTTATAGTGTAAGACACATTATACACAAAAATAAGACATATATGACCTGGAATATTTACAAAGACATGTAATATACAACACATATATTTTACAATGCGTGATTAACACGTACGAAATTGAATACTAATATTGACTTAGCAAGTGTGGTTTTTTTATTATGTACCACTTAATTAAAGAAAATAAATATTTAAGCATTTATACAAATCATGTGTGTGCAGGTGGTTTATTAATCCTGTACGTACCGGCGTTTTGTTACCCTTCTGTAGTCATACAGTTTTCTTATCGGTTGGTGATCTACGATCAACCACTTCCTCTTTGGACGTTGATGGGTGTGTCGGCTGTTGCACAATTTTATTTTCATAATTATTTTTATTATTATGCTTATTATTTTTGTTAATGTTTTGTACATTGGAATTGTACGGTTTTACGTGTTTTCTCGACGAAAATGGGTGGGCGTACGCTCCTTTATTCGGAGTCGGGATACCTTTTCATAGGGTTGTCTATACTCCTTCCACTTATCTTTCCGTATTGTGCCGGTGTTTGCCTAACCCGGCGGTCGAAGGTTTTAGAAAATTAATTTTAAAATAACGCGAACACAAGGGTCGGTTAGAGCGACTAGATTTGGACGGCACCGTTGAAGCTGCGCGCACACTCTGTGGGCTAGTTTGGCTGCTTGTGCATCGTTACTGCTTAATTCAGTTACATACCGGCACTCAGAGAAACAACAGACTCCTGATCCGAACAGATTGTACTACGTAGTTGTTTCTTCCACTCTAATGGCAGGCTAAATTTACGAGACTTCTCGGTAAGTGATCATAGCATCTTATTGTATGAGTCAAAAATAGTTAAATTCAATTAACGAAATGTATGCAGCCGTATGAGAGAGACGAATGTATTTGGTGCGACCGGGCAGTGGATGTATTGAAAGATTTATTTAATGTTCAGTATAGACAGCTCATATTCTTTTTATGATTATTATAATATAAGAGTCACTGTAATTGTTTCATAGAGTGTTATATAAATTATAAGCTAAAGTCAGTGCGTAGGCATGGAGTTGAGTTGTGCACGTGCATGCAACAGACTGCACGCGTGTTCTTTTTAATTAATTATGGCAGTAAAACATAACTTGTGAGACCACCCTTAGAGGAAACACTATTAATATTTTAGTGGTGTGCAACTGTGAGTGCCTTGAATGTGGTTATTTTCTAACAAATTAAGATAATTGTGTGCCACGTGGCGCGGCTACCTGTTAGATTCTGTCGGTGCTTGTTAAGAGCCTGTGCAAGTGACTTTTACTCTACGCCTTTTAATAATATCTTTTTATTTAGTGAGTTAATCATCCCCTGGTAGACTTTATTACTCTTCAGGCAATTTTCAAAAAATAATAACCGAAACTTTGTGCATTTATCTTGAGTTGGTTGAAGGCCCGTTCTGTGGTTATTTACCTGGAACTTGCGTGGACATTTTTTATGAACAGCATTTCTAATTTTTGTGAATTCCCAGGGTTCTCGTTTAAGCCGGAGATGCTGGTCGATGCTGATATAACTCCATCTTCATCAGCCATGAACCATCATACACACACCTGTTCGGAGGAGTGAGTCTGGTGAACCAACTCAAGATGCATCACAGCCTCATAATTAAGGTGATATGAACTCTTTTATTTTCCGTTGGCCGGGCCTGCCGTGCACCTGATGTACAATTTATATTTCATTTGAAACCATGTGCCCACGCGGCTAGACAGTCTGCTCTGGGGTGTGTCAGCTGAACATTCATTCTGAACATCATATGACTTTAATAATTTAACTTCATAAAACTAAGTATGATGTTTGTAATTGTGTGCTGCACTGGGGGAGCGTGCTAAAGATTTTTTTTACACTTAAATATTTTCATAGATAGCCAATAGTCATTACCTTGTTCACTACAAAAATTTAAGTCACATGTTACGGGTTCTGTTCCGGCTGGTTCACAACGGGTTTATATTTTAATTTCATTTTGGTTTAACATGTAAGGGTTGGTGGGGTTCCGTTTTCTTTTTGGCTTTTTTCTGGGGATAAAAGGGGACATAGTTTTTTTGCCAGGCACATGTTCATTCAGTTTAAGGCAGGTTTGATTCCTGTCACACATGGTCAAGTACAGGCTGGCGCGCTCCCACATCTGCTAGGATACAACAGTCAGTTATTATAAACTCATTTATACACAGCCATCCGGTTTTAACAGAAAAGAAATTTTATATTTTGTGAGCGTATACAGATTAATTTACTTTGTAAAAGTCTATACTGATTAAATTTTGACCTTGTAAAAACATATACTGACACATGTATCCATCTGGATTTGTAAAACAAAATTAACATTTTATAAACGCATAACAATTGCTTAAAATCAGGTGATGAGGATTTTTTTTTTATTTTATCATTTATATGCTGTCGAAGAAACTTAAAGATTTCATATGCTCGTAGTGGGCCAATTATCCGATGCTATCTATACATATGGGCAGTCCGGTCTCTTTATGCTTTGAGAGTGATTATCATCATTTCGGGGGTTTTTCTTAACTATTTAAATTAATGGGAATTAATGAATCCTGGTGACTGAAGGTCGAACATTTATGATTGCCGGTCTTGGGGCTTTGTAGAAACACTCCCTTTTGAGCATGGGTATTCCGAGGGCACTAGGTGTCTATAATGTTTGTATATAATTGTGAGGGTATGTGTCTTTATGTTTCTGTACGTGTTGTCAATGTTAAGTGTTAGTAACAAAAAGGGGGGGAATTATATTATTACAGAATGTTGCCGGATATATAGATATGTATATATACATGTTGTAGGGATAGATAGACATTGTCTTTGACACGACTAAGGATATAGTAATTATTTATATAAGTAATCTCTGTTTTCAAAGTGTTATTGACGAGTTCTATCTTAGCTTCTAACCTTTCATTATTGCTATCTATATTACTTTCTAAAAGAGTTCTTAATTCTTCAATAGTGATTTCTATTCTATTTCGACTATCTTCTACTTGAGTTTCTATTTTCCCTAATTTATTTTCTAATTTTTCATTGCTACTTTCGAATTTACTTTTTAACTCTTCATTATTACTTTCTAGCTGAGTTTTTAGTTCTGCACTATTCGTTTTCAACTCCTCTTGCTGTCGTTGAAACATCGTTTCGAAGTCCATGGTTGGTTGCTTCGTCATTGTAGACTACAGTGTCCTAACTGATTCGTTATACTAATTATGTGTTTAATTATTGGTCCACCGTGACTTTATATTACTTTATTTATAGTTTATTCTATTTATTTATTAGTATTAATTCAACAAATTTTTCTCTCTGTACTTAAATTTAACAATTTGTAATATTACTTATTACTTGAATTTACTATTAATTTTTATTCAATACTTGTGCTAATTATATATTTGAATTTATTTATATTCTGGGCGCCATTTACTTGTAATGATAATTAACATATATCGAGCAACACGTTGGGCACGCCATTAATTATGACCCAACGATACTCTTAACAACTGACTTTTGCACATATGCTATTACCCATTTGTGCGCACTTACCCACGTCTCGAAGGTATACTCGTCTTCTGCAGTATTTACCATGATGTTTCCCAGCTAGGTCGCAGGCTTTGGTAGTTAACTGAGGGTGGATAAGCACGTGAATATAGTTAAAAGTAAAGAGTACAAAGGATTTAGTACTGGTTGTGAAGCTAGTACGACTTTGTTAATAAAATGATATTCATTTTGTTTATTAATTAAAAACTACAAATTGTCATGTTATTAATTAGTGAGTGTGTTAACTAATATTGAAACCCTTATATTCACTTATACGAATATCGTATAATTATAACGTGGCAAAATCTTATCTCTTATAGTCTAAGACACATTATACACAAAAATAAGACATATATGACCTGGAATATTTACAAAGACATGTAATATACAACACATATATTTTACAATGCGTGATTAACACGTACGAAATTGAATACTAATATTGACTTAGCAAGTGTGGTTTTTTTATTATGTACCACTTAATTAAAGAAAATAAATATTTAAGCATTTATACAAATCATGTGTGTGCAGGTGGTTTATTAATCCTGTACGTACCGGCGTTTTGTTACCCTTCTGTAGTCATACAGTTTTCTTATCGGTTGGTGATCTACGATCAACCACTTCCTCTTTGGACGTTGATGGGTGTGTCGGCTGTTGCACAATTTTATTTTCATAATTATTTTTATTATTATGCTTATTATTTTTGTTAATGTTTTGTACATTGGAATTGTACGGTTTTACGTGTTTTCTCGACGAAAATGGGTGGGCGTACGCTCCTTTATTCGGAGTCGGGATACCTTTTCATAGGGTTGTCTATACTCCTTCCACTTATCTTTCCGTATTGTGCCGGTGTTTGCCTAACCCGGCGGTCGAAGGTTTTAGAAAATTAATTTTAAAATAACGCGAACACAAGGGTCGGTTAGAGCGACTAGATTTGGACGGCACCGTTGAAGCTGCGCGCACACTCTGTGGGCTAGTTTGGCTGCTTGTGCATCGTTACTGCTTAATTCAGTTACATACCGGCACTCAGAGAAACAACAGACTCCTGATCCGAACAGATTGTACTACGTAGTTGTTTCTTCCACTCTAATGGCAGGCTAAATTTACGAGACTTCTCGGTAAGTGATCATAGCATCTTATTGTATGAGTCAAAAATAGTTAAATTCAATTAACGAAATGTATGCAGCCGTATGAGAGAGACGAATGTATTTGGTGCGACCGGGCAGTGGATGTATTGAAAGATTTATTTAATGTTCAGTATAGACAGCTCATATTCTTTTTATGATTATTATAATATAAGAGTCACTGTAATTGTTTCATAGAGTGTTATATAAATTATAAGCTAAAGTCAGTGCGTAGGCATGGAGTTGAGTTGTGCACGTGCATGCAACAGACTGCACGCGTGTTCTTTTTAATTAATTATGGCAGTAAAACATAACTTGTGAGACCACCCTTAGAGGAAACACTATTAATATTTTAGTGGTGTGCAACTGTGAGTGCCTTGAATGTGGTTATTTTCTAACAAATTAAGATAATTGTGTGCCACGTGGCGCGGCTACCTGTTAGATTCTGTCGGTGCTTGTTAAGAGCCTGTGCAAGTGACTTTTACTCTACGCCTTTTAATAATATCTTTTTATTTAGTGAGTTAATCATCCCCTGGTAGACTTTATTACTCTTCAGGCAATTTTCAAAAAATAATAACCGAAACTTTGTGCATTTATCTTGAGTTGGTTGAAGGCCCGTTCTGTGGTTATTTACCTGGAAATTGGTTGGAAATTTTTTATGAACAGCATTTCTAATTTTTGTGAATTCCCAGGGTTCTCGTTTAAGCCGGAGATGCTGGTCGATGCTGATATAACTCCATCTTCATCAGCCATGAACCATCATACACACACCTGTTCGGAGGAGTGAGTCTGGTGAACCAACTCAAGATGCATCACAGCCTCATAATTAAGGTGATATGAACTCTTTTATTTTCCGTTGGCCGGGCCTGCCGTGCACCTGATGTACAATTTATATTTCATTTGAAACCATGTGCCCACGCGGCTAGACAGTCTGCTCTGGGGTGTGTTAGCTGAACATTCATTCTGAACATCATGTGACTTTAATAATGTAACTTCATAAAACTAATTATGATGTTTGTAATTGTGTGCTGCACTGGGGGAGCGTGCTAAAGATTTTTTTTACACTTAAATATTTTCATAGATAGCCAATAGTCATTACCTTGTTCACTACAAAAATTTAAGTCACATGTTACGGGTTCTGTTCCGGCTGGTTCACAACGGGTTTATATTTTAATTTCATTTTGGTTTAACATGTAAGGGTTGGTGGGGTTCCGTTTTCTTTTTGGCTTTTTTCTGGGGATAAAAGGGGACATAGTTTTTTTGCCAGGCACATGTTCATTCAGTTTAAGGCAGGTTTGATTCCTGTCACACATGGTCAAGTACAGGCTGGCGCGCTCCCACATCTGCTAGAATACAACAGTCAGTTATTATAAACTCATTTATACACAGCCATCCGGTTTTAACAGAAAAGAAATTTTATATTTTGTGGGCGTATACAGATTAATTTACTTTGTAAAAGTCTATACTGATTAAATTTTGACCTTGTAAAAACATATACTGACACATGTATCCATCTGGATTTGTAAAACAAAATTAACATTTTATAAACGCATAACAATTGCTTAAAATCAGGTGATGAGGATTTTTTTTTTATTTTATCATTTATATGCTGTCGAAGAAACTTAAAGATTTCATATGCTCGTAGTGGGCCAATTATCCGATGCTATCTATACATATGGGCAGTCCGGTCTCTTTATGCTTTGAGAGTGATTATCATCATTTCGGGGGTTTTTCTTAACTATTTAAATTAATGGGAATTAATGAATCCTGGTGACTGAAGGTCGAACATTTATGATTGCCGGTCTTGGGGCTTTGTAGAAACACTCCCTTTTGAGCATGGGTATTCCGAGGGCACTAGGTGTCTATAATGTGTGTATATAATTGTGAGGGTATGTGTCTTTATGTTTCTGTACGTGTTGTCAATGTTAAGTGTTAGTAACAAAAAGGGGGGGAATTATATTATTACAGAATGTTGCCGGATATATAGATATGTATATATACATGTTGTAGGGATAGATAGACATTGTCTTTGACACGACTAAGGATATAGTAATTATTTATATAAGTAATCTCTGTTTTCAATGTGTTATTGACGAGTTCTATCTTAGCTTCTAACCTTTCATTATTGCTATCTATATTACTTTCTAAAAGAGTTCTTAATTCTTCAATAGTGATTTCTATTCTATTTCGACTATCTTCTACTTGAGTTTCTATTTTCCCTAATTTATTTTCTAATTTTTCATTGCTACTTTCGAATTTACTTTTTAACTCATCATTATTACTTTCTAGCTGAGTTTTTAGTTCTGCACTATTCGTTTTCAACTCCTCTTGCTGTCGTTGAAACATCGTTTCGAAGTCCATGGTTGGTTGCTTCGTCATTGTAGACTACAGTGTCCTAACTGATTCGTTATACTAATTATGTGTTTAATTATTGGTCCACCGTGACTTTATATTACTTTATTTATAGTTTATTTTATTTATTTATTAGTATTAATTCCACAAATTTTTCTCTCTGTACTTAAATTTAACAATTTGTAATATTACTTATTACTTGAATTTACTATTAATTTTTATTCAATACTTGTGCTAATTATATATTTGAATTTATTTATATTCTGGGCGCCATTTACTTGTAATGATAATTAACATATATCGAGCAACACGTTGGGCACGCCATTAATTATGACCCAACGATACTCTTAACAACTGACTTTTGCACATATGCTATTACTCATTTGTGCGCACTTACCCACGTCTCGAAGGTATACTCGTCTTCTGCAGTATTTACCATGATGTTTCCCAGCTAGGTCGCAGGCTTTGGTAGTTAACTGAGGGTGGATAAGCACGTGAATATAGTTAAAAGTAAAGAGTACAAAGGATTTAGTACTGGTTGTGAAGCTAGTACGACTTTGTTAATAAAATGATATTCATTTTGTTTATTAATTAAAAACTAAAAATTGTCATGTTATTAATTAGTGAGTGTGTTAACTAATATTGAAACCCTTATATTCACTTATACGAATATCGTATAATTATAACGTGGCAAAATCTTATCTCTTATAGTCTAAGACACATTATACACAAAAATAAGACATATATGACCTGGAATATTTACAAAGACATGTAATATACAACACATATATTTTACAATGCGTGATTAACACGTACGAAATTGAATACTAATATTGACTTAGCAAGTGTGGTTTTTTTATTATGTACCACTTAATTAAAGAAAATAAATATTTAAGCATTTATACAAATCATGTGTGTGCAGGTGGTTTATTAATCCTGTACGTACCGGCGTTTTGTTACCCTTCTGTAGTCATACAGTTTTCTTATCGGTTGGTGATCTACGATCAACCACTTCCTCTTTGGACGTTGATGGGTGTGTCGGCTGTTGCACAATTTTATTTTCATAATTATTTTTATTATTATGCTTATTATTTTTGTTAATGTTTTGTACATTGGAATTGTACGGTTTTACGTGTTTTCTCGACGAAAATGGGTGGGCGTACGCTCCTTTATTCGGAGTCGGGATTCCTTTTCATAGGGTTGTTTATACTCCTTCCACTTATCTTTCCGAATTGTGCCGGTGTTTGCCTAACTCGGCGGTCGAAGGTTTTAGAAAATTAATTTTAAAATAACGCGAACACAAGGGTCGGTTAGAGCGATTAGATTTGGACGGCACCGTTGAAGCTGCGCGCACACTCTGTGGGCTAGTTTGGCTGCTTGTGCATCGTTACTGCTTAATTCAGTTACATACCGGCACTCAGAGAAACAACAGACTCCTGATCCGAACAGATTGTACTACGTAGTTGTTTCTTCCACTCTAATGGCAGGCTAAATTTACGAGACTTCTCGGTAAGTGATCATAGCATCTTATTGTATGAGTCAAAAATAGTTAAATTCAATTAACGAAATGTATGCAGCCGTATGAGAGAGACGAATGTATTTGGTGCGACCGGGCAGTGGATGTATTGAAAGATTTATTTAATGTTCAGTATAGACAGCTCATATTCTTTTTATGATTATTATAATATAAGAGTCACTGTAATTGTTTCATAGAGTGTTATATAAATTATAAGCTAAAGTCAGTGCGTAGGCATGGAGTTGAATTGTGCACGTGCATGCAACAGACTGCACGCGTGTTCTTTTTAATTAATTATGGCAGTAAAACATAACTTGTGAGACCACCCTTAGAGGAAACACTATTAATATTTTAGTGGTGTGCAACTGTGAGTGCCTTGAATGTGGTTTTTTCTAACAAATTAAGATAATTGTGTGCCACGTGGCGCGGCTACCTGTTAGATTCTGTCGGTGCTTGTTAAGAGCCTGTGCAAGTGACTTTTACTCTACGCCTTTTAATAATATCTTTTTATTTAGTGAGTTAATCATCCCCTGGTAGACTTTATTACTCTTCAGGCAATTTTCAAAAAATAATAACCGAAACTTTGTGCATTTATCTTGAGTTGGTTGAAGGCCCGTTCTGTGGTTATTTACCTGGAACTTGGGTGGACATTTTTTATGAACAGCATTTCTAATTTTTGTGAATTCCCAGGGTTCTCGTCTAAGCCGGAGATGCTGGTCGATGCTGATATAACTCCATCTTCATCAGCCATGAACCATCATACACACACCTGTTCGGAGGAGTGAGTCTGGTGAACCAACTCAAGATGCATCACAGGCTCATAATTAAGGTGATATGAACTATTTTATTTTCCGTTGGCCGGGCCTGCCGTGCACCTGATGTACAATTTATATTTCATTTGAAACCATGTGCCCACGCGGCTAGACAGTCTGCTCTGGGGTGTGTCAGCTGAACATTCATTCTGAACATCATGTGACTTTAATAATTTAACTTCATAAAATTAAGTATGATGTTTGTAATTGTGTGCTGCACTGGGGGAGCGTGCTAAAGATTTTTTTTACACTTAAATATTTTCATAGATAGCCAATAGTCATTACCTTGTTCACTACAAAAATTTAAGTCACATGTTAGGGGTTCTGTTCCGGCTGGTTCACAACGGGTTTAAATTTAATTTCATTTTGGTTTAACATGTAAGGGTTGGTGGGGTTCCGTTTTCTTTTTGGCTGTTTTCTGGGGATAAAAGGGGACATAGTTTTTTTGCCAGGCACATGTTCATTCAGTTTAAGGCAGGTTTGATTCCTGTCACACATGGTCAAGTACAGGCTGGCGCGCTCCCACATCTGCTAGGATACAACAGTCAGATATTATAAACTCATTTATACACAGCCATCCGGTTTTAACAGAAATGAAATTTTATATTTTGTGGGCGTATACTGAATAATTTACTTTGTAAAAGTCTATACTGATTAATTTTTTCACTTTGTAAAAGTCTATACTGATTAAATTTTGACCTTGTAAAAGCATATACTGACACATGTATCCATCTGGATTTGTAAAACAAAATTAACATTTTATAAACGCATAACAATTGCTTAAAATCAGGTGATGAGGATTTTTTTTTAATTTTATCATTTATATGCTGTCGAAGAAACTTAAAGATTTCATATGCTCGTAGTGGGCCAATTATCCGATGCTATCTATACATATGGGCAGTCCGGTCTCTTTATGCTTTGAGAGTGATTATCATCATTTCGGGGGTTTTTCTTAACTATTTAAATTAATGGGAATTAATGAATCCTGGTGACTGAAGGTCGAACATTTATGATTGCCGGTCTTGGGGCTTTGTAGAAACACTCCTGTTGAGCATGGGTATTCCGACGGCACTAGGTGTCTATAATGTGTGTATATAATTGTGAGGGTATGTGTCTTTATGTTTCTGTACGTGTTGTCAATGTTAAGTGTTAGTAACAAAAAGGGGGGGAATTATATTATTACAGAATGTTGCCGGATATATAGATATGTATATATACATGTTGTTGGGATAGATAGACATTGTCTTTGACACGACTAAGGATATAGTAATTATTTATTATTATTTATATAAGTAATCTCTGTTTTCAAAGTGTTATTGACGAGTTCTATCTTAGCTTCTAACCTTTCATTATTGCTATCTATATTACTTTCTAAAAGAGTTCTTAATTCTTCAATAGTGATTTCTATTCTGTTTCGACTATCTTCTACTTGAGTTTCTATTTTCCCTAATTTATTTTCTAATTTTTCATTGCTACTTTCGAATTTACTTTTTAACACATCATTATTACTTTCTAGCTGAGTTTTTAGTTCTGCACTATTCGTTTTCAACTCCTCTTGCTGTCGTTGAAACATCGTTTCGAAGTCCATGGTTGGTTGCTTCGTCATTGTAGACTACAGTGTCCTAACTGATTCCTTATACTAATTATGTGTTTAATTATTGGTCCACCGTGACTTTATATTACTTTATTTATAGTTTATTTTATTTATTTATTAGTATTAATTCCACAAATTTTCTCTCTGTACTTTAATTTAACAATTTGTAATATTACTTATTACTTGAATTTACTATTAATTTTTATTCAATACTTGTGCTAATTATATATTTGAATTTATTTATATTCTGTGCGCCATTTACTTGTAATGATAATTAACATATATCGAGCAACACGTTGGGCACGCCATTAATTATGACCCAACGATACTCTTAACAACTGACTTTTGCACATATGCTATTACTCATTTGTGCGCACTTACCCACGTCTCGAAGGTATACTCGTCTTCTGCAGTATTTACCATGATGTTTCCCAGCTAGGTCGCAGGCTTTGGTAGTTAATTGAGGGTGGATAAGCACGTGAATATAGTTAAAAGTAAAGAGGACAAAGCATTTAGTACTGGTTGTGAAACTAGTACGACTTTGTTAATAAAATGATATTCATTTTGTTTATTAATTAAAAACTACAAATTGTCATGTTATTAATTAGTGAGTGTGTTAACTAATATTGAGACCCTTATATTCACTTATACGAATATCGTATAATTATAACGTGGCAAAATCTTATCTCTTATAGTCTAAGACACATTATACACAAAAATAAGACATATATGACCTGAAATATTTACAAAGACATGTAATATACAACACATATATTTTACAATGCGTGATTAACACGTACGAAATTGAATATTAATATTGACTTAGCAAGTGTGGTTTTTTTATTATGTACCACTTAATTAAAGAAAATAAATATTTAAGCATTTATACAAATCATGTGTGTGCAGGTGGTTTTTTAATCCTGTACGTACCGGCGTTTTGTTACCCTTCTGTAGTCATACAGTTTTCTTATCGGTTGGTGATCTACGATCAACCACTTCCTCTTTGGACGTTGATGGGTGTGTCGGCTGTTGCACAATTTTATTTTCATAATTATTTTTATTATTATGCTTATTATTTGTGTTAATGTTTTGTACATTGGAATTGTACGGTTTTACGTGTTTTCTCGACGAAAATGGGTGGGCGTACACTCCTTTATTCGGAGTCGGGATACCTTTTCATAGGGTTGTCTATACTCCTTCCACTTATCTTTCCGTATTGTGCCGGTGTTTGCCTAACCCGTCGGTCGAAGGTTTTAGAAAATTAATTTTAAAATAACGCGAACACAAGCTTCGGTTAGAGCGACTAGATTTGGACGGCACCATTGAAGCTGCGCGCACACTCTGTGGGCTAGTTTGGCTGCTTGTGCATCGTTACTGCTTAATTCAGTTACATACCGGCACTCAGAGAAACAACAGACTCCTGATCCGAACAGATTGTACTACGTAGTTGTTTCTTCCACTCTAATGGCAGGCTAAATTTACGAGACTTCTCGGTAAGTGATCATAGCATCTTATTGTATGAGTAAAAAATATTTAAATTCAATTAACGAAATGTATGCAGCCGTATGAGAGAGACGAATGTATTTGGTGCGACCGGGCAGTGGATGTATTGAAAGATTTATTTAATGTTCAGTATAGACAGCTCATATTCTTTTTATGATTATTATAATATAAGAGTCACTGTAATTGTTTCATAGAGTGTTATATAAATTATAAGCTAAAGTCAGTGCGTGGGCATGGAGTTGAATTGTGCACGTGCATGCAACAGACTGCACGCGTGTTCTTTTTAATTAATTATGGCAGTAAAAAATAACTTGTGAGACCACCCTTAGAGGAAACACTATTAATATTTTAGTGGTGTGCAACTGTGAGTGCCTTGAATGTGGTTATTTTCTAACAAATTAAGATAATTGTGTGCCACGTGGCGCGGCTACCTGTTAGATTCTGTCGGTGCTTGTTAAGAGCCTGTGCAAGTGACTTTTACTCTACGCCTTTTAATAATATCTTTTTATTTAGTGAGTTAATCATCCCCTGGTAGACTTTATTACTCTTCAGGCAATTTTCAAAAAATAATAACCGAAACTTTGTGCATTTATCTTGAGTTGGTTGAAGGCCCGTTCTGTGGTTATTTACCTGGAACTTGGGTGGACATTTTTTATGAACAGCATTTCTAATTTTTGTGAATTCCCAGGGTTCTCGACTAAGCCGGAGATGCTGGTCGATGCTGATATAACTCCATCTTCATCAGCCATGAACCATCATACACACACCTGTTCGGAGGAAGGAGTCTGGTGAACCAACTCAAGATGCATCACAGGCTCATAATTAAGGTGATATGAACTCTTTTATTTTCCGTTGGCCGGGCCTGCCGTGCACCTGATGTACAATTTATCTTTCATTTGAAACCATGTGCCCACGCGGCTAGACAGTCTGCTCTGGGGTGTGTCAGCTGAACATTCATTCTGAACATCATGTGACCTTAATAATTTAACTTCATAAAACTAAGTACGATGTTTGTAATTGTGTGCTGCACTGGGGGAGCGTGCTAGAGATTTTTTTTTACACTTAAATATTTTCATAGATAGCCAATAGTCATTACCTTGTTCACTACAAAAATTTAAGTCACATGTTAGGGGTTCTGTTCCGGCTGGTTCAGAACGGGTTTATATTTTAATTTCATTTTGGTTTAACATGTAGGGTTGGTGGGGTTCCGTTTTCTTTTTGGCTGTTTTCTGGGGATAAAAGGTGACATAGTTTTTTTGCCAGGCACATGTTCATCCAGTTTAAGGCAGGTTTGATTCCTGTCACACATGGTCAAGTACAGGCTGGCGCGCTCCCACATCGGCTAGGATACAACAGTCAGTTATTATAAACTCATTTATACACAGCCATCCGGCTTTAACAGAAAAGAAATTTTATATTTTGTGGGCGTATACTGATTAATTTACTTTGTAAAAGTCTATACTGATTAATTTTTTCACTTTGTAAAAGTCTATACTGATTAAATTTTGACCTTGTAAAAGCATGTACTGACACATGTATCCATCTGGATTTGTAAAACAAAATTAACATTTTATAAACGCATAACAATTGCTTAAAATCAGGTGATGAGGATTTTTTTTTATTTTATCATTTATATGCTGTCGAAGAAACTTAAAGATTTCATATGCTCGTAGTGGGCCAATTATCCGATGCTATCTATACATATGGGCAGTCCGATCTCTTTATGCTTTGAGAGTGATTATCATCATTTCGGGGGTTTTTCTTAACTATTTAAATTAATGGGAATTAATGAATCCTGGTGACTGAAGGTCGAACATTTATGATTGCCGGTCTTGGGGCTTTGTAGAAACACTCCTGTTGAGCATGGGTATTCCGACGGCACTAGGTGTCTATAATGTGTGTATATAATTGTGAGGGTATGTGTCTTTATGTTTCTGTACGTGTTGCCAATGTTAAGTGTTAGTAACAAAAAGGGGGGGAATTATATTATTACAGAATGTTGCCGGATATATAGATATGTATATGTACATTTTGTAGGGATAGATAGACATTGTCTTTGACACGACTAAGGATATAGTAATTATTTATTATTATTTATATTAGTAATCTCTGTTTTCAAAGTGTTATTGACGAGTTCTATCTTAGCTTCTAACCTTTAATTATTGCTATCTATATTATTTTATAAAAGAGTTCTTAATTCTTCAATAGTGATTTCTATTCTATTTCGACTATCTTCTACTTGAGTTTCTATTTTCCCTAATTTATTTTCTAATTTTTCATTGCTACTTTCGAATTTACTTTTTAACTCATCATTATTACTTTCTAGCTGAGTTTTTAGTTCTGCACTATTCGTTTTCAACTCCTCTTGCAATCGTTGAAACATCGTTTAGAAGTCCATGGTTGATTGCTTCGTCATTGTAGACTACAGTGTCCTAACTGATTCGTTATACTAATTATGTGTTTAATTATTGGTCCACCGTGACTTTATATTACTTTATTTATAGTTTATTTAATTTAATTATTAGTATTAATTACACAAATTTTACTCTCTGAACTTAAATTTAACAATTTGTAATATTACTTATTACTTGAATTTACTATTAATTTTTATTCAATACTTGTGCTAATTATATATTTGAATTTATTTATATTCTGGGCGCCATTTACTTGTAATGATAATTAACATATATCGAGCAACACGTTGGGCACGCCATTAATTATGACCCAACGATACTCTTAACAACTGACTTTTGCACATATGCTATTACTCATTTGTGCGCACTTACCCACGTCTCGAAGGTATACTCGTCTTCTGCAGTATTTACCATGATGTTTCCCAGCTAGGTCGCAGGCTTTGGTAGTTAATTGAGGGTGGATAAGCACGTGAATATAGTTAAAAGTAAAGAGTACAAAGGATTTAGTACTGGTTGTGAAACTAGTACGACTTTGTTAATAAAATGATATTCATTTTGTTTATTAATTAAAAACTACAAATTGTCATGTTATTAATTAGTGAGTGTGTTAACTAATATTGAAACCCGTATATTCACTTATACGAATATCGTATAATTATAACGTGGCAAAATCTTATCTCTTATAGTCTAAGACACATTATGCACAAAAATAAGACATATATGACCTGGAATATTTACAAAGACATGTAATATACAACACATATATTTTACAATGCGTGATTAACACGTACGAAATTGAATATTAATATTGACTTAGCAAGTGTGGTTTTTTTATTATGTACCACTTAATTAAAGAAAATAAATATTTAAGCATTTATACAAATCATGTGTGTGCAGGTGGTTTTTTAATCCTGTACGTACCGGCGTTTTGTTACCCTTCTGTAGTCATACAGTTTTCTTATCGGTTGGTGATCTACGATCAACCACTTCCTCTTTGGACGTTGATGGGTGTGTCGGCTGTTGCACAATTTTATTTTCATAATTATTTTTATTATTATGCTTATTATTTGTGTTAATGTTTTGTACATTGGAATTGTACGGTTTTACGTGTTTTCTCGACGAAAGTGGGTGGGCGTACGCTCCTTTATTCGGAGTCGGGATACCTTTTCATAGGGTTGTCTATACTCCTTCCACTTATCTTTCCGTATTGTGCCGGTGTTTGCCTAACCCGGCGGTCGAAGGTTTTAGAAAATTAATTTAAAAATAACGCGAACACAAGGGTCGGTTAGAGCGACTAGATTTGGACGGCACCGTTGAAGCTGCGCGCACACTCTGTGGGCTAGTTTGGCTGCTTGTGCATCGTTACTGCTTAATTCAGTTACATACCGGCACTCAGAGAAACAACAGACTCCTGATCCGAACAGATTGTACTACGTAGTTGTTTCTTCCACTCTAATGGCAGGCTAAATTTACGAGACTTCTCGGTAAGTGATCATAGCATCTTATTGTATGAGTCAAAAATATTTAAATTCAATTAACGAAATGTATGCAGCCGTATGAGAGAGACGAATGTATTTGGTGCGACCGGGCAGTGGATGTATTGAAAGATTTATTTAATGTTCAGTATAGACAGCTCATATTCTTTTTATGATTATTATAATATAAGAGTCACTGTAATTGTTTCATAGAGTGTTATATAAATTATAAGCTAAAGTCAGTGCGTGGGCATGGAGTTGAATTGTGCACGTGCATGCAACAGACTGCACGCGTGTTCTTTTTAATTAATTATGGCAGTAAAAAATAACTTGTGAGACCACCCTTAGAGGAAACACTATTAATATTTTAGTGGTGTGCAACTGTGAGTGCCTTGAATGTGGTTATTTTCTAACAAATTAAGATAATTGTGTGCCACGTGGCGCGGCTACCTGTTAGATTCTGTCGGTGCTTGTTAAGAGCCTGTGCAAGTGACTTTTACTCTACGCCTTTTAATAATATCTTTTTATTTAGTGAGTTAATCATCCCCTGGTAGACTTTATTACTCTTCAGGCAATTTTCAAAAAATAATAACCGAAACTTTGTGCATTTATCTTGAGTTGGTTGAAGGCCCGTTCTGTGGTTATTTACCTGGAACTTGCGTGGACATTTTTTATGAACAGCATTTCTAATTTTTGCGAATTCCCAGGGTTCTCGTCTAAGCCGGAGATGCTGGTCGATGCTGATATAACTCCATCTTCATCAGCCATGAACCATCCTACACACACCTGTTCGGAGGAGGGAGTCTGGTGAACCAACTCAAGATGCATCACAGGCTCATAATTAAGGTGATGTGAACTCTTTTATTTTCCGTTGGCCGGGCCTGCCGTGCACCTGATGTACAATTTATATTTCATTTGAAACCATGTGCCCACGCGGCTAGACAGTCTGCTCTGGGGTGTGTCAGCTGAACGTTCATTCTGAACATCATGTGACTTTAATAATTTAACTTCATAAAACAAAGTATGATGTTTGTAATTGTTTGCTGCACTGGGGGAGCGTGCTAGAGATTTTTTTTTACACTTAAATATTTTCATAGATAGCCAATAGTCATTACCTTGTTCACTACAAAAATTTAAGTCACATGTTAGGGGTTCTGTTCCGGCTGGTTCAGAACGGGTTTAAATTTTAAATTCATTTTGGTTTATCATGTAAGTGTTGGTGGAGTTCCGTTTTCTTTTTGGCTGTTTTCTGGGGATAAAAGGGGACATAGTTTTTTTGCCAGGCACATGTTCATTCAGTTTAAGGCAGGTTTGATTCCTGTCACACATGGTCAAGTACAGGCTGGCGCGCTCCCACATCTGCTAGGATACAACAGTCAGGTATTATAAACTCATTTATACACAGCCATCCGGCTTTAACAGAAAAGAAATTTTATATTTTGTGGGCATATACTGATTAATTTACTTTGTAAAAGTCTATACTGATTAATTTTTTCACTTTGTAAAAGTCTATACTGATTAAATTTTGACCTTGTAAAAGCATATACTGACACATGTATCCATCTGGATTTGTAAAACAAAATTAACATTTTATAAACGCATAACAATTGCTTAAAATCAGGTGATGAGGATTTTTTTTTATTTTATCATTTATATGCTGTCGAAGAAACTTAAAGATTTCATATGCTCGTAGTGGGCCAATTATCCGATGCTATCTATACATATGGGCAGTCCGGTCTCTTTATGCTTTGAGAGTGATTATCATCATTTCGGGGGTTTTTCTTAACTATTTAAATTAATGGGAATTAATGAATCCTGGTGACTGAAGGTCGAACATTTATGATTGCCGGTCTTGGGGCTTTGTAGAAACACTCCTGTTGAGCATGGTTATTCCGACGGCACTAGGTGTCTATAATGTGTGTATATAATTGTGAGGGTATGTGGCTTTATGTTTCTGTACGTGTTGTCAATGTTAAGTGTTAGTAACAAAAAGGGGGGGAATTATATTATTACAGAATGTTGCCGGATATATAGATATGTATATGTACATTTTGTAGGGATAGATAGACATTGTCTTTGACACGACTAAGGATATAGTAATTATTTATTATTATTTATATTAGTAATCTCTGTTTTCAAAGTGTTATTGACGAGTTCTATCTTAGCTTCTAACCTTTAATTATTGCTATCTATATTATTTTATAAAAGAGTTCTTAATTCTTCAATAGTGATTTCTATTCTATTTCGACTATCTTCTACTTGAGTTTCTATTTTCCCTAATTTATTTTCTAATTTTTCATTGCTACTTTCGAATTTACTTTTTAACTCATCATTATTACTTTCTAGCTGAGTTTTTAGTTCTGCACTATTCGTTTTCAACTCCTCTTGCAATCGTTGAAACATCGTTTAGAAGTCCATGGTTGATTGCTTCGTCATTGTAGACTACAGTGTCCTAACTGATTCGTTATACTAATTATGTGTTTAATTATTGGTCCACCGTGACTTTATATTACTTTATTTATAGTTTATTTTATTTAATTATTAGTATTAATTACACAAATTTTACTCTCTGAACTTAAATTTAACAATTTGTAATATTACTTATTACTTGAATTTACTATTAATTTTTATTCAATACTTGTGCTAATTATATATTTGAATTTATTTATATTCTGGGCGCCATTTACTTGTAATGATAATTAACATATATCGAGCAACACGTTGGGCACGCCATTAATTATGACCCAACGATACTCTTAACAACTGACTTTTGCACATATGCTATTACTCATTTGTGCGCACTTACCCACGTCTCGAAGGTATACTCGTCTTCTGCAGTATTTACCATGATGTTTCGCAGCTAGGTCGCAGGCTTTGGTAGTTAATTGAGGGTGGATAAGCTCGTGAATATAGTTAAAAGTAAAGAGTACAAAGCATTTAGTACTGGTTGTGAAACTAGTATGACTTTGTTAATAAAATGATATTCATTTTGTTTATTAATTAAAAACTACAAATTGTCATGTTATTAATTAGTGAGTGTGTTAACTAATATTGAAACCCTTATATTCACTTATACGAATATCGTATAATTATAACGTGGCAAAATCTTATCTCTTATAGTCTAAGACACATTATACACAAAAATAAGACATATATGACCTGGAATATTTACAAAGACATGTAATATACAACACATATATTTTACAATGCGTGATTAACACGTACGAAATTGAATATTAATATTGACTTAGCAAGTGTGGATTTTTTATTATGTACCACTTAATTAGAGAAAATAAATATTTAAGCATTTATACAAATCATGTGTGTGCAGGTGGTTTATTAATCCTGTACGTACCGCCGTTTTGTTACCCTTCTGTAGTCATACAGTTTTCTTATCGGTTGGTGATCTACGATCAACCACTTCCTCTTTGGACGTTGATGGGTGTGTCGGCTGTTGCACAATTTTATTTTCATAATTATTTTTATTATTATGCTTATTATTTGTGTTAATGTTTTGTACATTGGAATTGAACGGTTTTACGTGTTTTCTCGACGAAAATGGGTGGGCGTACGCTCCTTTATTCGGAGTCGGGATACCTTTTCATAGGGTTGTCTATACTCCTTCCACTTATCTTTCCGTATTGTGCCGGTGTTTGCCTAACCCGGCGGTCGAAGGTTTTAGAAAATTAATTTTAAAATAACGCGAACACAAGCTTCGGTTATTGCGACTAGATATGGACGGCACCGTTGAAGCTGCGCGCACACTCTTTGGGCTAGTTTGGCTGCTTACTGTGCATCGTTACTGCTTAATTCAGTTACATACCGGCACTCAGAGAAACAACAGACTCCTGATCCGAACAGATTGTACTACGTAGTTGTTTCTTCCACTCTAATGGCAGGCTAAATTTACGAGACTTCTCGGTAAGTGATCATAGCATCTTATTGTATGAGTCAAAAATATTTAAATTCAATTAACGAAATGTATGCAGCCGTATGAGAGAGACGAATGTATTTGGTGCGACCGGGCAGTGGATGTATTGAAAGATATATTTAATGTTCAGTATAGACAGCTCATATTCTTTTTATGATTATTATAATATAAGAGTCACTGTAATTGTTTCATGGAGTGTTATATAAATTATAAGCTAAAGTCAGTGCGTGGGCATGGAGTTGAATTGTGCACGTGCATGCAACAGACTGCACGCGTGTTCTTTTTAATTAATTATGGCAGTAAAAAATAACTTGTGAGACCACCCTTAGAGGAAACACTATTAATATTTTAGTGGTGTGCAACTGTGAGTGCCTTGAATGTGGTTATTTTCTAACAAATTAAGATAATTGTGTGCCACGTGGCGCGGCTACCTGTTAGATTCTGTCGGTGCTTGTTAAGAGCCTGTGCAAGTGACTTTTACTCTACGCCTTTTAATAATATCTTTTTATTTAGTGAGTTAATCATCCCCTGGTAGACTTTATTACTCTTCAGGCAATTTTCAAAAAATAATAACCGAAACTTTGTGCATTTATCTTGAGTTGGTTGAAGGCCCGTTCTGTGGTTATTTACCTGGAACTTGCGTGGACATTTTTTATGAACAGCATTTCTAATTTTTGCGAATTCCCAGGGTTCTCGTCTAAGCCGGAGATGCTGGTCGATGCTGATATAACTCCATCTTCATCAGCCATGAACCATCATACACACACCTGTTCGGAGGAGGGAGTCTGGTGAACCAACTCAAGATGCATCACAGGCTCATAATTAAGGTGATGTGAACTCTTTTATTTTCCGTTGGCCGGGCCTGCCGTGCACCTGATGTACAATTTATATTTCATTTGAAACCATGTGCCCACGCGGCTAGACAGTCTGCTCTGGGGTGTGTCAGCTGAACGTTCATTCTGAACATCATGTGACTTTAATAATTTAACTTCATAAAACAAAGTATGATGTTTGTAATTGTTTGCTGCACTGGGGGAGCGTGCTAGAGATTTTTTTTCACACTTAAATATTTTCATAGATAGCCAATAGTCATTACCTTGTTCACTACAAAAATTTAAGTCACATGTTAGGGGTTCTGTTCCGGCTGGTTCAGAACGGGTTTAAATTTTAATTTCATTTTGGTTTATCATGTAAGTGTTGGAGGAGTTCCGTTTTCTTTTTGGCTGTTTTCTGGGGGTAAAAGGGGACATAGTTTTTTTGCCAGGCACATGTTCATTCAGTTTAAGGCAGGTTTGATTCCTGTCACACATGGTCAAGTACAGGCTGGCGCGCTCCCACATCTGCTAGGATACAACAGTCAGTTATTATAAACTCATTTATACACAGCCATCCGGCTTTAACAGAAAAGAAATTTTATATTTTGTGGGCATATACTGATTAATTTACTTTGTAAAAGTCTATACTGATTAATTTTTTCACTTTGTAAAAGTCTATACTGATTAAATTTTGACCTTGTAAAAGCATATACTGACACATGTATCCATCTGGATTTGTAAAACAAAATTAACATTTTATAAACGCATAACAATTGCTTAAAATCAGGTGATTAGGATTTTTTTTTATTTTATCATTTATATGCTGTCGAAGAAACTTAAAGATTTCATATGCTCGTAGTGGGCCAATTATCCGATGCTATCTATACATATGGGCAGTCCGGTCTCTTTATGCTTTGAGAGTGATTATCATCATTTCGGGGGTTTTTCTTAACTATTTAAATTAATGGGAATTAATGAATCCTGGTGACTGAAGGTCGAACATTTATGATTGCCGGTCTTGGGGCTTTGTAGAAACACTCCTGTTGAGCATGGTTATTCCGACGGCACTAGGTGTCTATAATGTGTGTATATAATTGTGAGGGTATGTGTCTTTATGTTTCTGTACGTGTTGTCAATGTTAAGTGTTAGTAACAAAAAGGGGGGGAATTATATTATTACAGAATGTTGCCGGATATATAGATATGTATATGTACATTTTGTAGGGATAGATAGACATTGTCTTTGACACGACTAAGGATATAGTAATTATTTATTATTATTTATATTAGTAATCTCTGTTTTCAAAGTGTTATTGACGAGTTCTATCTTAGCTTCTAACCTTTAATTATTGCTATCTATATTATTTTATAAAAGAGTTCTTAATTCTTCAATAGTGATTTCTATTCTATTTCGACTATCTTCTACTTGAGTTTCTATTTTCCCTAATTTATTTTCTAATTTTTCATTGCTACTTTCGAATTTACTTTTTAACTCATCATTATTACTTTCTAGCTGAGTTTTTAGTTCTGCACTATTCGTTTTCAACTCCTCTTGCAATCGTTGAAACATCGTTTAGAAGTCCATGGTTGATTGCTTCGTCATTGTAGACTACAGTGTCCTAACTGATTCGTTATACTAATTATGTGTTTAATTATTGGTCCACCGTGACTTTATATTACTTTATTTATAGTTTATTTTATTTAATTATTAGTATTAATTACACAAATTTTACTCTCTGAACTTAAATTTAACAATTTGTAATATTACTTATTACTTGAATTTACTATTAATTTTTATTCAATACTTGTGCTAATTATATATTTGAATTTATTTATATTCTGGGCGCCATTTACTTGTAATGATAATTAACATATATCGAGCAACACGTTGGGCACGCCATTAATTATGACCCAACGATACTCTTAACAACTGACTTTTGCACATATGCTATTACTCATTTGTGCGCACTTACCCACGTCTCGAAGGTATACTCGTCTTCTGCAGTATTTACCATGATGTTTCCCAGCTAGGTCGCAGGCTTTGGTAGTTAATTGAGGGTGGATAAGCTCGTGAATATAGTTAAAAGTAAAGAGTACAAAGCATTTAGTACTGGTTGTGAAACTAGTATGACTTTGTTAATAAAATGATATTCATTTTGTTTATTAATTAAAAACTACAAATTGTCATGTTATTAATTAGTGAGTGTGTTAACTAATATTGAAACCCTTATATTCACTTATACGAATATCGTATAATTATAACGTGGCAAAATCTTATCTCTTATAGTCTAAGACACATTATACACAAAAATAAGACATATATGACCTGGAATATTTACAAAGACATGTAATATACAAGACATATATTTTACAATGCGTGATTAACACGTACGAAATTGAATATTAATATTGACTTAGCAAGTGTGGATTTTTTATTATGTACCACTTAATTAGAGAAAATAAATATTTAAGCATTTATACAAATCATGTGTGTGCAGGTGGTTTATTAATCCTGTACGTACCGGCGTTTTGTTACCCTTCTGTAGTCATACAGTTTTCTTATCGGTTGGTGATCTACGATCAACCACTTCCTCTTTGGACGTTGATGGGTGTGTCGGCTGTTGCACAATTTTATTTTCATAATTATTTTTATTATTATGCTTATTATTTGTGTTAATGTTTTGTACATTGGAATTGTACGGTTTTACGTGTTTTCTCGACGAAAATGGGTGGGCGTACGCTCCTTTATTCGGAGTCGGGATACCTTTTCATAGGGTTGTCTATACTCCTTCCACTTATCTTTCCGTATTGTGCCGGTGTTTGCCTAACCCGGCGGTCGAAGGTTTTAGAAAATTAATTTTAAAATAATGCGAACACAAGCTTCGGTTATTGCGACTAGATTTGGACGGCACCGTTGAAGCTGCGCGCACACTCTGTGGGCTAGTTTGGCTGCTTACTGTGCATCGTTACTGCTTAATTCAGTTACATACCGGCACTCAGAGAAACAACAGACTCCTGATCCGAACAGATTGTACTACGTAGTTGTTTCTTCCACTCTAATGGCAGGCTAAATTTACGAGACTTCTCGGTAAGTGATCATAGCATCTTATTGTATGAGTCAAAAATATTTAAATTCAATTAACGAAATGTATGCAGCCGTATGAGAGAGACGAATGTATTTGGTGCGACCGGGCAGTGGATGTATTGAAAGATTTATTTAATGTTCAGTATAGACAGCTCATATTCTTTTTATGATTATTATAATATAAGAGTCACTGTAATTGTTTCATAGAGTGTTATATAAATTATAAGCTAAAGTCAGTGCGTAGGCATGGAGTTGAATTGTGCACGTGCATGCAACAGACTGCACGCGTGTTCTTTTTAATTAATTATGGCAGTAAAAAATAACTTGTGAGACCACCCTTAGAGGAAACACTATTAATATTTTAGTGGTGTGCAACTGTGAGTGCCTTGAATGTGGTTATTTTCTAACAAATTAAGATAATTGTGTGCCACGTGGCGCGGCTACCTGTTAGATTCTGTCGGTGCTTGTTAAGAGCCTGTGCAAGTTACTTTTACTCTACGCCTTTTAATAATATCTTTTTATTTAGTGAGTTAATCATCCCCTGGTAGACTTTATTACTCTTCAGGCAATTTTCAAAAAATAATAACCGAAACTTTGTGCATTTATCTTGAGTTGGTTGAAGGCCCGTTCTGTGGTTATTTACCTGGAACTTGGGTGGACATTTTTTATGAACAGCATTTCTAATTTTTGTGAATTCCCAGGGTTCTCGTCTAAGCCGGAGATGCTGGTCGATGCTGATATAACTCCATCTTCATCAGCCATGAACCATCATACACACACCTGTTCGGAGGAAGGAGTCTGGTGAACCAACTCAAGATGCATCACAGGCTCATAATTAAGGTGATATGAACTCTTTTATTTTCCGTTGGCCGGGCCTGCCGTGCACCTGATGTACAATTTATATTTCATTTGAAACCATGTGCCCACGCGGCTAGACAGTCTGCTCTGGGGTGTGTCAGCTGAACATTCATTCTGAACATCATGTGACTTTAATAATTTAACTTCATAAAACTAAGTACGATGTTTGTAATTGTGTGCTGCACTGGGGGAGCGTGCTAGAGATTTTTTTTTAAACTTAAATATTTTCATAGATAGCCAATAGTCATTACCTTGTTCACTACAAAAATTTAAGTCACATGTTAGGGGTTCTGTTCCGGCTGGTTCAGAACGGGTTTAAATTTTAATTTCATTTTGGTTTAACATGTAAGGGTTGGTGGGGTTCCGTTTTCTTTTTAGCTGTTTTCTGGGGATAAAAGGGGACATAGTTTTTTTGCCAGGCACATGTTCATTCAGTTTAAGGCAGGTTTGATTCCTGTCACACATGGTCAAGTACAGGCTGGCGCGCTCCCACATCTGCTAGGATACAACAGTCAGTTATTATAAACTCATTTATACACAGCCATCCGGCTTTAACAGAAAAGAAATTTTATATTTTGTGGGCATATACTGATTAATTTACTTTGTAAAAGTCTATACTGATTAATTTTTTCACTTTGTAAAAGTCTATACTGATTAAATTTTGACCTTGTAAAAGCATATACTGACACATGTATCCATCTGGATTTGTAAAAAAAAAATTAACATTTTATAAACGCATAACAATTGCTTAAAATCAGGTGACGAGGATTTTTTTTTATTTTATCATTTATATGCTGTCGAAGAAACTTAAAGATTTCATATGCTCGTAGTGGGCCAATTCTCCGATGCTATCTATACATATGGGTAGTCCGGTCTCTTTATGCTTTGAGAGTGATTATCATCATTTCGGGGGTTTTTCTTAACTATTTAAATTAATGGGAATTAATGAATCCTGGTGACTGAAGGTCGAACATTTATGATTGCCGGTCTTGGGGCTTTGTAGAAACACTCCTGTTGAGCATGGGTATTCCGACGGCACTAGGTGTCTATAATGTGTGTATATAATTTTGAGGGTATGTGTCTTTATGTTTCTGTACGTGTTGTCAATGTTAAGTGTTAGTAACAAAAAGGGGGGGAATTATATTATTACAGAATGTTGCCGGATATATAGATATGTATATGTACATGTTGTAGGGATAGATAGACATTGTCTTTGACACGACTAAGGATATAGTAATTATTTATTATTATTTATATTAGTATTCTCTGTTTTCAAAGCGTTATTGACGAGTTCTATCTTAGCTTCTAACCTTTCATTATTGCTATCTATATTACTTTCTAAAAGAGTTCTTAATTCTTCAATAGTGATTTCTATTCTATTTCGTCTATCTTCTACTTGAGTTTCTATTTTCCCTAATTTATTTTCTAATTTTTCATTGCTACTTTCGAATTTACTTTTTAACTCATCATTATTACTTTCTAGCTGAGTTTTTAGTTCTGCACTATTCGTTTTCAACTCCTCTTGCAGTCGTTGAAACATCGTTTCTAAGTCCATGGTTGATTGCTTCGTCATTGTAGACTACAGTGTCCTAACTGATTCGTTATACTAATTATGTGTTTAATTATTGGTCCACCGTGACTTTATATTACTTTATTTATAGTTTATTTTATTTAATTATTAGTATTAATTACACAAATTTTTCTCTCTGAACATAAATTTAACAATTTGTAATATTACTTATTACTTGAATTTACTATTAATTTTTATTCAATACTTGTGCTAATTATATATTTGAATTTATTTATATTCTGGGCGCCATTTACTTGTAATGATAATTAACATATATCGAGCAACACGTTGGGCACCCCATTAATTATGACACAACGATAGTCTTAACAACTGACTTTTGCACATATGCTATTACTCATTTGTGCGTACTTACCCACGTCTCGAAGGTATACTCGTCTTCTGCAGTATTTACCATGATGTTTCCCAGCTAGAACGCAGGCTTTGGTAGTTAACTGAGGGTGGATAAGCACGTGAATATAGTTAAAAGTAAAGAGTACAAACCATTTAGTACTGGTTGTGAAACTAGTACGACTTTGTTAATAAAATGATATTCATTTTGTTTATTAATTAAAAACTACAAATTGTCATGTTATTAATTAGTGAGTGTGTTAACTAATATTGAAACCCTTATATTCACTTATACGAATATCGTATAATTATAACGTGCAAAATCTTATCTCTTATAGTCTAAGACACATTATACACAAAAATAAGACATATATGACCTGGAATATTTACAAAGGCATGTAATATACAACACATATATTTTTCAATGCGTGATTAACACGTACGAAATTGAATATTAATATTGACTTAGCAAGTGTGGTTTTTTTATTATGTACCACTTAATTAAAGAAAATAAATATTTAAGCATTTATACAAATCATGTGTGTGCAGGTGGTTTATTAATCCTGTACGTACCGGCGTTTTGTTACCCTTCTGTAGTCATACAGTTTTCTTATCGGTTGGTGATCTACGATCAACCACTTCCTCTTTGGACGTTGATGGGTGTGTCGGCTGTTGCACAATTTTATTTTCATAATTATTTTTATTATTATGCTTATTATTTGTGTTAATGTTTTGTACATTGGAATTGTACGGTTTTACGTGTTTTCTCGACGAAAATGAGTGGGCGTACGCTCCTTTATTCGGAGTCGGGATACCTTTTCATAGGGTTGTCTATACTCCTTCCACTTATCTTTCCGTATTGTGCCGGTGTTTGCCTAACCCGGCGGTCGAAGGTTTTAGAAAATTAATTTTAAAATAACGCGAACACAAGGGTCGGTTAGAGCGACTAGATTTGGACGGCACCGTTGAAGCTGCGCGCACACTCTGTGGGCTAGTTTGGCTGCTTGTGCATCGTTACTGCTTAATTCAGTTACATACCGGCACTCAGAGAAACAACAGACTCCTGATCCGAACAGATTTTACTACGTAGTTGTTTCTTCCACTCTAATGGCAGGCTAAATTTACGAGACTTCTCGGTAAGTGATCATAGCATCTTATTGTATGAGTCAAAAATATTTAAATTCAATTAACGAAATGTATGCAGCCGTATGAGAGAGACGAATGTATTTGGTGCGACCGGGCAGTGGATGTATTGAAAGATTTATTTAATGTTCAGTATAGACAGCTCATATTCTTTTTATGATTATTATAATATAAGAGTCACTGTAATTGTTTCATAGAGTGTTATATAAATTATAAGCTAAAGTCAGTGCGTGGGCATGGAGTTGAATTGTGCACGTGCATGCAACAGACTGCACGCGTGTTCTTTTTAATTAATTATGGCAGTAAAAATTAACTTGTGAGACCACCCTTAGAGGAAACACTATTAATATTTTAGTGGTGTGCAACTGTGAGTGCCTTGAATGTGGTTATTTTCTAACAAATTAAGATAATTGTGTGCCACGTGGCGCGGCTACCTGTTAGATTCTGTCGGTGCTTGTTAAGAGCCTGTGCAAGTGACTTTTACTCTACGCCTTTTAATAATATCTTTTTATTTAGTGAGTTAATCATCCCCTGGTAGACTTTATTACTCTTCAGGCAATTTTCAAAAAATAATAACCGAAACTTTGTGCATTTATCTTGAGTTGGTTGAAGGCCCGTTCTGTGGTTATTTACCTGGAACTTGCGTGGACATTTTTTATGAACAGCATTTCTAATTTTTGCGAATTCTCAGGGTTCTCGTCTAAGCCGGAGATGCTGGTCGATGCTGATATAACTCCATCTTCATCAGCCATGAACCATCATACACACACCAGTTCGGAGGAGGGAGTCTGGTGAACCAACTCAAGATGCATCACAGGCTCATAATTAAGGTGATGTGAACTCTTTTATTTTCCGTTGGCCGGGCCTGCCGTGCACCTGATGTACAATTTATATTTCATTTGAAACCATGTGCCCACGCGGCTAGACAGTCTGCTCTGGGGTGTGTCAGCTGAACGTTCATTCTGAACATCATGTGACTTTAATAATTTAACTTCATAAAACAAAGTATGATGTTTGTAATTGTGTGCTGCACTGGGGGAGCGTGCTAGAGATTTTTTTTTACACTTAAATATTTTCATAGATAGCCAATAGTCATTACCTTGTTCACTACAAAAATTTAAGTCACATGTTAGGGGTTCTGTTCCGGCTGGTTCAGAACGGGTTTAAATTTTAATTTCATTTTGGTTTATCATGTAAGTGTTGGTGGAGTTCCGTTTTCTTTTTGGCTGTTTTCTGGGGATAAAAGGGGACATAGTTTTTTTGCCAGGCACATGTTCATTCAGTTTAAGGCAGGTTTGATTCCTGTCACACATGGTCAAGTACAGGCTGGCGCGCTCCCACATCTGCTAGGATACAACAGTCAGTTATTATAAACTCATTTATACACAGCCATCCGGCTTTAACAGAAAAGAAATTTTATATTTTGTGGGCATATACTGATTAATTTACTTTGTAAAAGTCTATACTGATTAATTTTTTCACTTTGTAAAAGTCTATACTGATTAAATTTTGACCTTGTAAAAGCATATACTGACACATGTATCCATCTGGATTTGTAAAACAAAATTAACATTTTATAAACGCATAACAATTGCTTAAAATCATGTGACGAGGATTTTTTTTTATTTTATCATTTATATGCTGTCGAAGAAACTTAAAGATTTCATATGCTCGTAGTGGGCCAATTATCCGATGCTATCTATACATATGGGCAGTCCGGTCTCTTTATGCTTTGAGAGTGATTATCATCATTTCGGGGGTTTTTCTTAACTATTTAAATTAATGGGAATTAATGAATCCTGGTGACTGAAGGTCGAACATTTATGATTGCCGGTCTTGGGGCTTTGTAGAAACACTCCTGTTGAGCATGGGTATTCCGAGGGCACTAGGTGTCTATAATGTGTGTATATAATTGTGAGGGTATGTGTCTTTATGTTTCTGTACGTGTTGTCAATGTTAAGTGTTAGTAACAAAAAGGGGGGGAATTATATTATTACAGAATGTTGCCGGATATATACATATGTATATGTACATGTTGTAGGGATAGATAGACATTGTCTTTGACACGACTAAGGATATAGTAATTATTTATTATTATTTATATTAGTAATCTCTGTTTTCAAAGTGTTATTGACGAGTTCTATCTTAGCTTCTAACCTTTCATTATTGCTATCTATATTACTTTCTAAAAGAGTTCTTAATTCTTCAATAGTGATTTCTATTCTATTTCGACTATCTTCTACTTGAGTTTCTATTTTCCCTAATTTATTTTCTAATTTTTCATTGCTACTTTCGAATTTACTTTTTAACTCATCATTATTACTTTCTAGCTGAGTTTTTAGTTCTGCACTATTCGTTTTCAACTCCTCTTGCAATCGTTGAAACATCGTTTAGAAGTCCATGGTTGATTGCTTCGTCATTGTAGACTACAGTGTCCTAACTGATTCGTTATACTAATTATGTGTTTAATTATTGGTCCACCGTGACTTTATATTACTTTATTTATAGTTTATTTTATTTATTTATTAGTATTAATTCCACAAATTTTCTCTCTGTACTTAAATTTAACAATTTGTAATATTACTTATTACTTGAATTTACTATTAATTTGTATTCAATACTTGTGCTAATTATATATTTGAATTTATTTATATTCTGGGCGCCATTTACTTGTAATGATAATTAACATATATCGAGCAACACGTTGGGCACGCCATTAATTATGACCCAACGATACTCTTAACAACTGACTTTTGCACATATGCTATTACTCATTTGTGCGCATTTACCCACGTCTCGAAGGTATACTCGTCTTCTGCAGTATTTACCATGATTTTTCCCAGCTAGGTCGCAGGCTTTGGTAGTTAATTGAGGGTGGATAAGCACGTGAATATATTTAAAAGTAAAGAGTACAAAGCATTTAGTACTGGTTGTGAAACTAGTACGACTTTGTTAATAAAATGATATTCATTTTGTTTATTAATTAAAAACTACAAATTGTCATGTTATTAATTAGTGAGTGTGTTAACTAATATTGAAACCCTTATATTCACTTATACGAATATCGTATAATTATAACGTGGCAAAATCTTATCTCTTATAGTCTAAGACACATTATACACAAAAATAAGACATATATGACCTGGAATATTTACAAAGACATGTAATATACAACACATATATTTTACAATGCGTGATTAACACGTACGAAATTGAATATTAATATTGACTTAGCAAGTGTGGTTTTTTTATTATGTACCACTTAATTAAAGAAAATAAATATTTAAGCATTTATACAAATCATGTGTGTGCAGGTGGTTTATTAATCCTGTACGTACCGGCGTTTTGTTACCCTTCTGTAGTCATACAGTTTTCTTATCGGTTGGTGATCTACGATCAACCACTTCCTCTTTGGACGTTGATGGGTGTGTCGGCTGTTGCACAATTTTATTTTCATAATTATTTTTATTATTATGCTTATTATTTGTGTTAATGTTTTGTACATTGGAATTGTACGGTTTTACGTGTTTTCTCGACCAAAATGGGTGGGCGTACGCTCCTTTATTCGGAGTCGGGATACCTTTTCATAGGGTTGTCTATACTCCTTCCACTTATCTTTCCGTATTGTGCCGGTGTTTGCCTAACCCGGCGGTCGAAGGTTTTAGAAAATTAATTTTAAAATAACGCGAACACAAGGGTCGGTTAGAGCGACTAGATTTGGACGGCACCGTTGAAGCTGCGCGCACACTCTGTGGGCTAGTTTGGCTGCTTGTGCATCTTTACTGCTTAATTCAGCTACATACCGGCACTCAGAGAAACAACAGACTCCTGATCCGAACAGATTGTACTACGTAGTTGTTTCTTCCACTCTAATGGCAGGCTAAATTTACAAGACTTCTCGGTAAGTGATCATAGCATCTTATTGTATGAGTCAAAAATAGTTAAATTCAATTAACGAAATGTATGCAGCCGTATGAGAGAGACGAATGTATTTGGTGCGACCGGGCAGTGGATGTATTGAAAGATTTATTTAATGTTCAGTATAGACAGCTCATATTCTTTTTATGATTATTATAATATAAGAGTCACTGTAATTGTTTCATAGAGTGTTATATAAATTATAAGCTAAAGTCAGTGCGTAGGCATGGAGTTGAATTGTGCACGTGCATGCAACAGACTGCACGCGTGTCCTTTTTAATTAATTATGGCAGTAAAAAATAACTTGTGAGACCACCCTTAGAGGAAACACTATTAATATTTTAGTGGTGTGCAACTGTGAGTGCCTTGAATGTGGTTATTTTTTAACAAATTAAGATAATTGTGTGCCACGTGGCGCGGCTACCTGTTAGATTCTGTCGGTGCTTGTTATGAGCCTGTGCAAGTGACTTTTACTCTACGCCTTTTAATAATATCTTTTAATTTAATGAGTTAATCATCCCCTGGTAGACTTTATTACTCTTCAGGCAATTTTCAAAAAATAATAACCGAAGCTTTGTGCATTTATCTTGAGTTGGTTGAAGGCCCGTTCTGTGGTTATTTACCTGGAACTTGGGTGGACATTTTTTATGAACAGCATTTCTAATTTTTGTGAATTCCCAGGGTTCTCGTCTAAGCCGGAGATGCTGGTCGATGCTGATATAACTCCATCTTCATCAGCCATGAACCATCATACACACACCTGTTCGGAGCAGGGATTCTGGTGAACCAACTCAAGATGCATCATAGGCTCATAATTACGGTGATATGAACTCTTTTATTTTCCGTTGGCCGGGCCTGCCGTGCACTTGATGTACAATTTATATTTCATTTGAAACCATGTGCCCACGCGGCTAGACAGTCTGCTCTGGGGTGTGTCAGCTGAACATTCATTCTGAACTTCATGTGACTTTAATAATTTAACTTCATAAAATTAAGTATGATGTTTGTAATTGTGTGCTGCACTGGGGGAGCGTGCTAGAGATTTTTTTTTACACTTAAATATTTTCATAGATAGCCAATAGTCATTACCTTGTTCACTACAAATATTTAAGTCACATGTTAGGGGTTCTGTTCCGGCTGGTTCAGAACGGGTTTATATTTTAATTTCATTTTGGTTTAACATGTAAGGGTTGGTGGGGTTCCGTTTTCTTTTTGGCTTTTTTCTGGGGATAAAAGGGGACATAGTTTTTTTGCCAGGCACATGTTCATTCAGTTTAAGGCAGGTTTGATTCTTGTCACACATGGTCAAGTACAGGCTGGCGCGCTCCCACATCTGCTAGGATACAACAGTCAGTTATTATAAACTCATTTATACACAGCCATCCGGCTTTAACAGAAAAGAAATTTTATATTTTGTGGGCATATACTGATTAATTTACTTTGTAAAAGTCTATACTGATTAATTTTTTCACTTTGTAAAAGTCTATACTGATTAAATTTTGACCTTGTAAAAGCATATACTGACACATGTATCCATCTGGATTTGTAAAACAAAATTAACATTTTATAAACGCATAACAATTGCTTAAAATCAGGTGACGAGGATTTTTTTTTAGTTTATCATTTATATGCTGTCGATGAAACTTAAAGATTTCATATGCTCGTAGTGGGCCAATTATCCGATGCTATCTATACATATGGGCAGTCCGATCTCTTTATGCTTTGAGAGTGATTATCATCATTTCGGGGGTTTTTCTTAACTATTTAAATTAATGGGAATTAATGAATCCTGGTGACTGAAGGTCGAACATTTATGATTGCCGGTCTTGGGGCTTTGTAGAAACACTCCTGTTGAGCATGGGTATTCCGACGGCACTAGGTGTCTATAATGTGTGTATATAATTTTGAGGGTATGTGTCTTTATGTTTCTGTACGTGTTGTCAATGTTAAGTGTTAGTAACAAAAAGGGGGGGAATTATATTATTACAGAATGTTGCCGGATATATAGATATGTATATGTACATGTTGTAGGGATAGATAGACTTTGTCTTTGGCACGACTAAGGATATAGTAATTATTTATTATTATTTATATTAGTATTCTCTGTTTTCAAAGCGTTATTGACGAGTTCTATCTTAGCTTCTAACCTTTCATTATTGCTATCTATATTACTTTCTAAAAGAGTTCTTAATTCTTCAATAGTGATTTCTATTCTATTTCGACTATCTTCTACTTGAGTTTCTATTTTCCCTAATTTATTTTCTAATTTTTCATTGCTATTTTCGAATTTACTTTTTAACTCATCATTATTACATTCTAGCTGAGTTTTTAGTTCTGCACTATTCGTTTTCAACTCCTCTTGCAATCGTTGAAACATCGTTTAGAAGTCCATGGTTGATTGCTTCGTCATTGTAGACTACAGTGTCCTAACTGATTCGTTATACTAATTATGTGTTTAATTATTGGTCCACCGTGACTTTATATTACTTTATTTATAGTTTATTTTATTTATTTATTAGTATTAATTCCACAAATTTTCTCTCTGTACTTAAATTTAACAATTTGTAATATTACTTATTACTTGAATTTACTAATAATTTTTATTCAATACTTGTGCTAATTATATATTTGAATTTATTTATATTCTGGGCGCCATTTACTTGTAATGATAATTAACATATATCGAGCAACACGTTGGGCACGCCATTAATTATGACCCAACGATACTCTTAAAAACTGACATTTGCAAATATGCTATTACTCATTTGTGCGCACTTACCCACGTCTCGAAGGTATACTCGTCTTCTGCAGTATTTACCATGATTTTTCCCAGCTAGGTCGCAGGCTTTGGTAGTTAATTGAGGGTGGATAAGCACGTGAATATAGTTAAAAGTAAAGAGTACAAAGCATTTAGTACTGGTTGTGAAACTAGTACGACTTTGTTAATAAAATGATATTCATTTTGTTTATTAATTAAAAACTACAAATTGTCATGTTATTAATTAGTGAGTGTGTTAAATAATATTGAAACCCTTATATTCACTTATACGAATATCGTATAATTATAACGTGGCAAAATCTTATCTCTTATAGTCTAAGACACATTATACACAAAAATAAGACATATATGACCTGGAATATTTACAAAGACATGTAATATACAAAACATATATTTTACAATGCGTGATTAACACGTACGAAATTGAATATTAATATTGACTTAGCAAGTGTGGTTTTTTTATTATGTACCACTTAATTAAAGAAAATAAATATTTAAGCATTTATACAAATCATGTGTGTGCAGGTGGTTTATTAATCCTGTACGTACCGGCGTTTTGTTACCCTTCTGTAGTCATACAGTTTTCTTATCGGTTGGTGATCTACGATCAACCACTTCCTCTTTGGACGTTGATGGGTGTGTCGGCTGTTGCACAATTTTATTTTCATAATTATTTTTATTATTATGCTTATTATTTGTGTTAATGTTTTGTACATTGGAATTGTACGGTTTTACGTGTTTTCTCGACCAAAATGGGTGGGCGTACGCTCCTTTATTCGGAGTCGGGATACCTTTTCATAGGGTTGTCTATACTCCTTCCACTTATCTTTCCGTATTGTGCCGGTGTTTGCCTAACCCGGCGGTCGAAGGTTTTAGAAAATTAATTTTAAAATAACGCGAACACAAGGGTCGGTTAGAGCGACTAGATTTGGACGGCACCGTTGAAGCTGCGCGCACACTCTGTGGGCTAGTTTGGCTGCTTGTGCATCTTTACTGCTTAATTCAGCTACATACCGGCACTCAGAGAAACAACAGACTCCTGATCCGAACAGATTGTACTACGTAGTTGTTTCTTCCACTCTAATGGCAGGCTAAATTTACAAGACTTCTCGGTAAGTGATCATAGCATCTTATTGTATGAGTCAAAAATAGTTAAATTCAATTAACGAAATGTATGCAGCCGTATGAGAGAGACGAATGTATTTGGTGCGACCGGGCAGTGGATGTATTGAAAGATTTATTTAATGTTCAGTATAGACAGCTCATATTCTTTTTATGATTATTATAATATAAGAGTCACTGTAATTGTTTCATAGAGTGTTATATAAATTATAAGCTAAAGTCAGTGCGTAGGCATGGAGTTGAATTGTGCACGTGCATGCAACAGACTGCACGCGTGTCCTTTTTAATTAATTATGGCAGTAAAAAATAACTTGTGAGACCACCCTTAGAGGAAACACTATTAATATTTTAGTGGTGTGCAACTGTGAGTGCCTTGAATGTGGTTATTTTTTAACAAATTAAGATAATTGTGTGCCACGTGGCGCGGCTACCTGTTAGATTCTGTAGGTGCTTGTTATGAGCCTGTGCAAGTGACTTTTACTCTACGCCTTTTAATAATATCTTTTAATTTAATGAGTTAATCATCCCCTGGTAGACTTTATTACTCTTCAGGCAATTTTCAAAAAATAATAACCGAAGCTTTGTGCATTTATCTTGAGTTGGTTGAAGGCCCGTTCTGTGGTTATTTACCTGGAACTTGGGTGGACATTTTTTATGAACAGCATTTCTAATTTTTGTGAATTCCCAGGGTTCTCGTCTAAGCCGGAGATGCTGGTCGATGCTGATATAACTCCATCTTCATCAGCCATGAACCATCATACACACACCTGTTCGGAGCAGGGATTCTGGTGAACCAACTCAAGATGCATCATAGGCTCATAATTACGGTGATATGAACTCTTTTATTTTCCGTTGGCCGGGCCTGCCGTGCACTTGATGTACAATTTATATTTCATTTGAAACCATGTGCCCACGCGGCTAGACAGTCTGCTCTGGGGTGTGTCAGCTGAACATTCATTCTGAACATCATGTGACTTTAATAATTTAACTTCATAAAATTAAGTATGATGTTTGTAATTGTGTGCTGCACTGGGGGAGCGTGCTAGAGATTTTTTTTTACACTTAAATATTTTCATAGATAGCCAATAGTCATTACCTTGTTCACTACAAATATTTAAGTCACATGTTAGGGGTTCTGTTCCGGCTGGTTCAGAACGGGTTTATATTTTAATTTCATTTTGGTTTAACATGTAAGGGTTGGTGGGGTTCCGTTTTCTTTTTGGCTTTTTTCTGGGGATAAAAGGGGACATAGTTTTTTTGCCAGGCACATGTTCATTCAGTTTAAGGCAGGTTTGATTCTTGTCACACATGGTCAAGTACAGGCTGGCGCGCTCCCACATCTGCTAGGATACAACAGTCAGTTATTATAAACTCATTTATACACAGCCATCCGGCTTTAACAGAAAAGAAATTTTATATTTTGTGGGCATATACTGATTAATTTACTTTGTAAAAGTCTATACTGATTAATTTTTTCACTTTGTAAAAGTCTATACTGATTAAATTTTGACCTTGTAAAAGCATATACTGACACATGTATCCATCTGGATTTGTAAAACAAAATTAACATTTTATAAACGCATAACAATTGCTTAAAATCAGGTGACGAGGATTTTTTTTTATTTTATCATTTATATGCTGTCGAAGAAACTTAAAGATTTCATATGCTCGTAGTGGGCCAATTCTCCGATGCTATCTATACATATGGGTAGTCCGGTCTCTTTATGCTTTGAGAGTGATTATCATCATTTCGGGGGTTTTTCTTAACTATTTAAATTAATGGGAATTAATGAATCCTGGTGACTGAAGGTCGAACATTTATGATTGCCGGTCTTGGGGCTTTGTAGAAACACTCCCTGTTGAGCATGGGTATTCCGACGACACTAGGTGTCTATAATGTGTGTATATAATTGTGAGGGTATGTGTCTTTATGTTTCTGTACGTGTTGTCAATGTTAAGTGTTAGTAACAAAAATGGGGGGAATTATATTATTACAGAATGTTGCCGGATATATAGATATGTATATGTACATGTTGTAGGGATAGATAGACATTGTCTTTGACACGACTAAGGATATAGTAATTATTTATTATTATTTATATTAGTAATCTCTGTTTTCAAAGTGTTATTGACGAGTTCTATCTTAGCTTCTAACCTTTCATTATTGCTATCTATATTACTTTCTAAAAGAGTTCTTAATTCTTCAATAGTGATTTCTATTCTATTTCGACTATCTTCTACTTAAGTTTCTATTTTCCCTAATTTGTTTGCTAATTTTTCATTGCTACTTTCGAATTTACTTTTTAACTCATCATTATTACTTTCTAGTTGAGTTTTTAGTTCTGCACTATTCGTTTTCAACTCCTCTTGCAGTCGTTGAAACATCGTTTCGAAGTCCATGGTTGGTTGCTTCGTCATTGTAGACTACAGTGTCCTAACTGATTCCTTATACTAATTATGTGTTTAATTATTGGTCCACCGTGACTGTATATTACTTTATTTATAGTTTATTCTATTTATTTATTAGTATAATTCCACAAATTTTTCTCTCTGTACTTAAATTGAACAATTTGTAATATTACTTATTAATTGAATTTACTATTAATTTTTATTCAATACTTGTGCTAATTATATATTTGAATTTATTTATATTCTGGGCACCATTTACTTATAATGATAATTAACATATATCGAGCAACACGTCGGGCACGCCATTAATTATGACCCAACGATACTCTTAACAACTGACTTTTGCACATATGCTATTACTCATTTGTGCGCACTTACCCACGTCTCGAAGGTATACTCGTCTTCTGCAGTATTTACCATGAAGTTTCCCAGCTAGGTCGCAGGCTTTGGTAGTTAATTGAGGGTGGATAAGCACGTGAATATAGTTAAAAGTAAAGAGTACAAAGCATTTAGTACTGGTTGTGAAACTAGTACGACTTTGTTAATAAAATGATATTCATTTTGTTTATTAATTAAAAACTACAAATTGTCATGTTATTAATTAGTGAGTGTGTTAAATAATATTGAAACCCTTATATTCACTTATACGAATATCGTATAATTATAACGTGGCAAAATCTTATCTCTTATAGTCTAAGACACATTATACACAAAAATAAGACATATATGACCTGGAATATTTACAAAGACATGTAATATACAACACATATATTTTACAATGCGTGATTAACACGTACGAAATTGAATATTAATATTGACTTAGCAAGTGTGGTTTTTTTATTATGTACCACTTAATTAAAGAAAATAAATATTTAAGCATTTATACAAATCATGTGTGTGCAGGTGGTTTATTAATCCTGTACGTACCGGCGTTTTGTTACCCTTCTGTAGTCATATAGTTTTCTTACCGGTTGGTGATCTACGATCAACCACTTCCTCTTTGGACGTTGATGGGTGTGTCGGCTGTTGCACAATTATATTTTCATAATTATTTTTATTATTATGCTTATTATTTGTGTTAATGTTTTGTACATTGGAATTGTACGGTTTTACGTGTTTTCTCGACGAAAATAGGTGGGCGTACGCTCCTTTATTCGGAGTCGGGATACCTTTTCATAGGGTTGTCTATACTCCTTCCACTTATCTTTCCGTATTGTGCCGGTGTTTGCCTAACCCGGCGGTCTAAAGTTTTAGAAAATTAATTTTAAAATAACGCGAACACAAGGGTCGGTTAGAGCGACTAGATTTGGACGGCACCGTAGAAGCTGCGCGCACACTCTGTGGGCTAGTTTGGCTGCTTGTGCATCGTTACTGCTTAATTCAGTTACATACCGGCACTCAGAGAAACAACAGACTCCTGATCCGAACAGATTGTACTACGTAGTTGTTTCTTCCACTCTAATGGCAGGCTAAATTTACGAGACTTCTCGGTAAGTGATCATAGCATCTTATTGTATGAGTCAAAAATAGTTAAATTCAATTAACGAAATGTATGCAGCCGTATGAGAGAGACGAATGTATTTGGTGCGACCGGGCAGTGGATGTATTGAAAGATTTATTTAATGTTCAGTATAGACAGCTCATATTCTTTTTATGATTATTATAATATAAGAGTCACTGTAATTGTTTCATAGAGTGTTATATAAATTATAAGCTAAAGTCAGTGCGTAGGCATGGAGTTGAATTGTGCACGTGCATGCAACAGACTGCACGCGTGTCCTTTTTAATTAATTATGGCAGTAAAAAATAACTTGTGAGACCACCCTTAGAGGAAACACTATTAATATTTTAGTGGTGTGCAACTGTGAGTGCCTTGAATGTGGTTATTTTTTAACAAATTAAGATAATTGTGTGCCACGTGGCGCGGCTACCTGTTAGATTCTGTCGGTGCTTGTTAAGAGCCTGTGCAAGTGACTTTTACTCTACGCCTTTTAATAATATCTTTTAATTTAATGAGTTAATCATCCCCTGGTAGACTTTATTACTCTTCAGGCAATTTTCAAAAAATAATAACCGAAGCTTTGTGCATTTATCTTGAGTTGGTTGAAGGCCCGTTCTGTGGTTATTTACCTGGAACTTGGGTGGACACTTTTTATGAACAGCATTTCTAATTTTTGTGAATTCCCAGGGTTCTCGTCTAAGCCGGAGATGCTGGTCGATGCTGATATAACTCCATCTTCATCAGCCATGAACCATCATACACACACCTGTTCGGAGCAGGGAGTCTGGTGAACCAACTCAAGATGCATCATAGGCTCATAATTACGTTGATATGAACTCTTTTATTTTCCGTTGGCCGGGCCTGCCGTGCACTTGATGTACAATTTATATTTCATTTGAAACCATGTGCCCACGCGGCTAGACAGTCTGCTTTGGGGTGTGTCAGCTGAACATTCATTCTGAACATCATGTGACTATAATAATTTAACTTCATAAAATTAAGTATGATGTTTGTAATTGTGTGCTGCACTGGGGGAGCGTGCTAGAGATTTTTTTTTACACTTAAATATTTTCATAGATAGCCAATAGTCATTACCTTGTTCACTACAAATATTTAAGTCACATGTTAGGGGTTCTGTTCCGGCTGGTTCAGAACGGGTTTATATTTTAATTTCATTTTGGTTTAACATGTAAGGGTTGGTGGGGTTCCGTTTTCTTTTTGGCTTTTTTCTGGGGATAAAAGGGGACATAGTTTTTCTGCCAGGCACATGTTCAATCAGTTTAAGGCAGGTTTGATTCTTGTCACACATGGTCAAGTACAGGCTGGCGCGCTCCCACATCTGCTAGGATACAACAGTCAGTTATTATAAACTCATTTATACACAGCCATCCGGCTTTAACAGAAAAGAAATTTTATATTTTGTGGGCATATACTGATTAATTTACTTTGTAAAAGTCTATACTGATTAATTTTTTCACTTTGTAAAAGTCTATACTGATTAAATTTTGACCTTGTAAAAGCATATACTGACACATGTATCCATCTGGATTTGTAAAACAAAATTAACATTTTATAAACGCATAACAATTGCTTAAAATCAGGTGACGAGGATTTTTTTTTATTTTATCATTTATATGCTGTCGAAGAAACTTAAAGATTTCATATGCTCGTAGTGGGCCAATTATCCGATGCTATCTATACATATGGGCAGTCCGGTCTCTTTATGCTTTGAGAGTGATTATCATCATTTCGGGGGTTTTTCTTAACTATTTAAATTAATGGGAATTAATGAATCCTGGTGACTGAAGGTCGAACATTTATGATTGCCGGTCTTGGGGCTTTGTAGAAACACTCCCTGTTGAGCATGGGTATTCCGAGGGCACTAGGTGTCTATAATGTGTGTATATAATTGTGAGGGTATGTGTCTTTATGTTTCTGTACGTGTTGTCAATGTTAAGTGTTAGTAACAAAAAGGGGGGGAATTATATTATTACAGAATGTTGCCGGATATATAGATATGTATATGTACATGTTGTAGGGATAGATAGACATTGTCTTTGACACGACTAAGGATATAGTAATTATTTATTATTATTTATATTAGTAATCTCTGTTTTCAAAGTGTTATTGACGAGTTCTATCTTAGCTTCTAACCTTTCATTATTGCTATCTATATTACTTTCTAAAAGAGTTCTTAATTCTTCAATAGTGATTTCTATTCTATTTCGACTATCTTCTACTTGAGTTTCTATTTTCCCTAATTTATTTTCTAATTTTTCATTGCTACTTTCGAATTTACTTTTTAACTCATCATTATTACTTTCTAGTTGAGTTTTTAGTTCTGCACTATTCGTTTTCAACTCCTCTTGCAGTCGTTGAAACATCGTTTCGAAGTCCATGGTTGGTTGCTTCGTCATTGTAGACTACAGTGTCCTAACTGATTCCTTATACTAATTATGTGTTTAATTATTGGTCCACCGTGACTGTATATTACTTTATTTATAGTTTATTCTATTTATTTATTAGTATAATTCCACAAATTTTTCTCTCTGTACTTAAATTGAACAATTTGTAATATTACTTATTAATTGAATTTACTATTAATTTTTATTCAATACTTGTGCTAATTATATATTTGAATTTATTTATATTCTGGGCACCATTTACTTATAATGATAATTAACATATATCGAGCAACACGTCGGGCACGCCATTAATTATGACCCAACGATACTCTTAACAACTGACTTTTGCACATATGCTATTACTCATTTGTGCGCACTTACCCACGTCTCGAAGGTATACTCGTCTTCTGCAGTATTTACCATGAAGTTTCCCAGCTAGGTCGCAGGCTTTGGTAGTTAATTGAGGGTGGATAAGCACGTGAATATAGTTAAAAGTAAAGAGTACAAAGCATTTAGTACTGGTTGTGAAACTAGTACGACTTTGTTAATAAAATGATATTCATTTTGTTTATTAATTAAAAACTACAAATTGTCATGTTATTAATTAGTGAGTGTGTTAAATAATATTGAAACCCTTATATTCACTTATACGAATATCGTATAATTATAACGTGGCAAAATCTTATCTCTTATAGTCTAAGACACATTATACACAAAAATAAGACATATATGACCTGGAATATTTACAAAGACATGTAATATACAACACATATATTTTACAATGCGTGATTAACACGTACGAAATTGAATATTAATATTGACTTAGCAAGTGTGGTTTTTTTATTATGTACCACTTAATTAAAGAAAATAAATATTTAAGCATTTATACAAATCATGTGTGTGCAGGTGGTTTATTAATCCTGTACGTACCGGCGTTTTGTTACCCTTCTGTAGTCATATAGTTTTCTTACCGGTTGGTGATCTACGATCAACCACTTCCTCTTTGGACGTTGATGGGTGTGTCGGCTGTTGCACAATTATATTTTCATAATTATTTTTATTATTATGCTTATTATTTGTGTTAATGTTTTGTACATTGGAATTGTACGGTTTTACGTGTTTTCTCGACGAAAATAGGTGGGCGTACGCTCCTTTATTCGGAGTCGGGATACCTTTTCATAGGGTTGTCTATACTCCTTCCACTTATCTTTCCGTATTGTGCCGGTGTTTGCCTAACCCGGCGGTCTAAAGTTTTAGAAAATTAATTTTAAAATAACGCGAACACAAGGGTCGGTTAGAGCGACTAGATTTGGACGGCACCGTAGAAGCTGCGCGCACACTCTGTGGGCTAGTTTGGCTGCTTGTGCATCGTTACTGCTTAATTCAGTTACATACCGGCACTCAGAGAAACAACAGACTCCTGATCCGAACAGATTGTACTACGTAGTTGTTTCTTCCACTCTAATGGCAGGCTAAATTTACGAGACTTCTCGGTAAGTGATCATAGCATCTTATTGTATGAGTCAAAAATAGTTAAATTCAATTAACGAAATGTATGCAGCCGTATGAGAGAGACGAATGTATTTGGTGCGACCGGGCAGTGGATGTATTGAAAGATTTATTTAATGTTCAGTATAGACAGCTCATATTCTTTTTATGATTATTATAATATAAGAGTCACTGTAATTGTTTCATAGAGTGTTATATAAATTATAAGCTAAAGTCAGTGCGTAGGCATGGAGTTGAATTGTGCACGTGCATGCAACAGACTGCACGCGTGTCCTTTTTAATTAATTATGGCAGTAAAAAATAACTTGTGAGACCACCCTTAGAGGAAACACTATTAATATTTTAGTGGTGTGCAACTGTGAGTGCCTTGAATGTGGTTATTTTTTAACAAATTAAGATAATTGTGTGCCACGTGGCGCGGCTACCTGTTAGATTCTGTCGGTGCTTGTTAAGAGCCTGTGCAAGTGACTTTTACTCTACGCCTTTTAATAATATCTTTTAATTTAATGAGTTAATCATCCCCTGGTAGACTTTATTACTCTTCAGGCAATTTTCAAAAAATAATAACCGAAGCTTTGTGCATTTATCTTGAGTTGGTTGAAGGCCCGTTCTGTGGTTATTTACCTGGAACTTGGGTGGACATTTTTTATGAACAGCATTTCTAATTTTTGTGAATTCCCAGGGTTCTCGTCTAAGCCGGAGATGCTGGTCGATGCTGATATAACTCCATCTTCATCAGCCATGAACCATCATACACACACCTGTTCGGAGCAGGGAGTCTGGTGAACCAACTCAAGATGCATCATAGGCTCATAATTACGTTGATATGAACTCTTTTATTTTCCGTTGGCCGGGCCTGCCGTGCACTTGATGTACAATTTATATTTCATTTGAAACCATGTGCCCACGCGGCTAGACAGTCTGCTTTGGGGTGTGTCAGCTGAACATTCATTCTGAACATTATGTGACTATAATAATTTAACTTCATAAAATTAAGTATGATGTTTGTAATTGTGTGCTGCACTGGGGGAGCGTGCTAGAGATTTTTTTTTACACTTAAATATTTTCATAGATAGCCAATAGTCATTACCTTGTTCACTACAAATATTTAAGTCACATGTTAGGGGTTCTGTTCCGGCTGGTTCAGAACGGGTTTATATTTTAATTTCATTTTGGTTTAACATGTAAGGGTTGGTGGGGTTCCGTTTTCTTTTTGGCTTTTTTCTGGGGATAAAAGGGGACATAGTTTTTCTGCCAGGCACATGTTCAATCAGTTTAAGGCAGGTTTGATTCTTGTCACACATGGTCAAGTACAGGCTGGCGCGCTCCCACATCTGCTAGGATACAACAGTCAGTTATTATAAACTCATTTATACACAGCCATCCGGCTTTAACAGAAAAGAAATTTTATATTTTGTGGGCATATACTGATTAATTTACTTTGTAAAAGTCTATACTGATTAATTTTTTCACTTTGTAAAAGTCTATACTGATTAAATTTTGACCTTGTAAAAGCATATACTGACACATGTATCCATCTGGATTTGTAAAACAAAATTAACATTTTATAAACGCATAACAATTGCTTAAAATCAGGTGACGAGGATTTTTTTTTATTTTATCATTTATATGCTGTCGAAGAAACTTAAAGATTTCATATGCTCGTAGTGGGCCAATTATCCGATGCTATCTATACATATGGGCAGTCCGGTCTCTTTATGCTTTGAGAGTGATTATCATCATTTCGGGGGTTTTTCTTAACTATTTAAATTAATGGGAATTAATGAATCCTGGTGACTGAAGGTCGAACATTTATGATTGCCGGTCTTGGGGCTTTGTAGAAACACTCCCTGTTGAGCATGGGTATTCCGAGGGCACTAGGTGTCTATAATGTGTGTATATAATTGTGAGGGTATGTGTCTTTATGTTTCTGTACGTGTTGTCAATGTTAAGTGTTAGTAACAAAAAGGGGGGGAATTATATTATTACAGAATGTTGCCGGATATATAGATATGTATATGTACATGTTGTAGGGATAGATAGACATTGTCTTTGACACGACTAAGGATATAGTAATTATTTATTATTATTTATATTAGTAATCTCTGTTTTCAAAGTGTTATTGACGAGTTCTATCTTAGCTTCTAACCTTTCATTATTGCTATCTATATTACTTTCTAAAAGAGTTCTTAATTCTTCAATAGTGATTTCTATTCTATTTCGACTATCTTCTACTTGAGTTTCTATTTTCCCTAATTTATTTTCTAATTTTTCATTGCTACTTTCGAATTTACTTTTTAACTCATCATTATTACTTTCTAGCTGAGTTTTTAGTTCTGCACTATTCGTTTTCAACTCCTCTTGCAGTCGTTGAAACATCGTTTCGAAGTCCATGGTTGGTTGCTTCGTCATTGTAGACTACAGTGTCCTAACTGATTCGTTATACTAATTATGTGTTTAATTATTGGTCCACCGTGACTTTATATTACTTTATTTATAGTTTATTCTATTTATTTATTAGTATTAATTCCACAAATTTTTCTCTCTGTACTTAAATTATCAATTTGTACTATTACTTATTACTTGAATTTACTATTAATTTTTATTCAATACTTGTGCTAATTATATATTTGAATTTATTTATATTCTGGGCGCCATTTACTTATAATGATAATTAACATATATCGTGCAACACGTTGGGCACGCCATTAATTATGACCCAACGATACTCTTAACAACTGACTCTTGCACATATGCTATTACTCATTTGTGCGCACTTACCCACGTCTCGAAGGTATACTCGTCTTCTGCAGTATTTACCATGATGTTTCCCAGCTAGGTCGCAGGCTTTGGTAGTTAATTGAGGGTGGATAAGCACTGAATATAGCTAAAAGTAAAGAGTACAAAGCATTTAGTACTGGTTGTGAAACTAGTACGACTTTGTTAATAAAATGATATTCATTTTGTTTATTAATTAAAAACTACAAATTGTCATGTTATTAATTAGTGAGTGTGTTAACTAATATTGAAACCCTTATATTCACTTATACGAATATCGTATAATTATAACGTGGCAAAATCTTATCTCTTATAGTCTAAGACACATTATACACAAAAATAAGACATATATGACCTGGAATATTTACAAAGACATGTAATATACAACACATATATTTTACAATGCGTGATTAACACGTACGAAATTGAATATTAATATTGACTTAGCAAGTGTGGTTTTTTTATTATGTACCACTTAATTAAAGAAAATAAATATTTAAGCATTTATACAAATCATGTGTGTGCAGGTGGTTTATTAATCCTGTACGTACCGGCGTTTTGTTACCCATCTGTAGTCATACAGTTTTCTTATCGGTTGGTGATCTACGATCAACCAATTCCTCTTTGGACGTTGATGGGTGTGTCGGCTGTTGCACAATTTTATTTTCATAATTATTTTTATTATTATGCTTATTATTTGTGTTAATGTTTTGTACATTGGAATTGTACGGTTTTACGTGTTTTCTCGACGAAAATGTGTGGGCGTACGCTCCTTTATTCGGAGTCGGGATACCTTTTCATAGGGTTGTCTACACTCCTTCCACTTATCTTTCCGTATTGTGCCGGTGTTTGCCTAACCCGGCGGTCGAAGGTTTTAGAAAATTAATTTTAAAATAACGCGAACACAAGGGTCGGTTAGAGCGACTAGATTTGGACGGCACCGTAGAAGCTGCGCGCACACTCTGTGGGCTAGTTTGGCTGCTTGTGCATCGTTACTGCTTAATTCAGTTACATACCGGCACTCAGAGAAACAACAGACTCCTGATCCGAACAGATTGTACTACGTAGTTGTTTCTTCCACTCTAATGGCAGGCTAAATTTACGAGACTTCTCGGTAAGTGATCATAGCATCTTATTGTATGAGTCAAAAATAGTTAAATTCAATTAACGAAATGTATGCAGCCGTATGAGAGAGACGAATGTATTTGGTGCGACCGGGCAGTGGATGTATTGAAAGATTTATTTAATGTTCAGTATAGACAGCTCATATTCTTTTTATGATTATTATAATATAAGAGTCACTGTAATTGTTTCATAGAGTGTTATATAAATTATAAGCTAAAGTCAGTGCGTAGGCATGGAGTTGAATTGTGCACGTGCATGCAACAGACTGCACGCGTGTCCTTTTTAATTAATTATGGCAGTAAAAAATAACTTGTGAGACCACCCTTAGAGGAAACACTATTAATATTTTAGTGGTGTGCAACTGTGAGTGCCTTGAATGTGGTTATTTTTTAACAAATTAAGATAATTGTGTGCCACGTGGCGCGGCTACCTGTTAGATTCTGTCGGTGCTTGTTAAGAGCCTGTGCAAGTGACTTTTACTCTACGCCTTTTAATAATATCTTTTAATTTAATGAGTTAATCATCCCCTGGTAGACTTTATTACTCTTCAGGCAATTTTCAAAAAATAATAACCGAAGCTTTGTGCATTTATCTTGAGTTGGTTGAAGGCCCGTTCTGTGGTTATTTACCTGGAACTTGGGTGGACATTTTTTATGAACAGCATTTCTAATTTTTGTGAATTCCCAGGGTTCTCGTCTAAGCCGGAGATGCTGGTCGATGCTGATATAACTCCATCTTCATCAGCCATGAACCATCATACACACACCTGTTCGGAGCAGGGAGTCTGGTGAACCAACTCAAGATGCATCATAGGCTCATAATTACGTTGATATGAACTCTTTTATTTTCCGTTGGCCGGGCCTGCCGTGCACTTGATGTACAATTTATATTTCATTTGAAACCATGTGCCCACGCGGCTAGACAGTCTGCTTTGGGGTGTGTCAGCTGAACATTCATTCTGAACATCATGTGACTATAATAATTTAACTTCATAAAATTAAGTATGATGTTTGTAATTGTGTGCTGCACTGGGGGAGCGTGCTAGAGATTTTTTTTTACACTTAAATATTTTCATAGATAGCCAATAGTCATTACCTTGTTCACTACAAATATTTAAGTCACATGTTAGGGGTTCTGTTCCGGCTGGTTCAGAACGGGTTTATATTTTAATTTCATTTTGGTTTAACATGTAAGGGTTGGTGGGGTTCCGTTTTCTTTTTGGCTTTTTTCTGGGGATAAAAGGGGACATAGTTTTTCTGCCAGGCACATGTTCAATCAGTTTAAGGCAGGTTTGATTCTTGTCACACATGGTCAAGTACAGGCTGGCGCGCTCCCACATCTGCTAGGATACAACAGTCAGTTATTATAAACTCATTTATACACAGCCATCCGGCTTTAACAGAAAAGAAATTTTATATTTTGTGGGCATATACTGATTAATTTACTTTGTAAAAGTCTATACTGATTAATTTTTTCACTTTGTAAAAGTCTATACTGATTAAATTTTGACCTTGTAAAAGCATATACTGACACATGTATCCATCTGGATTTGTAAAACAAAATTAACATTTTATAAACGCATAACAATTGCTTAAAATCAGGTGACGAGGATTTTTTTTTATTTTATCATTTATATGCTGTCGAAGAAACTTAAAGATTTCATATGCTCGTAGTGGGCCAATTATCCGATGCTATCTATACATATGGGCAGTCCGGTCTCTTTATGCTTTGAGAGTGATTATCATCATTTCGGGGGTTTTTCTTAACTATTTAAATTAATGGGAATTAATGAATCCTGGTGACTGAAGGTCGAACATTTATGATTGCCGGTCTTGGGGCTTTGTAGAAACACTCCCTGTTGAGCATGGGTATTCCGAGGGCACTAGGTGTCTATAATGTGTGTATATAATTGTGAGGGTATGTGTCTTTATGTTTCTGTACGTGTTGTCAATGTTAAGTGTTAGTAACAAAAAGGGGGGGAATTATATTATTACAGAATGTTGCCGGATATATAGATATGTATATGTACATGTTGTAGGGATAGATAGACATTGTCTTTGACACGACTAAGGATATAGTAATTATTTATTATTATTTATATTAGTAATCTCTGTTTTCAAAGTGTTATTGACGAGTTCTATCTTAGCTTCTAACCTTTCATTATTGCTATCTATATTACTTTCTAAAAGAGTTCTTAATTCTTCAATAGTGATTTCTATTCTATTTCGACTATCTTCTACTTGAGTTTCTATTTTCCCTAATTTATTTTCTAATTTTTCATTGCTACTTTCGAATTTACTTTTTAACTCATCATTATTACTTTCTAGTTGAGTTTTTAGTTCTGCACTATTCGTTTTCAACTCCTCTTGCAGTCGTTGAAACATCGTTTCGAAGTCCATGGTTGGTTGCTTCGTCATTGTAGACTACAGTGTCCTAACTGATTCCTTATACTAATTATGTGTTTAATTATTGGTCCACCGTGACTGTATATTACTTTATTTATAGTTTATTCTATTTATTTATTAGTATAATTCCACAAATTTTTCTCTCTGTACTTAAATTGAACAATTTGTAATATTACTTATTAATTGAATTTACTATTAATTTTTATTCAATACTTGTGCTAATTATATATTTGAATTTATTTATATTCTGGGCACCATTTACTTATAATGATAATTAACATATATCGAGCAACACGTCGGGCACGCCATTAATTATGACCCAACGATACTCTTAACAACTGACTTTTGCACATATGCTATTACTCATTTGTGCGCACTTACCCACGTCTCGAAGGTATACTCGTCTTCTGCAGTATTTACCATGAAGTTTCCCAGCTAGGTCGCAGGCTTTGGTAGTTAATTGAGGGTGGATAAGCACGTGAATATAGTTAAAAGTAAAGAGTACAAAGCATTTAGTACTGGTTGTGAAACTAGTACGACTTTGTTAATAAAATGATATTCATTTTGTTTATTAATTAAAAACTACAAATTGTCATGTTATTAATTAGTGAGTGTGTTAAATAATATTGAAACCCTTATATTCACTTATACGAATATCGTATAATTATAACGTGGCAAAATCTTATCTCTTATAGTCTAAGACACATTATACACAAAAATAAGACATATATGACCTGGAATATTTACAAAGACATGTAATATACAACACATATATTTTACAATGCGTGATTAACACGTACGAAATTGAATATTAATATTGACTTAGCAAGTGTGGTTTTTTTATTATGTACCACTTAATTAAAGAAAATAAATATTTAAGCATTTATACAAATCATGTGTGTGCAGGTGGTTTATTAATCCTGTACGTACCGGCGTTTTGTTACCCTTCTGTAGTCATATAGTTTTCTTACCGGTTGGTGATCTACGATCAACCACTTCCTCTTTGGACGTTGATGGGTGTGTCGGCTGTTGCACAATTATATTTTCATAATTATTTTTATTATTATGCTTATTATTTGTGTTAATGTTTTGTACATTGGAATTGTACGGTTTTACGTGTTTTCTCGACGAAAATAGGTGGGCGTACGCTCCTTTATTCGGAGTCGGGATACCTTTTCATAGGGTTGTCTATACTCCTTCCACTTATCTTTCCGTATTGTGCCGGTGTTTGCCTAACCCGGCGGTCTAAAGTTTTAGAAAATTAATTTTAAAATAACGCGAACACAAGGGTCGGTTAGAGCGACTAGATTTGGACGGCACCGTAGAAGCTGCGCGCACACTCTGTGGGCTAGTTTGGCTGCTTGTGCATCGTTACTGCTTAATTCAGTTACATACCGGCACTCAGAGAAACAACAGACTCCTGATCCGAACAGATTGTACTACGTAGTTGTTTCTTCCACTCTAATGGCAGGCTAAATTTACGAGACTTCTCGGTAAGTGATCATAGCATCTTATTGTATGAGTCAAAAATAGTTAAATTCAATTAACGAAATGTATGCAGCCGTATGAGAGAGACGAATGTATTTGGTGCGACCGGGCAGTGGATGTATTGAAAGATTTATTTAATGTTCAGTATAGACAGCTCATATTCTTTTTATGATTATTATAATATAAGAGTCACTGTAATTGTTTCATAGAGTGTTATATAAATTATAAGCTAAAGTCAGTGCGTAGGCATGGAGTTGAATTGTGCACGTGCATGCAACAGACTGCACGCGTGTCCTTTTTAATTAATTATGGCAGTAAAAAATAACTTGTGAGACCACCCTTAGAGGAAACACTATTAATATTTTAGTGGTGTGCAACTGTGAGTGCCTTGAATGTGGTTATTTTTTAACAAATTAAGATAATTGTGTGCCACGTGGCGCGGCTACCTGTTAGATTCTGTCGGTGCTTGTTAAGAGCCTGTGCAAGTGACTTTTACTCTACGCCTTTTAATAATATCTTTTAATTTAATGAGTTAATCATCCCCTGGTAGACTTTATTACTCTTCAGGCAATTTTCAAAAAATAATAACCGAAGCTTTGTGCATTTATCTTGAGTTGGTTGAAGGCCCGTTCTGTGGTTATTTACCTGGAACTTGGGTGGACATTTTTTATGAACAGCATTTCTAATTTTTGTGAATTCCCAGGGTTCTCGTCTAAGCCGGAGATGCTGGTCGATGCTGATATAACTCCATCTTCATCAGCCATGAACCATCATACACACACCTGTTCGGAGCAGGGAGTCTGGTGAACCAACTCAAGATGCATCATAGGCTCATAATTACGTTGATATGAACTCTTTTATTTTCCGTTGGCCGGGCCTGCCGTGCACTTGATGTACAATTTATATTTCATTTGAAACCATGTGCCCACGCGGCTAGACAGTCTGCTTTGGGGTGTGTCAGCTGAACATTCATTCTGAACATTATGTGACTATAATAATTTAACTTCATAAAATTAAGTATGATGTTTGTAATTGTGTGCTGCACTGGGGGAGCGTGCTAGAGATTTTTTTTTACACTTAAATATTTTCATAGATAGCCAATAGTCATTACCTTGTTCACTACAAATATTTAAGTCACATGTTAGGGGTTCTGTTCCGGCTGGTTCAGAACGGGTTTATATTTTAATTTCATTTTGGTTTAACATGTAAGGGTTGGTGGGGTTCCGTTTTCTTTTTGGCTTTTTTCTGGGGATAAAAGGGGACATAGTTTTTCTGCCAGGCACATGTTCAATCAGTTTAAGGCAGGTTTGATTCTTGTCACACATGGTCAAGTACAGGCTGGCGCGCTCCCACATCTGCTAGGATACAACAGTCAGTTATTATAAACTCATTTATACACAGCCATCCGGCTTTAACAGAAAAGAAATTTTATATTTTGTGGGCATATACTGATTAATTTACTTTGTAAAAGTCTATACTGATTAATTTTTTCACTTTGTAAAAGTCTATACTGATTAAATTTTGACCTTGTAAAAGCATATACTGACACATGTATCCATCTGGATTTGTAAAACAAAATTAACATTTTATAAACGCATAACAATTGCTTAAAATCAGGTGACGAGGATTTTTTTTTATTTTATCATTTATATGCTGTCGAAGAAACTTAAAGATTTCATATGCTCGTAGTGGGCCAATTATCCGATGCTATCTATACATATGGGCAGTCCGGTCTCTTTATGCTTTGAGAGTGATTATCATCATTTCGGGGGTTTTTCTTAACTATTTAAATTAATGGGAATTAATGAATCCTGGTGACTGAAGGTCGAACATTTATGATTGCCGGTCTTGGGGCTTTGTAGAAACACTCCCTGTTGAGCATGGGTATTCCGAGGGCACTAGGTGTCTATAATGTGTGTATATAATTGTGAGGGTATGTGTCTTTATGTTTCTGTACGTGTTGTCAATGTTAAGTGTTAGTAACAAAAAGGGGGGGAATTATATTATTACAGAATGTTGCCGGATATATAGATATGTATATGTACATGTTGTAGGGATAGATAGACATTGTCTTTGACACGACTAAGGATATAGTAATTATTTATTATTATTTATATTAGTAATCTCTGTTTTCAAAGTGTTATTGACGAGTTCTATCTTAGCTTCTAACCTTTCATTATTGCTATCTATATTACTTTCTAAAAGAGTTCTTAATTCTTCAATAGTGATTTCTATTCTATTTCGACTATCTTCTACTTGAGTTTCTATTTTCCCTAATTTATTTTCTAATTTTTCATTGCTACTTTCGAATTTACTTTTTAACTCATCATTATTACTTTCTAGCTGAGTTTTTAGTTCTGCACTATTCGTTTTCAACTCCTCTTGCAGTCGTTGAAACATCGTTTCGAAGTCCATGGTTGGTTGCTTCGTCATTGTAGACTACAGTGTCCTAACTGATTCGTTATACTAATTATGTGTTTAATTATTGGTCCACCGTGACTTTATATTACTTTATTTATAGTTTATTCTATTTATTTATTAGTATTAATTCCACAAATTTTTCTCTCTGTACTTAAATTATCAATTTGTACTATTACTTATTACTTGAATTTACTATTAATTTTTATTCAATACTTGTGCTAATTATATATTTGAATTTATTTATATTCTGGGCGCCATTTACTTATAATGATAATTAACATATATCGTGCAACACGTTGGGCACGCCATTAATTATGACCCAACGATACTCTTAACAACTGACTCTTGCACATATGCTATTACTCATTTGTGCGCACTTACCCACGTCTCGAAGGTATACTCGTCTTCTGCAGTATTTACCATGATGTTTCCCAGCTAGGTCGCAGGCTTTGGTAGTTAATTGAGGGTGGATAAGCACTGAATATAGCTAAAAGTAAAGAGTACAAAGCATTTAGTACTGGTTGTGAAACTAGTACGACTTTGTTAATAAAATGATATTCATTTTGTTTATTAATTAAAAACTACAAATTGTCATGTTATTAATTAGTGAGTGTGTTAACTAATATTGAAACCCTTATATTCACTTATACGAATATCGTATAATTATAACGTGGCAAAATCTTATCTCTTATAGTCTAAGACACATTATACACAAAAATAAGACATATATGACCTGGAATATTTACAAAGACATGTAATATACAACACATATATTTTACAATGCGTGATTAACACGTACGAAATTGAATATTAATATTGACTTAGCAAGTGTGGTTTTTTTATTATGTACCACTTAATTAAAGAAAATAAATATTTAAGCATTTATACAAATCATGTGTGTGCAGGTGGTTTATTAATCCTGTACGTACCGGCGTTTTGTTACCCATCTGTAGTCATACAGTTTTCTTATCGGTTGGTGATCTACGATCAACCAATTCCTCTTTGGACGTTGATGGGTGTGTCGGCTGTTGCACAATTTTATTTTCATAATTATTTTTATTATTATGCTTATTATTTGTGTTAATGTTTTGTACATTGGAATTGTACGGTTTTACGTGTTTTCTCGACGAAAATGTGTGGGCGTACGCTCCTTTATTCGGAGTCGGGATACCTTTTCATAGGGTTGTCTACACTCCTTCCACTTATCTTTCCGTATTGTGCCGGTGTTTGCCTAACCCGGCGGTCGAAGGTTTTAGAAAATTAATTTTAAAATAACGCGAACACAAGGGTCGGTTAGAGCGACTAGATTTGGACGGCACCGTTGAAGCTGCGCGCACACTCTGTGGGCTAGTTTGGCTGCTTGTGCATCTTTACTGCTTAATTCAGCTACATACCGGCACTCAGAGAAACAACAGACTCCTGATCCGAACAGATTGTACTACGTAGTTGTTTCTTCCACTCTAATGGCAGGCTAAATTTACGAGACTTCTCGGTAAGTGATCATAGCATCTTATTGTATGAGTCATAAATAGTTAAATTCAATTAACGAAATGTATGCAGCCGTATGAGAGAGACGAATGTATTTGGTGCGACCGGGCAGTGGATGTATTGAAAGATTTATTTAATGTTCAGTATAGACAGCTCATATTCTTTTTATGATTATTATAATATAAGAGTCACTGTAATTGTTTCATAGAGTGTTATATAAATTATAAGCTAAAGTCAGTGCGTAGGCATGGAGTTGAATTGTGCACGTGCATGCAACAGACTGCACGCGTGTCCTTTTTAAATAATTATGGCAGTAAAAAATAACTTGTGAGACCACCCTTAGAGGAAACACTATTAATATTTTAGTGGTGTGCAACTGTGAGTGCCTTGAATGTGGTTATTTTCTAACAAATTAAGATAATTGTGTGCCACGTGGCGCGGCTACCTGTTAGATTCTGTCGGTGCTTGTTAAGAGCCTGTGCAAGTGACTTTTACTCTACGCCTTTTAATAATATCTTTTTATTTAGTGAGTTAATCATCCCCTGGTAGACTTTATTACTCTTCAGGCAATTTTCAAAAAATAATAACCGAAACTTTGTGCATTTATCTTGAGTTGGTTGAAGGCCCGTTCTGTGGTTATTTACCTGGAACTTGGGTGGACATTTTTTATGAACAGCATTTCTAATTTTTGTGAATTCCCAGGGTTCTCGTCTAAGCCGGAGATGCTGGTCGATGCTGATATAACTCCATCTTCATCAGCCATGAACCATCATACACACACCTGTTCGGAGGAGGGAGTCTGGTGAACCAACTCAAGATGCATCACAGGCTCATAATTAAGGTGATATGAACTCTTTTATTTTCCGTTGGCCGGGCCTGCCGTGCACCTGATGTACAATTTATATTTCATTTGAAACCATGTGCCCACGCGGCTAGACAGTCTGCTCTGGGGTGTGTCAGCTGAACGTTCATTCTGAACATCATGTGACTTTAATAATTTAACTTCATAAAACTAAGTATGATGTTTGTAATTGTGTGCTGCACTGGGGGAGCGTGCTAGAGATTTTTTTTTACACTTAAATATTTTCATAGATAGCCAATAGTCATTACCTTGTTCACTACAAAAATTTAAGTCACATGTTAGGGGTTCTGTTCCGGCTGGTTCAGAACGGGTTTATATTTTAATTTCATTTTGGTTTAACATGTAAGGGTTGGTGGGGTTCCGTTTTCTTTTTGGCTGTTTTCTGGGGATAAAAGGGGACATAGTTTTTTTGCCAGGCACATGTTCATTCAGTTTAAGGCAGGTTTGATTCCTGTCACACATGGTCAAGTACAGGCTGGCGCGCTCCCACATCTGCTAGGATACAACAGTCAGTTATTATAAACTCATTTATACACAGCCATCCGGCTTTAACAGAAAAGAAATTTTATATTTTGTGGGCATATACTGATTAATTTACTTTGTAAAAGTCTATACTGATTAATTTTTTCACTTTGTAAAAATCTATACTGATTAAATTTTGACCTTGTAAAAGCATATACTGACACATGTATCCATCTGGATTTGTAAAACAAAATTAACATTTTATAAACGCATAACAATTGCTTAAAATCAGGTGACGAGGATTTTTTTTTATTTTATCATTTATATGCTGTCGAAGAAACTTAAAGATTTCATATGCTCGTAGTGGGCCAATTATCCGATGCTATCTATACATATGGGCAGTCCGATCTCTTTATGCTTTGAGAGTGATTATCATCATTTCGGGGGTTTTTCTTAACTATTTAAATTAATGGGAATTAATGAATCCTGGTGACTGAAGGTCGAACATTTATGATTGCCGGTCTTGGGGCTTTGTAGAAACACTCCTGTTGAGCATGGGTATTCCGACGGCACTAGGTGTCTATAATGTGTGTATATAATTGTGAGGGTATGTGTCTTTATGTTTCTGTACGTGTTGTCAATGTTAAGTGTTAGTAACAAAAAGGGGGGGAATTATATTATTACAGAATGTTGCCGGATATATAGATATGTATATGTACATGTTGTAGGGATAGATAGACATTGTCTTTGACACGACTAAGGATATAGTAATTATTCATTATTATTTATATTAGTAATCTCTGTTTTCAAAGCGTTATTGACGAGTTCTATCTTAGCTTCTAACCTTTCATTATTGCTATCTATATTACTTTCTAAAAGAGTTCTTAATTCTTCAATAGTGATTTCTATTCTATTTCGACTATCTTCTACTTGAGTTTCTATTTTCCCTAATTTATTTTCTAATTTTTCATTGCTACTTTCGAATTTACTTTTTAACTCATCATTATTACTTTCTAGCTGAGTTTTTAGTTCTGCACTATTCGTTTTCAACTCCTCTTGCAATCGTTGAATCATCGTTTAGAAGTCCATGGTTGATTGCTTCGTCATTGTAGACTACAGTGTCCTAACTGATTCGTTATACTAATTATGTGTTTAATTATTGGTCCACCGTGACTTTATATTACTTTATTTATAGTTTATTTTATTTATTTATTAGTATTAATTCCACAAATTTTCTCTCTGTACTTAAATTTAACAATTTGTAATATTACTTATTACTTGAATTTACTAATAATTTTTATTCAATACTTGTGCTAATTATATATTTGAATTTATTTATATTCTGGGCGCCATTTACTTGTAATGATAATTAACATATATCGAGCAACACGTTGGGCACGCCATTAATTATGACCCAACGATACTCTTAAAAACTGACATTTGCACATATGCTATTACTCATTTGTGCGCACTTACCCACGTCTCGAAGGTATACTCGTCTTCTGCAGTATTTACCATGATGTTTCCCAGCTAGGTCGCAGGCTTTGGTAGTTAATTGAGGGTGGATAAGCACGTGAATATAGTTAAAAGTAAAGAGTACAAAGCATTTAGTACTGGTTGTGAAACTAGTACGACTTTGTTAATAAAATGATATTCATTTTGTTTATTAATTAAAAACTACAAATTGTCATGTTATTAATTAGTGAGTGTGTTAAATAATATTGAAACCCTTATATTCACTTATACGAATATCGTATAATTATAACGTGGCAAAATCTTATCTCTTATAGTCTAAGACACATTATACACAAAAATAAGGCATATATGACCTGGAATATTTACAAAGACATGTAATATACAACACATATATTTTACAATGCGAGATTAACACGTACGAAATTGAATATTAATATTGACTTAGCAAGTATGGTTTTTTTATTATGTACCACTTAATTAAAGAAAATAAATATTTAAGCATTTATACAAATCATGTGTGTGGAGGTGGTTTATTAATCCTGTACGTACCGGCGTTTTGTTACCCTTCTGTAGTCATACAGTTTTCTTATCGGTTGGTGATCTACGATCAACCACTTCCTCTTTGGACGTTGATGGATGTGTCGGCTGTTGCACAATTTTATTTTCATAATTATTTTTATTATTATGCTTATTATTTATGTTAATGTTTTGTACATTGGAATTGTACGGTTTTACGTGTTTTCTCGACGAAAATGGGTGGGCGTACGCTCCTTTATTCGGAGTCGGGATACCTTTTCATAGGGTTGTCTATACTCCTTCCACTTATCTTTCCGTATTGTGCCGGTGTTTGCCTAACCCGGCGGTCGAAGGTTTTAGAAAATTAATTTTAAAATAACGCGAACACAAGGGTCGGTTAGAGCGACTAGATTTGGACGGCACCGTTGAAGCTGCGCGCACACTCTGTGGGCTAGTTTGGCTGCTTGTGCATCTTTACTGCTTAATTCAGCTACATACCGGCACTCAGAGAAACAACAGACTCCTGATCCGAACAGATTGTACTACGTAGTTGTTTCTTCCACTCTAATGGCAGGCTAAATTTACAAGACTTATCGTTAAGTGATCATAGCATCTTATTGTATGAGTCATAAATAGTTAAATTCAATTAACGAAATGTATGCAGCCGTATGAGAGAGACGAATGTATTTGGTGCGACCGGGCAGTGGATGTATTGAAAGATTTATTTAATGTTCAGTATAGACAGCTCATATTCTTTTTATGATTATTATAATATAAGAGTCACTGTAATTGTTTCATAGAGTGTTATATAAATTATAAGCTAAAGTCAGTGCGTAGGCATGGAGTTGAATTGTGCACGTGCATGCAACAGACTGCACGCGTGTCCTTTTTAAATAATTATGGCAGTAAAAAATAACTTGTGAGACCACCCTTAGAGGAAACACTATTAATATTTTAGTGGTGTGCAACTGTGAGTGCCTTGAATGTGGTTATTTTTTAACAAATTAAGATAATTGTGTGCCACGTGGCGCGGCTACCTGTTAGATTCTGTCGGTGCTTGTTAAGAGCCTGTGCAAGTGACTTTTACTCTACGCCTTTTAATAATATCTTTTAATTTAATGAGTTAATCATCCCCTGGTAGACTTTATTACTCTTCAGGCAATTTTCAAAAAATAATAACCGAAGCTTTGTGCATTTATCTTGAGTTGGTTGAAGGCCCGTTCTGTGGTTATTTACCTGGAACTTGGGTGGACATTTTTTATGAACAGCATTTCTAATTTTTGTGAATTCCCATGGTTCTCGTCTAAGCCGGAGATGCTGGTCGATGCTGATATAACTCCATCTTCATTAGCCATGAACCATCATACACACACCTGTTCGGAGCAGGGAGTCTGGTGAACCAACTCAAGATGCATCATAGGCTCATAATTACGGTGATATGAACTCTTTTATTTTCCGTTGGAGGGGCCTGCCGTGCACTTGATGTACAATTTATATTTCATTTGAAACCATGTGCCCACGCGGCTAGACAGTCTGCTCTGGGGTGTGTCAGCTGAACATTCATTCTGAACATCATGTGACTATAATAATTTAACTTCATAAAATTAAGTATGATGTTTGTAATTGTGTGCTGCACTGGGGGAGCGTGCTAGAGATTTTTTTTTACACTTAAATATTTTCATAGATAGCCAATAGTCATTACCTTGTTCACTACAAAAATTTAAGTCACATGTTAGGGGTTCTGTTCCGGCTGGTTCAGAACGGGTTTATATTTTAATTTCATTTTGGTTTAACATGTAAGGGTTGGTGGGGTTCCGTTTTCTTTTTGGCTGTTTTCTGGGGATAAAAGGGGACATAGTTTTTTTGCCAGGCACATGTTCATTCAGTTTAAGGCAGGTTTGATTCCTGTCACACATGGTCAAGTACAGGCTGGCGCGCTCCCACATCTGCTAGGATACAACAGTCAGTTATTTTAAACTCATTTATACACAGCCATCCGGCTTTAACAGAAAAGAAATTTTATATTTTGTGGGCATATACTGATTAATTTACTTTGTAAAAGTCTATACTGATTAATTTTTTCACTTTGTAAAAGTCTATACTGATTAAATTTTGACCTTGTAAAAGCATATACTGACACATGTATCCATCTGGATTTGTAAAACAAAATTAACATTTTATAAACGCATAACAATTGCTTAAAATCAGGTGACGATGATTTTTTTTAATTTTATCATTTATATGCTGTCGAAGAAACTTAAAGATTTCATATGCTCGTAGTGGGCCAATTATCCGATGCTATCTATACATATGGGCAGTCCGGTCTCTTTATGCTTTGAGAGTGATTATCATCATTTCGGGGGTTTTTCTTAACTATTTAAATTAATGGGAATTAATGAATCCTGGTGACTGAAGGTCGAACATTTATGATTGCCGGTCTTGGGGCTTTGTAGAAACACTCCCTGTTGAGCATGGGTATTCCGACGGCACTAGGTGTCTATAATGTGTGTATATAATTGTGAGGGTATGTGTCTTTATGTTTCTGTACGTGTTGTCAATGTTAAGTGTTAGTAACAAAAAGGGAGGGAATTATATTATTACAGAATGTTGCCGGATATATAGATATGTATATATACATGTTGTAGGGATAGATGGACATTGTCTTTGGCACGACTAAGGATATAGTAATTATTTATTATTATTTATATTAGTAATCTCTGTTTTCAAAGTGTTATTGACGAGTTCTATCTTAGCTTCTAACCTTTCATTATTGCTATCTATATTACTTTCTAAAAGAGTTCTTAATTCTTCAATAGTGATTTCTATTCTATTTCGACTATCTTCTACTTGAGTTTCTATTTTCCCTAATTTATTTTCTAATTTTTCATTGCTACTTTCGAATTTACTTTTTAACTCATCATTATTACTTTCTAGCTGAGTTTTTAGTTCTGCACTATTCGTTTTCAACTCCTCTTGCAGTCGTTGAAACATCGTTTCGAAGTCCATGGTTGGTTGCTTCGTCATTGTAGACTACAGTGTCCTAACTGATTCGTTATACTAATTATGTGTTTAATTATTGGTCCACCGTGACTTTATATTACTTTATTTATAGTTTATTCTATTTATTTATTAGTATTAATTCCACAAATTTTTCTCTCTGTACTTAAATTATCAATTTGTACTATTACTTATTACTTGAATTTACTATTAATTTTTATTCAATACTTGTGCTAATTATATATTTGAATTTATTTATATTCTGGGCGCCATTTACTTATAATGATAATTAACATATATCGTGCAACACGTTGGGCACGCCATTAATTATGACCCAACGATACTCTTAACAACTGACTCTTGCACATATGCTATTACTCATTTGTGCGCACTTACCCACGTCTCGAAGGTATACTCGTCTTCTGCAGTATTTACCATGATGTTTCCCAGCTAGGTCGCAGGCTTTGGTAGTTAATTGAGTGTGGATAAGCACGTGAATATAGCTAAAAGTAAAGAGTACAAAGCATTTAGTACTGGTTGTGAAACTAGTACGACTTTGTTAATAAAATGATATTCATTTTGTTTATTAATTAAAAACTACAAATTGTCATGTTATTAATTAGTGAGTGTGTTAACTAATATTGAAACCCTTATATTCACTTATACGAATATCGTATAATTATAACGTGGCAAAATCTTATCTCTTATAGTCTAAGACACATTATACACAAAAATAAGACATATATGACCTGGAATATTTACAAAGACATGTAATATACAACACATATATTTTACAATGCGTGATTAACACGTACGAAATTGAATATTAATATTGACTTAGCAAGTGTGGTTTTTTTATTATGTACCACTTAATTAAAGAAAATAAATATTTAAGCATTTATACAAATCATGTGTGTGCAGGTGGTTTATTAATCCTGTACGTACCGGCGTTTTGTTACCCTTCTGTAGTCATACAGTTTTCTTATCGGTTGGTGATCTACGATCAACCACTTCCTCTTTGGACGTTGATGGGTGTGTCGGCTGTTGCACAATTTTATTTTCATAATTATTTTTATTATTATGCTTATTATTTGTGTTAATGTTTTGTACATTGGAATTGTACGGTTTTACGTGTTTTCTTGACGAAAATGTGTGGGCGTACGCTCCTTTATTCGGAGTCGGGATACCTTTTCATAGGGTTGTCTACACTCCTTCCACTTATCTTTCCGTATTGTGCCGGTGTTTGCCTAACCCGGCGGTCGAAGGTTTTAGAAAATTAATTTTAAAATAACGCGAACACAAGGGTCGGTTAGAGCGACTAGATTTGGACGGCACCGTTGAAGCTGCGCGCACACTCTGTGGGCTAGTTTGGCTGCTTGTGCATCGTTACTGCTTAATTCAGTTACATACCGGCACTCAGAGAAACAACAGACTCCTGATCCGAACAGATTGTACTACGTAGTTGTTTCTTCCACTCTAATGGCAGGCTAAATTTACGAGACTTCTCGGTAAGTGATCATAGCATCTTATTGTATGAGTCATAAATAGTTAAATTCAATTAACGAAATGTATGCAGCCGTATGAGAGGCGAATGTATTTGGTGCGACCGGGCAGTGGATGTATTGAAAGATTTATTTAATGTTCAGTATAGACAGCTCATATTCTTTTTATGATTATTATAATATAAGAGTCACTGTAATTGTTTCATAGAGTGTTATATAAATTATAAGCTAAAATCAGTGCGTAGGCATGGAGTTGAATTGTGCACGTGCATGCAACAGACTGCACGCGTGTCCTTTTTAAATAATTATGGCAGTAAAAAATAACTTGTGAGACCACCCTTAGAGGAAACACTATTAATATTTTAGTGGTGTGCAACTGTGAGTGCCTTGAATGTGGTTATTTTCTAACAAATTAAGATAATTGTGTGCCACGTGGCGCGGCTACCTGTTAGATTCTGTCGGTGCTTGTTAAGAGCCTGTGCAAGTGACTTTTACTCTACGCCTTTTAATAATATCTTTTTATTTAGTGAGTTAATCATCCCCTGGTAGACTTTATTACTCTTCAGGCAATTTTCAAAAAATAATAACCGAAACTTTGTGCATTTATCTTGAGTTGGTTGAAGGCCCGTTCTGTGGTTATTTACCTGGAACTTGGGTGGACATTTTTTATGAACAGCATTTCTAATTTTTGTGAATTCCCAGGGTTCTCGTCTAAGCCGGAGATGCTGGTCGATACTGATATAACTCCATCTTCATCAGCCATGAACCATCATACACACACCTGTTCGGAGGAGGGAGTCTGGTGAACCAACTCAAGATGCATCACAGGCTCATAATTAAGGTGATTGAACTCTTTTATTTTCCGTTGGCCGGGCCTGCCGGGCACCTGATGTACAATTTATATTTCATTTGAAACCATGTGCCCACGCGGCTAGACAGTCTGCTCTGGGGTGTGTCAGCTGAACGTTCAATCTGAACATCATGTGACTTTAATAATTTAACTTCATAAAACTAAGTATGATGTTTGTAATTGTGTGCTGCACTGGGGGAGCGTGCTAGAGATTTTTTTTACACTTAAATATTTTCATAGATAGCCAATAGTCATTACCTTGTTCACTACAAATATTTAAGTCACATGTTAGGGGTTCTGTTCCGGCTGGTTCAGAAAGGGTTTAAATTTTAATTTCATTTTGGTTTAACATGTAAGGGTTGGTGGGGTTCCGTTTTCTTTTTGGCTGTTTTCTGGGGATAAAAGGGGACATAGTTTTTTTGCCAGGCACATGTTCATTCAGTTTAAGGCAGGTTTGATTCCTGTCACACATGGTCAAGTACAGGCTGGCGCGCTCCCACATCTGCTAGGATACAACAGTCAGTTATTTTAAACTCATTTATACACAGCCATCCGGCTTTAACAGAAAAGAAATTTTATATTTTGTGGGCATATACTGATTAATTTACTTTGTAAAAGTCTATACTGATTAATTTTTTCACTTTGTAAAAGTCTATACTGATTAAATTTTGACCTTGTAAAAGCATATACTGACACATGTATCCATCTGGATTTGTAAAACAAAATTAACATTTTATAAACGCATAACAATTGCTTAAAATCAGGTGACGATGATTTTTTTTAATTTTATCATTTATATGCTGTCGAAGAAACTTAAAGATTTCATATGCTCGTAGTGGGCCAATTATCCGATGCTATCTATACATATGGGCAGTCCGGTCTCTTTATGCTTTGAGAGTGATTATCATCATTTCGGGGGTATTTCTTAACTATTTAAATTAATGGGAATTAATGAATCCTGGTGACTGAAGGTCGAACATTTATGATTGCCGGTCTTGGGGCTTTGTAGAAACACTCCCTGTTGAGCATGGGTATTCCGAGGGCACTAGGTGTCTATAATGTGTGTATATAATTGTGAGGGTATGTGTCTTTATGTTTCTGTACGTGTTGTCAATGTTAAGTGTTAGTAACAAACAGGGAGGGAATTATATTATTACAGAATGTTGCCGGATATATAGATATGTATATATACATGTTGTAGGGATAGATGGACATTGTCTTTGGCACGACTAAGGATATAGTAATTATTTATTATTATTTATATTAGTAATCTCTGTTTTCAAAGTGTTATTGACGAGTTCTATCTTAGCTTCTAACCTTTCATTATTGCTATCTATATTACTTTCTAAAAGAGTTCTTAATTCTTCAATAGTGATTTCTATTCTATTTCGACTATCTTCTACTTGAGTTTCTATTTTCCCTAATTTATTTTCTAATTTTTCATTGCTACTTTCGAATTTACTTTTTAACTCATCATTATTACTTTCTAGCTGAGTTTTTAGTTCTGCACTATTCGTTTTCAACTCCTCTTGCAGTCGTTGAAACATCGTTTCGAAGTCCATGGTTGGTTGCTTCGTCATTGTAGACTACAGTGTCCTAACTGATTCGTTATACTAATTATGTGTTTAATTATTGGTCCACCGTGACTTTATATTACTTTATTTATAGTTTATTCTATTTATTTATTAGTATTAATTCCACAAATTTTTCTCTCTGTACTTAAATTATCAATTTGTACTATTACTTACTACTTGAATTTACTATTAATTTTTATTCAATACTTGTGCTAATTATATATTTGAATTTATTTATATTCTGGGCGCCATTTACTTATAATGATAATTAACATATATCGTGCAACACGTTGGGCACGCCATTAATTATGACCCAACGATACTCTTAACAACTGACTCTTGCACATATGCTATTACTCATTTGTGCGCACTTACCCACGTCTCGAAGGTATACTCGTCTTCTGCAGTATTTACCATGATGTTTCCCAGCTAGGTCGCAGGCTTTGGTAGTTAATTGAGGGTGGATAAGCACGTGAATATAGCTAAAAGTAAAGAGTACAAAGCATTTAGTACTGGTTGTGAAGCTAGTACGACTTTGTTAATAAAATGATATTCATTTTGTTTATTAATTAAAAACTACAAATTGTCATGTTATTAATTAGTGAGTGTGTTAACTAATATTGAAACCCTTATATTCACTTATACGAATATCGTATAATTATAACGTGGCAAAATCTTATCTCTTATAGTCTAAGACACATTATACACAAAAATAAGACATATATGACCTGGAATATTTACAAAGACATGTAATATACAACACATATATTTTACAATGCGTGATTAACACGTACGAAATTGAATATTAATATTGACTTAGCAAGTGTGGTTTTTTTATTATGTACCACTTAATTAAAGAAAATAAATATTTAAGCATTTATACAAATCATGTGTGTGCAGGTGGTTTATTAATCCTGTACGTACCGGCGTTTTGTTACCCTTCTGTAGTCATACAGTTTTCTTATCGGTTGGTGATCTACGATCAACCACTTCCTCTTTGGACGTTGATGGGTGTGTCGGCTGTTGCACAATTTTATTTTCATAATTTTTTTTTTTTATTATGCTTATTATTTGTGTTAATGTTTTGTACATTGGAATTGTACGGTTTTACGTGTTTTCTTGACGAAAATGTGTGGGCGTACACTCCTTTATTCGGAGTCGGGATACCTTTTCATAGGGTTGTCTACACTCCTTCCACTTATCTTTCCGTATTGTGCCGGTGTTTGCCTAACCCGGCGGTCGAAGGTTTTAGAAAATTAATTTTAAAATAACGCGAACACAAGGGTCGGTTAGAGCGACTAGATTTGGACGGCACCGTTGAAGCTGCGCGCACACTCTGTGGGCTAGTTTGGCTGCTTGTGCATCGTTACTGCTTAATTCAGTTACATACCGGCACTCAGAGAAACAACAGACTCCTGATCCGAACAGATTGTACTACGTAGTTGTTTCTTCCACTCTAATGGCAGGCTAAATTTACGAGACTTCTCGGTAAGTGATCATAGCATCTTATTGTATGAGTCATAAATAGTTAAATTCAATTAACGAAATGTATGCAGCCGTATGAGAGGCGAATGTATTTGGTGCGACCGGGCAGTGGATGTATTGAAAGATTTATTTAATGTTCAGTATAGACAGCTCATATTCTTTTTATGATTATTATAATATAAGAGTCACTGTAATTGTTTCATAGAGTGTTATATAAATTATAAGCTAAAATCAGTGCGTAGGCATGGAGTTGAATTGTGCACGTGCATGCAACAGACTGCACGCGTGTCCTTTTTAAATAATTATGGCAGTAAAAAATAACTTGTGAGACCACCCTTAGAGGAAACACTATTAATATTTTAGTGGTGTGCAACTGTGAGTGCCTTGAATATGGTTATTTTCTAACAAATTAAGATAATTGTGTGCCACGTGGCGCGGCTACCTGTTAGATTCTGTCGGTGCTTGTTAAGAGCCTGTGCAAGTGACTTTTACTCTACGCCTTTTAATAATATCTTTTTATTTAATGAGTTAATCATCCCCTGGTAGACTTTATTACTCTTCAGGCAATTTTCAAAAAATAATAACCGAAACTTTGTGCATTTATCTTGAGTTGGTTGAAGGCCCGTTCTGTGGTTATTTACCTGGAACTTGGGTGGACATTTTTTATGAACAGCATTTCTAATTTTTGTGAATTCCCAGGGTTCTCGTCTAAGCCGGAGATGCTGGTCGATACTGATATAACTCCATCTTCATCAGCCATGAACCATCATACACACACCTGTTCGGAGGAGGGAGTCTGGTGAACCAACTCAAGATGCATCACAGGCTCATAATTAAGGTGATATGAACTCTTTTATTTTCCGTTGGCCGGGCCTGCCGGGCACCTGATGTACAATTTATATTTCATTTGAAACCATGTGCCCACGCGGCTAGACAGTCTGCTCTGGGGTGTGTCAGCTGAACGTTCATTCTGAACATCATGTGACTTTAATAATTTAACTTCATAAAACTAAGTATGATGTTTGTAATTGTGTGCTGCACTGGGGGAGCGTGCTAGAGATTTTTTTTACACTTAAATATTTTCATAGATAGCCAATAGTCATTACCTTGTTCACTACAAAAATTTAAGTCACATGTTAGGGGTTCTGTTCCGGCTGGTTCAGAACGGGTTTATATTTTAATTTCATTTTGGTTTAACATGTAAGGGTTGGTGGGGTTCCGTTTTCTTTTTGGCTGTTTTCTGGGGATAAAAGGGGACATAGTTTTTTGCCAGGCACATGTTCATTCAGTTTAAGGCAGGTTTGATTCCTGTCACACATGGTCAAGTACAGGCTGGCGCGCTCCCACATCTGCTAGGATACAACAGTCAGTTATTATAAACTCATTTATACACAGCCATCCGGCTTTAACAGAAAAGAAATTTTATATTTTGTGGGCATATACTGATTAATTTACTTTGTAAAAGTCTATACTGATTAATTTTTTCACTTTGTAAAAATCTATACTGATTAAATTTTGACCTTGTAAAAGCATATACTGACACATGTATCCATCTGGATTTGTAAAACAAAATTAACATTTTATAAACGCATAACAATTGCTTAAAATCAGGTGATGAGGATTTTTTTTATTTTATCATTTATATGCTGTCGAAGAAACTTAAAGTTTTCATATGCTCGTAGAGGGCCAATTATCCGATGCTATCTATACATATGGGCAGTCCGGTCTCTTTATGCTTTGAGAGTGATTATCATCATTTCGGGGGTTTTTCTTAACTATTTAAATTAATGGGAATTAATGAATCCTGGTGACTGAAGGTCGAACATTTATGATTGCCGGTCGTGGGGCTTTGTAGAAACACTCCCTGTTGAGCATGGGTATTCCGAGGGCACTAGGTGTCTATAATGTGTGTATATAATTCTGAGGGTATGTGTCTTTATGTTTCTGTACGTGTTGTCAATGTTAAGTGTTAGTAACAAAAAGGGGGGGAATTATATTATTACAGAATGTTGCCGGATATATAGATATGTATATATACATGTTGTAGGGATAGATGGACATTGTCTTTGGCACGACTAAGGATATAGTAATTATTTATTATTATTTATATTAGTAATCTCTGTTTTCAAAGTGTTATTGACGAGTTCTATCTTAGCTTCTAACCTTTCATTATTGCTATCTATATTACTTTCTAAAAGAGTTCTTAATTCTTCAATAGTGATTTCTATTCTATTTCGACTATCTTCTACTTGAGTTTCTATTTTCCCTAATTTATTTTCTAATTTTTCATTGCTACTTTCGAATTTACTTTTTAACTCATCATTATTACTTTCTAGCTGAGTTTTTAGTTCTGCACTATTCGTTTTCAACTCCTCTTGCAGTCGTTGAAACATCGTTTCGAAGTCCATGGTTGGTTGCTTCGTCATTGTAGACTACAGTGTCCTAACTGATTCGTTATACTAATTATGTGTTTAATTATTGGTCCACCGTGACTTTATATTACTTTATTTATAGTTTATTTTATTTATTTACTAGTATTAATTCCACAAATTTTTCTCTCTGTACTTAAATTGAACAATTTGTAATATTACTTATTAATTGAATTTACTATTAATTTTTATTCAATACTTGTGCTAATTATATATTTGAATTTATTTATATTCTGGGCGCCATTTACTTATAATGATAATTAACATATATCGAGCAACACGTCGGGCACGCCATTAATTATGACCCAATGATACTCTTAACAACTGACTTTTGCACATATGCTATTACTCATTTGTGCGCACTTACCCACGTCTCGAAGGTATACTCGTCTTCTGCAGTATTTACCATGATGTTTCCCAGCTAGGTCGCAGGCTTTGGTAGTTAATTGAGGGTGGATAAGCACGTGAATGAAGAGTAAGTAACTAAGTAAGCACGTGACTAAAAGTAAAGAGTACAAAGCATTTAGTACTGGTTGTGAAACTAGTACGACTTTGTTAATAAAATGATATTCATTTTGTTTATTAATTAAAAACTACAAATTGTCATGTTATTAATTAGTGAGTGTGTTAACTAATATTGAAACCCTTATATTCACTTATACGAATATCGTATAATTATAACGTGGCAAAATCTTATCTCTTATAGTCTAAGACACATTATACACAAAAATAAGACATATATGACCTGGAATATTTACAAAGACATGTAATATACAACACATATATTTTACAATGCGTGATTAACACGTACGAAATTGAATATTAATATTGACTTAGCAAGTGTGGTTTTTTTATTATGTACCACTTAATTAAAGAAAATAAATATTTAAGCATTTATACAAATCATGTGTGTGGAGGTGGTTTATTAATCCTGTACGTACCGGCGTTTTGTTACCCTTCTGTAGTCATACAGTTTTCTTATCGGTTGGTGATCTACGATCAACCACTTCCTCTTTGGACGTTGATGGGTGTGTCGGCTGTTGCACAATTTTATTTTCATAATTTTTTTTTTTTATTATGCTTATTATTTGTGTTAATGTTTTGTACATTGGAATTGTACGGTTTTACGTGTTTTCTTGACGAAAATGTGTGGGCGTACACTCCTTTATTCGGAGTCGGGATACCTTTTCATAGGGTTGTCTACACTCCTTCCACTTATCTTTCCGTATTGTGCCGGTGTTTGCCTAACCCGGCGGTCGAAGGTTTTAGAAAATTAATTTTAAAATAACGCGAACACAAGGGTCGGTTAGAGCGACTAGATTTGGACGGCACCGTTGAAGCTGCGCGCACACTCTGTGGGCTAGTTTGGCTGCTTGTGCATCGTTACTGCTTAATTCAGTTACATACCGGCACTCAGAGAAACAACAGACTCCTGATCCGAACAGATTGTACTACGTAGTTGTTTCTTCCACTCTAATGGCAGGCTAAATTTACGAGACTTCTCGGTAAGTGATCATAGCATCTTATTGTATGAGTCATAAATAGTTAAATTCAATTAACGAAATGTATGCAGCCGTATGAGAGGCGAATGTATTTGGTGCGACCGGGCAGTGGATGTATTGAAAGATTTATTTAATGTTCAGTATAGACAGCTCATATTCTTTTTATGATTATTATAATATAAGAGTCACTGTAATTGTTTCATAGAGTGTTATATAAATTATAAGCTAAAATCAGTGCGTAGGCATGGAGTTGAATTGTGCACGTGCATGCAACAGACTGCACGCGTGTCCTTTTTAAATAATTATGGCAGTAAAAAATAACTTGTGAGACCACCCTTAGAGGAAACACTATTAATATTTTAGTGGTGTGCAACTGTGAGTGCCTTGAATATGGTTATTTTCTAACAAATTAAGATAATTGTGTGCCACGTGGCGCGGCTACCTGTTAGATTCTGTCGGTGCTTGTTAAGAGCCTGTGCAAGTGACTTTTACTCTACGCCTTTTAATAATATCTTTTTATTTAGTGAGTTAATCATCCCCTGGTAGACTTTATTACTCTTCAGGCAATTTTCAAAAAATAATAACCGAAACTTTGTGCATTTATCTTGAGTTGGTTGAAGGCCCGTTCTGTGGTTATTTACCTGGAACTTGGGTGGACATTTTTTATGAACAGCATTTCTAATTTTTGTGAATTCCCAGGGTTCTCGTCTAAGCCGGAGATGCTGGTCGATACTGATATAACTCCATCTTCATCAGCCATGAACCATCATACACACACCTGTTCGGAGGAGGGAGTCTGGTGAACCAACTCAAGATGCATCACAGGCTCATAATTAAGGTGATATGAACTCTTTTATTTTCCGTTGGCCGGGCCTGCCGGGCACCTGATGTACAATTTATATTTCATTTGAAACCATGTGCCCACGCGGCTAGACAGTCTGCTCTGGGGTGTGTCAGCTGAACGTTCATTCTGAACATCATGTGACTTTAATAATTTAACTTCATAAAACTAAGTATGATGTTTGTAATTGTGTGCTGCACTGGGGGAGCGTGCTAGAGATTTTTTTTACACTTAAATATTTTCATAGATAGCCAATAGTCATTACCTTGTTCACTACAAAAATTTAAGTCACATGTTAGGGGTTCTGTTCCGGCTGGTTCAGAACGGGTTTATATTTTAATTTCATTTTGGTTTAACATGTAAGGGTTGGTGGGGTTCCGTTTTCTTTTTGGCTGTTTTCTGGGGATAAAAGGGGACATAGTTTTTTGCCAGGCACATGTTCATTCAGTTTAAGGCAGGTTTGATTCCTGTCACACATGGTCAAGTACAGGCTGGCGCGCTCCCACATCTGCTAGGATACAACAGTCAGTTATTATAAACTCATTTATACACAGCCATCCGGCTTTAACAGAAAAGAAATTTTATATTTTGTGGGCATATACTGATTAATTTACTTTGTAAAAGTCTATACTGATTAATTTTTTCACTTTGTAAAAATCTATACTGATTAAATTTTGACCTTGTAAAAGCATATACTGACACATGTATCCATCTGGATTTGTAAAACAAAATTAACATTTTATAAACGCATAACAATTGCTTAAAATCAGGTGATGAGGATTTTTTTTATTTTATCATTTATATGCTGTCGAAGAAACTTAAAGTTTTCATATGCTCGTAGAGGGCCAATTATCCGATGCTATCTATACATATGGGCAGTCCGGTCTCTTTATGCTTTGAGAGTGATTATCATCATTTCGGGGGTTTTTCTTAACTATTTAAATTAATGGGAATTAATGAATCCTGGTGACTGAAGGTCGAACATTTATGATTGCCGGTCGTGGGGCTTTGTAGAAACACTCCCTGTTGAGCATGGGTATTCCGAGGGCACTAGGTGTCTATAATGTGTGTATATAATTCTGAGGGTATGTGTCTTTATGTTTCTGTACGTGTTGTCAATGTTAAGTGTTAGTAACAAAAAGGGGGGGAATTATATTATTACAGAATGTTGCCGGATATATAGATATGTATATATACATGTTGTAGGGATAGATGGACATTGTCTTTGGCACGACTAAGGATATAGTAATTATTTATTATTATTTATATTAGTAATCTCTGTTTTCAAAGTGTTATTGACGAGTTCTATCTTAGCTTCTAACCTTTCATTATTGCTATCTATATTACTTTCTAAAAGAGTTCTTAATTCTTCAATAGTGATTTCTATTCTATTTCGACTATCTTCTACTTGAGTTTCTATTTTCCCTAATTTATTTTCTAATTTTTCATTGCTACTTTCGAATTTACTTTTTAACTCATCATTATTACTTTCTAGCTGAGTTTTTAGTTCTGCACTATTCGTTTTCAACTCCTCTTGCAGTCGTTGAAACATCGTTTCGAAGTCCATGGTTGGTTGCTTCGTCATTGTAGACTACAGTGTCCTAACTGATTCGTTATACTAATTATGTGTTTAATTATTGGTCCACCGTGACTTTATATTACTTTATTTATAGTTTATTTTATTTATTTACTAGTATTAATTCCACAAATTTTTCTCTCTGTACTTAAATTGAACAATTTGTAATATTACTTATTAATTGAATTTACTATTAATTTTTATTCAATACTTGTGCTAATTATATATTTGAATTTATTTATATTCTGGGCGCCATTTACTTATAATGATAATTAACATATATCGAGCAACACGTCGGGCACGCCATTAATTATGACCCAATGATACTCTTAACAACTGACTTTTGCACATATGCTATTACTCATTTGTGCGCACTTACCCACGTCTCGAAGGTATACTCGTCTTCTGCAGTATTTACCATGATGTTTCCCAGCTAGGTCGCAGGCTTTGGTAGTTAATTGAGGGTGGATAAGCACGTGAATGAAGAGTAAGTAACTAAGTAAGCACGTGACTAAAAGTAAAGAGTACAAAGCATTTAGTACTGGTTGTGAAACTAGTACGACTTTGTTAATAAAATGATATTCATTTTGTTTATTAATTAAAAACTACAAATTGTCATGTTATTAATTAGTGAGTGTGTTAACTAATATTGAAACCCTTATATTCACTTATACGAATATCGTATAATTATAACGTGGCAAAATCTTATCTCTTATAGTCTAAGACACATTATACACAAAAATAAGACATATATGACCTGGAATATTTACAAAGACATGTAATATACAACACATATATTTTACAATGCGTGATTAACACGTACGAAATTGAATATTAATATTGACTTAGCAAGTGTGGTTTTTTTATTATGTACCACTTAATTAAAGAAAATAAATATTTAAGCATTTATACAAATCATGTGTGTGGAGGTGGTTTATTAATCCTGTACGTACCGGCGTTTTGTTACCCTTCTGTAGTCATACAGTTTTCTTATCGGTTGGTGATCTACGATCAACCACTTCCTCTTTGGACGTTGATGGGTGTGTCGGCTGTTGCACAATTTTATTTTCATAATTTTTTTTTTTTATTATGCTTATTATTTGTGTTAATGTTTTGTACATTGGAATTGTACGGTTTTACGTGTTTTCTTGACGAAAATGTGTGGGCGTACACTCCTTTATTCGGAGTCGGGATACCTTTTCATAGGGTTGTCTACACTCCTTCCACTTATCTTTCCGTATTGTGCCGGTGTTTGCCTAACCCGGCGGTCGAAGGTTTTAGAAAATTAATTTTAAAATAACGCGAACACAAGGGTCGGTTAGAGCGACTAGATTTGGACGGCACCGTTGAAGCTGCGCGCACACTCTGTGGGCTAGTTTGGCTGCTTGTGCATCGTTACTGCTTAATTCAGTTACATACCGGCACTCAGAGAAACAACAGACTCCTGATCCGAACAGATTGTACTACGTAGTTGTTTCTTCCACTCTAATGGCAGGCTAAATTTACGAGACTTCTCGGTAAGTGATCATAGCATCTTATTGTATGAGTCATAAATAGTTAAATTCAATTAACGAAATGTATGCAGCCGTATGAGAGGCGAATGTATTTGGTGCGACCGGGCAGTGGATGTATTGAAAGATTTATTTAATGTTCAGTATAGACAGCTCATATTCTTTTTATGATTATTATAATATAAGAGTCACTGTAATTGTTTCATAGAGTGTTATATAAATTATAAGCTAAAATCAGTGCGTAGGCATGGAGTTGAATTGTGCACGTGCATGCAACAGACTGCACGCGTGTCCTTTTTAAATAATTATGGCAGTAAAAAATAACTTGTGAGACCACCCTTAGAGGAAACACTATTAATATTTTAGTGGTGTGCAACTGTGAGTGCCTTGAATATGGTTATTTTCTAACAAATTAAGATAATTGTGTGCCACGTGGCGCGGCTACCTGTTAGATTCTGTCGGTGCTTGTTAAGAGCCTGTGCAAGTGACTTTTACTCTACGCCTTTTAATAATATCTTTTTATTTAGTGAGTTAATCATCCCCTGGTAGACTTTATTACTCTTCAGGCAATTTTCAAAAAATAATAACCGAAACTTTGTGCTTTTATCTTGAGTTGGTTGAAGGCCCGTTCTGTGGTTATTTACCTGGAACTTGGGTGGACATTTTTTATGAACAGCATTTCTAATTTTTGTGAATTCCCAGGGTTCTCGTCTAAGCCGGAGATGCTGGTCGATACTGATATAACTCCATCTTCATCAGCCATGAACCATCATACACACACCTGTTCGGAGGAGGGAGTCTGGTGAACCAACTCAAGATGCATCACAGGCTCATAATTAAGGTGATATGAACTCTTTTATTTTCCGTTGGCCGGGCCTGCCGGGCACCTGATGTACAATTTATATTTCATTTGAAACCATGTGCCCACGCGGCTAGACAGTCTGCTCTGGGGTGTGTCAGCTGAACGTTCATTCTGAACATCATGTGACTTTAATAATTTAACTTCATAAAACTAAGTATGATGTTTGTAATTGTGTGCTGCACTGGGGGAGCGTGCTAGAGATTTTTTTTACACTTAAATATTTTCATAGATAGCCAATAGTCATTACCTTGTTCACTACAAAAATTTAAGTCACATGTTAGGGGTTCTGTTCCGGCTGGTTCAGAACGGGTTTATATTTTAATTTCATTTTGGTTTAACATGTAAGGGTTGGTGGGGTTCCGTTTTCTTTTTGGCTGTTTTCTGGGGATAAAAGGGGACATAGTTTTTTGCCAGGCACATGTTCATTCAGTTTAAGGCAGGTTTGATTCCTGTCACACATGGTCAAGTACAGGCTGGCGCGCTCCCACATCTGCTAGGATACAACAGTCAGTTATTATAAACTCATTTATACACAGCCATCCGGCTTTAACAGAAAAGAAATTTTATATTTTGTGGGCATATACTGATTAATTTACTTTGTAAAAGTCTATACTGATTAATTTTTTCACTTTGTAAAAATCTATACTGATTAAATTTTGACCTTGTAAAAGCATATACTGACACATGTATCCATCTGGATTTGTAAAACAAAATTAACATTTTATAAACGCATAACAATTGCTTAAAATCAGGTGATGAGGATTTTTTTTATTTTATCATTTATATGCTGTCGAAGAAACTTAAAGTTTTCATATGCTCGTAGAGGGCCAATTATCCGATGCTATCTATACATATGGGCAGTCCGGTCTCTTTATGCTTTGAGAGTGATTATCATCATTTCGGGGGTTTTTCTTAACTATTTAAATTAATGGGAATTAATGAATCCTGGTGACTGAAGGTCGAACATTTATGATTGCCGGTCGTGGGGCTTTGTAGAAACACTCCCTGTTGAGCATGGGTATTCCGAGGGCACTAGGTGTCTATAATGTGTGTATATAATTCTGAGGGTATGTGTCTTTATGTTTCTGTACGTGTTGTCAATGTTAAGTGTTAGTAACAAAAAGGGGGGGAATTATATTATTACAGAATGTTGCCGGATATATAGATATGTATATATACATGTTGTAGGGATAGATGGACATTGTCTTTGGCACGACTAAGGATATAGTAATTATTTATTATTATTTATATTAGTAATCTCTGTTTTCAAAGTGTTATTGACGAGTTCTATCTTAGCTTCTAACCTTTCATTATTGCTATCTATATTACTTTCTAAAAGAGTTCTTAATTCTTCAATAGTGATTTCTATTCTATTTCGACTATCTTCTACTTGAGTTTCTATTTTCCCTAATTTATTTTCTAATTTTTCATTGCTACTTTCGAATTTACTTTTTAACTCATCATTATTACTTTCTAGCTGAGTTTTTAGTTCTGCACTATTCGTTTTCAACTCCTCTTGCAGTCGTTGAAACATCGTTTCGAAGTCCATGGTTGGTTGCTTCGTCATTGTAGACTACAGTGTCCTAACTGATTCGTTATACTAATTATGTGTTTAATTATTGGTCCACCGTGACTTTATATTACTTTATTTATAGTTTATTTTATTTATTTACTAGTATTAATTCCACAAATTTTTCTCTCTGTACTTAAATTGAACAATTTGTAATATTACTTATTAATTGAATTTACTATTAATTTTTATTCAATACTTGTGCTAATTATATATTTGAATTTATTTATATTCTGGGCGCCATTTACTTATAATGATAATTAACATATATCGAGCAACACGTCGGGCACGCCATTAATTATGACCCAATGATACTCTTAACAACTGACTTTTGCACATATGCTATTACTCATTTGTGCGCACTTACCCACGTCTCGAAGGTATACTCGTCTTCTGCAGTATTTACCATGATGTTTCCCAGCTAGGTCGCAGGCTTTGGTAGTTAATTGAGGGTGGATAAGCACGTGAATATAGTTAAAAGTAAAGAGTACAAAGCATTTAGTACTGGTTGTGAAACTAGTACGACTTTGTTAATAAAATGATATTCATTTTGTTTATTAATTAAAAACTACAAATTGTCATGTTATTAATTAGTGAGTGTGTTAACTAATATTGAAACCCTTATATTCACTTATACGAATATCGTATAATTATAACGTGGCAAAATCTTATCTCTTATAATCTAAGACACATTATACACAAAAATAAGACATATATGACCTGGAATATTTACAAAGACATGTAATATACAACACATATATTTTACAATGCGTGATTAACACGTACGAAATTGAATATTAATATTGACTTAGCAAGTGTGGTTTTTTTATTATGTACCACTTAATTAAAGAAAATAAATATTTAAGCATTTATACAAATCATGTGTGTGCAGGTGGTTTATTAATCCTGTACGTACCGGCGTTTTGTTACCCTTCTGTAGTCATACAGTTTTCTTATCGGTTGGTGATCTACGATCAACCACTTCCTCTTTGGACGTTGATGGGTGTGTCGGCTGTTGCACAATTTTATTTTCATAAATATTTTTATTATTATGCTTATTATTTTTGTTAATGTTTTGTACATTGGAATTGTACGGTCTTACGTGTTTTCTCGACGAAAATGTGTGGGCGTACGCTCCTTTATTCGGAGTCGGGATACCTTTTCATAGGGTTGTCTATACTCCTTCCACTTATCTTTCCGTATTGTGCCGGTGTTTGCCTAACACGGCGGTCGAAGGTTTTAGAAAATTAATTTTAAAATAATGCGAACACAAGGGTCGGTTAGAGCGACTAGATTTGGACGGCACTGTTGAAGCTGCGCGCACACTCTGTGGGCTAGTTTGGCTGCTTGTGCATCGTTACTGCTTAATTCAGTTACATACCAGCACTCAGAGAAACAACAGACTCCTGATCCGAACAGATTGTACTACGTAGTTGTTTCTTCCACTCTAATGGCAGGCTAAATTTACGAGACTTCTCGGTAAGTGATCATAGCATCTTATTGTATGAGTCAAAAATAGTTAAATTCAATTAACGAAATGTATGCAGCCGTATGAGATAGACGAATGTATTTGGTGCGACCGGGCAGTGGATGTATTGAAAGATTTATTTAATGTTCAGTATAGACAGCTCATATTCTTTTTATGATTATTATAATATAAGAGTCACTGTAATTGTTTCATAGAGTGTTATATAAATTATAAGCTAAAGTCAGTGCGTAGGCATGGAGTTGAATTGTGCACGTGCATGCAACAGACTGCACGCGTGTTCTTTTTAATTAATTATGGCAGTAAAAAATAACTTGTGAGACCACCCTTAGAGGAAACACTATTAATATTTTAGTGGTGTGCAACTGTGAGTGCCTTGAATGTGGTTAGTTACTAACAAATTAAGATAATTGTGTGCCACGTGGCGCGGCTACCTGTTAGATTCTGTCGGTGCTTGTTAAGAGCCTGTGCAAGTGACTTTTACTCTACGCCTTTTAATAATATCTTTTTATTTAGTGAGTTAATCATCCCCTGGTAGACTTTATTACTCTTCAGGCAATTTTCAAAAAATAATAACCGAAACTTTGTGCATTTATCTTGAGTTGGTTGAAGGCCCGTTCTGTGGTTATTTACCTGGAACTTGGGTGGACATTTTTTATGAACAGCATTTCTAATTTTTGTGAATTCCCAGGGTTCTCGTCTAAGCCGGAGATGCTGGTCGATACTGATATAACTCCATCTTCATCAGCCATGAACCATCATACACACACCTGTTCGGAGGAGGGAGTCTGGTGAACCAACTCAAGATGCATCACAGGCTCATAATTAAGGTGATATGAACTCTTTTATTTTCCGTTGGCCGGGCCTGCCGGGCACCTGATGTACAATTTATATTTCATTTGAAACCATGTGCCCACGCGGCTAGACAGTCTGCTCTGGGGTGTGTCAGCTGAACGTTCATTCTGAACATCATGTGACTTTAATAATTTAACTTCATAAAACTAAGTATGATGTTTGTAATTGTGTGCTGCACTGGGGGAGCGTGCTAGAGATTTTTTTTACACTTAAATATTTTCATAGATAGCCAATAGTCATTACCTTGTTCAGTACAAAAATTTAAGTCACATGTTAGGGGTTCTGTTCCGGCTGGTTCAGAACGGGTTTATATTTTAATTTCATTTTGGTTTAACATGTAAGGGTTGGTGGGGTTCCGTTTTCTTTTTGGCTGTTTTCTGGGGATAAAAGGGGACATAGTTTTTTGCCAGGCACATGTTCATTCAGTTTAAGGCAGGTTTGATTCCTGTCACACATGGTCAAGTACAGGCTGGCGCGCTCCCACATCTGCTAGGATACAACAGTCAGTTATTATAAACTCATTTATACACAGCCATCCGGCTTTAACAGAAAAGAAATTTTATATTTTGTGGGCATATACTGATTAATTTACTTTGTAAAAGTCTATACTGATTAATTTTTTCACTTTGTAAAAATCTATACTGATTAAATTTTGACCTTGTAAAAGCATATACTGACACATGTATCCATCTGGATTTGTAAAACAAAATTAACATTTTATAAACGCATAACAATTGCTTAAAATCAGGTGATGAGGATTTTTTTTATTTTATCATTTATATGCTGTCGAAGAAACTTAAAGTTTTCATATGCTCGTAGAGGGCCAATTATCCGATGCTATCTATACATATGGGCAGTCCGGTCTCTTTATGCTTTGAGAGTGATTATCATCATTTCGGGGGTTTTTCTTAACTATTTAAATTAATGGGAATTAATGAATCCTGGTGACTGAAGGTCGAACATTTATGATTGCCGGTCGTGGGGCTTTGTAGAAACACTCCCTGTTGAGCATGGGTATTCCGAGGGCACTAGGTGTCTATAATGTGTGTATATAATTCTGAGGGTATGTGTCTTTATGTTTCTGTACGTGTTGTCAATGTTAAGTGTTAGTAACAAAAAGGGGGGGAATTATATTATTACAGAATGTTGCCGGATATATAGATATGTATATATACATGTTGTAGGGATAGATGGACATTGTCTTTGGCACGACTAAGGATATAGTAATTATTTATTATTATTTATATTAGTAATCTCTGTTTTCAAAGTGTTATTGACGAGTTCTATCTTAGCTTCTAACCTTTCATTATTGCTATCTATATTACTTTCTAAAAGAGTTCTTAATTCTTCAATAGTGATTTCTATTCTATTTCGACTATCTTCTACTTGAGTTTCTATTTTCCCTAATTTATTTTCTAATTTTTCATTGCTACTTTCGAATTTACTTTTTAACTCATCATTATTACTTTCTAGCTGAGTTTTTAGTTCTGCACTATTCGTTTTCAACTCCTCTTGCAGTCGTTGAAACATCGTTTCGAAGTCCATGGTTGGTTGCTTCGTCATTGTAGACTACAGTGTCCTAACTGATTCGTTATACTAATTATGTGTTTAATTATTGGTCCACCGTGACTTTATATTACTTTATTTATAGTTTATTTTATTTATTTACTAGTATTAATTCCACAAATTTTTCTCTCTGTACTTAAATTGAACAATTTGTAATATTACTTATTAATTGAATTTACTATTAATTTTTATTCAATACTTGTGCTAATTATATATTTGAATTTATTTATATTCTGGGCGCCATTTACTTATAATGATAATTAACATATATCGAGCAACACGTCGGGCACGCCATTAATTATGACCCAATGATACTCTTAACAACTGACTTTTGCACATATGCTATTACTCATTTGTGCGCACTTACCCACGTCTCGAAGGTATACTCGTCTTCTGCAGTATTTACCATGATGTTTCCCAGCTAGGTCGCAGGCTTTGGTAGTTAATTGAGGGTGGATAAGCACGTGAATATAGTTAAAAGTAAAGAGTACAAAGCATTTAGTACTGGTTGTGAAACTAGTACGACTTTGTTAATAAAATGATATTCATTTTATTTATTAATTAAAAACTACAAATTGTCATGTTATTAATTAGTGAGTGTGTTAACTAATATTGAAACCCTTATATTCACTTATACGAATATCGTATAATTATAACGTGGCAAAATCTTATCTCTTATAATCTAAGACACATTATACACAAAAATAAGACATATATGACCTGGAATATTTACAAAGACATGTAATATACAACACATATATTTTACAATGCGTGATTAACACGTACGAAATTGAATATTAATATTGACTTAGCAAGTGTGGTTTTTTTATTATGTACCACTTAATTAAAGAAAATAAATATTTAAGCATTTATACAAATCATGTGTGTGCAGGTGGTTTATTAATCCTGTACGTACCGGCGTTTTGTTACCCTTCTGTAGTCATACAGTTTTCTTATCGGTTGGTGATCTACGATCAACCACTTCCTCTTTGGACGTTGATGGGTGTGTCTGCTGTTGCACAATTTTATTTTCATAAATATTTTTATTATTATGCTTATTATTTTTGTTAATGTTTTGTACATTGGAATTGTACGGTCTTACGTGTTTTCTCGACGAAAATGTGTGGGCGTACGCTCCTTTATTCGGAGTCGGGATACCTTTTCATAGGGTTGTCTATACTCCTTCCACTTATCTTTCCGTATTGTGCCGGTGTTTGCCTAACACGGCGGTCGAAGGTTTTAGAAAATTAATTTTAAAATAATGCGAACACAAGGGTCGGTTAGAGCGACTAGATTTGGACGGCACTGTTGAAGCTGCGCGCACACTCTGTGGGCTAGTTTGGCTGCTTGTGCATCGTTACTGCTTAATTCAGTTACATACCAGCACTCAGAGAAACAACAGACTCCTGATCCGAACAGATTGTACTACGTAGTTGTTTCTTCCACTCTAATGGCAGGCTAAATTTACGAGACTTCTCGGTAAGTGATCATAGCATCTTATTGTATGAGTCAAAAATAGTTAAATTCAATTAACGAAATGTATGCAGCCGTATGAGATAGACGAATGTATTTGGTGCGACCGGGCAGTGGATGTATTGAAAGATTTATTTAATGTTCAGTATAGACAGCTCATATTCTTTTTATGATTATTATAATATAAGAGTCACTGTAATTGTTTCATAGAGTGTTATATAAATTATAAGCTAAAGTCAGTGCGTAGGCATGGAGTTGAATTGTGCACGTGCATGCAACAGACTGCACGCGTGTTCTTTTTAATTAATTATGGCAGTAAAAAATAACTTGTGAGACCACCCTTAGAGGAAACACTATTAATATTTTAGTGGTGTGCAACTGTGAGTGCCTTGAATGTGGTTAGTTACTAACAAATTAAGATAATTGTGTGCCACGTGGCGCGGCTACCTGTTAGATTCTGTCGGTGCTTGTTAAGAGCCTGTGCAAGTGACTTTTACTCTACGCCTTTTAATAATATCTTTTTATTTAGTGAGTTAATCATCCCCTGGTAGACTTTATTACTCTTCAGGCAATTTTCAAAAAATAATAACCGAAACTTTGTGCATTTATCTTGAGTTGGTTGAAGGCCCGTTCTGTGGTTATTTACCTGGAACTTGGGTGGACATTTTTTATGAACAGCATTTCTAATTTTTGTGAATTCCCAGGGTTCTCGTCTAAGCCGGAGATGCTGGTCGATGCTGATATAACTCCATCTTCATCAGCCATGAACCATCATACACACACCTGTTCGGAGGAGGGAGTCTGGTGAACCAACTCAAGATGCATCACAGGCTCATAATTAAGGTGATATGAACTCTTTTATTTTCCGTTGGCCGGGCCTGCCGGGCACCTGATGTACAATTTATATTTCATTTGAAACCATGTGCCCACGCGGCTAGATAGTCTGCTCTGGGGTGTGTCAGCTGAACGTTCATTCTGAACATCATGTGACTTTAATAATTTAACTTCATAAAACTAAGTATGATGTTTGTAATTGTGTGCTGCACTGGGGGAGCGTGCTAGAGATTTTTTTTACACTTAAATATTTTCATAGATAGCCAATAGTCATTACCTTGTTCACTACAAAAATTTAAGTCACATGTTAGGGGTTCTGTTCCGGCTGGTTCAGAACGGGTTTATATTTTAATTTCATTTTGGTTTAACATGTAAGGGTTGGTGGGGTTCCGTTTTCTTTTTGGCTGTTTTCTGGGGATAAAAGGGGACATAGTTTTTTGCCAGGCACATGTTCATTCAGTTTAAGGCAGGTTTGATTCCTGTCACACATGGTCAAGTACAGGCTGGCGCGCTCCCACATCTGCTAGGATACAACAGTCAGTTATTATAAACTCATTTATACACAGCCATCCGGCTTTAACAGAAAAGAAATTTTATATTTTGTGGGCATATACTGATTAATTTACTTTGTAAAAGTCTATACTGATTAATTTTTTCACTTTGTAAAAATCTATACTGATTAAATTTTGACCTTGTAAAAGTATATACTGACACATGTATCCATCTGGATTTGTAAAACAAAATTAACATTTTATAAACGCATAACAATTGCTTAAAATCAGGTGATGAGGATTTTTTTTATTTTATCATTTATATGCTGTCGAAGAGACTTAAAGTTTTCATATGCTCGTAGAGGGCCAATTATCCGATGCTATCTATACGTATGGGCAGTCCGGTCTCTTTATGCTTTGAGAGTGATTATCATCATTTCGGGGGTTTTTCTTAACTATTTAAATTAATGGGAATTAATGAATCCTGGTGACTGAAGGTCGAACATTTATGATTGCCGGTCGTGGGGCTTTGTAGAAACACTCCCTGTTGAGCATGGGTATTCCGAGGGCACTAGGTGTCTATAATGTGTGTATATAATTGTGAGGGTATGTGTCTTTATGTTTCTGTACGTGTTGTCAATGTTAAGTGTTAGTAACAAAAAGGGGGGGAATTATATTATTACAGAATGTTGCCGGATATATAGATATGTATATATACATGTTGTAGGGATAGATAGACATTGTCTTTGACACGACTAAGGATATAGTAATTATTTATTATTATTTATATTAGTAATCTCTGTTTTCAAAGTGTTATTGACGAGTTCTATCTTAGCTTCTAACCTTTCATTATTGCTATCTATATTACTTTCTAAAAGAGTTCTTAATTCTTCAATAGTGATTTCTATTCTATTTCGACTATCTTCTACTTGAGTTTCTATTTTCCCTAATTTATTTTCTAATTTTTCATTGCTACTTTCGAATTTACTTTTTAACTCATCATTATTACTTTCTAGCTGAGTTTTTAGTTCTGCACTATTCGTTTTCAACTCCTCTTGCAGTCGTTGAAACATCGTTTCGAAGTCCATGGTTGGTTGCTTCGTCATTGTAGACTACAGTGTCCTAACTGATTCCTTATACTAATTATGTGTTTAATTATTGGTCCACCGTGACTTTATATTACTTTATTTATAGTTTATTCTATTTATTTATTAGTATTAATTCCACAAATTTTTCTCTCTCTACTTAAATTTAACAATTTGTAATATTACTTATTACTTGAATTTACTATTAATTTTTATTCAATACTGGTGCTAATTATATATTTTAATTTATTTGTATTCTGGGCGCCATTTACTTATAATGATAATTAACATATATCGAGCAACACGTTGGGCACGCCATTAATTATGACCCAACGATACTCTTAACAACTGACTTTTGCACATATGCTATTACTCATTTGTGCGCACTTACCCACGTCTCGAAGGTATACTCGTCTTCTGCAGTATTTACCATGATGTTTCCCAGCTAGGTCGCAGGCTTTGGTAGTTAATTGAGGGTGGATAAGCACGTGAATATAGTTAAAAGTAAAGAGTACAAAGCATTTAGTACTGGTTGTGAAACTAGTACGACTTTGTTAATAAAATGATATTCATTTTGTTTATTAATTAAAAACTACAAATTGTCATGTTATTAATTAGTGAGTGTGTTAACTAATATTGAAACCCTTATATTCACTTATACGAATATCGTATAATTATAACGTGGCAAAATCTTATCTCTTATAGTCTAAGACACATTATACACAAAAATAAGACATATATGACCTGGAATATTTACAAAGACATGTAATATACAACACATATATTTTACAATGCGTGATTAACACGTACGTAATTGAATATTAATATTGACTTAGCAAGTGTGGTTTTTTTATTATGTACCACTTAATTAAAGAAAATAAATATTTAAGCATTTATACAAATCATGTGTGTGCAGGTGGTTTATTAATCCTGTACGTACCGGCGTTTTGTTACCCTTCTGTAGTCATACAGTTTTCTTATCGGTTGGTGATCTACGATCAACCACTTCCTCTTTGGACGTTGATGGGTGTGTCGGCTGTTGCACAATTTTATTTTCATAATTATTTTTATTATTATGCTTATTATTTGTGTTAATGTTTTGTACATTGGAATTGTACGGTTTTACGTGTTTTCTTGACGAAAATGTGTGGGCGTACACTCCTTTATTCGGAGTCGGGATACCTTTTCATAGGGTTGTCTACACTCCTTCCACTTATCTTTCCGTATTGTGCCGGTGTTTGCCTAACCCGGCGGTCGAAGGTTTTAGAAAATTAATTTTAAAATAACGCGAACACAAGGGTCGGTTAGAGCGACTAGATTTGGACGGCACCGTTGAAGCTGCGCGCACACTCTGTGGGCTAGTTTGGCTGCTTGTGCATCGTTACTGCTTAATTCAGTTACATACCGGCACTCAGAGAAACAACAGACTCCTGATCCGAACAGATTGTACTACGTAGTTGTTTCTTCCACTCTAATGGCAGGCTAAATTTACGAGACTTCTCGGTAAGTGATCATAGCATCTTATTGTATGAGTCATAAATAGTTAAATTCAATTAACGAAATGTATGCAGCCGTATGAGAGGCGAATGTATTTGGTGCGACCGGGCAGTGGATGTATTGAAAGATTTATTTAATGTTCAGTATAGACAGCTCATATTCTTTTTATGATTATTATAATATAAGAGTCACTGTAATTGTTTCATAGAGTGTTATATAAATTATAAGCTAAAATCAGTGCGTAGGCATGGAGTTGAATTGTGCACGTGCATGCAACAGACTGCACGCGTGTCCTTTTTAAATAATTATGGCAGTAAAAAATAACTTGTGAGACCACCCTTAGAGGAAACACTATTAATATTTTAGTGGTGTGCAACTGTGAGTGCCTTGAATGTGGTTATTTTCTAACAAATTAAGATAATTGTGTGCCACGTGGCGCGGCTACCTGTTAGATTCTGTCGGTGCTTGTTAAGAGCCTGTGCAAGTGACTTTTACTCTACGCCTTTTAATAATATCTTTTTATTTAGTGAGTTAATCATCCCCTGGTAGACTTTATTACTCTTCAGGCAATTTTCAAAAAATAATAACCGAAACTTTGTGCATTTATCTTGAGTTGGTTGAAGGCTCGTTCTGTGGTTATTTACCTGGAACTTGGGTGGACATTTTTTATGAACAGCATTTCTAATTTTTGTGAATTCCCAGGGTTCTCGTCTAAGCCGGAGATGCTGGTCGATACTGATATAACTCCATCTTCATCAGCCATGAACCATCATACACACACCTGTTCGGAGGAGGGAGTCTGGTGAACCAACTCAAGATGCATCACAGGCTCATAATTAAGGTGATATGAACTCTTTTATTTTCCGTTGGCCGGGCCTGCCGGGCACCTGATGTACAATTTATATTTCATTTGAAACCATGTGCCCACGCGGCTAGACAGTCTGCTCTGGGGTGTGTCAGCTGAACGTTCAATCTGAACATCATGTGACTTTAATAATTTAACTTCATAAAACTAAGTATGATGTTTGTAATTGTGTGCTGCACTGGGGGAGCGTGCTAGAGATTTTTTTTACACTTAAATATTTTCATAGATAGCCAATAGTCATTACCTTGTTCACTACAAATATTTAAGTCACATGTTAGGGGTTCTGTTCCGGCTGGTTCAGAACGGGTTTAAATTTTAATTTCATTTTGGTTTAACATGTAAGGGTTGGTGGGGTTCCGTTTTCTTTTTGGCTGTTTTCTGGGGATAAAAGGGGACATAGTTTTTTTGCCAGGCACATGTTCATTCAGTTTAAGGCAGGTTTGATTCCTGTCACACATGGTCAAGTACAGGCTGGCGCGCTCCCACATCTGCTAGGATACAACAGTCAGTTATTTTAAACTCATTTATACACAGCCATCCGGCTTTAACAGAAAAGAAATTTTATATTTTGTGGGCATATACTGATTAATTTACTTTGTAAAAGTCTATACTGATTAATTTTTTCACTTTGTAAAAGTCTATACTGATTAAATTTTGACCTTGTAAAAGCATATACTGACACATGTATCCATCTGGATTTGTAAAACAAAATTAACATTTTATAAACGCATAACAATTGCTTAAAATCAGGTGACGATGATTTTTTTTAATTTTATCATTTATATGCTGTCGAAGAAACTTAAAGATTTCATATGCTCGTAGTGGGCCAATTATCCGATGCTATCTATACATATGGGCAGTCCGGTCTCTTTATGCTTTGAGAGTGATTATCATCATTTCGGGGGTTTTTCTTAACTATTTAAATTAATGGGAATTAATGAATCCTGGTGACTGAAGGTCGAACATTTATGATTGCCGGTCTTGGGGCTTTGTAGAAACACTCCCTGTTGAGCATGGGTATTCCGAGGGCACTAGGTGTCTATAATGTGTGTATATAATTGTGAGGGTATGTGTCTTTATGTTTCTGTACGTGTTGTCAATGTTAAGTGTTAGTAACAAACAGGGAGGGAATTATATTATTACAGAATGTTGCCGGATATATAGATATGTATATATACATGTTGTAGGGATAGATGGACATTGTCTTTGGCACGACTAAGGATATAGTAATTATTTATTATTATTTATATTAGTAATCTCTGTTTTCAAAGTGTTATTGACGAGTTCTATCTTAGCTTCTAACCTTTCATTATTGCTATCTATATTACTTTCTAAAAGAGTTCTTAATTCTTCAATAGTGATTTCTATTCTATTTCGACTATCTTCTACTTGAGTTTCTATTTTCCCTAATTTATTTTCTAATTTTTCATTGCTACTTTCGAATTTACTTTTTAACTCATCATTATTACTTTCTAGCTGAGTTTTTAGTTCTGCACTATTCGTTTTCAACTCCTCTTGCAGTCGTTGAAACATCGTTTCGAAGTCCATGGTTGGTTGCTTCGTCATTGTAGACTACAGTGTCCTAACTGATTCGTTATACTAATTATGTGTTTAATTATTGGTCCACCGTGACTTTATATTACTTTATTTATAGTTTATTCTATTTATTTATTAGTATTAATTCCACAAATTTTTCTCTCTGTACTTAAATTATCAATTTGTACTATTACTTACTACTTGAATTTACTATTAATTTTTATTCAATACTTGTGCTAATTATATATTTGAATTTATTTATATTCTGGGCGCCATTTACTTATAATGATAATTAACATATATCGTGCAACACGTTGGGCACGCCATTAATTATGACCCAACGATACTCTTAACAACTGACTCTTGCACATATGCTATTACTCATTTGTGCGCACTTACCCACGTCTCGAAGGTATACTCGTCTTCTGCAGTATTTACCATGATGTTTCCCAGCTAGGTCGCAGGCTTTGGTAGTTAATTGAGGGTGGATAAGCACGTGAATATAGCTAAAAGTAAAGAGTACAAAGCATTTAGTACTGGTTGTGAAACTAGTACGACTTTGTTAATAAAATGATATTCATTTTGTTTATTAATTAAAAACTACAAATTGTCATGTTATTAATTAGTGAGTGTGTTAACTAATATTGAAACCCTTATATTCACTTATACGAATATCGTATAATTATAACGTGGCAAAATCTTATCTCTTATAGTCTAAGACACATTATACACAAAAATAAGACATATATGACCTGGAATATTTACAAAGACATGTAATATACAACACATATATTTTACAATGCGTGATTAACACGTACGAAATTGAATATTAATATTGACTTAGCAAGTGTGGTTTTTTTATTATGTACCACTTAATTAAAGAAAATAAATATTTAAGCATTTATACAAATCATGTGTGTGCAGGTGGTTTATTAATCCTGTACGTACCGGCGTTTTGTTACCCTTCTGTAGTCATACAGTTTTCTTATCGGTTGGTGATCTACGATCAACCACTTCCTCTTTGGACGTTGATGGGTGTGTCGGCTGTTGCACAATTTTATTTTCATAATTTTTTTTTTTTATTATGCTTATTATTTGTGTTAATGTTTTGTACATTGGAATTGTACGGTTTTACGTGTTTTCTTGACGAAAATGTGTGGGCGTACACTCCTTTATTCGGAGTCGGGATACCTTTTCATAGGGTTGTCTACACTCCTTCCACTTATCTTTCCGTATTGTGCCGGTGTTTGCCTAACCCGGCGGTCGAAGGTTTTAGAAAATTAATTTTAAAATAACGCGAACACAAGGGTCGGTTAGAGCGACTAGATTTGGACGGCACCGTTGAAGCTGCGCGCACACTCTGTGGGCTAGTTTGGCTGCTTGTGCATCGTTACTGCTTAATTCAGTTACATACCGGCACTCAGAGAAACAACAGACTCCTGATCCGAACAGATTGTACTACGTAGTTGTTTCTTCCACTCTAATGGCAGGCTAAATTTACGAGACTTCTCGGTAAGTGATCATAGCATCTTATTGTATGAGTCATAAATAGTTAAATTCAATTAACGAAATGTATGCAGCCGTATGAGAGGCGAATGTATTTGGTGCGACCGGGCAGTGGATGTATTGAAAGATTTATTTAATGTTCAGTATAGACAGCTCATATTCTTTTTATGATTATTATAATATAAGAGTCACTGTAATTGTTTCATAGAGTGTTATATAAATTATAAGCTAAAATCAGTGCGTAGGCATGGAGTTGAATTGTGCACGTGCATGCAACAGACTGCACGCGTGTCCTTTTTAAATAATTATGGCAGTAAAAAATAACTTGTGAGACCACCCTTAGAGGAAACACTATTAATATTTTAGTGGTGTGCAACTGTGAGTGCCTTGAATATGGTTATTTTCTAACAAATTAAGATAATTGTGTGCCACGTGGCGCGGCTACCTGTTAGATTCTGTCGGTGCTTGTTAAGAGCCTGTGCAAGTGACTTTTACTCTACGCCTTTTAATAATATCTTTTTATTTAGTGAGTTAATCATCCCCTGGTAGACTTTATTACTCTTCAGGCAATTTTCAAAAAATAATAACCGAAACTTTGTGCATTTATCTTGAGTTGGTTGAAGGCCCGTTCTGTGGTTATTTACCTGGAACTTGGGTGGACATTTTTTATGAACAGCATTTCTAATTTTTGTGAATTCCCAGGGTTCTCGTCTAAGCCGGAGATGCTGGTCGATACTGATATAACTCCATCTTCATCAGCCATGAACCATCATACACACACCTGTTCGGAGGAGGGAGTCTGGTGAACCAACTCAAGATGCATCACAGGCTCATAATTAAGGTGATATGAACTCTTTTATTTTCCGTTGGCCGGGCCTGCCGGGCACCTGATGTACAATTTATATTTCATTTGAAACCATGTGCCCACGCGGCTAGACAGTCTGCTCTGGGGTGTGTCAGCTGAACGTTCATTCTGAACATCATGTGACTTTAATAATTTAACTTCATAAAACTAAGTATGATGTTTGTAATTGTGTGCTGCACTGGGGGAGCGTGCTAGAGATTTTTTTTACACTTAAAAATTTTCATAGATAGCCAATAGTCATTACCTTGTTCACTACAAAAATTTAAGTCACATGTTAGGGGTTCTGTTCCGGCTGGTTCAGAACGGGTTTATATTTTAATTTCATTTTGGTTTAACATGTAAGGATTGGTGGGGTTCCGTTTTCTTTTTGGCTGTTTTCTGGGGATAAAAGGGGACATAGTTTTTTGCCAGGCACATGTTCATTCAGTTTAAGGCAGGTTTGATTCCTGTCACACATGGTCAAGTACAGGCTGGCGCGCTCCCACATCTGCTAGGATACAACAGTCAGTTATTATAAACTCATTTATACACAGCCATCCTGCTTTAACAGGAAAGAAATTTTATATTTTGTGGGCATATACTGATTAATTTACTTTGTAAAAGTCTATACTGATTAATTTTTTCACTTTGTAAAAATCTATACTGATTAAATTTTGACCTTGTAAAAGCATATACTGACACATGTATCCATCTGGATTTGTAAAACAAAATTAACATTTTATAAACGCATAACAATTGCTTAAAATCAGGTGATGAGGATTTTTTTTATTTTATCATTTATATGCTGTCGAAGAAACTTAAAGTTTTCATATGCTCGTAGAGGGCCAATTATCCGATGCTATCTATACATATGGGCAGTCCGGTCTCTTTATGCTTTGAGAGTGATTATCATCATTTCGGGGGTTTTTCTTAACTATTTAAATTAATGGGAATTAATGAATCCTGGTGACTGAAGGTCGAACATTTATGATTGCCGGTCGTGGGGCTTTGTAGAAACACTCCCTGTTGAGCATGGGTATTCCGAGGGCACTAGGTGTCTATAATGTGTGTATATAATTCTGAGGGTATGTGTCTTTATGTTTCTGTACGTGTTGTCAATGTTAAGTGTTAGTAACAAAAAGGGGGGGAATTATATTATTACAGAATGTTGCCGGATATATAGATATGTATATATACATGTTGTAGGGATAGATGGACATTGTCTTTGGCACGACTAAGGATATAGTAATTATTTATTATTATTTATATTAGTAATCTCTGTTTTCAAAGTGTTATTGACGAGTTCTATCTTAGCTTCTAACCTTTCATTATTGCTATCTATATTACTTTCTAAAAGAGTTCTTAATTCTTCAATAGTGATTTCTATTCTATTTCGACTATCTTCTACTTGAGTTTCTATTTTCCCTAATTTATTTTCTAATTTTTCATTGCTACTTTCGAATTTACTTTTTAACTCATCATTATTACTTTCTAGCTGAGTTTTTAGTTCTGCACTATTCGTTTTCAACTCCTCTTGCAGTCGTTGAAACATCGTTTCGAAGTCCATGTTTGGTTGCTTCGTCATTGTAGACTACAGTGTCCTAACTGATTCGTTATACTAATTATGTGTTTAATTATTGGTCCACCGTGACTTTATATTACTTTATTTATAGTTTATTTTATTTATTTACTAGTATTAATTCCACAAATTTTTCTCTCTGTACTTAAATTGAACAATTTGTAATATTACTTATTAATTGAATTTACTATTAATTTTTATTCAATACTTGTGCTAATTATATATTTGAATTTATTTATATTCTGGGCGCCATTTACTTATAATGATAATTAACATATATCGAGCAACACGTCGGGCACGCCATTAATTATGACCCAACGATACTCTTAACAACTGACTCTTGCACATATGCTATTACTCATTTGTGCGCACTTACCCACGTCTCGAAGGTATACTCGTCTTCTGCAGTATTTACCATGATGTTTCCCAGCTAGGTCGCAGGCTTTGGTAGTTAATTGAGGGTGGATAAGCACGTGAATATAGCTAAAAGTAAAGAGTACAAAGCATTTAGTACTGGTTGTGAAACTAGTACGACTTTGTTAATAAAATGATATTCATTTTGTTTATTAATTAAAAACTACAAATTGTCATGTTATTAATTAGTGAGTGTGTTAACTAATATTGAAACCCTTATATTCACTTATACGAATATCGTATAATTATAACGTGGCAAAATCTTATCTCTTATAGTCTAAGACACATTATACACAAAAATAAGACATATATGACCTGGAATATTTACAAAGACATGTAATATACAACACATATATTTTACAATGCGTGATTAACACGTACGAAATTGAATATTAATATTGACTTAGCAAGTGTGGTTTTTTTATTATGTACCACTTAATTAAAGAAAATAAATATTTAAGCATTTATACAAATCATGTGTGTGCAGGTGGTTTATTAATCCTGTACGTACCGGCGTTTTGTTACCCTTCTGTAGTCATACAGTTTTCTTATCGGTTGGTGATCTACGATCAACCACTTCCTCTTTGGACGTTGATGGGTGTGTCGGCTGTTGCACAATTTTATTTTCATAATTTTTTTTTTTTATTATGCTTATTATTTGTGTTAATGTTTTGTACATTGGAATTGTACGGTTTTACGTGTTTTCTTGACGAAAATGTGTGGGCGTACACTCCTTTATTCGGAGTCGGGATACCTTTTCATAGGGTTGTCTACACTCCTTCCACTTATCTTTCCGTATTGTGCCGGTGTTTGCCTAACCCGGCGGTCGAAGGTTTTAGAAAATTAATTTTAAAATAACGCGAACACAAGGGTCGGTTAGAGCGACTAGATTTGGACGGCACCGTTGAAGCTGCGCGCACACTCTGTGGGCTAGTTTGGCTGCTTGTGCATCGTTACTGCTTAATTCAGTTACATACCGGCACTCAGAGAAACAACAGACTCCTGATCCGAACAGATTGTACTACGTAGTTGTTTCTTCCACTCTAATGGCAGGCTAAATTTACGAGACTTCTCGGTAAGTGATCATAGCATCTTATTGTATGAGTCATAAATAGTTAAATTCAATTAACGAAATGTATGCAGCCGTATGAGAGGCGAATGTATTTGGTGCGACCGGGCAGTGGATGTATTGAAAGATTTATTTAATGTTCAGTATAGACAGCTCATATTCTTTTTATGATTATTATAATATAAGAGTCACTGTAATTGTTTCATAGAGTGTTATATAAATTATAAGCTAAAATCAGTGCGTAGGCATGGAGTTGAATTGTGCACGTGCATGCAACAGACTGCACGCGTGTCCTTTTTAAATAATTATGGCAGTAAAAAATAACTTGTGAGACCACCCTTAGAGGAAACACTATTAATATTTTAGTGGTGTGCAACTGTGAGTGCCTTGAATATGGTTATTTTCTAACAAATTAAGATAATTGTGTGCCACGTGGCGCGGCTACCTGTTAGATTCTGTCGGTGCTTGTTAAGAGCCTGTGCAAGTGACTTTTACTCTACGCCTTTTAATAATATCTTTTTATTTAGTGAGTTAATCATCCCCTGGTAGACTTTATTACTCTTCAGGCAATTTTCAAAAAATAATAACCGAAACTTTGTGCATTTATCTTGAGTTGGTTGAAGGCCCGTTCTGTGGTTATTTACCTGGAACTTGGGTGGACATTTTTTATGAACAGCATTTCTAATTTTTGTGAATTCCCAGGGTTCTCGTCTAAGCCGGAGATGCTGGTCGATACTGATATAACTCCATCTTCATCAGCCATGAACCATCATACACACACCTGTTCGGAGGAGGGAGTCTGGTGAACCAAAACAAGATGCATCACAGGCTCATAATTAAGGTGATATGAACTCTTTTATTTTCCGTTGGCCGGGCCTGCCGGGCACCTGATGTACAATTTATATTTCATTTGAAACCATGTGCCCACGCGGCTAGACAGTCTGCTCTGGGGTGTGTCAGCTGAACGTTCATTCTGAACATCATGTGACTTTAATAATTTAACTTCATAAAACTAAGTATGATGTTTGTAATTGTGTGCTGCACTGGGGGAGCGTGCTAGAGATTTTTTTTACACTTAAATATTTTCATAGATAGCCAATAGTCATTACCTTGTTCACTACAAAAATTTAAGTCACATGTTAGGGGTTCTGTTCCGGCTGGTTCAGAACGGGTTTATATTTTAATTTCATTTTGGTTTAACATGTAAGGGTTGGTGGGGTTCCGTTTTCTTTTTGGCTGTTTTCTGGGGATAAAAGGGGACATAGTTTTTTGCCAGGCACATGTTCATTCAGTTTAAGGCAGGTTTGATTCCTGTCACACATGGTCAAGTACAGGCTGGCGCGCTCCCACATCTGCTAGGATACAACAGTCAGTTATTATAAACTCATTTATACACAGCCATCCGGCTTTAACAGAAAAGAAATTTTATATTTTGTGGGCATATACTGATTAATTTACTTTGTAAAAGTCTATACTGATTAATTTTTTCACTTTGTAAAAATCTATACTGATTAAATTTTGACCTTGTAAAAGCATATACTGACACATGTATCCATCTGGATTTGTAAAACAAAATTAACATTTTATAAACGCATAACAATTGCTTAAAATCAGGTGATGAGGATTTTTTTTATTTTATCATTTATATGCTGTCGAAGAAACTTAAAGTTTTCATATGCTCGTAGAGGGCCAATTATCCGATGCTATCTATACATATGGGCAGTCCGGTCTCTTTATGCTTTGAGAGTGATTATCATCATTTCGGGGGTTTTTCTTAACTATTTAAATTAATGGGAATTAATGAATCCTGGTGACTGAAGGTCGAACATTTATGATTGCCGGTCGTGGGGCTTTGTAGAAACACTCCCTGTTGAGCATGGGTATTCCGAGGGCACTAGGTGTCTATAATGTGTGTATATAATTCTGAGGGTATGTGTCTTTATGTTTCTGTACGTGTTGTCAATGTTAAGTGTTAGTAACAAAAAGGGGGGGAATTATATTATTACAGAATGTTGCCGGATATATAGATATGTATATATACATGTTGTAGGGATAGATGGACATTGTCTTTGGCACGACTAAGGATATAGTAATTATTTATTATTATTTATATTAGTAATCTCTGTTTTCAAAGTGTTATTGACGAGTTCTATCTTAGCTTCTAACCTTTCATTATTGCTATCTATATTACTTTCTAAAAGAGTTCTTAATTCTTCAATAGTGATTTCTATTCTATTTCGACTATCTTCTACTTGAGTTTCTATTTTCCCTAATTTATTTTCTAATTTTTCATTGCTACTTTCGAATTTACTTTTTAACTCATCATTATTACTTTCTAGCTGAGTTTTTAGTTCTGCACTATTCGTTTTCAACTCCTCTTGCAGTCGTTGAAACATCGTTTCGAAGTCCATGTTTGGTTGCTTCGTCATTGTAGACTACAGTGTCCTAACTGATTCGTTATACTAATTATGTGTTTAATTATTGGTCCACCGTGACTTTATATTACTTTATTTATAGTTTATTTTATTTATTTACTAGTATTAATTCCACAAATTTTTCTCTCTGTACTTAAATTGAACAATTTGTAATATTACTTATTAATTGAATTTACTATTAATTTTTATTCAATACTTGTGCTAATTATATATTTGAATTTATTTATATTCTGGGCGCCATTTACTTATAATGATAATTAACATATATCGAGCAACACGTCGGGCACGCCATTAATTATGACCCAATGATACTCTTAACAACTGACTTTTGCACATATGCTATTACTCATTTGTGCGCACTTACCCACGTCTCGAAGGTATACTCGTCTTCTGCAGTATTTACCATGATGTTTCCCAGCTAGGTCGCAGGCTTTGGTAGTTAATTGAGGGTGGATAAGCACGTGAATATAGCTAAAAGTAAAGAGTACAAAGCATTTAGTACTGGTTGTGAAACTAGTACGACTTTGTTAATAAAATGATATTCATTTTGTTTATTAATTAAAAACTACAAATTGTCATGTTATTAATTAGTGAGTGTGTTAACTAATATTGAAACCCTTATATTCACTTATACGAATATCGTATAATTATAACGTGGCAAAATCTTATCTCTTATAGTCTAAGACACATTATACACAAAAATAAGACATATATGACCTGGAATATTTACAAAGACATGTAATATACAACACATATATTTTACAATGCGTGATTAACACGTACGAAATTGAATATTAATATTGACTTAGCAAGTGTGGTTTTTTTATTATGTACCACTTAATTAAAGAAAATAAATATTTAAGCATTTATACAAATCATGTGTGTGCAGGTGGTTTATTAATCCTGTACGTACCGGCGTTTTGTTACCCTTCTGTAGTCATACAGTTTTCTTATCGGTTGGTGATCTACGATCAACCACTTCCTCTTTGGACGTTGATGGGTGTGTCGGCTGTTGCACAATTTTATTTTCATAATTTTTTTTTTTTATTATGCTTATTATTTGTGTTAATGTTTTGTACATTGGAATTGTACGGTTTTACGTGTTTTCTTGACGAAAATGTGTGGGCGTACACTCCTTTATTCGGAGTCGGGATACCTTTTCATAGGGTTGTCTACACTCCTTCCACTTATCTTTCCGTATTGTGCCGGTGTTTGCCTAACCCGGCGGTCGAAGGTTTTAGAAAATTAATTTTAAAATAACGCGAACACAAGGGTCGGTTAGAGCGACTAGATTTGGACGGCACCGTTGAAGCTGCGCGCACACTCTGTGGGCTAGTTTGGCTGCTTGTGCATCGTTACTGCTTAATTCAGTTACATACCGGCACTCAGAGAAACAACAGACTCCTGATCCGAACAGATTGTACTACGTAGTTGTTTCTTCCACTCTAATGGCAGGCTAAATTTACGAGACTTCTCGGTAAGTGATCATAGCATCTTATTGTATGAGTCATAAATAGTTAAATTCAATTAACGAAATGTATGCAGCCGTATGAGAGGCGAATGTATTTGGTGCGACCGGGCAGTGGATGTATTGAAAGATTTATTTAATGTTCAGTATAGACAGCTCATATTCTTTTTATGATTATTATAATATAAGAGTCACTGTAATTGTTTCATAGAGTGTTATATAAATTATAAGCTAAAATCAGTGCGTAGGCATGGAGTTGAATTGTGCACGTGCATGCAACAGACTGCACGCGTGTCCTTTTTAAATAATTATGGCAGTAAAAAATAACTTGTGAGACCACCCTTAGAGGAAACACTATTAATATTTTAGTGGTGTGCAACTGTGAGTGCCTTGAATATGGTTATTTTCTAACAAATTAAGATAATTGTGTGCCACGTGGCGCGGCTACCTGTTAGATTCTGTCGGTGCTTGTTAAGAGCCTGTGCAAGTGACTTTTACTCTACGCCTTTTAATAATATCTTTTTATTTAGTGAGTTAATCATCCCCTGGTAGACTTTATTACTCTTCAGGCAATTTTCAAAAAATAATAACCGAAACTTTGTGCATTTATCTTGAGTTGGTTGAAGGCCCGTTCTGTGGTTATTTACCTGGAACTTGGGTGGACATTTTTTATGAACAGCATTTCTAATTTTTGTGAATTCCCAGGGTTCTCGTCTAAGCCGGAGATGCTGGTCGATACTGATATAACTCCATCTTCATCAGCCATGAACCATCATACACACACCTGTTCGGAGGAGGGAGTCTGGTGAACCAACTCAAGATGCATCACAGGCTCATAATTAAGGTGATATGAACTCTTTTATTTTCCGTTGGCCGGGCCTGCCGGGCACCTGATGTACAATTTATATTTCATTTGAAACCATGTGCCCACGCGGCTAGACAGTCTGCTCTGGGGTGTGTCAGCTGAACGTTCATTCTGAACATCATGTGACTTTAATAATTTAACTTCATAAAACTAAGTATGATGTTTGTAATTGTGTGCTGCACTGGGGGAGCGTGCTAGAGATTTTTTTTACACTTAAATATTTTCATAGATAGCCAATAGTCATTACCTTGTTCACTACAAAAATTTAAGTCACATGTTAGGGGTTCTGTTCCGGCTGGTTCAGAACGGGTTTATATTTTAATTTCATTTTGGTTTAACATGTAAGGGTTGGTGGGGTTCCGTTTTCTTTTTGGCTGTTTTCTGGGGATAAAAGGGGACATAGTTTTTTGCCAGGCACATGTTCATTCAGTTTAAGGCAGGTTTGATTCCTGTCACACATGGTCAAGTACAGGCTGGCGCGCTCCCACATCTGCTAGGATACAACAGTCAGTTATTATAAACTCATTTATACACAGCCATCCGGCTTTAACAGAAAAGAAATTTTATATTTTGTGGGCATATACTGATTAATTTACTTTGTAAAAGTCTATACTGATTAATTTTTTCACTTTGTAAAAATCTATACTGATTAAATTTTGACCTTGTAAAAGCATATACTGACACATGTATCCATCTGGATTTGTAAAACAAAATTAACATTTTATAAACGCATAACAATTGCTTAAAATCAGGTGATGAGGATTTTTTTTATTTTATCATTTATATGCTGTCGAAGAAACTTAAAGTTTTCATATGCTCGTAGAGGGCCAATTATCCGATGCTATCTATACATATGGGCAGTCCGGTCTCTTTATGCTTTGAGAGTGATTATCATCATTTCGGGGGTTTTTCTTAACTATTTAAATTAATGGGAATTAATGAATCCTGGTGACTGAAGGTCGAACATTTATGATTGCCGGTCGTGGGGCTTTGTAGAAACACTCCCTGTTGAGCATGGGTATTCCGAGGGCACTAGGTGTCTATAATGTGTGTATATAATTCTGAGGGTATGTGTCTTTATGTTTCTGTACGTGTTGTCAATGTTAAGTGTTAGTAACAAAAAGGGGGGGAATTATATTATTACAGAATGTTGCCGGATATATAGATATGTATATATACATGTTGTAGGGATAGATGGACATTGTCTTTGGCACGACTAAGGATATAGTAATTATTTATTATTATTTATATTAGTAATCTCTGTTTTCAAAGTGTTATTGACGAGTTCTATCTTAGCTTCTAACCTTTCATTATTGCTATCTATATTACTTTCTAAAAGAGTTCTTAATTCTTCAATAGTGATTTCTATTCTATTTCGACTATCTTCTACTTGAGTTTCTATTTTCCCTAATTTATTTTCTAATTTTTCATTGCTACTTTCGAATTTACTTTTTAACTCATCATTATTACTTTCTAGCTGAGTTTTTAGTTCTGCACTATTCGTTTTCAACTCCTCTTGCAGTCGTTGAAACATCGTTTCGAAGTCCATGTTTGGTTGCTTCGTCATTGTAGACTACAGTGTCCTAACTGATTCGTTATACTAATTATGTGTTTAATTATTGGTCCACCGTGACTTTATATTACTTTATTTATAGTTTATTTTATTTATTTACTAGTATTAATTCCACAAATTTTTCTCTCTGTACTTAAATTGAACAATTTGTAATATTACTTATTAATTGAATTTACTATTAATTTTTATTCAATACTTGTGCTAATTATATATTTGAATTTATTTATATTCTGGGCGCCATTTACTTATAATGATAATTAACATATATCGAGCAACACGTCGGGCACGCCATTAATTATGACCCAACGATACTCTTAACAACTGACTCTTGCACATATGCTATTACTCATTTGTGCGCACTTACCCACGTCTCGAAGGTATACTCGTCTTCTGCAGTATTTACCATGATGTTTCCCAGCTAGGTCGCAGGCTTTGGTAGTTAATTGAGGGTGGATAAGCACGTGAATATAGCTAAAAGTAAAGAGTACAAAGCATTTAGTACTGGTTGTGAAACTAGTACGACTTTGTTAATAAAATGATATTCATTTTGTTTATTAATTAAAAACTACAAATTGTCATGTTATTAATTAGTGAGTGTGTTAACTAATATTGAAACCCTTATATTCACTTATACGAATATCGTATAATTATAACGTGGCAAAATCTTATCTCTTATAATCTAAGACACATTATACACAAAAATAAGACATATATGACCTGGAATATTTACAAAGACATGTAATATACAACACATATATTTTACAATGCGTGATTAACACGTACGAAATTGAATATTAATATTGACTTAGCAAGTGTGGTTTTTTTATTATGTACCACTTAATTAAAGAAAATAAATATTTAAGCATTTATACAAATCATGTGTGTGCAGGTGGTTTATTAATCCTGTACGTACCGGCGTTTTGTTACCCTTCTGTAGTCATACAGTTTTCTTATCGGTTGGTGATCTACGATCAACCACTTCCTCTTTGGACGTTGATGGGTGTGTCGGCTGTTGCACAATTTTATTTTCATAAATATTTTTATTATTATGCTTATTATTTTTGTTAATGTTTTGTACATTGGAATTGTACGGTCTTACGTGTTTTCTCGACGAAAATGTGTGGGCGTACGCTCCTTTATTCGGAGTCGGGATACCTTTTCATAGGGTTGTCTATACTCCTTCCACTTATCTTTCCGTATTGTGCCGGTGTTTGCCTAACACGGCGGTCGAAGGTTTTAGAAAATTAATTTTAAAATAATGCGAACACAAGGGTCGGTTAGAGCGACTAGATTTGGACGGCACTGTTGAAGCTGCGCGCACACTCTGTGGGCTAGTTTGGCTGCTTGTGCATCGTTACTGCTTAATTCAGTTACATACCAGCACTCAGAGAAACAACAGACTCCTGATCCGAACAGATTGTACTACGTAGTTGTTTCTTCCACTCTAATGGCAGGCTAAATTTACGAGACTTCTCGGTAAGTGATCATAGCATCTTATTGTATGAGTCAAAAATAGTTAAATTCAATTAACGAAATGTATGCAGCCGTATGAGATAGACGAATGTATTTGGTGCGACCGGGCAGTGGATGTATTGAAAGATTTATTTAATGTTCAGTATAGACAGCTCATATTCTTTTTATGATTATTATAATATAAGAGTCACTGTAATTGTTTCATAGAGTGTTATATAAATTATAAGCTAAAGTCAGTGCGTAGGCATGGAGTTGAATTGTGCACGTGCATGCAACAGACTGCACGCGTGTTCTTTTTAATTAATTATGGCAGTAAAAAATAACTTGTGAGACCACCCTTAGAGGAAACACTATTAATATTTTAGTGGTGTGCAACTGTGAGTGCCTTGAATGTGGTTAGTTACTAACAAATTAAGATAATTGTGTGCCACGTGGCGCGGCTACCTGTTAGATTCTGTCGGTGCTTGTTAAGAGCCTGTGCAAGTGACTTTTACTCTACGCCTTTTAATAATATCTTTTTATTTAGTGAGTTAATCATCCCCTGGTAGACTTTATTACTCTTCAGGCAATTTTCAAAAAATAATAACCGAAACTTGGTGCATTTATCTTGAGTTGGTTGAAGGCCCGTTCTGTGGTTATTTACCTGGAACTTGGGTGGACATTTTTTATGAACAGCATTTCTAATTTTTGTGAATTCCCAGGGTTCTCGTCTAAGCCGGAGATGCTGGTCGATGCTGATATAACTCCATCTTCATCAGCCATGAACCATCATACACACACCTGTTCGGAGGAGGGAGTCTGGTGAACCAACTCAAGATGCATCACAGGCTCATAATTAAGGTGATATGAACTCTTTTATTTTCCGTTGGCCGGGCCTGCCGGGCACCTGATGTACAATTTATATTTCATTTGAAACCATGTGCCCACGCGGCTAGACAGTCTGCTCTGGGGTGTGTCAGCTGAACGTTCATTCTGAACATCATGTGACTTTAATAATTTAACTTCATAAAACTAAGTATGATGTTTGTAATTGTGTGCTGCACTGGGGGAGCGTGCTAGAGATTTTTTTTACACTTAAATATTTTCATAGATAGCCAATAGTCATTACCTTGTTCACTACAAAAATTTAAGTCACATGTTAGGGGTTCTGTTCCGGCTGGATCAGAACGGGTTTATATTTTAATTTCATTTTGGTTTAACATGTAAGGGTTGGTGGGGTTCCGTTTTCTTTTTGGCTGTTTTCTGGGGATAAAAGGGGACATAGTTTTTTGCCAGGCACATGTTCATTCAGTTTAAGGCAGGTTTGATTCCTGTCACACATGGTCAAGTACAGGCTGGCGCGCTCCCACATCTGCTAGGATACAACAGTCAGTTATTATAAACTCATTTATACACAGCCATCCGGCTTTAACAGAAAAGAAATTTTATATTTTGTGGGCATATACTGATTAATTTACTTTGTAAAAGTCTATACTGATTAATTTTTTCACTTTGTAAAAATCTATACTGATTAAATTTTGACCTTGTAAAAGTATATACTGACACATGTATCCATCTGGATTTGTAAAACAAAATTAACATTTTATAAACGCATAACAATTGCTTAAAATCAGGTGATGAGGATTTTTTTTATTTTATCATTTATATGCTGTCGAAGAGACTTAAAGTTTTCATATGCTCGTAGAGGGCCAATTATCCGATGCTATCTATACATATGGGCAGTCCGGTCTCTTTATGCTTTGAGAGTGATTATCATCATTTCGGGGGTTTTTCTTAACTATTTAAATTAATGGGAATTAATGAATCCTGGTGACTGAGGGTCGAACATTTATGATTGCCGGTCGTGGGGCTTTGTAGAAACACTCCCTGTTGAGCATGGGTATTCCGAGGGCACTAGGTGTCTATAATGTGTGTATATAATTGTGAGGGTATGTGTCTTTATGTTTCTGTACGTGTTGTCAATGTTAAGTGTTAGTAACAAAAAGGGGGGGAATTATATTATTACAGAATGTTGCCGGATATATAGATATGTATATATACATGTTGTAGGGATAGATAGACATTGTCTTTGACACGACTAAGGATATAGTAATTATTTATTATTATTTATATTAGTAATCTCTGTTTTCAAAGTGTTATTGACGAGTTCTATCTTAGCTTCTAACCTTTCATTATTGCTATCTATATTACTTTCTAAAAGAGTTCTTAATTCTTCAATAGTGATTTCTATTCTATTTCGACTATCTTCTACTTGAGTTTCTATTTTCCCTAATTTATTTTCTAATTTTTCATTGCTACTTTCGAATTTACTTTTTAACTCATCATTATTACTTTCTAGCTGAGTTTTTAGTTCTGCACTATTCGTTTTCAACTCCTCTTGCAGTCGTTGAAACATCGTTTCGAAGTCCATGGTTGGTTGCTTCGTCATTGTAGACTACAGTGTCCTAACTGATTCCTTATACTAATTATGTGTTTAATTATTGGTCCACCGTGACTTTATATTACTTTATTTATAGTTTATTCTATTTATTTATTAGTATTAATTCCACAAATTTTTCTCTCTCTACTTAAATTTAACAATTTGTAATATTACTTATTACTTGAATTTACTATTAATTTTTATTCAATACTGGTGCTAATTATATATTTTAATTTATTTGTATTCTGGGCGCCATTTACTTATAATGATAATTAACATATATCGAGCAACACGTTGGGCACGCCATTAATTATGACCCAACGATACTCTTAACAACTGACTTTTGCACATATGCTATTACTCATTTGTGCGCACTTACCCACGTCTCGAAGGTATACTCGTCTTCTGCAGTATTTACCATGATGTTTCCCAGCTAGGTCGCAGGCTTTGGTAGTTAATTGAGGGTGGATAAGCACGTGAATATAGTTAAAAGTAAAGAGTACAAAGCATTTAGTACTGGTTGTGAAACTAGTACGACTTTGTTAATAAAATGATATTCATTTTGTTTATTAATTAAAAACTACAAATTGTCATGTTATTAATTAGTGAGTGTGTTAACTAATATTGAAACCCTTATATTCACTTATACGAATATCGTATAATTATAACGTGGCAAAATCTTATCTCTTATAGTCTAAGACACATTATACACAAAAATAAGAAATATATGACCTGGAATATTTACAAAGACATGTAATATACAACACATATATTTTACAATGCGTGATTAACACGTACGAAATTGAATATTAATATTGACTTAGCAAGTGTGGTTTTTTTATTATGTACCACTTAATTAAAGAAAAAAATATTTAAGCATTTATACAAATCATGTGTGTGCAGGTGGTTTATTAATACTGTACGTACCGGCATTTTGTTACCCTTCTGTAGTCATACAGTTTTCTTATCGGTTGGTGATCTACGATCAACCACTTCCTCTTTGGACGTTGATGGGTGTGTCGGCTGTTGCACAATTTTATTTTCATAATTATTTTTATTATTATGCTTATTATTTGTGTTAATGTTTTGTACATTGGAATTGTACGGTCTTACGTGTTTTCTCGACGAAAATGTGTGGGCGTACGCTCCTTTATTCGGAGTCGGGATACCTTTTCATAGGGTTGTCTATACTCCTTCCACTTATCTTTCCGTATTGTGCCGGTGTTTGCCTAACACGGCGGTCGAAGGTTTTAGAAAATTAATTTTAAAATAACGCGAACACAAGGGTCGGTTAGAGCGACTAGATTTGGACGGCACTGTTGAAGCTGCGCGCACACTCTGTGGGCTAGTTTGGCTGCTTGTGCATCGTTACTGCTTAATTCAGTTACATACCGGCACTCAGAGAAACAACAGACTCCTGATCCGAACTGATTGTACTACGTAGTTGTTTCTTCCACTCTAATGGCAGGCTAAATTTACGAGACTTCTCGGTAAGTGATCATAGCATCTTATTGTATGAGTCAAAAATAGTTAAATTCAATTAACGAAATGTATGCAGCCGTATGAGATAGACGAATGTATTTGGTGCGACCGGGCAGTGGATGTATTGAAAGATTTATTTAATGTTCAGTATAGACAGCTCATATTCTTTTTATGATTATTATAATATAAGAGTCACTGTAATTGTTTCATAGAGTGTTATATAAATTATAAGCTAAAGTCAGTGCGTAGGCATGGAGTTGAATTGTGCACGTGCATGCAACAGACTGCACGCGTGTTCTTTTTAATTAATTATGGCAGTAAAAAATAACTTGTGAGACCACCCTTAGAGGAAACACTATTAATATTTTAGTGGTGTGCAACTGTGAGTGCCTTGAATGTGGTTAGTTACTAACAAATTAAGATAATTGTGTGCCACGTGGCGCGGCTACCTGTTAGATTCTGTCGGTGCTTGTTAAGAGCCTGTGCAAGTGACTTTTACTCTACGCCTTTTAATAATATCTTTTTATTTAGTGAGTTAATCATCCCCTGGTAGACTTTATTACTCTTCAGACAATTTTCAAAAAATAATAACCGAAACTTTGTGCATTTATCTTGAGTTGGTTGAAGGCCCGTTCTGTGGTTATTTACCTGGAACTTGGGTGGACATTTTTTATGAACAGCATTTCTAATTTTTGTGAATTCCCAGGGTTCTCGTCTAAGCCGGAGATGCTGGTCGATGCTGATATAACTCCATCTTCATCAGCCATGAACCATCATACACACACCTGTTCGGAGGAGGGAGTCTGGTGAACCAACTCAAGATGCATCACAGGCTCATAATTAAGGTGATATGAACTCTTTTATTTTCCGTTGGCCGGGCCTGCCGGGCACCTGATGTACAATTTATATTTCATTTGAAACCATGTGCCCACGCGGCTAGACAGTCTGCTCTGGGGTGTGTCAGCTGAACGTTCATTCTGAACATCATGTGACTTTAATAATTTAACTTCATAAAACTAAGTATGATGTTTGTAATTGTGTGCTGCACTGGGGGAGCGTGCTAGAGATTTTTTTTACACTTAAATATTTTCATAGATAGCCAATAGTCATTACCTTGTTCACTACAAAAATTTAAGTCACATGTTAGGGGTTCTGTTCCGGCTGGTTCAGAACGGGTTTATATTTTAATTTCATTTTGGTTTAACATGTAAGGGTTGGTGGGGTTCCGTTTTCTTTTTGGCTGTTTTCTGGGGATAAAAGGGGACATAGTTTTTTGCCAGGCACATGTTCATTCAGTTTAAGGCAGGTTTGATTCCTGTCACACATGGTCAAGTACAGGCTGGCGCGCTCCCACATCTGCTAGGATACAACAGTCAGTTATTATAAACTCATTTATACACAGCCATCCGGCTTTAACAGAAAAGAAATTTTATATTTTGTGGGCATATACTGATTAATTTACTTTGTAAAAGTCTATACTGATTAATTTTTTCACTTTGTAAAAATCTATACTGATTAAATTTTGACCTTGTAAAAGCATATACTGACACATGTATCCATCTGGATTTGTAAAACAAAATTAACATTTTATAAACGCATAACAATTGCTTAAAATCAGGTGATGAGGATTTTTTTTATTTTATCATTTATATGCTGTCGAAGAAACTTAAAGTTATCATATGCTCGTAGAGGGCCAATTATCCGATGCTATCTATACATATGGGCAGTCCGGTCTCTTTATGCTTTGAGAGTGATTATCATCATTTCGGGGGTTTTTCTTAACTATTTAAATTAATGGGAATTAATGAATCCTGGTGACTGAAGGTCGAACATTTATGATTGCCGGTCGTGGGGCTTTGTAGAAACACTCCCTGTTGAGCATGGGTATTCCGAGGGCACTAGGTGTCTATAATGTGTGTATATAATTGTGAGGGTATGTGTCTTTATGTTTCTGTACGTGTTGTCAATGTTAAGTGTTAGTAACAAAAAGGGGGGGAATTATATTATTACAGAATGTTGCCGGATATATAGATATGTATATATACATGTTGTAGGGATAGATAGACATTGTCTTTGACACGACTAAGGATATAGTAATTATTTATTATTATTTATATTAGTAATTTCTGTTTTCAAAGTGTTATTGACGAGTTCTATCTTAGCTTCTAACCTTTCATTATTGCTATCTATATTACTTTCTAAAAGAGTTCTTAATTCTTCAATAGTGATTTCTATTCTATTTCGACTATCTTCTACTTGAGTTTCTATTTTCCCTAATTTATTTTCTAATTTTTCATTGCTACTTTCGAATTTACTTTTTAACTCATCATTATTACTTTCTAGCTGAGTTTTTAGTTCTGCACTATTCGTTTTCAACTCCTCTTGCAGTCGTTGAAACATCGTTTCGAAGTCCATGGTTGGTTGCTTCGTCATTGTAGACTACAGTGTCCTAACTGATTCCTTATACTAATTATGTGTTTAATTATTGGTCCACCGTGACTTTATATTACTTTATTTATAGTTTATTCTATTTATTTATTAGTATTAATTCCACAAATTTTTCTCTCTCTACTTAAATTTAACAATTTGTAATATTACTTATTACTTGAATTTACTATTAATTTTTATTCAATACTTGTGCAAATTATATATTTGAATTTATTTATATTCTTGGTGCCATTTACTTATAATGATAATTAACATATATCGAGCAACACGTTGGGCACGCCATTAATTATGACCCAACGATACTCTTAACAACTGACTTTTGCACATATGCTATTACTCATTTGTGCGCACTTACCCACGTCTCGAAGGTATACTCGTCTTCTGCAGTATTTACCATGATGTTTCCCAGCTAGGTCGCAGGCTTTGGTAGTTAATTGAGGGTGGATAAGCACGTGAATATAGTTAAAAGTAAAGAGTACAAAGGATTTAGTACTGGTTGTGAAACTAGTACGACTTTGTTAATAAAATGATATTCATTTTGTTTATTAATTAAAAACTGCAAATTGTCATGTTATTAATTAGTGAGTGTGTTAACTAATATTGAAACCCTTATATTCACTTATACGAATATCGTATAATTATAACGTGGCAAAATCTTATCTCTTATAGTCTAAGACACATTATACACAAAAATAAGATATATATGACCTGGAATATTTACACAGACATATAATACATAACACATATATTTTACAATGCGTGATTAACACGTACGAAATTGAATATTAATATTGACTTAGCAAGTGTGGTTTTTTTTATTATGTACCACTTAATTAAAGAAAATAAATATTTAAGCATTTATACAAATCATGTGTGTGCAGGTGGTTTATTAATCCTGTACGTACCGGCGTTTTGTTACCCTTCTGTAGTCATACAGTTTTCTTATCGGTTGGTGATCTACGATCAACCACTTCCTCTTTGGACGTTGATGGGTGTGTCGGCTGTTGCACAATTTTATTTTCATAATTATTTTTATTATTATGCTTATTATTTGTGTTAATGTTTTGTACATTGGAATTGTACGGTTTTACGTGTTTTCTCGACGAAAATGGGTGGGCGTACGCTCCTTTATTCGGAGTCGGGATACCTTTTCATAGGGTTGTCTATACTCCTTCCACTTATCTTTCCGTATTGTGCCGGTGTTTGACTAACCCGGCGGTCGAAGGTTTTAGAAAATTGATTTTAAAATAACGCGAACACAAGGGTCGGTTAGAGCGACTAGATTTGGACGGCACCGTTGAAGCTGCGCGCACACTCTGTGGGCTAGTTTGGCTGCTTGTGCATCGTTACTGCTTAATTCAGTTACATACCGGCACTCAGAGAAACAACAGACTCCTGATCCGAACAGATTGTACTACGTAGTTGTTTCTTCCACTCTAATGGCAGGCTAAATTTACGAGACTTCTCGGTAAGTGATCATAGCATCTTATTGTATGAGTCAAAAATAGTTAAATTCAATTAACGAAATGTATGCAGCCGTATGAGAGAGACGAATGTATTTGGTGCGACCGGGCAGTGGATGTATTGAAAGATTTATTTAATGTTCAGTATAGACAGCTCATATTCTTTTTATGATTATTATAATACAAGAGTCACTGTAATTGTTTCATAGAGTGTTATTTAAATTATAAGCTAAAGTCAGTGCGTAGGCATGGAGTTGAATTGTGCACGTGCATGCAACAGACTGCACGCGTGTTCTTTTTAATTAATTATGGCAGTAAAAAATAACTTGTGAGACCACCCTTAGAGGAAACACTATTAATATTTTAGTGGTGTGCAATTGTGAGTGCCTTGAATGTGGTTATTTTCTAACAAATTAAGATAATTGTGTGCCACGTGGCGCGGCTACCTGTTAGATTCTGTCGGTGCTTGTTAAGAGCCTGTGCAAGTGACTTTTACTCTACGCCTTTTAATAATATCTTTTTATTTAGTGAGTTAATCATCCCCTGGTAGACTTTATTACTCTTCAGGCAATTTTCAAAAAATAATAACCGAAACTTTGTGCATTTATCTTGAATTGGTTGAAGGCCCGTTCTGTGGTTATTTACCTGGAACTTGGGTGGACATTTTTTATGAACAGCATTTCTAATTTTTGTGAATTCCCAGGGTTCTCGTCTAAGCCGGAGATGCTGGTCGATGCTGATATAACTCCATCTTCATCAGCCATGAACCATCATACACACACCTGTTCGGAGGAGGGAGTCTGGTGAACCAACTCAACTCAAGATGCATCACAGGCTCATAATTAAGGTGATATGAACTCTTTTATTTTCCGTTGGCCGGGCCTGCCGTGCACCTGATGTACAATTTATATTTCATTTGAAACCATGTGCCCACGCGGCTAGACAGTCTGCTCTGGGGTGTGTCAGCTGAACATTCATTCTGAACATCATGTGACTTTAATAATTTAACTTCATAAAACTAAGTATGATGTTTGTAATTGTGTGCTGCACTGGGGGAGCGTGCTAGAGATTTTTTTTTACACTTAAATATTTTCATAGATAGCCAATAGTCATTACCTTGTTCACTACAATAATTTAAGTCACATGTTAGGGGTTCTGTTCCGGCTGGTTCAGAACGGGTTTATATTTTAATTTCATTTTGGTATAACATGTAAGGGTTGGTGGGGTTCCGTTTTCTTTTTGGCTGTTTTCTGGGGATAAAAGGGACATAGTTTTTTTGCCAGGCACATGTTCATTCAGTTTAAGGCAGGTTTGATTCCTGTCACACATGGTCAAGTACAGGCTGGCGCGCTCCCACATCTGCTAGGATACAACAGTCAGTTATTATAAACTCATTTATACACAGCCATCCGGCTTTAACAGAAAAAAAATTTTATATTTTGTGGGCATATACTGATTAATTTACTTTGTAAAAGTCTATACTGATTAATTTTTTCACTTTGTAAAAGTCTATACTGATTAAATTTTGACCTTTTAAAAGCATATACTGACACAAGTATCCATCTGGATTTGTAAAACAAAATTAACATTTTATAAACGCATAACAATTGCTTAAAATCAGGTGATGAGGATTTTTTTTATTTTATCATTTATATGCTGTCGAAGAAACTTAAAGATTTCATATGCTCGTAGAGGGCCAATTATCCGATGCTATCTATACATATGGGCAGTCCGGTCTCTTTATGCTTTGAGAGTGATTATCATCATTTCGGGGGTTTTTCTTAACTATTTAAATTAATGGGAATTAATGAATCCTGGTGATGGAAGGTCGAACATTTATGATTGCCGGTCTTGGGGCTTTGTAGAAACACTCCCTGTTGAGCATGGGTATTCCGAGGGCATTAGGTGTCTATAATGTGTGTATATAATTGTGAGGGTATGTGTCTTTATGTTTCTGTACGTGTTGTCAATGTTAAGTGTTAGTAACAAAAAGGGGGGGAATTATATTATTACAGAATGTTGCCGGATATATAGATATGTATATATACATGTTGTAGGGATAGATAGACATTGTCTTTGACACGACTAAGGATATAGTAATTATTTATTATTATTTATATTAGTAATCTCTGTTTTCAAAGTGTTATTGACGAGTTCTATCTTAGCTTCTAACCTTTCATTATTGCTATCTATATTACTTTCTAAAAGAGTTCTTAATTCTTCAATAGTGATTTCTATTCTATTTCGACTATCTTCTACTTGAGTTTCTATTTTCCCTAATTTATTTTCTAATTTTTCATTGCTACTTTCGAATTTACTTTTTAACTCATCATTATTACTTTCTAGCTGAGTTTTTAGTTCTGCACTATTCGTTTTCAACTCCTCTTGCAGTCGTTGAAACATCGTTTCGAAGTCCATGGTTGGTTGCTTCGTCATTGTAGACTACAGTGTCCTAACTGATTCCTTATACTAATTATGTGTTTAATTATTGGTCCACCGTGACTTTATATTACTTTATTTATAGTTTATTCTATTTATTTATTAGTATTAATTCCACAAATTTTTCTCTCTCTACTTAAATTTAACAATTTGTAATATTACTTATTACTTGAATTTACTATTAATTTTTATTCAATACTTGTGCAAATTATATATTTGAATTTATTTATATTCTTGGTGCCATTTACTTATAATGATAATTAACATATATCGAGCAACACGTTGGGTACGCCATTAATTATGACCCAACGATACTCTTAACAACTGACTTTTGCACATATGCTATTACTCATTTGTGCGCACTTACCCACGTCTCGAAGGTATACTCGTCTTCTGCAGTATTTACCATGATGTTTCCCAGCTAGGTCGCAGGCTTTGGTAGTTAATTGAGGGTGGATAAGCACGTGAATATAGTTAAAAGTAAAGAGTACAAAGGATTTAGTACTGGTTGTGAAACTAGTACGACTTTGTTAATAAAATGATATTCATTTTGTTTATTAATTAAAAACTGCAAATTGTCATGTTATTAATTAGTGAGTGTGTTAACTAATATTGAAACCCTTATATTCACTTATACGAATATCGTATAATTATAACGTGGCAAAATCTTATCTCTTATAGTCTAAGACACATTATACACAAAAATAAGACATATATGACCTGGAATATTTACACAGACATTTAATACATAACACATATATTTTACAATGCGTGATTAACACGTACGAAATTGAATATTAATATTGACTTAGCAAGTGTGGTTTTTTTTATTATGTACCACTTAATTAAAGAAAATAAATATTTAAGCATTTATACAAATCATGTGTGTGCAGGTGGTTTATTAATCCTGTACGTACCGGCGTTTTGTTACCCTTCTGTAGTCATACAGTTTTCTTATCGGTTGGTGATCTACGATCAACCACTTCCTCTTTGGACGTTGATGGGTGTGTCGGCTGTTGCACAATTTTATTTTCATAATTATTTTTATTATTATGCTTATTATTTGTGTTAATGTTTTGTACATTGGAATTGTACGGTTTTACGTGTTTTCTCGACGAAAATGGGTGGGCGTACGCTCCTTTATTCGGAGTCGGGATACCTTTTCATAGGGTTGTCTATACTCCTTCCACTTATCTTTCCGTATTGTGCCGGTGTTTGACTAACCCGGCGGTCGAAGGTTTTAGAAAATTGATTTTAAAATAACGCGAACACAAGGGTCGGTTAGAGCGACTAGATTTGGACGGCACCGTTGAAGCTGCGCGCACACTCTGTGGGCTAGTTTGGCTGCTTGTGCATCGTTACTGCTTAATTCAGTTACATACCGGCACTCAGAGAAACAACAGACTCCTGATCCGAACAGATTGTACTACGTAGTTGTTTCTTCCACTCTAATGGCAGGCTAAATTTACGAGACTTCTCGGTAAGTGATCATAGCATCTTATTGTATGAGTCAAAAATAGTTAAATTCAATTAACGAAATGTATGCAGCCGTATGAGAGAGACGAATGTATTTGGTGCGACCGGGCAGTGGATGTATTGAAAGATTTATTTAATGTTCAGTATAGACAGCTCATATTCTTTTTATGATTATTATAATACAAGAGTCACTGTAATTGTTTCATAGAGTGTTATTTAAATTATAAGCTAAAGTCAGTGCGTAGGCATGGAGTTGAATTGTGCACGTGCATGCAACAGACTGCACGCGTGTTCTTTTTAATTAACTATGGCAGTAAAAAATAACTTGTGAGACCACCCTTAGAGGAAACACTATTAATATTTTAGTGGTGTGCAACTGTGAGTGCCTTGAATGTGGTTATTTTCTAACAAATTAAGATAATTGTGTGCCACGTGGCGCGGCTACCTGTTAGATTCTGTCGGTGCTTGTTAAGAGCCTGTGCAAGTGACTTTTACTCTACGCCTTTTAATAATATCTTTTTATTTAGTGAGTTAATCATCCCCTGGTAGACTTTATTACTCTTCAGGCAATTTTCAAAAAATAATAACCGAAACTTTGTGCATTTATCTTGAGTTGGTTGAAGGCCCGTTCTGTGGTTATTTACCTGGAACTTGGGTGGACATTTTTTATGAACAGCATTTCTAATTTTTGTGAATTCCCAGGGTTCTCGTCTAAGCCGGAGATGCTGGTCGATGCTGATATAACTCCATCTTCATCAGCCATGAACCATCATACACACACCTGTTCGGAGGAGGGAGTCTGGTAAACCAACTCAACTCAAGATGCATCACAGGCTCATAATTAAGGTGATATGAACTCTTTTATTTTCCGTTGGCCGGGCCTGCCGTGCACCTGATGTACAATTTATATTTCATTTGAAACCATGTGCCCACGCGGCTAGACAGTCTGCTCTGGGGTGTGTCAGCTGAACATTCATTCTGAACATCATGTGACTTTAATAATTTAACTTCATAAAACTAAGTATGATGTTTGTAATTGTGTGCTGCACTGGGGGAGCGTGCTAGAGATTTTTTTTTACACTTAAATATTTTCATAGATAGCCAATAGTCATTACCTTGTTCACTACAATAATTTAAGTCACATGTTAGGGGTTCTGTTCCGGCTGGTTCAGAACGGGTTTATATTTTAATTTCATTTTGGTTTAACATGTAAGGGTTGGTGGGGTTCCGTTTTCTTTTTGGCTGTTTTCTGGGGATAAAAGGGGACATAGTTTTTTTGCCAGGCACATGTTCATTCAGTTTAAGGCAGGTTTGATTCCTGTCACACATGGTCAAGTACAGGCTGGCGCGCTCCCACATCTGCTAGGATACAACAGTCAGTTATTATAAACTCATTTATACACAGCCATCCGGCTTTAACAGAAAAAAAATTTTATATTTTGTGGGCATATACTGATTAATTTACTTTGTAAAAGTCTATACTGATTAATTTTTTCACTTTGTAAAAGTCTATACTGATTAAATTTTGACCTTTTAAAAGCATATACTGACACAAGTATCCATCTGGATTTGTAAAACAAAATTAACATTTTATAAACGCATAACAATTGCTTAAAATCAGGTGATGAGGATTTTTTTTATTTTATCATTTATATGCTGTCGAAGAAACTTAAAGATTTCATATGCTCGTAGAGGGCCAATTATCCGATGCTATCTATACATATGGGCAGTCCGGTCTCTTTATGCTTTGAGAGTGATTATCATCATTTCGGGGGTTTTTCTTAACTATTTAAATTAATGGGAATTAATGAATCCTGGTGACGGAAGGTCGAACATTTATGATTGCCGGTCTTGGGGCTTTGTAGAAACACTCCCTGTAGAGCATGGGTATTCCGAGGGCATTAGGTGTCTATAATGTGTGTATATAATTGTGAGGGTATGTGTCTTTATGTTTCTGTACGTGTTGTCAATGTTAAGTGTTAGTAACAAAAAGGGGGGGAATTATATTATTACAGAATTTTGCCGGATATATAGATATGTATATATACATGTTGTAGGGATAGATAGACATTGTCTTTGACACTACTAAGGATATAGTAATTATTTATTATTATTTATATTAGTAATCTCTGTTTTCAAAGTGTTATTGACGAGTTCTATCTTAGCTTCTAACCTTTCATTATTGCTATCTATATTACTTTCTAAAAGAGTTCTTAATTCTTCAATAGTGATTTCTATTCTATTTCGACTATCTTCTACTTGAGTTTCTATTTTCCCTAATTTATTTTCTAATTTTTCATTGCTACTTTCGAATTTACTTTTTAACTCATCATTATTACTTTCTAGCTGAGTTTTTAGTTCTGCACTATTCGTTTTCAACTCCTCTTGCAGTCGTTGAAACATCGTTTCGAAGTCCATGGTTGGTTGCTTCGTCATTGTAGACTACAGTGTCCTAACTGATTCCTTATACTAATTATGTGTTTAATTATTGGTCCACCGTGACTTTATATTACTTTATTTATAGTTTATTCTATTTATTTATTAGTATTAATTCCACAAATTTTTCTCTCTCTACTTAAATTTAACAATTTGTAATATTACTTATTACTTGAATTTACTATTAATTTTTATTCAATACTTGTGCAAATTATATATTTGAATTTATTTATATTCTTGGTGCCATTTACTTATAATGATAATTAACATATATCGAGCAACACGTTGGGCACGCCATTAATTATGACCCAACGATACTCTTAACAACTGACTTTTGCACATATGCTATTACTCATTTGTGCGCACTTACCCACGTCTCGAAGGTATACTCGTCTTCTGCAGTATTTACCATGATGTTTCCCAGCTAGGTCGCAGGCTTTGGTAGTTAATTGAGGGTGGATAAGCACGTGAATATAGTTAAAAGTAAAGAGTACAAAGGATTTAGTACTGGTTGTGAAACTAGTACGACTTTGTTAATAAAATGATATTCATTTTGTTTATTAATTAAAAACTGCAAATTGTCATGTTATTAATTAGTGAGTGTGTTAACTAATATTGAAACCCTTATATTCACTTATACGAATATCGTATAATTATAACGTGGCAAAATCTTATCTCTTATAGTCTAAGACACATTATACACAAAAATAAGACATATATGACCTGGAATATTTACACAGACATATAATACATAACACATATATTTTACAATGCGTGATTAACACGTACGAAATTGAATATTAATATTGACTTAGCAAGTGTGGTTTTTTTTATTATGTACCACTTAATTAAAGAAAATAAATATTTAAGCATTTATACAAATCATGTGTGTGCAGGTGGTTTATTAATCCTGTACGTACCGGCGTTTTGTTACCCTTCTGTAGTCATACAGTTTTCTTATCGGTTGGTGATCTACGATCAACCACTTCCTCTTTGGACGTTGATGGGTGTGTCGGCTGTTGCACAATTTTATTTTCATAATTATTTTTATTATTATGCTTATTATTTGTGTTAATGTTTTGTACATTGGAATTGTACGGTTTTACGTGTTTTCTCGACGAAAATGGGTGGGCGTACGCTCCTTTATTCGGAGTCGGGATACCTTTTCATAGGGTTGTCTATACTCCTTCCACTTATCTTTCCGTATTGTGCCGGTGTTTGACTAACCCGGTGGTCGAAGGTTTTAGAAAATTGATTTTAAAATAACGCGAACACAAGGGTCGGTTAGAGCGACTAGATTTGGACGGCACCGTTGAAGCTGCGCGCACACTCTGTGGGCTAGTTTGGCTGCTTGTGCATCGTTACTGCTTAATTCAGTTACATACCGGCACTCAGAGAAACAACAGACTCCTGATCCGAACAGATTGTACTACGTAGTTGTTTCTTCCACTCTAATGGCAGGCTAAATTTACGAGACTTCTCGGTAAGTGATCATAGCATCTTATTGTATGAGTCAAAAATAGTTAAATTCAATTAACGAAATGTATGCAGCCGTATGAGAGAGACGAATGTATTTGGTGCGACCGGGCAGTGGATGTATTGAAAGATTTATTTAATGTTCAGTATAGACAGCTCATATTCTTTTTATGATTATTATAATACAAGAGTCACTGTAATTGTTTCATAGAGTGTTATTTAAATTATAAGCTAAAGTCAGTGCGTAGGCATGGAGTTGAATTGTGCACGTGCATGCAACAGACTGCACGCGTGTTCTTTTTAATTAATTATGGCAGTAAAAAATAACTTGTGAGACCACCCTTAGAGGAAACACTATTAATATTTTAGTGGTGTGCAACTGTGAGTGCCTTGAATGTGGTTATTTTCTAACAAATTAAGATAATTGTGTGCCACGTGGCGCGGCTACCTGTTAGATTCTGTCGGTGCTTGTTAAGAGCCTGTGCAAGTGACTTTTACTCTACGCCTTTTAATAATATCTTTTTATTTAGTGAGTTAATCATCCCCTGGTAGACTTTATTACTCTTCAGGCAATTTTCAAAAAATAATAACCGAAACTTTGTGCATTTATCTTGAGTTGGTTGAAGGCCCGTTCTGTGGTTATTTACCTGGAACTTGGGTGGACATTTTTTATGAACAGCATTTCTAATTTTTGTGAATTCCCAGGGTTCTCGTCTAAGCCGGAGATGCTGGTCGATGCTGATATAACTCCATCTTCATCAGCCATGAACCATCATACACACACCTGTTCGGAGGAGGGAGTCTGGTGAACCAACTCAACTCAAGATGCATCACAGGCTCATAATTAAGGTGATATGAACTCTTTTATTTTCCGTTGGCCGGGCCTGCCGTGCACCTGATGTACAATTTATATTTCATTTGAAACCATGTGCCCACGCGGCTAGACAGTCTGCTCTGGGGTGTGTCAGCTGAACATTCATTCTGAACATCATGTGACTTTAATAATTTAACTTCATAAAACTAAGTATGATGTTTGTAATTGTGTGCTGCACTGGGGGAGCGTGCTAGAGATTTTTTTTTACACTTAAATATTTTCATAGATAGCCAATAGTCATTACCTTGTTCACTACAATAATTTAAGTCACATGTTAGGGGTTCTGTTCCGGCTGGTTCAGAACGGGTTTATATTTTAATTTCATTTTGGTTTAACATGTAAGGGTTGGTGGGGTTCCGTTTTCTTTTTGGCTGTTTTCTGGGGATAAAAGGGGACATAGTTTTTTTGCCAGGCACATGTTCATTCAGTTTAAGGCAGGTTTGATTCCTGTCACACATGGTCAAGTACAGGCTGGCGCGCTCCCACATCTGCTAGGATACAACAGTCAGTTATTATAAACTCATTTATACACAGCCATCCGGCTTTAACAGAAAAAAAATTTTATATTTTGTGGGCATATACTGATTAATTTACTTTGTAAAAGTCTATACTGATTAATTTTTTCACTTTGTAAAAGTCTATACTGATTAAATTTTGACCTTTTAAAAGCATATACTGACACAAGTATCCATCTGGATTTGTAAAACAAAATTAACATTTTATAAAAACATAACAATTGCTTAAAATCAGGTGATGAGGATTTTTTTTATTTTATCATTTATATGCTGTCGAAGAAACTTAAAGATTTCATATGCTCGTAGAGGGCCAATTATCCGATGCTATCTATACATATGGGCAGTCCGGTCTCTTTATGCTTTGAGAGTGATTATCATCATTTCGGGGGTTTTTCTTAACTATTTAAATTAATGGGAATTAATGAATCCTGGTGATGGAAGGTCGAACATTTATGATTGCCGGTCTTGGGGCTTTGTAGAAACACTCCCTGTTGAGCATGGGTATTCCGAGGGCATTAGGTGTCTATAATGTGTGTATATAATTGTGAGGGTATGTGTCTTTATGTTTCTGTACGTGTTGTCAATGTTAAGTGTTAGTAACAAAAAGGGGGGGAATTATATTATTACAGAATGTTGCCGGATATATAGATATGTATATATACATGTTGTAGGGATAGATACACATTGTCTTTGACACGACTAAGGATATAGTAATTATTTATTATTATTTATATTAGTAATCTCTGTTTTCAAAGTGTTATTGACGAGTTCTATCTTAGCTTCTAACCTTTCATTATTGCTATCTATATTACTTTCTAAAAGAGTTCTTAATTCTTCAATAGTGATTTCTATTCTATTTCGACTATCTTCTACTTGAGTTTCTATTTTCCCTAATTTATTTTCTAATTTTTCATTGCTACTTTCGAATTTACTTTTTAACTCATCATTATTACTTTCTAGCTGAGTTTTTAGTTCTGCACTATTCGTTTTCAACTCCTCTTGCAGTCGTTGAAACATCGTTTCGAAGTCCATGGTTGGTTGCTTCGTCATTGTAGACTACAGTGTCCTAACTGATTCCTTATACTAATTATGTGTTTAATTATTGGTCCACCGTGACTTTATATTACTTTATTTATAGTTTATTCTATTTATTTATTAGTATTAATTCCACAAATTTTTCTCTCTCTACTTAAATTTAACAATTTGTAATATTACTTATTACTTGAATTTACTATTAATTTTTATTCAATACTTGTGCAAATTATATATTTGAATTTATTTATATTCTTGGTGCCATTTACTTATAATGATAATTAACATATATCGAGCAACACGTTGGGCACGCCATTAATTATGACCCAACGATACTCTTAACAACTGACTTTTGCACATATGCTATTACTCATTTGTGCGCACTTACCCACGTCTCGAAGGTATACTCGTCTTCTGCAGTATTTACCATGATGTTTCCCAGCTAGGTCGCAGGCTTTGGTAGTTAATTGAGGGTGGATAAGCACGTGAATATAGTTAAAAGTAAAGAGTACAAAGGATTTAGTACTGGTTGTGAAACTAGTACGACTTTGTTAATAAAATGATATTCATTTTGTTTATTAATTAAAAACTGCAAATTGTCATGTTATTAATTAGTGAGTGTGTTAACTAATATTGAAACCCTTATATTCACTTATACGAATATCGTATAATTATAACGTGGCAAAATCTTATCTCTTATAGTCTAAGACACATTATACACAAAAATAAGACATATATGACCTGGAATATTTACACAGACATATAATACATAACACATATATTTTACAATGCGTGATTAACACGTACGAAATTGAATATTAATATTGACTTAGCAAGTGTGGTTTTTTTTATTATGTACCACTTAATTAAAGAAAATAAATATTTAAGCATTTATACAAATCATGTGTGTGCAGGTGGTTTATTAATCCTGTACGTACCGGCGTTTTGTTACCCTTCTGTAGTCATACAGTTTTCTTATCGGTTGGTGATCTACGATCAACCACTTCCTCTTTGGACGTTGATGGGTGTGTCGGCTGTTGCACAATTTTATTTTCATAATTATTTTTATTATTATGCTTATTATTTGTGTTAATGTTTTGTACATTGGAATTGTACGGTTTTACGTGTTTTCTCGACGAAAATGGGTGGGCGTACGCTCCTTTATTCGGAGTCGGGATACCTTTTCATAGGGTTGTCTATACTCCTTCCACTTATCTTTCCGTATTGTGCCGGTGTTTGACTAACCCGGCGGTCGAAGGTTTTAGAAAATTGATTTTAAAATAACGCGAACACAAGGGTCGGTTAGAGCGACTAGATTTGGACGGCACCGTTGAAGCTGCGCGCACACTCTGTGGGCTAGTTTGGCTGCTTGTGCATCGTTACTGCTTAATTCAGTTACATACCGGCACTCAGAGAAACAACAGACTCCTGATCCGAACAGATTGTACTACGTAGTTGTTTCTTCCACTCTAATGGCAGGCTAAATTTACGAGACTTCTTGGTAAGTGTTCATAGCATCTTATTGTATGAGACAAAAATAGTTAAATTCAATTAACGAAATGTATGCAGCCGTATGAGAGAGACGAATGTATTTGGTGCGACCGGGCAGTGGATGTATTGAAAGATTTATTTAATGTTCAGTATAGACAGCTCATATTCTTTTTATGATTATTATAATACAAGAGTCACTGTAATTGTTTCATAGAGTGTTATATAAATTATAAGCTAAAGTCAGTGCGTAGGCATGGAGTTGAATTGTGCACGTGCATGCAACAGACTGCACGCGTGTTCTTTTTAATTAATTATGGCAGTAAAAAATAACTTGTGAGACCACCCTTAGAGGAAACACTATTAATATTTTAGTGGTGTGCAACTGTGAGTGCCTTGAATGTGGTTATTTTCTAACAAATTAAGATAATTTTGTGCCACGTGGCGCGGCTACCTGTTAGATTCTGTCGGTGCTTGTTAAGAGCCTGTGCAAGTGACTTTTACTCTACGCCTTTTAATAATATCTTTTTATTTAGTGAGTTAATCATCCTCTGGTAGACTTTATTACTCTTCAGGCAATTTTCAAAAAATAATAACCGAAACTTTGTGCATTTATCTTGAGTTGGTTGAAGGCCCGTTCTGTGGTTATTTACCTGGAACTTGGGTGGACATTTTTTATGAACAGCATTTCTAATTTTTGTGAATTCCCAGGGTTCTCGTCTAAGCCGGAGATGCTGGTCGATGCTGATATAACTCCATCTTCATCAGCCATGAACCATCATACACACACCTGTTCGGAGGAGGGAGTCTGGTGAACCAACTCAACTCAAGATGCATCACAGGCTCATAATTAAGGTGATATGAACTCTTTTATTTTCCGTTGGCCGGGCCTGCCGTGCACCTGATGTACAATTTATATTTCATTTGAAACCATGTGCCCACGCGGCTAGACAGTCTGCTCTGGGGTGTGTCAGCTGAACATTCATTCTGAACATCATGTGACTTTAAAAATTTAACTTCATAAAACTAAGTATGATGTTTGTAATTGTGTGCTGCACTGGGGGAGCGTGCTAGAGATTTTTTTTTACACTTAAATATTTTCATAGATAGCCAATAGTCATTACCTTGTTCACTACAATAATTTAAGTCACATGTTAGGGGTTCTGTTCCGGCTGGTTCAGAACGGGTTTATATTTTAATTTCATTTTGGTTTAACATGTAAGTGTTGGTGGGGTTCCGTTCTCTTTTTGGCTGTTTTCTGGGGATAAAAGGGGACATAGTTTTTTTGCCAGGCACATGTTCATTCAGTTTAAGGCAGGTTTGATTCCTGTCACACATGGTCAAGTACAGGCTGGCGCGCTCCCACATCTGCTAGGATACAACAGTCAGTTATTATAAACTCATTTATACACAGCCATCCGGCTTTAACAGAAAAGAAATTTTATATTTTGTGGGCATATACTGATTAATTTACTTTGTAAAAGTTTATACTGATTAATTTTTTCACTTTGTAAAAGTCTATACTGATTAAATTTTGACCTTGTAAAAGCATATACTGACACATGTATCCATCTGGATTTGTAAAACAAAATTAACATTTTATAAACGCATAACAATTGCTTAAAATCAGGTGATGAGGATTTTTTTTATTTTATCATTTATATGCTGTCGAAGAAATTTAAAAATTTCATATGCTCGTAGTGGGCCAATTATCCGATGCTATCTATACATATGGGCAGTCCGGTCTCTTTATACTTTGAGAGTGATTATCATCATTTCGGGGGTTTTTCTTAACTATTTAAATTAATGGGAATTAATGAATCCTGGTGACTGAAGGTCGAACATTTATGATTGCCGGTCTTGGGGCTTTGTAGAAACACTCCTGTTGAGCATGGGTATTCCGACGGCACTAGGTGTCTATAATGTGTGTATATAATTGTGAGGGTATGTGTCTTTATGTTTCTGTACGTGTTGTCAATGTTAAGTGTTAGTAACAAAAAGGGGGGGAATTATATTATTACAGAATGTTGCCGGATATATAGATATATATATATATACATGTTGTAGGGATAGATAGACATTGTCTTTGACACGACTAAGGATATAGTAATTATTTATATTAGTAATCTCTGTTTTCAAAATGTTATTGACGAGTTCTATCTTAGCTTCTAACCTTTCATTATTGCTATCTATATTACTTTCTAAAAGAGTTCTTAATTCTTCAATAGTGATTTCTATTCTATTTCGACTATCTTCTACTTGAGTTTCTATTTTCCCTAATTTATTTTCTAATTTTTCATTGCTACTTTTGAATTTACTTTTTAACTCATCATTATTACTTTCTAGCTGAGTTTTTAGTTCTGCACTATTCGTTTTCAACTCCTCTTGCAGTCGTTGAAACATCGTTTCGAAGTCCATGGTTGGTTGCTTCGTCATTGTAGACTACAGTGTCCTAACTGATTCCTTATACTAATTATGTGTTTAATTATTGGTCCACCGTGACTTTATATTTCTTTATTTATAGTTTATTCTATTTATTCATTAGTATTAATTCCACAAATTTTTCTCTCTGTACTTAAATTTAACAATTTGTAATATTACTTATTACTTGAATTTACTATTAATTTTTATTCAATACTTGTGCAAATTATATATTTGAATTTATTTATATTCTGGGCGCCATTTACTTATAATGATAATTAACATATATCGAGCAACACGTTGGGCACGCCATTAATTATGACCCAACGATACTCTTAACAACTGACTTTTGCACATATGCTATTACTCATTTTTGTGCACTTACCCACGTCTCGAAGGTATACTCGTCATCTGCAGTATTTACCATGATGTTTCCCAGCTAGGTCGCAGGCTTTGGTAGTTAATTGAGGGTGGATAAGTACGTGAATATAGTTAAAAGTAAAGAGTGCAAAGCATTTAGTACTGGTTGTGAAACTAGTACGACTTTGTTAAAAAAATGATATTCATTTTGTTTATTAATTAAAAACTGCAAATTGTAATGTTATTAATTAGTGAGTGTGTTAACTAATATTGAAACCCTTATATTCACTTATACGAATATCGTATAATTATAACGTGGCAAAATCTTATCTCTTATAGTCTAAGACACATTATACACAAAAATAAGACATATATGACCTGGAATATTTACACAGACATATAATACATAACACATATATTTTACAATGCGTGATTAACACGTACGAAATTGAATATTAATATTGACTTAACAAGTGTGGTTTTTTTATTATGTACCACTTAATTAAAAAAAATAAATATTTAAGCATTTATTCAAATTCTAATAGAGATTATTATATTACTTTATTTATCTATACTCCTAATGTCTCAATTAATTAAAATCTACAACTCAAGTAAACTTTCGTACTTGATTTTACGTTACATTTAGTTGATTTTAATTATATAATAAAAATATAATAAAATATGGTCTCTCTAATTACCATTTATTTATGAGATTAATAAGTTTTATGTTGTTTGTTATAAATTATTATTCTCTGAACTTTTATTAATTATTCATTATGCAAAAAAAATTATAAAATTTATGAAAACTCGGATATGGAATCCAGAGCCTTCTTTTGATAGACCTCAGGGTCATTTATAAGATTGAATAAATGTCTGACTTCACCTGCATATTTCTGCAACCATTTTTTAACTGTGTTGTTACCGTCACCTGGACTCTTGAGTTTTGGGATCCCCTTCCGGTATCACCTTCTCTGTCTCTGCGTCGTTTGGAATTACTTTCTCCGTCGAATGGATGCTGAGCTCTGACATGGACTTCTGGTCGTGATGATGTACGGCAGGATGTAGCTGCGTGTGGCTGTCCCTGCGTCCTCTAGTATATTGCTCTGGTTCCTCTCCTCTCCTCGTCTTTTCCCTCGTGGATGTTTTGAAGTTCTACGTGGACTTCTTAAAGTTCATCAACGACGTTTCGACTCCTCGTAGTGTACGGTATTATTGTCTTTTACATCACTCGTGTATATCACTAATTACTTTCACCGACGTACTGCTGGTTCCATCGCACTTTAGTTTACGTAATACGATTTAAAACATTACTTAAACTTTGGAAAATTTGCGGTGGCTAGATGCGTGTATTTCACGTACTGTCTGTTAATGATCTGAGAAAGCGTGTGTCGCTCGCTGGGGTTTTATACTCCTGCCGGCGTTAAATTCCTGTTGAAAACTGTTCGGACAGAGTTGAAAAGTCAGCGCGTCGGTTTATTAACTAATTACAACCTACGCGTCTTTCTATGAAGCGCGCACTTTTTTATAAATATTATTTGACAAATCGTTAGGTACATTAATAAAATTAAATTATTGAAATTATGAACAATAATGTGTGTAAACTATGGAAGTTATGGCAAAATTTAACACGGTAGCTGAACGGTTCCCACGATCATAGACCTCTTAGTATATAATTGTAGCGCCAGGCGCCAGCTGTTTTTCTACATATGTCTCTGATTCGTGTGACTTCTGATTTTCCTTCAGCACTTAAAAATCTGTGTAAAATTTTCCACAATCGTATACATAATTCAACTTGTTCTTCATTTACACACTAACACTAACCCACACACAAACTGATACACACGCGGTTGCCTGTCGCAATGACGTCACAGCTGCCGGTCGAGGCTTGTTTCGTCTCCCTTTGCTGCGTTTAAAACAAACAAGGCTTGGCAATTCCATATGCGTGTCCACTTACAATTATTTCCTTATTTAAAACTAATTAATACGTTTGTTTCTTTTATTTATGTCTTATACCTAACGCTTAATTATTACATTATTTTCAGTATTTACATCTTTTACACGACTCATACGTGCGTTCGTATGTTCTCATACCGCAGTCAGGGGTTGATACGGAGACTTATTTAGCATAACGTATCGTTGCTTAAATTCCCCTGCTGGGTAAAATGAAATTTGAATTTTATTCAAATTTTATTTCTTTGCTCAGAAATAATTCATATATTTTTTTTTATTAAACTCACACTTAGTGGTTTTAAGGGTTCTTAAAAATTTTTCAATCTTTCCCTGTGTGGATTACGTCCCTCCCATGGATTTATAAGTTGGCTTTGGTTTTAATTTTTTTTTTATACATAGAATTTACGGAATGTTGATGCATGGTACTTTCCAATAGTCTTTCTTTTTGTCGTATCGTAGACGATAAAGGTGTGTCGTCCTTTCCTTCTTTGTAATAAGTAGGGTCCTTCGTACAGTCTAAATAGTTTCTTTCCTGTATTGTCGATTCGTTTTCCCAGAGGATTGCTTCTTAGTAGCACTATTTCTCCTTCATGGAATGTGATGAGCTTGTGCGTTCTGTTGAACCTCTCGATCCTCTTCTCTCCAAGATTTTCCATCCTTTTCTTCGCATTGTCGTACTTGTGAATCAATGGAATTTGCAGGTTTTGGTTTGGAGGTTTATCAATGTTTTACGACCAGAATCTATTAGGTTTTTATTCGTTTCCAGTTCCACCGGTGTATATACCGTATCTTAACTGTATGTAGCATTTACGGCTTGTTCGAAAAATGATAAGTACTCTGGCCATCGGTTATGTTGTTCATTACAGTAGATGCGTAAATATTTTCCTAACTCTTTGTTTACCCTTTCAGCAAGGTTTCCTTGTGGGTGTCGTATTGACGTTAACACTGGTTGTATGCCGTGCTGCGTTAGCGTTTCTGACCATGTATTTTGGAATTGTTTACCTTGGTCACTCAATATCTTTTTGATTTGACCATACTTCGGTACGTATTTGCGTAGTATGACATTCAGTACACTTTTAGTGGTGGGTCTTCGAATAGCGTAGAGTCGAACTGCCTTGGTGAACACATCTATACATACAAGTATATGTTTTGTACCCCCGTGAATAGCTCTCGGAAAGGGGCCCAGGAAGTCTACTGCTACTAATTCTCCCTTTCCCTGTGTCTTGATATTTTGCATATCTACGTAGGTGTGAAGATTCGGATCTCGGTCTGTTTTCCTTTCTTAGATTCTTTTAAGATTGCTTTTATTCTTCTACACATATTATTCATAATGAAGTATTCCTTTAAAGCTAAATGACATTTTAAAGCAGACGCATGTGCTAGACTTTGTTGACATGGTATAATTAGTGTTTTTAGCATCTCAGGTGATAGGACTATTTTCCAATCATAATTGACGAGTTTGTACAATATACAATTTTTTATTGTGTATCTACTAGGTAGTGGTGACAACTTCTAGTGACTTATTTGAGATCTTTGTTTTGTTCATTTGCTATATTGTTTAATAAATATTTAACTTTATCATCTGTTTGATATGTTATGTTTAATATTCTAACATCGTTCCACTTATTTATTGTTCCCCCTAACATAGGAAAATAGGAGTTAGATAACGTTATTTCTTGTTGTGTATCTGTATTGTTTAGGGTGTCACGCAAATCATGTGGGTGCAGGTCGTTTATTAAACCTGTACGTACCGGCGTTTTGTTACCCTTCTGTAGTCATACAGTTTTCTTATCGGTTGGTGATCTACGATCAACCACTTCCTCTTTGGACGTTGACGGGTGTGTCGGCTGTTGCACAATTTTATTTTCATAATTATTTTTATTATTATGCTTATTATTTGTGTTAATATTTTGTACATTGGGATTGTACGGTTTTACGTGTTTTCTCGACGAAAATGGGTGGGCGTACGCTCCTTTATTCGGAGTCGGGTTACCTTTTTCATAGGGTTGTTTATACTCCTTCCACTTATCTTTCCGTATGTCCTCTTCTTTAGTCTCGAACTGCGGCGATTTGTGGTGTATTTGATTTTGCGTAGAGTACTGCTGCTGCTGCTGCCGGTTGTCTTTCATTTCGTACTCTTTATTAACAAACTGTGATGATTGCGTCACAAGGATAAGAAGTTCCTCAATGGTTTTAACTCCTTGGGTATATACGGCGAGTCTAATGTCTCTGTCAAAATGGTAGCTTAGTTTTAATACTAATTCGTGCTCAGTGAAACTTGGACTAAGGTGCGTACAACGTTCGACGTGTTGTATGATGTAGTCTTACATGGATCCTTTGCTGTTGACCTAATACCGCCCATACTCCAGCTGGTCTCGTACCTCTCTCTGGGTATGTATATTCCAGTACCGATTTTCGAAGGATGCCTTGAACTGTTCATAAGTTTCAGTTTGATCCCGAACAATCGTATACCATTTGGATGCTGTTTCCTGGGAACGTCGACTTACAAAATCTACACGTTCTCCGTCGCTTAGGTTGTCACCCTATTGTTGCCATATCTCGTTCACACTTTTGTAAAAATTCAATAGGGTTCTCCCATTTGTTGCCGTTAAAGCTGATCTTCTCTCGATCCTCTACTTTTGCAGCACACATCAAGAGACACTTGGTCGTCTCTTGACCTCCGCTCGTAGTTTTTCTACCTCCTCTTGCAGACCATCTTCCATGTTGTTAATTTCCATGGAGCGGTACGTAGTTTTTCTAGTGACCTCCTCCACAGCTATTTCTACTGTCTGGGTCCTCACAGTGACTTCCTTTGTTCCGTTTGTGTTGTCCAGGATGCGCTCATTTAAGTCCTTGTTTTTGAGGTCTGGCTCCTGCTTCGTAATTTAAATTTTTCATTCCACTGTTCAGCCAGTTGTTTAATGTGTTCTTTTGTTTCACGTGTTGTATATTCACGCTGTTCGCTGAACTTGCTATCAATCTTTAAAGCTTGTTCATTAAGTGACTGTTGAACACGTTGTTCGACTACTTCAACGCGTGCAGTAATCTCTGTTTTCAAAGTGTTATTGACGAGTTCTATCTTAGCTTCTAACCTTTCATTATTGCTATCTATATTACTTTCTAAAAGATTTCTTAATCCTTCAATAGTGATTTCTATTCTATTACGACTATCTTCTACTTGAGTTTCTATTTTCCCTAATTTATTTTCTAATTTTTCATTGCTACTTTCGAATTTACTTTTTAACTCATCATTATTACTTTCTAGCTGAGTTTTTAGTTCTGCACTATTCGTTTTCAACTCCTCTTGCAGTCGTTGAAACATCGTTTCGAAGTCCATCGTTAGTTGCTTCGTTATTGTAGACTACAGTGTCCTAAATGATTCGTTATACTAATTATGTGTTTAATTATTGGTCCACCGTGACTTTATATTACTTTATTTATAGTTTATTTTATTTATTTATTAGTATTAATTCCACAAATTTTTCTCTCTGTACTTAAATTTAACAATTTGTAATATTACTTATTACTTGAATTTACTATTAATTTTTATTCAATACTTGTGCTAATTATATATTTGAATTTATTTATATTCTTGGTGCCATTTACTTGTAATGATAATTAACATATATCGAGCAACACGTTGGGCACGCCATTAATTATGACCCAACGATACTCTTAACAACTGACTTTTGCACATATGCTATTACTCATTTGTGCGCACTTACCCACGTCTCGAAGGTATACTCGTCTTCTGCAGTATTTACCTTGATGTTTCCCAGCTAGGTCGCAGGCTTTGGTAGTTAATTGAGGGTGGATAAGCACGTGAATATAGTTAAAAGTAAAGAGTACAAAGGATTTAGTACTGGTTGTGGAACTAGTCCGACTTTGTTAATAAAATGATATTCATTTTGTTTATTAATTAAAAACTACAAATTGTCATGTTATTAATTAGTGAGTGTGTTAACTATTATTGACACCCTTATATTCACTTATACGAATATCGTATAATTATAACGTGGCAAAATCTTATCTCTTATAGTCTAAGACACATTATACACAAAAATAAGACATATATGACCTGGAATATTTACAGAGACATATAATATACAACACATATATTTTACAATGCGTGATTAACACGTTCGAAATTAAATATTAATATTGACTTAGCAAGTGTGGTTTTTTTATTATGTACCACTTAATTAAAGAAAATAAATATTTAAGCATTTATACAAATTCTAATAGAGACCATTATATTACTTTATTTATCTATACTCCTAATGTCTCAATTAATTAATATCTACAATTGAAGTAAATTTTCATACTTGATTTTACGTTACATTTAGTTGATTTTAATTATATAATAAAAATATATTAAATATGATCTCTCTAATTACAATTGATTTATGAGAATAAAACGTTTTAATTTTTTTGTTATAAATTATTATTCTCTGAACTTTTATTAATTATTCATTATGCAAATAAAAATAATAAAGTTTATGTAAACTTGGATATGAAATCTAGAGCCTCCTTTTGATAAACCTCAGGGTCATTTATAAGATTGAATAAATGTCTGACTTCACCTGCATATTTCTGCAACCATTTTTTAACTGTGTTGTTACCATCACCTGGACTCTCGAGTTTTGGGATCCCCTTCCTGTATCACCTTCTCTGTCTCTGCGTCGTTTGGAATTACTTTCTCCGTCGAATGGATGCTGAGCTCTGATATGGACTTCTGATCGTGATGATGTACGGCAGGATGTAGCTGCGTGTGGCTGTCCCTGCGTCCTCTAGTATATTGCTCTGGTTCCTCTCCTCTCCTCGTCTTTTCCCTCGTGGATGTCTCGAAGTTCTACGTGGACTTCTTGAAGTTGATTGACGACGTTTCAACTCCTCGTAGTTTACTGTATTATTGTCTTTTACATCACTCGTGTATATCACTAATTACTTTCACCGACGTACTGCTGGTTCCATCGCACTTTAGTTTACGTAAATACGATTTAAAACATTACTTAAACTTTGTAAAATTTGCGGTGGCAAGATTCGTGTATTTCACGTACTGTCTGTTAATGATCTGTGAAAGCGTGTGTCGCTCGCTGGGGTTTTATACTCCTGCCGGCGTTAAATTCCTGTTGAAAACTGTTCGGACAGAGTTGAAAAATTCAGCGCGTCGGTTTATTAACTAATTACAACCTACGCGTCTTTCTATGAAGCGCACACTTTTTTATAAATATTATTTGACAAATCGTTAGGTACATTAATAAACTTCAATTATTCAAATTATGAACAATAATGTGTGTAAACTATGGAAGTTATGGCAAAATTTAACACGGTAGCTGAACGGTTCCCACGATCATAGACCTCTTAGTATCTAATTGTAGCGCCGGGCGCCAGCTGTTTTTCTACATATGTCTCTGATTCGTGTGACTTCTGATTTTCGTTCAGCACTAAAAAATCTGTGTAAAATTTTCCACAATCGTATACATAATTCAACTTGTTCTTCATTTACGCACTAACACTAACACACACACAAACTGATACACACGCGGTTGCCTGTCGCAATGACGTCATAGCTGCCGGTCGAGGCTTGTTTCGTCTCCGTTCGCTGCGTTTTAAACCAACAAGGCTTGGCAATTCCATATGCATGTTCACTTACAATTATTTCCTTATTTAAAACTAATTAATACGTTTGTTTCTTTTATTTATGTCTTATACCTAGCGCTTAATTATTACATTATTTTTAGTATTTACATCTTTTACACGACTCATACGTGCGTTCGTATGTTCTCATACCGCAGTCAGGGGTTGATACGGAGACTTATTTAGCATAACGTATCGTTGCTTAAATTCCCCTGCTGGGTAAAATGAAATTTGAATTTTATTCAAATTTTATTTCTTTGCTCAGAAATAATTCAATTTTTTTTTTTTATTAAACTCACACTTAGTGGTTATAAGGGTTTTTAAAATTTTTTCAATCTTTCCCTGTGTGGATTACGTCCCTCCCATGGATTTATAAGTAGACTTTGGTTTTATTTTATTTTTTTTAATCCATAGAATTTACGGAATGCTGATGCATAATACTTTCCAATATTCTTTCTTTTTGTCGTATCGTAGACGATAAAGGTGTGTCGTCCTTTCCTTCTTTGTAATAAGTAGGGTCCTTCGTACAGTCTAAATAGTTTATTTCCTGTATTGTCGATTCGTTTTCCCACAGGATTGCTTCTTAGTAGCACTATTTCTCCTTCATGGAATGTGATGAGCTTGTGCGTTCTGTTGAACCTCTCGATCCTCTTCTCTCCAAGATTTTCCATCCTTTTCTTCGCATTGTCGTACTTGTGAATCAATGGAATTTGCAGGTTTGGAGGTTTATCAATGTTTTACGACCAGAATCTATTAGGTTTTTATTCGTTTCCAGTTCCACCGGTGTATATCCCATATCTTAACTGTATGTAGCATTTACGGCTTGTTCGAAAAATGATAAGTACTCTGGCCATCGGTTATGTTGTTCATTACAGTAGATGCGTAAATATTTTCCTAACTCTTTGTTTACCCTTTCAGCAAGGTTTCCTTGTGGGTGTCGTATTGACGTTAACACTGGTTGTATGCCGCGATGCGTTAGCGTTTCTGCACATGCTTTATTTTGGAATTGTTTACCTTGGTCACTCAATATCTTTTTGATTTGACCATACTTCGGTACGTATTTGCGTAGTATGACATTCAGTACACTTTTAGTGGTGGGTCTTCGAATAGCGTAGAGTCGAACTGCCTTGGTGAACACATCTATTCATACAAGTATGTGTTTTGTACCCCCGTGAATAGCTCTCGGAAAGGGGCCGAGGAAGTCTACAGCTACTAATTCTCCCTTTCCCTGTGTCTTGATATTTTGCATATCTACGTAGGTGTGAATATTCGGATCTCGGTCTGTTTTCCTTTCTTAGATTCGTTTAAGATTGCTTTTATTCTTCTAAATATATTATTCATAATGAAGTATTCCTTTAAAGCTAAATGACATTTTAAAGCAGACGCATGTGCTAGACTTTGTTGACATGGTATAATTAGTGTTTTTAGCATCTCAGGTGATAGGACTATTTTCCAATCATAATTGACGAGTTTGTACAATATACAATTTTTTATTGTATATCTACTAGGTAGTGGTGACAACTTCTAGTGACTTATTTGAGATCTTTGTTTTGTTCATTTGCTATATTGTTTAATAAATATTTAACTTTATCATCTGTTTGATATGTTATGTTTAATATTCTAACATCGTTCCACTTTCTTATTGTTCCCCCTAACATAGGACAATAGGTTTTAGATAACGTTATTTCTTGTTGTGTATCTGTATTGTTTAGGGTCTCACGAAAATCATGTGTGTGCAGGTCGTTTATTAAACCTGTACGTACTGGCGTTTTGTTACCCTTCTGTAGTCATACAGTTTTCTTATCGGTTCGTGTTCTTCGATCACCCCCTTCCTCTATGGACGTTGACGGGTGTGTCGGCTGTTGCACAATTTTATTTTCATAATTATTTTTATTATTATGCTTATTATTTGTGTTAATGTTTTGTACATTTGAATTGTACGGTTTTACGTTTTTTTCCACGAAAATGGGTGGGTGTACGCTCCTTTATTCGGAGTCGGGTTACCTTTTTCATAGGGTTGTTTATACTCCTTCCACTTATCTTTCCGTATGTCCTCTTCTTTAGTCTCGAACTCCGGCGATTTGTGGTGTATTTGATTTTGCGTAGAGTACTGCTGCTGCTGCTGCTGCCGGTTGTCTCTCATTTCGTACTCTTTATTAACAAACTGTGATGATTGCGTCACAAGGATAAGAAGTTCCTCAATGGTTTTAACTCCTTGGGTATATACGGCGACTCTAATGTGTCTGTCAAAATGGTAACTTAGTTTTAATACTAATTCGTGCTCAGTGAAACTTGGTCTAAGGTGCTTACAACGTTCGACGTGTTGTATGATGTAGTCTTACATGGATCCTTTGCTGTTGACCTAATACCGCCCATACTCCAGCTGGTCTCGTACCTCTCTCTGAGTATGTATATTCCAGTACCGATTTTCGAAGGATGCCTTGAACTGTTCATAAGTTTCTGTTTGATCCCGAACAATCGTATACCATTTGGATGCTGTTTCCTGGAAACGTCGACTTACAAAATCTATACGTTCTCCGTCGCTTAGGTTGCTCCCTGTTGTTGCCATTTCTCGTTCACACTTTTGTAAAAATTCAATGGGGTTCTCCCATTTGTTGCCTTTAAAGCTGATCTTCTCTCGATCCTCTACTTTTGCAGCACACATCATTATAGCACTTCGTCGTCTCTTGACCTCCGCTCGTAGTTTTTCTACCGCCTCTTGCAGTCCATCTTTTAATGTTGTTAATTTCCATGGAGTGGTACGTAGTTTTCCTAGTGACCTCCTCCACGGCTATTTCTACTGTCTGGGTCTTCACATTGAGTTCCTTTTTTCCGTTTGTGTTGTCCAGGATGCGCTCATTTAAGTCCTTGTTTTTGAGATCTGGCTCCGGCTTCGTAATTTTAAATTTTTCATTCCACTGTTCAGCCAGTTGTTTAATGTGTTCTTTTGTTTCACGTGTTGTATATTCACGCTGTTCTCTGAACTTGCTATCGATCTTTACAGCTTGTTCATTAAGTGACTGTTGAACACGCTGTTCGACGGCTTCAACGCGTGCAGTAATCTCTGTTTTCAAAGTGTTATTGACGAGTTCTATCTTAGCTTCTAACCTTTCATTATTGCTATCTATATTACTTTCTAAAAGAGTTCTTAATTCTTCAATAGTGATTTCTATTCTATTTCGACTATCTTCTACTTGAGTTTCTAATTTCCCTAATTTGTTTTCTAATTTTTCATTGCTACCTTCGAATTTACTTTTTAACTCATTATAACGTGTCGGCTACGTTATAACCTAGGGAACCCGTGATGATTGGCTCTGGCCAATTATACAGGCTGCCTTCGTTGTAACAAACTGAAAATTAATCAAATCACTATCAATAATTGTAAGTACTCTAATAAAGGGAAACTGGGGAGGGAGGTTTGCTGATTTATGCACTCAATTTAGTATGTAACAAAGATGACATCTCTTTATTTACGTATGATTGATAATACATTACAAATAAAATTTTTAGCCTACACTGAAATTGTAAAGTGGTTTTGTGTATTAAAAATGATAATACAGTTAGTGTATTTACCTCGGATCCGAGTCTCTTTAAACAAGTTAGGATTTTTCAAATTTACTCTACTTCTTTAGTCAATTACATTATTACTTAAAATACCATTTGAAGAATGGTTTCATTCTGTTCTGCGATGTTCCAAAGCTACATCACAAGAGTTATGTTACAAAGTATGATTTCTGAAATTTCTTGTTCCAACATTGTTATTCTTAACGCTTAGAGATTGTCATTTAAAGTATCTTTCAATTAAAATTACTTATATTTAAAAAATACATTATGCACGGAAAACGAGCTTCCGCGTCACCTCTAGTTAATCGTTTCAGTCCATGTCCTGCCGCGTGATTCTTCTGTACTCTCTTAATAGTGGGTCGTCATCGTGGTAGTGTTTCCGGTGGAGGTCCTCGGAGTCAACTAATGATGAAGTGGATGTTACTGTGTCATCTAGAATAAAGTGGTCCTGTTTCTCAGTGGTAGTGTAAATGCAGTTGAGGTCTTAGTCTTCACATTTCCCAGTTAATCACATCACATTTGTAATAGCACAGTAGTATTTGAGTTTACATATTCGTTACACATTATGACGGAACCCTAAAATAACTTGAACTATATTTTTAATAGGAGATGTCACCTTACACACTTATTTTATCCTTTCACATCTTTGTGTTAAAACACTCTAGATTTTAGTCACATAGATCTCCACACTGTTAGTTGAAGCTAATAACAAAATAAAAAAAACATTTTGTGCAGCGCTCCGCTTGGAGCTGTTTACAGATTGAACGTCGCATCTCAAGTCCTACATTGTTACAACAGGAAAATTGTAACGACGCGGAGTGAATACTCCGCCATAACATAGTCCCAATTTTAATTAGTAATACAGTCTTACAGTTCGACATAATAAACAATCAAGACTTTCCTTGTCTACAGAATTTATTACAACTACTACTAGTGACTTTGAATTATTTATTATTTACATTATAGTTTACAGGTATTTTTATTTAATGCCGGCTCGGTATGCAAGTTGGATCCGGTATACACAGGTCATAGCATGATAATTTAATAAAGGGTTAACAGTTTTTTAAAATCTTGCTTTCTCAGTTTTAGTTAATTATATTAGTTAAATTCCCTTTTTAATTCTCATTGCTATTATGAGTTAGTTCAGGGGTATTCTTCGGATTAATAGTGCGATTTAATGGTTTTCACTAACTTCCCATTTTATATTTTTATAATTAATTTTTTTTATTTGTTTTACATTTAAATCGTCACATCATCATTATTACTTTCTAGCTGAGTTCTGCACTATTTGTTTTCAACTCCTCTTGCAGTCGTTGAAACATCGTTTCGAAGTCCATTGTTGGTTGCTTCGTCATTGTAGACTACGGTGTCCTAACTGATTCGTTATACTAATTATGTGTTTAATTATTGGTCCACCGTGACTTTATATTTCTTTATTTATAGTTTATTTTATTTATTCATTAGTATTAATTTCACAAATTTTTTTCCCTCTGTACTTAAATTTAACAATTTGTAATATTACTTCTTACTTGAATTCACTATATTATTTTTTATACAATACTTGTGCTAATTATTTATTCGAATTTATTTATATTCTGGGCGCCATTTACTTGTAATGATAATTAACATATATCGAGCAACACGTTGGGCACGCCATTAATTATGACCCAACGATACTCTTAACAACTGATTTTTGCACATATGCTATTACTCATTTGTGCGCACTTACCCACGTCTCGAAGGTATACTCGTCTTCTGCAGTATTTACCTTGATGTTTCCCAGCTAGGTCGCAGGCTTTGGTAGTTAATTGAGCGTGGATAAGCACGTGAATATAGTTAAAAGTAAAGAGTACAAAGGATTTAGTACTGGTTGTGAAACTAGTACGACTTTGTTAATAAAATGATATTCATTTTGTTTATTAATTAAAAACTACAAATTGTCATGTTATTAATTAGTGAGTGTGTTAACTAATATTGAAACCCTTATATTCACTTATACGAATATCATATAATTATAACGTGGCAAAATCTTATCTCTTATAGTCTAAGACACATTATACACAAACATAAGACATATATGACCTGGAATATTTACAAAGACATGTAATATACAACACATATATTTTACAATGCGTGATTAACACGTACGAAATTGAATATTAATATTGACTTAGCAAGTGTGGTTTTTTTATTATGTACCACTTAATTAAAGAAAATAAATATTTAAGCATTTATACAAATCATGTGTGTGCAGGTGGTTTATTAATCCTGTACGTACCGGCGTTTTGTTACCCTTCTGTAGTCATACAGTTTTCTTATCGGTTGGTGATCTACGATCAACCACTTCCTCTTTGGACGTTGACGAGTGTGTCGGCTGTTGCACAATATTATTTTCATAATTATTTTTATTATTATGCTTATTATGTGTGTTAATGTTTTGTAAATTGGAATTGTACGGTTTTACGTGTTTTCTCGACGAAAATGGGTGGGCGTACGCTCCTTTATTGGGAGTCGGGTTACCCTTTCATAGGGTTGTTTATACTCCTTCCACTTATCTTTCCGTATTGTGCCGGTGTTTGCCTAACCCGGCGGTCGAAGGTTTTAGAAAATTAATTTTAAAATAACGCGAACACAAGGGTCGGTTAGAGCGACTAGATTTGGACGGCACCGTTGAAGCTGCGCGCACACTCTGTGGGCTAGTTTGGCTGCTTGTGCATCGTTACTGCTTAATTCAGTTACATACCGGCACTCAGAGAAACAACAGACTCCTGATCCGAACAGATTGTACTACGTAGTTGTTTCTTCCACTCTAATGGCAGGCTAAATTTACGAGACTTCCCGGTAAGTGATCATAGCATCTTATTGTATGAGTCAAAAATAATTAAATATTTTAATTAAGCACGTGAATATCGTTACAAGTAAAGAGTACAAAGGATTTATTACTGGTTGTGAAATTAGTACGACTTTGTTAATAAAATGATATTCATTTTGTTTATTAATTAAAAACTGCAAACTGTCATGTTATTAATTAGTGAGTGGGTTAACTAATATTGAAAAACTTATATTCACTTATACGAATATCGTATAATTATAACGTGGAAAAATCTTATCTCTTATAGTTTAAGATACATTATACACAAAAATAAGACTTATATGGCCTGGAATATTTACACAGACATATAATACATAACACATATATTATTAAAATGCGTGATTAACACGTAAGAAATTTAATATTAATATTGACTTAGGAAGTGTGGTTTTTTTATTATGTACAACTTAAATAAAAAAATAAATAATTAAACATTTATACAAATTCTAATAGAGACCATTATATTACTTTATTTATCTATAATAATAATAATGTCTCAATTAATTAAATTCTACAATTGAAGTAAATTTAAGTACTTGATTTTACGTTATATTTACTTGATTTTAATTACATAATAAAAATATAAAAATATAATAAAATATGGTTTATCTAATTACCATTTACTTATGAGATTAATAAGTTTTATGTTCTTTGTTATAAATTATTATTCTCTGAACTTTTATTAATTATTCATTATGCAAATAAAAATAATAAAGTTTATGTAAACTTGGTTATGGAATCTAGAGCCTTCTTTTGATAGACCTCAGGGTCATTTATAAAATTGAATAAATGTCTGATTTCACCTGCATATTTCTGCAACCATTTAACTGTGTTGTTACCGTCACCTGGACTCTCGAGTTTTGGGATCCCCTTCCGGTATCACATTCTCTGTCTCTGCGTCGTTTGGAATTACTCTCTCCGTCTAATGGATGCTGAGTTCTGACATGGACTTCTGGTCGTGATGATGTACGGCAGGATGTAGCTGCGTGTGGCTGTCCCTGCGTCCTCTAGTATGTTCCTCTCCTCTCCTCGTCTTTTCCCTCGTGGATGTCTCGAAGTTCTACGTGGACTTCTTGAAGTTCATCGACGACGTTTCGTCTCCTCGTAGTTTACTGTATTATTGTCTTTTACATCACTCGTGTATATCACTAATTACTTTCACCGACGTACTGCTGGTTCCATCGCACTTTAGTTTACGTAATACGATTATAAACATTACGTAAACTTTGTAAAATTTGCGGTGGCGAGATGCGTGGATTTCACGTACTGTCTGTTAATGATCTGAGAAAGCGTGTGTCGCTCGCTGGGGTTTTATACTCCTGCCGACGTTAAATTTCTGTTGAAAACTGTTCGGACAGAGTTGAAAAAGTCAGCGCGTCGGTTTATTAACTAATTACAACCTACGCGTCTTTCTATGAAGCGCACACTTTTTTATAAATATTATTTGACAAATCGTTAGGTACATTAATAAACTTAAACTATGCAAATTATGAACAATAAGGTATGTAAACTATGGAAGTTATGGCAAAATTTAACACGGTAGCTGAACGGTTCCCACGATCATAGACCTTTTAGTATCTAATTGTAGCGCCAGGCGCCAGCTGTTTTTCTACATGTGTCTCTGATTCGTGTGACTTCTGGTTTTCGTTCAGCACTTAAAAATCTGTGTAAAATTTTCCACAATCGTATACATAATTCAACTTGTTCTTCATTTACACACTAACACTAACACACACACAAACTGATACACACGCGGTTGCCTGTCGCAATGACGTCACAGCTTCCGGTCGAGGCTTGTTTCGTCTCCCTTCGCTGCGTTTAAAACCAACAAGGCTTTCAATTCCATATGCATGTTCACTTACAATTATTTTCTTATTTAAACTAATTAATACGTTTGTTTCTTTTATTTATGTCTTATACCTAACGGTTAATTATTACATTATTTTCAGTATTTACATCTTTTACACGACTCATACGTGAGTTCGTATGTTCTCATACCGCAGTTAGGGGTTGATACGGAGACTTATGCTAAACGTATCGTTGCTTAAATTCCCCTGCTGGGTAAAATGAAATTTGAATTTTATTCAAATTTTATTTCTTTGCTCAGAAATTATTCACTTTTTTTTTTATTAAAGTTACACTTAGTGGTTATAAGGGTTCTTAAAATTTTTTCAATCTTTCCCTGTGTGGATTACGTCCCTCCCATGGATTTATAAGTTGACTTTGGTTTTATTTTTTTTTATACATAGAATTTACGGAATGCTGATGCATGGTACTTTCCAATAGTCTTTCTTTTGTCGTATCGTAGACGATAAAGGTGTGTCGTCCTTTCCTTCTTTGTAATAAGTAGGGTCCTTCGTACAGTCTAAATAGTTTCTTTCCTCTATTGTCGATTCGTTTTCCCAGAAGATTGCTTCTTAGTAGCACTATTTCTCCTTCATGGAATGTGATGAGTTTGTGCGTTCTGTTGAACCTCTCGATCCTCTTCTCTCCAAGATTTTCCATCCTTTTCTTCGCATTGTCGTACTTGTGGATCAATGGAATTTGCAGGTTTTGGTTTGGAGGTTTATCAATGTTTTACGACCAGAATCTATTAGGTTTTTATTCGTTTCCAGTTCCACCGGTGTATATCCCGTATCTTAACTGTATGTAGCATTTACGGCTTGTTCGAAAAATGATAAGTACTCTGACCATCGGTTATGTTGTTCATTACAGTAGATGCGTAAATGTTTTCCTAACTCTTTGTTTACCCTTTCAGCAAGGTTTCCTTGTGGGTGTCGCATTGACGTTAACACTGGTTGTATGCCGTGCTGCGTTAGCGTTTCTGACCATGTATTTTGGAAATGTTTACCTTGGTCACTCAATATCTTTTTGATTTGACCGTACGTCGGTACGTATTTGCGTAGTATGACATTCAGTACACTTTTAGTGGTGGGTCTTCGAATAGCGTAGAGTCGAACTGCCTTGGTGAACACATCTATACATACAAGTATGTTTAAAAGGAATAAATCCCAAATTTTTTGTACCAAGCCACGTGTTGTTCAATCAAATATATTGCAACTTACCGTCTGCGGCTTTTTGAAACAACGTCTTCACTATAATTTTGACATTTTTCGGGACACTTGTCCCATCATTAGAACTTAAAATAATCGTGTATCATTTAACGTTAATACAGTTGTCAAATAATTAAAATATTATAATCCAATAAAATCACAATACTTAAATGTTTAAAACGAGCGCGACGGTTAAACGATGTACATCGTACGGTGACTGACCGCGCACTGAATTACGTCTGGCTCCCACCACGACAATAGCGCAAGGCAGTGTCGTACAATACATTTGACTTGAAAAGTAGCTGTCATTTAAAACATGCGGCTTGGTATCAGTATTATTATACGCTTTATAAATTTCGTACTCTTCAAGGGCGTTCATATATCGCCCTTTCTTACATATGTGAATAGGTATCAAATTAGTTTTAAAATTAGTGTAATTATGATTCTCGGAAATGAGGTGTTCTGCAAATTTTGACTTGATATTGTCCAAACTGTGAAGGTGTGTAGGTGGCCTATGTTCTGTAAATCTTTTTAAAAAACCACGTCCTGTCTGGCCCACATAAAAGGCGTCACAATCGTCAGATATCAATTTGTAAACACCAGTTTTGTGTTCAAGGCTGGTAGTTCTGCGGACACGAAGATTATTCATAATATTATCAGTGGTTTTGTGAGTGACCTTTATATTGGTGTTTTTATTAAAAATTGACCCAAAATTTTTATGTCCGTTAATGTTTCTATGCTTTTTCTTATGTTTTCGAAGGATGTTGTTCACCATATTGACATCATAACCATTAGTGACTGCAATGTATTTAATATTGTCCAATTCCTCATGGTATTCTTTATCACCGAGGGGCAAAGATAAAAGTCTATAAATCATACTATGGAAGGCAGACAATTTCTGGGATATAGGATGAAAGGACTTAGCATGTATTACAATATAAGTCGTTGTGGGTTTTCTATAGATGTTAAATTGTAGTTTTTTATTGTTGTCCTTGGCAACAGTTAAATCCATAAAATTCAGTTTACCATTGTCTTCACTTTCAAGTGTGAACCGCATTTTGCCATTGATATTATTCAAATAACTATGTAAACTATCAACTTGCCTTTGTGTGCCTTTGTATATTAAAAAGGTGTCATCAACATACCTGCCGTAAAATATGATGTTATTCTTCTGTCTGTTATTAGTGAAAATGAATGAATTTTCGAAATTATTTAGGTATATATCTGCAAGAAGGCCTGAAAGCGGAGAACCCATTGCTAACCCATCTTGTTGGCTGAAAAATTGATTGTTGTCGGTAAAATAGTTTTGATCAAGAACCAACTCTAAAATGTACATCAATTTATTTATACTATCAATATCCAGTTTATTAGTATTAATAAGGTTAATCTTAAGTATACGCAGGGTCTCAGCTACTGGTATATTCGTATATAAGTCTACAATATCAAAGGAAACAAGTTTGTAAGACGGTTCAACTATTAAGTTTTTAACTTTATTCACAAAGTGAACACTATTAATTAAACTATGATCATTAATTATTTGTATATTGTGCTTTATTATGTTGACTAGTTTTTTAGCCGTTTTATACCCCGGAGCAGTGGTGAAATTTACTAATGGTCTCAAGGGGATACCATCCTTGTGGAGTTTGGGTAATCCCGTCAAAAGGGGTGCTTTTGAATTTATAGGTTTCGAAGATCTTCTTTTTTGTTCATCAAACAAATGCGTGCATCTGTTTATACACTGATTTAATCGCTTTACATAATTTGTAAAAAATTATTTGATTCTGTTTGAATTTACGGCAGTTATCGTTCGTCATAGAAAAAATTACCCTTGTTAAAACATAAAACGTTGCAGGTCTATCTTAACCGATTATCACCAAAATCAATAGTTCTTGATTCCTGTACAATTCATGGACGATGCAAAAAATTGTTTGATTCTGTTTGGATTTGCGGCTGTTATCGTTTTCCATAGAAAAAATTCTACAGACAGACAGACACGCGCGCGCGCGCGCGCACACACACACACACACACACTTTTAGAAAAATGACTTTTCTTCATGTTTTGAGGGTAGTACAATCACAATCAGCCGTTATCTCGAACACGATTTTTTCGTCATGACCATACTCGCATTTCCTTATGGAACATGGAAGTAAAAATAGTCTGTATGATATCCAACATCCGAAACGGATGTTTATAGTATGTCATAGTACCACCTGTGAAGGTCATGTCTATTATTACCTATCGATCGATGTATAGAACCGATATCGTGTTCAGACATATGAAAAAGGGGGAAGACTACATATTGCTTAAATTTGCCTAATATTAGTTGAAGCTATACAACGCAGAAGCCTGTGTATTAAATAGGTTGTATTGTATTCGGTCAAACTACAGGCCAATAGAATACATCTTACAGGCCCCTAGAATACGAACAGTATGCTTCGAGGTAATAAATGGTAGGAAGTTAGTGGGTAGGTAGGAATGGTAAATTGTAGAAGGTTGTGCACTGTAGGAAGCCTGTATCGGACAAATGCTGATATGTAGATAAACTCGTATATATGTTTATCTGGATCTCAGAGTTTCCATTGTAGCAACAAATTTAGATGCTGTATAATTGCCTGATTCTTTAGTTTACCCCTTTCAAACGTTTGCCGTATTACCATTACATATGTCATCCATTCATTTTACTTCCATGTTCCATAAGGAAATGGAAGTATGGTCATGGCAAAAAAATTCGTGTTCGAGTGTTGATTCTGATTGTACTAAACTCAAAACATGAAGAGAAGTAATTTTTCTAAAAGTGTCTATGTGTGTGTGTGTGTCTGTGTGTGTCTGTGTGTGTCTGTGTGTGTGTGTGTGTGTGTGTGTGTGTGTGTGTGTGTGCACGCGCGCGCGCGCGTGTCTAGTTCAGTTTACAGTTCTAGGAACAAAAAAATGAAACCTATTAGATATTGGTATGGGAAAATACGTAATTTATTTCCGGGGGGACATTAAACAAAAACTGAAAGGATATATTATGATCACTCATATCATAAAAACATTTATGCAGACAGATCTACTTATTATTGTTTGTTATAAGGTGAATTAAGATCTGCCTTAAAAAATAGGAAAAAGTGACACAATATTACGTTTCTTTTAGCCGAGTGAAAAATTTCGGCGGGAGGGGGGTTGAATTCATAATATATACGAAATATAAAGAATATAATTGCTACTTAATAAAAGATTTGAATCACAAAAACCTGTTTAGTTGCCAAAATTATAAACCCGACTGTCAAATCCGTGTAGTAGTTGTTTAAGTAAGTAATTTCACTAATTAAGTAAGTAAGTAGTGTAAGTAATTTCCTTTCATTTTTGTGTAGACCGTCTGTCTGGATTTCAGTGCCAAGGCTTTATTACAGGAAAGAAATGCCTTCCAAACAGGTTTACAGATACCCTCATTTACAATCTGTTATTACAATAAAACAAAACAAAAGGCTTGCTTGAAGTTGTTTGCAATATACCAGTAAGTGAACAAACGTTCACACGAAATTCCCATATGTGAATTCAAACTTCTTTTAATAAACGAGGGATACGTGAACACGCCAGACAGTTTAGGATTCAAATGAACACGGCACAGTAATAATCCTGTCTACCTTGGAATTTCTAGTCTGCATTTTGTTGCATAATGTATGGCTGCTTCAAAACGGTGTAGGCTACATCGTGTCCTGATTACTAGCGGCCGTGATGGACGATGTAGCATGGTAAACAAAGACATTTGTCTGAACAAAAATTTCGATCAGGATGAAAATTTGGATTTATGTAGCTAAAGATGTATACTTTAAAATAAGAAAACCTTACCATCGCGGCGGGACCCCGTTTCCGGGAAATCGATCGGAAAAGTCGTGATTGTCGGTTTTCTTCACGTAATTGTTTAAATAATGAACATAAAGCAAAACGTTTCAAATAAATGTTGTAGTTTATGATTTTATCTACAAATTTTGTCTAAACAATTTTTCGATATCTGAATTAGTTTACGAGATATAAACGATTTTCCACGTACTCTCGCAATACTACTCGTGGATGCGCGCGCATCTCCAAAATAGGAAAATTTTCAAAATTGGGATATTTACCGAAGTCGGAAAATTTTGAAAATGACATAGGACATAGAGAAAAACCTCAGCTTTAACGTGAATATACTTACATATTTCATTAAAGAATTTATCATATACAAAAATGTGTTTAAAAATGGGCAGCTACATCTTATGAACAGAAATTTCGTATTTTGTCACAACTTTTTTGAAAATCATCAGAATGAAAATTCCTTCTGGATTTACTTTCTTTAATGTTTGTATAATAATAATATTAAAACGAGAAAAGGATTACTGTTAAGGGGGGAAAATGATCTTGCGTCGAAGTTTGGGTTGTTTTCCATTCTTATTTTTAAGTGTTTTTTCCGGAATTCATTTATCAATATTTTCAATGTGAATTAATCAAAATCAATAAAAATGTGCTTATAAGTATTTAAAAGTATACTCTTTCGAAAGGATTAAACATTTTTTCAGTACACGTAATATTTTTTAAATTATGCTAAATTATGCTACATAGGTACCAAAACTGGCCATATTTTAGTAAAATAAATACAACTTTTTCCAAAATGAATATTTTTGTTTGACAATTTTAGAGCATATTAAAGAATGCACACAAGAGAGATTCCACCTATACAGAGAATACACCTATTGTAAAGGTAGAAATGAGAGGGCCTACTAAGTGAGGTGAAAATGCAGGTGTCAGGGAAAAAAGCGACCTTGGTATTTGAGCGCGCAACGCCAGGCGGTGTGACATGGCGCACTCAGGGACCACGCAGGCGCAGGACCTTAAACAGCCGGGAAGTTAGTCAGTCTTGTTGTCGCATGATTGTTTCATAGCTGACATTTTGAGGTTATTATTTTTTGATAATAAACAGTTTGCGTTAACAATGAGTGAGAATTGTGAAAAAGTTGATAATGTCACTTGTTTCATTTGTGAAAAAGATTTAGAAAATGACAGTGAAGAACATGGTGTTCTTGTGACACGTGGTTTAGAAACATTAAAAGCTGTCAGTATTGAAAGAAACGAAATATTGAAATGTACTGAAATAAGCAGTGCTATAGTAGTAAATATATTTTCGGCGTGTTCAACAAAAAATGAACTTCAAATTAATCATAATTATGAACGTACTCCCCTTTTATATTTTTATACAAAGTGGTGGCGGTAACTGATGAATTTTCAACATTATAATATTCGGAATAGTTTATACAAACAATTACATTGATCATTTTCCTTACAGAATTTAAGAAATAAACATAAAAGTAGCTACAAACCCTTAAGGTGCCGAGATTCCCCCACATCTATCGTACATTTTACTACATTAATTGTGTAGGTAAAAGTATGAGGTACTACAGTAACATTCTTGTTTTTTACAAATTTTCATTTTTTAGAAGCTATATACCAAAAAAGGAACAAATGACGAGAGGTGTAAGTGGAAAATCGGCGTTATCTCCGTAAGGCATTAATATTTAAAAAAACTTTTTTAACCAATTTTGCTGAGAAAATCACGAGCTACAAGATTCATATACAAGTGTTTCGCTATTTCCATATTTTAAATGAGTAAGACGGAAAATGAAAGCTAAAAAGGCCGACGCGCGGCGGAAGGTCGTGGAAAATCGTTTATATCTCGAAACAAATTAATGGATCGAAAAATTGTTTAGACAAGTTTTGTAGGTAAAAGTATGAGATACCACAGTAACATTCTTGTTTTTTACAAATTTTCATTTTTTAGAAGCTATATATCAAAAAAGGAAAAAATGATGAGAGGTGTAAGTGGAAAATCGGCGTTATCTCTGTAACGTATTAATATATCAAAAAATATTTTGAACCAGTTTTGTAGAGAAAAACACGAGCTACAACATTTATTTGAAACATTTTTCACTATTTCCATTTTTTAAATAACTATAACAGAAAAACGAACGCTAAAAAAGCGGACGCACGGCGAAAGGTCGTGGAAAATCGTCTATATCTCGTAAACTAATTCAGATATCGAAAAATTGTTTAGACAAAATTTGTAGATAAAATCATAAACTACAACATTTATTTGAAAAATTTTGCTATATTTTCATTATTTAAACAATTACGTGAAGAAAACCGACAATCACGACATTTCCGATCGATTTTCCCGGAAACGGGGTCCCGCCGCGATGGTAAGGTTTTCTTATTTTAAAGTATACATCTTTAGCTACCTAAATCCAAATTTTCATCCTGATCGAAATTTTTGCACAAATTTGTCGAAATTTTGTCTTCGTTTACCATGCTAATGTCTCCGGGCCCGCTGTACCCGTTGTAAAGGAATTTCAAGCCGTACAGACTTTGCTCTTTCTTAAATTTACAATACGTATGTTCGCTCTGTCCTTGTCTGCGGACATTCTGTTCTGTTTGACTGTGTACCTTGACACATACTAGATAAAGACTGAACTTTAATTTCTACAATTATTGATAACACTAGCTAAACCCGGCCACGCTTCGCTGTGGCTCAGTCTGATACGAAATGAATGGGAAAGTAAATAAAAGTATTCTAGCGAACATAGATTCACCGAGAAAACACATCATTCAATTCAATACCCTGCCTTGCGTTGCTGTGGCTATGCTGTGGAATGAAAGGAAAGGAAGAAAAAAGATGTTTTTCACAGAAAATCATTTTTCTTTTGTAAAGCTAGTGGATTGGCTACATTTTTTGTTTGTCCGTTTTCTGCATAAACATAAAGATCAGACGGTTTACCGACTCTGGAGCATGCGACGTATAATTGCCCATGAGAGAAGCAATCGTTTTCTAAATTCAAACCGCACACTTGCAAAGATTGCCCTTGCGCTTTATTGATAGTCATAGCGAACGCAAGGTGTATTGGAAATTGAAGTCGTTTGAACTCGAACGCCATGTCGGTCGGAATGAGTGGTATTCATGGAAGTAGTACGTCTTCACCTTTATGAGGTCCAATCAGAATTGTTGCTTCAATTAGATTGTTCATCAATTTTTTAACTACTAATTGTGTGCCATTGCATAACTTTGGCTGATTGATGTTTCGGAGTAATATAATTGGCACTCCAATTTTCAAATTCAGAATGTGTGACGGTAATCCGGGAACATCGAGAGAATTAAGAAATTCCGTTGGAAAATTCACTACTTCACTTTGGTTCATCACGGAGTCAATGGATTTGTATGTCACTGTTTCACCTGCGATTCTGTTTAGAATGATGTTGTTCATATCGTGTACGTCGACATTTTTAGCCGCTAGAATGGCTCTTCCGCTCAACCATGCGTGTTTTCGATAATTTGTTTCGATGCTTTGGAAAACCTTGTCTACTAATTCTTCTTTTGAATTCACGATGTTGCAGAAATTAGATGGGAAGGTGATTTTTCCTGTTTCTGGATTTGTAGGTACAGTGCCGTTACCGACCTCGAGTAATTGTCTTGAAAATATGTCAGCTGTTGGATCGGTTTGAAGCTGAACTCTCATATTTGTTGTTAAATGCATTTTTTTGACTGTGCTCCAAAAAGTTGAATATTTCAAGCAGGCATGCAATTCATCAGCTGGTGTTGAGCGAGGTATAACTGGAAGCGTTTGCCTGAAGTCACCGGATAGTAACACCAATGCTCCACCAAATGGAACCTGATTATTTCGCAAGTCTTTCAATGTATGGTCTAATGCTTCCAATGACTTCTTGTGAGCAATTGTACACTCATCCCATACAATGATTTTGCACGCCCGAAGAACCTTTCCCATTCCAGTTGATGTTTTTGAAATGTTACATGTTGGGTTTTCTGTGAAGTGCATGTTTAGCGACAGTTTAAGAGCTGAATGCGCTGTTCTCCCTCCTTCCATCAACGTGGCAGCAATGCCTGAAGAAGCAAGAGGTAACGCAATATGGCCGTTTGAACGGATTTTAGCCAGGATCAAGGAAATTAAGAACGTTTTTCCAGTTCCACCTGGAGCGTCCAAAAAGTACAATCCACAGGATTGGTTGGCCACAGCTTGTATGATGGTATCAAATGTTATCTTTTGTTCTGGAAGGAGTTTCGGTGTATTTTCTTGGACGAACAGCTGTAAGTCATTTCTGTTGTATGATTGCGCTCTGAGCAGTTCTCTGTCGAATGTTGCATTGATGGACCGATTTGGTGATGTCATTCCCAAATTGTGCCAACAACTTGCCGCACATTGCAAGACAAAGATCCTCAATGAAGATTAGCGCTTCATTGTATATTTCTTCTGTGAAATCCAAGCCATGATTTTGTGTTTCTTGACGCATTCTGTGCAGAATATCTTCGCCCATGTAGTCTTTGTATTTCTCCCACAATTGTACTGGTTGTGACGGGGAACATGTAGATAAAATAATTGCGAACAGCGTACGTATTTGAAATGGATTAGAAATGGCGGATGAATCTTCAATTGACTTGTCCCAAATAATCGTCGTTTTCCAGCAAATGAAGTGCCTCGCACGCACTCCGATACGTATTATGTACTATTCCATCCACTGTTCGTAAATGTATAAATGATGTTGGACCACGAACGGTAATCGGAAGCAACCGTAAATAAAAGCATTCAGCGTTGTTCGGATGTACAGTGTACAGTCTTCCTAAAACATTTGATGAAAATATTCCAGGTTGTCCAACTACTGCTTGCCTCTCTTCCTTCTTTCAAAATTCTTTCGTGTTGAGTTCCAAGTGTAATAAGTCGGAATGTCTGCATACATCAAAGTTCTTGCAAAATCATCTGCTTGACATAATAGAAAAAACGCTGTTAATGTTGTGTTCTGTGGATTTTTTGCTCTGCCTGTATGTTTTGTTCCGTGAAATACACTCTTTGTCCGTTTTCAAGATGGACAGCAAGATGAACGACAGTTGGATCCCTCTCGTGGATTGGAAATCCTAAAATACGCCACACAGCTTCATTGCTGCTGATATATCTGCCGATTTGATATTGAGAGATTTCATCTAAATTACTTCTTGTTGAAACTCCAAACACGGCCATATCGCTGCCTTTGTTGACGTATTTACAAATGTATTTTATGGATTTCACAGAATTGCAATACTCAACGTTGATATGTGCTTTGAAAGTTTTCGATAATAAAAGTGGTGAATATGGAACAACCCAACGATTATCGACTTCAATGTCATTTTCTCTCACTTTCAAAGTGTTTGCTTTTCCATTGTCTTCTGTACTTCTTCGTCGATATAGTGGGTAACCATCATTGCCAGTAATTGTGTCTTTTAACAACTCTCGAGGATACCGTTTAGAGCATTTTCCATTGATCATACACGGTGAATTTGTATTGATTGCTCCACATGGTTGGTGTATCATGTTCTTGGTCACAACTTCAAACAACTCATTATCAATTGTGGGATCTGGTATTTCGGCAGATATTACTTTATCGATTTCATTTGGCATTATCTTCACAGTAAGCCATATTGGAATGTGCACATGTGGCAATCCTCTTTTTTGCCACTCCACAGAGTACATCCAACATTGTGTTTCTCCGAAAACGTGTAGTGAAGTGATGAAATCAATTAATGTCTTTAGCTTTGTTTGAAAACGCGTGCTGTTATGTCGTGGCGATCAGTAGGAATTTGTCCTGGAAGTAGTAACTCTTTTATTTCATCCCATGCTGGATTACATGTAAATGTAATGAAAAGATCAGGCCGACCATATTCCGCACATACGTAATAGCGTCCTGCGCATATTCGTGCATATGTCGCGGACTACCAATATATGTGGCAGGCAATATGGTGATCTTTCCTATGTTGCTTATATCACTATCATTATTTATCGCGTCTCTCAAATGTATATATTCTTCTGATCTCAGTTTCTTTTGATTGAGCCTAATGAATAGTAATCGTTCCGACTCTATTTTCGCGTACATATCGACGATGTACTGATGGAAGAGCTGACGGCATTTCAGAATATGGTTATCTTCATTTTCACCTACCATAATCCGATAGGAATAATAATTCATTGAACTAACTTTTTTGCCTGTGTGTTCACCTGTGACTGTGTTTATCATTTTGATGTTGAAATGATAACCATCTTGACCGTCTGGAAACATAATTGGATATTGCAATGGATCGTAGCATCTATGAGTGTCAGCAATTCTTTGTAGTTGCTCATTTCTGCGCTGAAAAACGATATCGCGAGGATGAAATTCTACTCCAACCATGAGAATTGCTACCTCATCAATTGTTGGCGCGTTATATCGTCTGACATGCTCACTGGCTGGTGTTTGATCAGCACGAATAACAATTCTATGGCTGTCTGATGGCATGAGATCAATCGCATTTTTGAACATCCGAATTAAATTATTGTTGTCATGTAACATTTCTTGCAACGACTCAACAATATGCCTTCTGATTCCAGTAGAGATTTGGCAGCATGCATTCAATTGGTCATTTTCATCTCAGATGAAGTAGATTTGGAGAAATGTATGGTTATTGCTGGGAAAAGGAAGCAAAGAGTAAATTTGTCCCTGAATTTTAAATGTCGGCATAAAATGCTCCGCTATAACGTTAGCGCCGAATGAAGTCATCTGAAAACAGGAATTGTAATTTCTGATGTTTTTGAGGAAATGTTTTGAATCATCAGTAATTCCATTTAACAAACTTTTCAGTGGTTCTTTTGGCTGCTCAAGTTCAGGTAGCTTCACTTTTCCGCTCGCGCAGCACATTCCCGGGGTTTCTCCTTTAAATTTCATTGCTGTGCAGTGCGGACAAACTTTGTCCATTTTTCCTTTTTGAACGAATTTACATGAGGTATTGTATTGAATATCCGGTTCGTATGAAAAAGCAATTCGGTGATATGAAGCTCGATCATTCAGATATTGCAACTGCATACGTCTTCGCTGTTGATCTAATTGTTCTTGGCGTTGTTGAGCACGCTCTTCTTCTTCTCGATTCAACTCGTAAGACTACAAGTCTTTCTTCCCGCTGATCTGCCGATTCTTCTGCTCGCCTTTGAGAAGTTCTGACTCTAACACGTTCATTATCGTCTAAACGTTCTTGATCAGTGCGGTTTGATCTCCTTTGACGTTCTGTGATTGTGTGTCGAGAACGGCGGCCTATGTTCGAACGTGGGCGAGGCATTACAGATTATTAATGAATGTGTTACTATGACTTAAGACTAAAGGCTGCCGTACTATGGCTAAGGCTCTTTTATTATGACTTAAGGATATGAAGCTCGATCATTCAGATATTGCAACTGTATACGTCTTAGCTGTTGATCTAATTGTTCTTGGCGTTGTTGAGACGATTGTGCTGCTCTTCTTTTTCTCGATTCAACTCGTACTATGGCTGGCGAAAACACAGACGACGATCAACTGGAAAAAAACGAAAGAAAAGAATTGAATTGAATGCAACAATCAAAATCAAAGTAACTCACATTCTGATTTTCGAAAACAGATAATTAAATCATTTCCAAAACAAAACAAATGAATTGAATTGAATACAACATTCGGTATCAAATTACCTCACATTTCGTTTTTCGAAAACAGATAATCAAATCACTTCCCAGATAATCAAATCACAACCAACGATTGATTATGCACATCAATGTGAACGAAAACAACAACTTTTCTCTTCTTCTTCAACTCGTAAAACTCGTACCATGGCCCGCGAAAACATAGACGACGATCAACTGGAAAGAAACGAAAGAAATGAATTCGATTTTCGAAAACACGCGCGTATTCGAATGCAACGTTGTGTCAAAATTTCTTTTTACTATAAAAACACGCGCGTATTCGAATGCAACGTTGTATCAAAATTTCAAGTCGATCGACCGACTACTTTTCGAGTTTTGCGAGCACAAACATACGCAGGCTTAATTTTTATATATAAAGATTACACACCAAAGCTTTATTTGTTTTAAAGTAGATCGCTACAGCATTAAGCACTTAACTTCAGTGTTCAGTTAGTATCCTCTGAATACAAACAAACTTTATAGGGTTCTAACTGTTGTGATATACTTATCAATTTGTGGATCCTCGATTACGTATTCTAAGATCAATCGTAATCAGACAGAACATTAATAAACATACTACGATGCAACCATTTCGGAATGAATGTTTATAATTAACCAAATGTTCCTAGCGCACCGGCTTTGATACAGGTGTTCTTTCTTAGTAATGACGTCCTTAGCGCGTTGTCGAGTCTGTTTTTATCCGCCACAGTACCCGTTGGTGCCTCGTTCGATTCTTTGCATGACGACCGTTATACTGCTCTTCACTAGTAAAAAGTAACATAAATTTTATTATAACTAGTATGCTCTGCAGTCCTCTCCCATACCTCGCTTTGGAACTGCACTCCTTAGTCGCTAAGTACCTTCTTCATTTTACCATATGTAGGAATGTATTTCTGCAAGAGCATTTTCAAAACAACTTTAGTTGTGGATCGCATAATTGGATACAGGTGGACGGCTTTGAAAAATACATCTATACAAACAAGTATGTGTTTCACTCCCCGACTTGATCTCGGAAGTGGTCCAAGAAAATCCACTGCAATTAGCTCTCCTTTCTGGTCCTTTTGGATACTCTGCATTTCCACATAGGTAAGTAGATTCGGTCCTTTTGCTGTTTGACACTCATAACATTTCTTACTTTCGTTTTTAATCTTCCTGAACATATTATTGATGGTGAAACCTTCACGTAGGCTTAAGTAACATTTAAGTGCAGCAGCATGTGCTAACCTTTCGTGTTAATACACGACATGCAACATTTAATACATTTGTTAATACCACCTTCCAATCTTGCCTCATTAGTTTATATAAGACTCCATTTTGTACCTTGTAATGGTCTGGTAGGTGATCTCGTAGCTTAAATTCCCTCTAGCCTCATCTAAGTCTTGTTGTTGAGCTAGATTATTCAGCATGTGTTTAACATCATTACCAGCAGTAAATTTAATAGGTAACAGTTGTAACTCATTATGGTTCTTTTCATAGGCTTCTTCACACTCTTCTGTGACGTATCTACTTAAAGTATCAGCTATAAAATTATCTTTCCCTTTACAATATTTTATAGTAAAGGAATACTCACCGATTGCTAGGATCCATCGTAATAATCAAGCGTTGGTTACTTTACATTTTAATAGAAATGATAACGCTTGATGGTCCGTATGTATTTCAAAATGCGTTCCTTAAATATAATATCGAAACTGTTTCAGGGCGTATACTATAGCAAGCATCTCCTTCTCAGATGTAGAGTACTGCTTCTCTGCCCCTTTGAATACTCTACTGGCATATGCAATGACACGGTGTTCTCCTGTAGCATCTTGTTGATACAGCACACTTCCACACGCGTAGTCACTAGCGTCTGCGTAGATAACGAATCTTCCATCTCGCTGTGGATGATGAAGCATTATGTTTTCAATGAACAACGTCTTGACTTGGTCGAAGTCATCTTGATGTTTCTTCTCCCACTTCCATTTGTGATTTTTTTTGTTAACTCCAGCAATCGTTGGGTTTTATCTGCATATTGTTGTGAGAATCTTCTATAGTATCCTGTGAGTCCCAAAAATGCTCGTAACCCTTTAATGTTCGTAGGTGTAGGGAAATCGGCAATACTGGATATCTTTATGGGATCGGGTTGAATACCTGAGGATGAAATAATATGACCTAGGAATTGGATTGAGGATTTTATGAATTCACACTTGTCTAGGTTAAGGGATATATGGGCTTCCCTAAACTTGTGGAATATAGTGTTAAGATGTTCAATGTGTTCGTCAAGAGTTTTTGATACTACCAGAATATCATCCACAAACACCATGGTGTAAGGCTCCACTTCTGGGCCTAATGCTTTCTCCAGACATTTTACAATTGCAGCCAAACTCGTGGTCAAACCAAATGGAACTACCTTGTGTTGATAGCATTTATTTTTATATAGGAAGGCGGTGTATTTTCTATCTTCTCTTATAATTGGAATTTGCCAGAAACTTGACCTTAAATCCAACTTAGTCAAATATCGTGCTCCTTCACACTTGGAAAATAACTCGTCCGCAGGTGGTGCACAATCGAATTCACGTAGAATAACGCTATTCAAACTCCTCATGTCCAGGCATAAACGTACTTCTCCACTCTTCTTCTTTACTACAACTAGAGGATTAAGAAAGTTGCTGTTCGACCGTTCAATGATGTCATTTTCTATCATCCGTCGTATTTCCAGTTCAACTTCTCCCTCGTACTTCATGGGTATTGGATACGTTCGTCTGACAAATTTTGTAGGGTCTGATACCATAATAGCGTGTTCGTAGACTGTGGTCTGCGTCGGTAAATCGCTGAATACTTCATTATACTCTTCTATTAATTTAAATAACTTCGCTTCTTCCTGAGATGACATTCCTTCTTCGGCTGAATTAGCATGCTGAGTAGGTGCATATCGTATACGTGGTTTGGATACGACAATAGGATTTTCACTTACTTCACCATTTTCTTCATTTTCATTTATAATTAATTCATATAGAACATTCTTATAATTGCATAACATCTTATTGTTATTGACATAAATCCTCGCACTTAAAGTATTTAATAAATCTATTCCAATAATTCCATCATAAATAAGTTTATTCATTATGATCATAGGATATGTTATTTCTAAGTCCTTACAATTTAAAGTTACGTAAGCTTGCTGTCTAACCTTTTCCCTCTTATTCAGGGATGTAATAACATTTATATTGTTGACAGGTAAAATAGCCGTTTGTTTAAAATATTTTTTATTTTGTTGTACCCACTTATTACAGTTACTTGGCTACCTGTATCGATTAACATTTTAATGCTACATCCATTAATTCGTACATTAATTATAGGACAATTTATTTCTGATTGATTCAGTGTCACCCTTCTGTCGGCGTCTAATAACTCATTTCTCACATCGCACTGATATATATTGTTTTTTGTGTAGCCGTACGTCCTGTTTTTCGGTCATTGTTTTGTGTCATGGGAACAGGATGGTTGAACAGAGCCTTGTCGCGGTCTCCCTTTTATTTCTCCCTCTGCGCTCTCTCTCTTGCTCTGCATTGTGGATACGGAGCGATCATATGTTTTACTAAACCTTGTCTTCCAATTTGTATCACGTACGTTTCTCTCAGAGTGTGGTTCCTTCTGTACGTCGCGTGCGTATTCACAACTGTGTTTTGTTTTACACTGTGCGCTGGCGGCGTGAAATTTCGCCTATAATTATCACGATTTTACGTATCATTACGTTCTCGTGCTTTATCACTAGCGTCATAATTAATCCGTGTTTGTTGATTGTGTGATCAAGTGTTACTCTTGTTAATATTTTGTGATTGAGTGACAAGTATTAAGAACTGTTCGATCGTTTTGACGCCCTGCGTATATACAGCTAACTGGATATCTCTATGGAAATGGTAAGACAACTTAGACATTATCTCATACTCAGAAAATTTTGGTTTTAAATGTCTTACGCGTTCGATTTGCGCAATGGCGTACTGTTCGATACTCTGTTGTCCTTGTGCGTTGAACTTTCCATACTCGAGTTGATCACTCACCTGTCGTTGGGTATGTACGTTCCAGTATCTGTTCTCGAATGCCTCACGAAACTGCTGATAGGTACTGACGTTATCTCTAATAATAGAGTACCACTGACTGGCTGAATCTTTAAGATATCGCGTAACGAAGTCTATCTTCTCGTCGTCATTTATTGCACTGCCAATCTTCCCTATTTCCCTCTGCACTCTAGCTAGGAATTCCATACTGTTCTCCCATTTACCACCTGAGAACTTAAGTCTGCTCCTCTCGTCCATCGGTGTAGGAAACATTGTTATTTGATTCTGTTGTCTTCTCAACTCACTTCGTAGCTGGTTCATTTCCTCTTGGATTTTCTCTTTCATATGTATACGTCTTCCGAACGGTCCTTCGTAGTTTCTTCAATTCTATTTTCAATGACTACTGTACGTGTTTCTATTTCTCTAAGTTTACTGGTATTTGCTTGCGACATATTATTAACAGTATGAATGTTATCATCCGGCTCTCGCGTTATAGTAGCTAAGGTATAATTTAAATTATCATTTATTTGTTTATGCGATTCTGTTATAGCTTTTCTCCACTCAAGACGTAATTCTTTTTGTTTATTTTCAATTACATATTTTTATATATTTATAATTATATAAATTAACAACATGAAAGAAGGACTGCAAGAGGAGGTAGAAAAACTACGAGCGGAGGTCAAATCTTTTATACTTTATACAATTTTTTGAAATTTTTTTTTTTTTTTACAGAGGTACCACTAGATTGAAAACTAGGCAGAAGGCCTAGAGAAGCCTAAAATGCGCTGGGTCCCTGTAACATTTCCTTTACATAATTTGAGAAAATTTGGATCATATTTTGAATGCATTCGTATATATATATATAAATTCCACTTGAAATATTCCCCATCACAATTCACATTAAATATATATAATGCCCCGAATTCATAACATCATCTTTTATTCAACTCGCCCCCTCTATTATTTTAATACCCTTTTCATTACAGGATTCAACATATATACATATCACAGACAAATGTTCAATATCACAAATATAAACAACAAACAACATTATACATGAAGCCTTGCCACCCGCCTATATATCTTTTTCTATATATATATTATAACAGCACCAAATATTAACTATTTGGGGTTATATGTTTACCGCATACTGAAAGCATATTTAAACAAATTATAACAGTCAAAACTCCAGTTGAATGTAGAGCGTTGAAAATAATGCTTTGTAAAGCGACGCACACGTGGTCATTATGTAATCAGTTCGCTGTACAAGGAAGCGACCACACCCAAACTGTTAATTATTAATATCTCGGAAACTAATAAATAAAGGCGAAATCCAACATAGCCAAAATGTTTACCGAAATATTAATAATGACGTGTACAAATTTGACGCAATATAATTAACAAATGAAAGAGTTAATTAAATATAATTGAATAACTTCTGTAAAAATAGAGTTACAGTAATGAGATTTTAATATGTTATAAAGTTAATAATTTCTGACAGATTGTATATTTTAGATTTCACACAACTTGGTTTGCAACCAAGTTATTGCAAAATTAAATAAGCACAGGATATCCGAGATGACAAATTGGTTCCGCTGATAGTAATATTAGAAATAATATCAATTCTCCGTCTGTGGGAACCTAACTTCATTCCCACGGACCAAGGGAATTCAAATTTTATGTAGTAGGGAGAGTGTGCCAGCCAATGAAATCACTTCACGCGAGCCCCGGCCAGCGCGGTGTTTTCTGGTTGAAACCTCACTCTTTTGCCAGTACTCACGAAGTTAAGACGTAGTCCTTCGATCGTCTAGTAACCAAAGTGGTGAAGATCAACAAGAAGACTCTACGTGGTCAACACACACGCAATTACGAACACACTAAGTACAGATCATCTGTATCGCTCGTAATTGTTGCGTAAAGGCGAGATACTCTTCAGTACATCAACCAAGCTTATTGTGTACTACCAGTTAGTCATAAGCACGCAAGAGATCCACCAGACTTCAAGACCAGACTTCAAGAATACAGCAGAGAGGCCGTCTAAATCATTGGTGAACAGCTGACGAGCAGAGCGACCACCCGAACAAAGCACACACACACACGCTGACGTGCAACGTGCGAATCGACGAGGGACAGGAAGCAGTTCCAGCGGACAGCAGCAGACGTTAAAATATTCACAAACAGCAAGGAAGTAGAGTGTTGCCGAATTTTGAACTCCACGACCGAATCCAGCAGTTCTAAGCAGATTACTTTCTCTAACCAAGGACTCGAATCGACGAGGGACAAATCGGGACGACATCCTCTTCAGTAACAGGAAAGCAAAATCCACTTATTTATTTTTCAGATCAAATTTTCTATTTTTCAATTAAAACATTGTAATTCAAATAATTCAGGTGCCAAACAAAAAAAAACAAAGACTCTACTAATTAAAAAGTAAATTCGTTGTGATAATCTGTATAGCAGTTTAAGTCATTAGTAAGTTATAGTTAAGAAATAGAAGTAGTATAAAAGCGCTATACAAATCTTAACTGACAATCTAATCTTAGATCATACTGCAGTATATCAGAAGTAGAATCACTAGAAATGAAATAACGTGAACTAGACTGTCACGTCTAATTTATTTTAATTAATTATTCTAATTAATTTCAGAGTTTTATATTTTGTTTCATGAACATTTAAATTCAATGTAATTAAAGAAATTTAATTAAATTCAAATCAATTAATAAATTAAAATTTAAATTGCAATTAACTCGCCAAAGAACGAGTTCAGTCTCTTTCAACTATTGACCAATCGAAAAACATTGATTCATTGTTTAGACTGTAAGAAATTCACAATATAATAACCATTCTATTCTTGTGTGTGGTTGGTGGAATAAATAACGTTTTATTACCCCATATAACAGTGTTTTATTGTTTTACGATAAAGCCTACCAGTCTCACAAAACTCTCCCCCTTTAAAGTAACCTATTTTGTGTGTTGTTGTAATAAATTTGAGATTACTAGCTTGCGAACTTCAAATCCAAAATCCACACGCCCTAGTCGGAAGAATCTGCAAGATCAGACAGCAAGTAGGTACTCACACACAACACGACATAACAATAACGCATAGAAGTACAGTAATAATATATATATATATATATCGCCCCATCCTATGGAAATTTCAAACTACAATACATATACATACATACTGCAACGTGACAATTTGCAAATTTAATTTAATTTAAATTTGTGGAGCCCCACGATCTTGGAGCACCAAATTTATGCAACGTTACATACACATAAATAGGCGTGAACGATCTCACGTTCAAGATTGACAAATTCTTTAAACAATCTAACATTTAAGTTGGGTGTCAGGTGTATCTGCAATAAGAACTCTATGTAACTTGAAACGGTAATTAAAATTTATTTGACACTATAAAAAAATATGTGCACATGGCACTGACTTCGATTTTAAAACATTAGTTATTATTTGTTATTATGCCGTAAGGCTTAAGATATATACATCCTTACTGACTAAATATTCTATGCTACTAATTATTATATAAAAGATAAATCTCATTTTCAGACTACTCAGTCTATTAATATGTTTCAAAATCAATTTTTAAATCTTTTTTTCTATATTGTAACGTACTCAAAATTTTAATAGTTATTGTTTCTCAGTACTGTTTTCTCAAATACTAATTGTTTTTATTTAAATGCTTTGTAATCATTTTATATTATATTAATTTGAGTTCTTGTTACGTTAATCGTATTTCTAAAACATCTATGATTTTCACTCTACTATACAAGAAACATTGCTTTTATTTTTAAATAAAATATTAATGTCTTTAACTGTCTTTGAATTCTTTGTATGATTAAGATATGAATAAGTTGTCTATCACCTTATTGTCGTCAATCATACTCGATCATTTTTGTTCCATCGGTGTTCGTCCTCGTCTCGCCTCCAGCGTCGGCTGTCTCTCGTCTCCTCTTGTCCAGCGTCGGCTGTCTCTCTCTCTGGAACTCTCCTCTTGTCCAGCGTCGTATCTCTCTCTGGAACTCTCCTCTTGTCCAGCGTCGTATCTCTCTCTGGAACTCTTCTCTTGTCTAGTGTCGAATCATTAATGGATCTTCTTAAGTAGTGCTGTTATTAATTAAAATGATTGTCTTTACAGCTTAGTTACGTATTTGTACGTAACTGGCAAATTTAAACTGTTTACGGAAAAAAAATAAACACGCCATGCTGACGGGCATAAGCTCCCGCTGCACCGTGGATGATTCAAGAAAGAGAACCACTGTAGCTTGCGTGTCCTATTTATACCCATGTCTTGGTCGACACCCTGCAATGATCCGAAATCGACATGTTAGAAACTGTCTCTGGCGTCAGTTCCCCACTCTTTGTCAAATTCGCTATTTTTTATATTTCTGCGAATTGCAGAGTCCTGTAAGTATACTCTTATACTTATCTTATAACTAATTTTACAACACATGTTCACTGCAATTTTGGACATTGCAACTTAACCCTTTCGTTTTGTACACAGTCATTTCACTATTGCACTCGTACGGTGTGTCACTTTCGCGTGGTTTTCGTACACAGTATTTAGTCAATTTATTTACATTTTATGGTGCTTTTGGATTTTAATTCTTAATTCTAGTTTATGAATAATTACGGAAAAACAGTAATTGTGCAATTATTCATCTTGGGGTGGCAAACTCGCCTGCAGAGACCTGCGTTCACACACACTAGCAAAATACTGGTGTACACACTTTCAGTTACATTTGTGTGTGTGTGCACGTCGATTCAGGTCGAAACACCTGTTCATATTTTTGTCTGAGCCAAGCTTGCAATCCCTCACATGCTTATTTCTAATATATTATTAATTATTTACAGTTTATTAAGTAAATTTAAATTTTTATATTCCATGCTCAGTACATCACTTATTTGTACTGTCGCATTATTCCTCTGCTTGGTAACAACAAAAATTTAATAAATTTATTTATTATAATTTTTTTTTATTTATTATTATTATTTGCAAAAAAATTTAACAAATAATAAAGAATAATATTCGTCATTTCACCCTTAATTGGAGTGTATACAAATGTCTTACCTCCCCTCTTCGTACGCTTACTGCTCGCGACCTTGTAGTAGGGTGGCTTTACAAACAGCTGATTTAACTGGTTTCATTGATCTCTGTTTTCATGTGTAGAACTTCCTAAATGACGTTGCGTGGAATTTACCAATTTCTTTCTTCTGTATCTCATCATATACGATGAAAGTGTTCTGTCCTACTTATGTGTATACATTCGGTCCTTAATTTTACATTATCTTATTCATACATTCTTACCTTCGCTTCTAATCTTCCTTAGCTCTTTTCTTAACATGACATTACTTTATCTAATACATTACTTATACAATACATTAACATTCATTACCTTTTATTACATTTCTTTAACATTACCTTTCTGATCGTTACTACTTTCTTGAAATACACTTCCGTAACAGAATACTCTTTTAGCTTGTAGTGTGTCGCATGATCGGTTACAGAGGAACTGTCTTGGAAAACAACGATATTTTTCTCGAAGTCCTTAATCCTAACTAGTCTCTGCCCTTATGACTTTTCACTCTCGCTTTCTTCTGTGTCCTTGTATCTTCAATAAGTGATCGCTTGATCAGTCGTTCTAACAATTATGGCAATTATTGCTCATCTTAATCATTTCTTCATATTAATAACAACAATAACATCTTTTACCATTACTTTCTTAAATATTTCTCTACAATAGCATTCCTTACGATCACTAATACATTTCTTAATTAACCCTTTCAAATAATATTCCTTATAACATTTCTTAATTATACTCTCTTATATTATTATTAATAATTAATAGTAATATTATTTTTCTCATTTAAAAATAATTATTTATTTTAGGGTATTGAGTTCTGATTCGGTGTGTCGTTTGAACTGACACCCCTCATTATAACAATTTGGTTGTTGTCCACAGGAAATTCATTGTGTTCACCCTCGTGTAAACAACGTCCGCGTTCCATTGTATTATTCCCTCGTTACCTTTCCGTTGCTTTGCAGCGACGTTTGTGTGCGTACTTACCTTGTGAACGTTTGTTTGGATCGTATAAGTCACTGTTTATAGAGCAATGTTTTCATCTTGCCTGTCGGCCACTTAAAATCTACCCTCTTTCTCTCGTTACAAATGCTTCGCTCTTCCTCAATTCTCTCGTCCCTAGTTTGGTTGAGCGAACTTACCTGAACAGTTGTCGACGGTTTTTTCATACGTCGTTTATGATAACCTCTGTAGTTTTCATAATTACAGTTATAATTATCGTTATTATAATTATCGTGCGTATATCTAACATCATATTTACCACAATTTTGCGTAGTGTTTCGTCTAGATAACTTACTACGTTTCTTGTTAGGCCTACAGTGATATTTATCTCCGTAAGTGTGGTGTCTTATGTGTTTCAAATGTGTTATCTTTTGTGATTTACTATTGTGTGTGTGCCTCACACTTGGAATATCGCTATTAATAAGGTATGTTTTATTAACCTTTATTTGCTTCTCCTCCTTAATGTTAATTACTTTTTTATAATTATCGTTAGTAATTACACATGTATTTTCAATTTGTATGAATTCTTCACATACTATCTTTTCACATATTAGCTCCGTTTGTTTATTAATTATTCCACAGACATTTTCTGCGATCGTGTCAATACGTCTGTTTGTATTAACAATTTTTTCGGTAAATTGTGCATTACTATCGATTATACTTTGTTTTATTTCTATGTTGTCTTGTTTCAACTGGAGATTATCAATTTTTAACTCTTCTAGACTCTCGGTAATTTTTATGGTGTCCTGTCTAAAATTTTCAGTTTGTTCTTCTAATTGTTTCTTATTAGATTCTTTTAATTCGTCTATTCTAGCATTTAAATTTTCTGTCTGTTTATTTAAATTTTCTGTCTGTTTTGTGCTTAATTCATCGACCCAGGCAAGCATCATCATCTGGAATGCTTCGACGTCTAAATTTCCTGGAGTCGTCATGTTGAAGTATTATTAAAATATTTATTTAATAGTAATTCTTTAAAAATTATTATTGATAACCGTTCCCTACTTATTTATTTACTTCTTTATTTTTATTAATAGTTATTATTAATACTCACTACAGTTACACCTGTTACATAGGCAACAATATTATTTGTGGGCGCCAGCTGTGTGATTACACAACAATTAACATTACATTCAGTTACTGTTTAATATAAATAATAATTACATACTATACATTTTTCATTTAACACACTCTTTATATTTTAGAGCAACCATTTAGCTACATAAAAAAATTTTAATAGTTAAATGATGGGGATCGGGTCATACATTCATGAGCTACAATTTATGTCACAAATTTTTGTACATAAATTTAGGCATGTCGGGCCCCACCACGTCCAGGGCGACAAATTATGATCCCGATACAAATTTTGTTAAAATTTAATTTCAAATACAAATACACTTCTATTTGTGTTTGAATAGCCCCACGTTGTTTGGGAGCCAAATTATACGACGTGACAATTTGCAAATTTCATTTAATTTAAATTTGTGGAGCCCCACGATCTTGGAGCACCAAATTTATGCAACGTTACATACACATAAATAGGCGTGAACGATCTCACGTTCAAGATTGACAAATTCTTTAAACAATCTAACATTTAAATTGGGTGTCAGGTGTATCTGCAATAAGAACTCTATGTAACTTGAAACGGTAATTAAAATTTATTTGACACTATAAAAAAATATGTGCACATGGCACTGACTTCGATTTTAAAACATTAGTTATTATTTGTTATTATGCCGTGAGACTTAAGATATATACATCCTTACTGACTAAATATTCTATGCTACTAATTATTATATAAAAGATAAATCTCATTTTCAGACTACTCAGTCTATTAATATGTTTCAAAATCAATTTTTAAATCTTTTTTCTATATTGTAACGTACTCAAAATTTTAATAGTTATTGTTTCTCAGTACTGTTTTCTCAAATACTAATTGTTTTTATTTAAATGCTTTGTAATCATTTTATATTATATTAATTTGAGCTCTTGTTACGTTAATCGTATTTCTAAAACATCTATGATTTTAACTCTACTATACAAGAAACATTGCTTTTATTTTTAAATAAAATATTAATGTCCTTAACTGTCTTTGAATTCTTTGTATGATTAGGATATGAATAAGTTGTCTATCACCTTATTGTCGTCAATCATACTCGATCATTTTTGTTCCATCGGTGTTCGTCCTCGTCTCGCCTCCAGCGTCGGCTGTCTCTCGTCTCCTCTTGTCCAGCGTCGGCTGTCACTCTTCTCCTCTTGTCCAGCGTCGGCTGTCTCTCTCTCTGGAAATCTCCTCTTGTCCAGCGTCGTATCTCTCTCTGGAACTCTCCTCTTGTCCAGCGTCGTATCTCTCTCTGGAACTCTTCTCTTGTCTAGTGTCGAATCATTAATGGATCTTCTTAAGTAGTGCTGTTATTAATTAAAATGATTGTCTTTACAGCTTAGTTACGTATTTGTACGTAACTGGCAAATTTAAACTGTTTACGGAAAAAAATAAATACGCCGTGCTGACGGGCATAAGCTCCCGCTGCACCGTGGATGATTCAAGAAAGAGAACCACTGTAGCTTGCGTGTCCTATTTATACCCATGTCTTGGTCGACACCCTGCAATGATCCGAAATCGACATGTTAGAAACTGTCTCTGGCGTCAGTTCCCCCACTCTTTGTCAAATTCGCTATTTTTTATATTTCTGCGATTTGCAGAGTCCTGCAAGTATACTCTTATACTTATCTTATAACTAATTTTACAACACATGTTCACTGCAATTTTGGACATTGCAACTTAACCCTTTCGGTTTGTACACAGTCATTTCACTATTGCACTCGTACGGTGTGTCACTTTCGCGTGGTTTTCGTACACAGTATTTAGTCAATTTATTTACATTTTATGGTGCTTTTGGATTTTAATTCTTAATTCTAGTTTATGAATAATTACGGAAAAACAGTAATTGTGCAATTATTCATCTTGGGGTGGCAAACTCGCCTGCAGAGACCTGCGTTCACACAAACTAGCAAAATACTGGTGTACACACTTTCAGTTACATTTGTGTGTGTGTGCACGTCGATTCAGGTCGAAACACCTGTTCATATTTTTGTCTGAGCCAAGCTTGCAATCCCTCACATGCTTATTTCTAATATATTATTAATTATTTACAGTTTAATAAGTAAATTTAAATTTTTATATTCCATGCTCAGTACATCACTTATTTGTACTGTCGCATTACGTATACATACATCTAGTGCCCCCACAAGAATCTGGGTTGCCCAGAATACAAGTTACTACCCTAAATGCCCTTGAACCGTCCGTATAAATTTAGTGAAATTATAATTACAAGTTACTTGAGACAATCTGAATTGAGAAAAATAATTTAAAAATACAAGTTACAACCTTGATGTGACATGAATAGCCTGTGTGAATTCATAATATTATAATTTATAAATCTTTAAGAAAATCTGGTTTGACAAAAATAATTTAAAAATACAAGTTACAACTTTGATGTGACATGAACAGCCTGTGTGAATTCATAATACTATAATTTATAAATCTTTAAGAAAATCTGGTTTGACAAAAATAATTTAAAAATACAAGTTACAACTTTGATGTGACATGAACAGCCTGTGTGAATTCATAATATTATAATTTATAAATCTTTAATAAAATCTGGTTTGACAAAAATAATTTAAAAATACAAATTACAACTTTGATGTGACATGAACAGCCTGTGTGAATTTATAATTTCTTAGAAAATCTGGTTTGACCCGGAAGCCGGCATGTTCCTAAGCATGACCGGGTATAATTTAACATGTGCATGGGGCCTGCATAAATCTGCATGCAAAACCTGCCTACCCAAGGTCTTATGAGGGGACCGGACTGAAACTGAATTAAAAAACTACCAACCCTTATATGACCCCAAGCCGAATTTAAATATGTATTAAAACCGTAACTACCATAGATAACCGAACAGGAATTATAACTGAACCAGACCAGCCGGTCGGGTCCATCCTGTCACCAACAGCACCCACCTATATATCTGAAATACCGGTCCCCAAATACTTAATACTTAAACAACCCCCCCTTTACAATATCCGAGTGAGAAAATGTGATGCATAAAATTTAATGAGCCTCGGACACATGCCGGAACCCCCGGGTGTACACTTAATGTCAAATGTAAGTAATTTTATATAAAAGTGCCCAAAATCCGCGCACAAATATTGGCCAATTAAAACGTCATTAAGATAAAAATGTCATGGTGTGTCACAAAATACCTAACGAGTTTTATAGATTGCTAACGGCACAAATAGATGGCTTCCATGTAGACCAAATAAGAATAAAACTGATTAAATATCACCTTATTTGAAAAAGTGGATTTCCAGGTGTTCAGTGGTCAGTGAGTCAAACGGCTAGGTTATGGGCTTTTGCTGAGGCATGGTGATCTTACCGTTCCTTCCGACAGGTGAAGCCGAGAGCCTTTTGTAAGGTTCAGGAGCAGATGGACATGCCTGGGCCGAGGTTCTCGACTGGCGCAGGGGCTCTAAGCATAAATGATAATTAGATGGATAACCAGACACTTATTTTCACCGCATAACTCACACACGCACCCTCGATTGAACCAGTCCAGAACCAATTTGAACAGACCCCGCTAACCATTAAACAATGCTCGTATTAATTAAAATATAACGTCTTCTCTTTTGACATTTAGAAAATTCTCACAGACCCCCATAAAATCAATTAATAAGTTTCAAATTTACTTATTATGCCTATGTGAGCAGAAAGTTTGACACACCATAACCTGTTCAGTATTGCACACAGGCACGTGGTAAAGCATTTGAAAACTTGTAAGTATCACGGAATTACACAATTTTACTCCACTAATGCAATGGGCAATTGCTGTATCTTAATTACAATATAAATTAATAAAATAAGAGTTTAGAGAAATTAAAAATTCTATAACACTGATTACCTTAAGTTCGCCACGCGGTGTGCACAATTCAAAAGCTATCCGTATTCATCCATTCACATCACATTTAAATTCACATTTTACTTTACGCAAACCAAAAAATACCTTCTAAAGTACTCACCGCAGATCTGGACGAGATTATCTAGTCATAGGAAAGCGATACAAAACAATTACAAAAAACTTCATCTCTGTCGGACAGGAGCAGATGTACACGGAACGACAGGCAAGACTCGAATCCGTACATGTCGGCCCCGAGACCGAATGACCCAAATTCTCCCCACTAGAATGCGCGGACGTGTACAACAGCCCCCATGAATAACAAACTTACGGCGTTGAATTAAGACATAACCAAATTGAATTATTGACGCCGCAACAATTTTGTGTATGCCATGAATAATTATTTTTTTGTTATATTAAAATTTCTTATACGAGCGCCGGTTCTCAAGCAAACCGGCACTAACATAACATATCAAACAGATGATAAAGTTAAATACTTATTAAACAATATAGCAAAAGAACAAAACAACGATCTTCAAATAAGTCACTAGAAGTTGTCACCACTACCTAGTAGATATACAATAAAAAATTGTATATTGTACAAACTCGTCAATTATGATTGGAAAATAGTCCAATCACCAGAGATGCTAAAACACTAATTATACCATGTCATCAAAGACTAGCACATGCGTCTGCTTTAAAATGTCATTTAGCTTTAAAGGAAGACTTTATTTTGAATAATATATTTAGAAGAATAAAAGCAATCTTAAAGGGATGCTACGAGTGTCAAACAGCCCGACATCCGAAACTTCACACATACGTAGATATGCAAAATATCAAGCCACAAGAAAAGGGAGAATTAGTAGCAGTAGACTTCCTGGGCCCCTTTCCGAGAGCTATTCACTAGGGTACAAAACACATACTTGTATGTATAGATGTGTTCACCAAGGCAGTTCGACTCTACGCTATTCGAAGACCCACCACTAAAAGTGTACTGAATGTCATACTACGCAAATACGTACCGAAGTATGGTCAAATCAAAAAGATATTTAGTGACCAAGGTAAACAATTCCAAAATAAAGCATGGGCAGAAACGCTAACGCAGCACGGCATACAACCAGTGTTAACGTCAATACGACACCCACAAGGAAACCTTGCTGAAAGGGTAAACAAAGAGTTAGGAAAACATTTACGCATCTACTGTAATGAACAACATAACCGATGGGCAGTGTACTTATCATTTTTCGAACAAGCCGTAAATGCTACTTACAGTGAAGCTACTGGATATACACCGGTGGAACTGGAAACGAATAAAAAACCTACTACATTCTGGTCGAAAAACATTGATAAACGTCCAAACCAAAACCTGCAAATTACATTGATTGACAAGTACGACAATGCGAAAAAAAAGAATGAAAAAACTTGGAGAGAAGAGGATCGAGAGGTTCAACAAAACGCACAAACTCATCACATTCCATGAAGGAGAAATGGTGCTACTAAGAAGCAATCTAGTGGGAAAACGAATCGACAATACAGCAAAGAAACTATTTAGACTGTACGAGGGACCCTACTTATTACAAAGAAGGAAAGGATGACACACCTTTATCGTCTACGATACGACAAAAAGAAAGAATATTGGAAAGTATTATGCACCAGCATTCCGTAAATTCTATGGATTAAAAAAAATAAAATAAAACCAAAGTCAACTTATAAATCCATTTGAGGGACGTAATCCACCCAGGGAAAGATTGAAAAAATTTTAAGAACCCTTATAACCACTAAGTGTGGGTTTCATAAAAAAAAAATATGAATAATTTCTGAACAAAGAAAAAAATTTGAATAAAATTCAAATTTTATTTTACCCAGCAGGGGAAATTATGAAACGATACGTTTAGCATTATTCTCCGTATCAACCCCTGACTGCGGTATGATAACATACGAACGCACGTATGAGTCGTGTAAAAGATGTAAATAATGAAAATAATGTAATAATTAAGCGTTAGGTATAAGACATAAATAAAAGAAACAAGCGAATTAATTAATTTTAAATAAGGAAATAATTGTAAGTAACATGCAAATGGAATTGCCAAGCCTTGCTGCTTTAAACGCAGAGAAGGGAAACGAAACAAGCCTACACCGGCAACTGTGACGTCATTGCGACAGGCAACCGCATGTGTATCAATTTGTGTGTGTGTGTGTGTGTGTGTGTGTGTCAGTGTTAGTGTGTAAATGAAGAACAAGTTGAATTATGTATACGATTCTGGAAAATTTTACACAGTTTTTTAAGTGCTGAACAATATCCAGAAGTCACACGAATCAGAGACATATGTCGAAAAACAGTTGGCGCCTGGCGCTACAATTAGATACTAAGAGGTCTACGATCGTGGGAACAGTTCAGCTACCGTGTGAAATTTTCCCATAACTTCCATAGTTTACACACCTTAATGTTCATAATTTGCATAGTTTAAGTTTATTAATGTACCTAACGATTTGTCAAACAATATTTATAAAAAAGTGTGCGCTTCATAGAAACACGTGTAGGTTGTAATTAGTTAATAAACCGACGCGCTGACTTTCTCAACTCTGTCCGAACAGTTTTCAACAGGAATTGAACGCCGGCAGGAGTATAAAACCCCAGAGAGCGACACACGCTTTCTCAGATCATTAACAGACAGTACGTGAAATCCACGCATTTCGCCACCGTAAATTTTACAAAGTTTAAGTAATGTTTTAAATCGTATTACGTAAATTAAGTGCGATGGAACCAGCAGTACGTCGGTGAAAGTAATTAGTGATATACACGAGTGATAAAAGACAATAATAACGTAAACTACGAGGAGTCGAAACTCCGTGGATGAACTTCAAGAAGGCCACGTAGAACTTCGAGACAACCACGAGGGAAAAGACGAGGAGAGGAGAAGAACCAGAGCAATATACTAGAGGACGCAGGGACAGCCACACGCAGCTACATCCAGCCGTACATCATCACGACCAGAAGTCCATGTCAGAACTCAGCATCCATTAGACGGAGGGAGTAATTCCAAACGACCAGAGACAGAGAAGGTGATACCGGAAGGGGATCCCAAAACTCGAGAGTCCAGGTGACGGTAACGACACAGTTATATGGTTGCAGAAATATGCAGGTGAAGTCACACATTTATTCAATCTTATAAATGACACTGAGGTCTATCAAAAGAAGGCTCTAGATTCCATATTCAAGTTTACATAAACTTTATTATATTGATTTGCATAATGAATAGTGAATAAAAGTTCAGAGAATAATAATTTATAACAAGGAACATAAAACGTATTAATCTCATTAATAAATGTTAATTAGAGAAACCATATTTTATTATATTTTTATATTTTTATTATATAATTAAAATCAAGTAAATGAACGTAAAATCAAGTACGAAAGTTTACTTCAATTGTAGATTTTAATTAATTGAGACATTAGGAGTATAGTTAAATAAAGTAATATAATAATCTCTATTAGAATTTGTATAAATTTATAATAATTTATTTTTTTTAATTAAGTGTTACATAATAAAAAAACCACACTTGCTAAGACAATATTAATATTAAATTTCTTACGTGTTAATCACGCATTGTAATAATGTATGTGTTATGTGTTATATGTCTGTGTAAATTTTCCAGGTCATATATGTCTTATTTTTGTGTATAATGTGTCTTAGACTATAAGAGATAAGATTTTGCCACGTTATAATTATACGATATTCGTATAAGTGAATATAAGGGTTTCAATATTAGTTAACCCACACACTAATTAATAACATGACAATTTGTAGTTTTTAACTAATAAACAAAATGAATATATTTTTATTAATAAAGTCGTGTTAATTTCACAACCAGTATTAATCCTTTGTACTCTTTACTTGTAACGATATTCACGTGCTTATCCACCCTCAATTAACTACCAAAGCCTGCGACCTAGCTGGGAAATATCAAGGAAAATACTGCAGAAGAAGAGTATACCTTCGAGACGTGGGTAAGTGCGCACAAATGAGTAATAGCAAATGAGCAAAAGTGAGTTGCTAAGAGTACCGTTGGGTCATAATTAATGGCGTGCCCAACGTGTTGCTCGATATATGTTAATTATCATTACAAGTAAATGGCGCCCAGAATATAAATAAAGTCAAATAAATAATTAGAACAAGTATTGTATGAAAATTAATAGTAAATTCAAGTAATAAGCAATATTACAATTTGTTAAATTTAAGTACAGAGAGAAAAAGTTGTGAAATTAATACTAATAAATAAATAAAATAAACTATAAATAAAGAATTATAAAGTCACGGTGGGCCAATAATTAAAAACATAATTAGTATAACGAATCAGTTAGGACACCGTAGTCTACAATGACGAAGCAACTAACAATGGACTTCGAAACGATGTTTCAACGACTGCAAGAGGAGTTGAAAACGAATAGTGCAGAACTAAAAACTCAGGTAGAAAGTAATAATGATGAGTTAACAAGTAAATTAGAAAGTAGCAATGTAAAATTAGAAAATAAATTAGGGAAATTAGAAACTCAAGTAGAAGATAATCGTAATAAATTAGAAATCACTATTGAAGAATTAAGAACTCAATTAGAAAGTAATATAGATAGCAATAATGAACGGTTAGAAGCTAAGATAGAACTCGTCAGTAACACTTTGAAAACAGAGATTACTGCACGCGTTAAAGCCGTCGAACAGCGTGTTCAACAGTCACATAATGAACAACCTTTAAAGATCGATAGCAAATTCAGAGAACAGCGTGAATATACAACACGTGAAACAAAAGAACACATTAAACAACTGGCTGAACAGTGGAATGAACAATTTAAAATTACGAAGCAAGAGCAAGATCTTAAAATACAAGGACTTAAATGAGCGCATCCTGGAAAACACAAACGGAACAAAGGAACTCACTGTGAGGACCCAGAGAGTAGAAATAGCCGTGGAGGAGGTCACTAGAAAAACTACGCACCAATCCATGGAAATTAACAACATGAAAGATGGACTGCAAGAGGAGGTAGAAAAACTACGAGTGGAGGTCAAGAGACGACCAAGTGCTATAATGATGTGTGCTGCAGAAGTAGAGGATCGAGAGAAGATCAGCTTTAAAGGCAACAAATGGGAGAACCCCATAGAATTTTTACAAAAGTGTGAACGAGAAATGGCAACAATAGGGAGCAACCTAAGCGACGGAGAACGTATAGATTTTGTAAGTCGACGTTTCCAGGAAACAGCATCCAAATGGTATACGATTGTTCGGGATCAAACAGAAACTTATGAACAGTTCAAGGCATCCTTAGAAAATAGGTACTGGAATGTACATACCCAGAGAGAGGTACGAGACCAGCTGGAGTATGGGTGGTATTACGTCAACAGCAAACGATCCATGGCAGACTACATTATACAACTCGTCGAACGTTGTAAGCACCTTAGACCAAATTTCACTGAGCACGAATTACTATTAAAACTAAGCTACCATTTTGACAGACAGATTAGACTCGCCGTATATACCCAAGGAGTTAAAACCATTGAGGAACTTCTTATCCTTGTGACGCAATCATCACAGTTTGTTAATAAAGAGTACGAAATGAGAGACAACCGGCAGCAGCAGCAGCAGCAGTACTCTACGCAAAATCAAATACACCACAAATCGCCGCAGTTTGAGACTAAAGAAGAGGACATACGGAAAGATAAGTGGAAGGAGTATAAACAACCCTATGAAAAAGGTAACCCGACTCCGAATAAAAGAGCGTACGCCCACCCATTTTCGTCGAAAAAACACGTGAAACCGTACAATTCCAATGTACAAAACATTAACACAAATAATAAGCATAATAATAAAAATAATTATGAAAATAAAATTGTGCAACAGCCCACACACCCGTCAACGTCCAAAGAGGAAGGGGGTGATCGTAGAACACCAACCGATAAGAAAATTGTATGACTACAGAAGGGTAACAAAACGCCAGTACGTACAGGTTTAATAAACGACCAGCACACGCACGATTTCCGTGACACCCTAAACAATACAGATACACAACAAGAAATAACGTTATCTAAAACCTATTTTCCTATATTAGGGGGAACAATAAATAAGTGGAACTGTGTCAGAATATTATACATAACAATTCAAACAGAAGATAAATTAAATATTAATTAAACAATATAGAAAATGAGCAAAACAAATATCTCAAATACGTCACTAGAAGTTATCACCACTACCTAGTAGATATACAATAAAAAATTGTATATTGTACAAACCCGTCAATTATGATTGGAAAATATTCCTATCACCAGAGAAGCTAAAAACACTAATTATACCATGTCATCAAAGTCTAGCACATGCGTCTGCTTTAAAATGTCATTTAGATTTAAAGGAAGACTTCATTTTGAGTAATATGTTTAGAAGAATAAAAGCAATCTTAAATGGATGCTACGAATGTCAAACAGCCCGACATCCGAATCTTCACACCTACGTAGATATGCAAAATATCAAGACACAAGAAAAGGAAGAATTAGTAGCAGTAGACTTCCTGGGCCCCTTTCCGAGAGCTATTCACCGGGGTTCAAAACACATACTTGTATGTATAGATGTGTTCACCAAGGCAGTTCAACTCAACGCTATTCGAAGACCCACCACTAAAAGTGTACTGAATGTCATACTACGCAAATACGTACCGAAGTATGGTCAACTCAAAAAGATATTGAGTGACCAAGGTAAACAATTCCAAAATAAATCATGGGTAGAAACGCTAACACAGCACGGCATGCAACCAGTGTTAACGTCAATACGACACCCACAAGGAAACCTTACTGAAAGTGTAAACAAAGAGTTAGGAAAACACTTACGCATCTACTGTAATGAACAGCATAACCGATGGGCAGTGGTTAAACTTTGTACTTATGAAAACTTTGTACTTTAAAGTGCCGCATTGCAGGTGCCTGTAGTGACGTCATTTTTCTATCTGTTATCTGCTGCCGGTTTGATACAGGCCGACAGCAGCCAAATTTTAGTTAGTTCCTTGCAAGAGTCCGTACAGGCAACACGCCTTGTTCGCTAGCCGCGGCTACATAAAGTTTTAATATTTCAGAATTTTAGCATGACCATCATGCGATAATTTACTTGGGCGATCTCGGCCTCTACTCTCTGTTATGGGTTTTCAATATTTAATTCTCTATTAATTCTCGGCATTATGCCGCGCTAAAACTGCACGCGCCAACAATTATATCTTGTTAATTTTTCAATTAACTATTATCTCAAGAATATATACAGTCCACTTCATCATTTCATTTTACACCAGCACCTCAATAAGCGTTCTAAGACCAACTTAAGATTTATCGAGAGCGTCTAAGACGCAACATTTTTGGTCCACCGCGACCGGATTTTGGTCCACTACGATTTCAAAAATATTTCATTTAATGGGCCCAAACGACGTTTCGTTCAAACCCCAACATTTTCAAACTTCAGATTGCTGGCCGTTGCGTGCCTCCATTGTTCTAAAAATTACTTCATACTCAACACTGCAAGAATCTTCAGAGCAGCAACTCTGAGACAACAAGACACGGCAAGACAGCATCATTTGTTCTACAGCAACGAAATTCCACAACTTAAAAATTACGGAGAGCTACAACTTCAAGCGTCACCCGACCAGTAGAAACAGGCGGTGCGCCAACTTCTAAGGATTGCCGAACAGGATCGAACAACGGGATCGAAGCCAGCTTGAGCACGCCGGGGTTCAACATTCACGTGACTATAAAATTTCATTTTTTATAATATTTTATGTATAATTGATGGGTACAGCAAACTAAGTAATATTTTTGCACAGATTTAATAGCATTTAATAATTTCTACATGAACAGATATTATTGCCAGTGGCCATAAACTTGTATTTTTATCTAGATTTTCATATGTACATACGTACATAAATTTTCATTTACGTAGCTGTGCTATAATGTATTAAGAAACTTAAGTGATGTGGTGAGTCTATAGGTATATTGTCATTTTGAATAATTCGTGTTTTCAATAACTTTCATAACTATTTTTTAAGCAAATGAAGTACCTATTATAGTAAGTCATATATTAAGGTGTACACAGATCACTGGCTCCCGCATCATATCAGATTTCAGCAAATTATTCACAATTACAACAATTGTTCACCTGCTCTACATTTAACTATCGTTTTCAAACCATATTTTACATTACGGTCATGGCTGATGTGAAGGCGTTAATTAAGAAACGGGGCACAATTAAGGCGTCTATATCCCGTGTGAATACTTTCGCTGACAATTACGACCCGGACTTAAGCGATCATCATGCATTGAAAATTAAACTCCGCCATTTGATGGAATTGTCCGCTAAGTATGACGAAATTCAGATTCAGATTGAGGCTGACGATTCCGATTTCGCATCAGTCAGTGACAGAGTTCAAACAGAGGATGATCTCTGTAATATTGAGTGCAAGTTACACCATATTAGAGCAAGTAGAGGAGGTGAACAAGAAACCGTTGGTTCAAGCTCAAGTTACACCAATTAACCCCCCCCCCTGTACAGTTAGAGCCAACTAAACTGCCCTGCTTCTCAGGCAGCATTATTGATTGGCAACATTATTATAGTATGTTTGTGGAATTAGTGCACGTCAGAACTGACCTGACGGACATTCAGAAATTTCACTATTTGCACTCTTCATTAAGGGACGAGGCGTTAAATGTAATAAAATCTCTTCCAATCACCCATGAAAATTATGCGGTGGCTATTGATCTATTAAGAGCTAGGTACGACAGCAAATTAATTGTCTCAGCCTAACACATAGGGAATGTCTTGGGCGTGAAGTCCATTTAACAAGAGTCCATGGTTAGCATTTCCAAGTTCATTGACGAGATCACCGCGAATATAAATGCTTTAAATTCATTGAATTTAACAATATTCATTCAATATTCAATATTCAATGATTCATTGAAATATAAATCATTTTCGTTCAATACTTAACGCAAAAACTCGATAACCAGACGTGTCGGCTCTGGAAAGAAAGTCTTTCAGATGAGCGATTTCCTAATTTCGATAATTTCATTAAATTTTTAAATAATAGAAGGCAGTTATTGCAAAACGTCAACGGCGCGACCAGCTCAGTAAGCAGAATACACGTTAGCGATAAGACTCAATATCGCAAGGCTATTAAACCGGTTGGTGTAACGAGGTCGACATTCCATTCTCATATCAGTAATAACATCTGTCAGCTCTGTCGTGGTAAACACCGCCTTTCTGACTGTCCAAAATTCGTGGCTATATCTCCCATGGAACGAAAAAACATTTTAATTAAAAATAAACTCTGCTTAAATTGCATACGTCCAGGCCATGATCTCGCACCCTGTCCTTCCAAATTTGCTTGCAGGACATGCGCTAAGCGCCACCACACAATGATCCACGTATCAGGCAATAACGCTTCGTGCAGCAACAATCAGTTTTCACTAAAACTGCAAACTAACAAATCTATATTATTATCCACCGCTGTCTGCATGACAACTGACCATGCAGGTAGGAAGCACCCAGTTAGGATTTTATTGGACTCAAGATCGCAAGCTAACTTCTGCACCATGAATTTCGCACGTCGCATGGGTCTAAAACTAATTAAATCTCAATTACCCATCACCGGTATAAATAATTCATTATCTCAAGCTGACTTCAGTACTATGGTAAGGTTGCATTCACGTTATAAGAATTTTAGTTTAAACATTGCGCTGTGCTTCCCAGTATCACGAATAATCTCCCTGCGGAATCATTTTTATATCTCATCCTTAAATTTACCCAAAGGCATATTCCTAGCCGACCCACAACTAAACTTCTCTTCGCTGATCGACCTATTGCTTGGTGCTCAGTATTACTTACAATTAATTGAACCTGCCAAATTCATCCGTAGCCCACATTTTCCCATAATACAGGAGACAAAATTAGGATTCATTCTCGCGGGTAACTTGGTATTTAATGTCGACATAACAAAACCTGTCTCATCATTCATAGCATGTGAGGATAATAATGCCATTTCCTCGCAACTAAAGGACTTTTGGAAGTTAGAGGACGTTGCTATTCGTGCTCCCTTCGCTGAGGACTCGGAATGCGAAAGTCATTTTGTATCTAATACTTTCCGTAATAATGATGGCAGTTTTGTGGTATCCCTACCTCGCAGGTCATACAATTCTCATTTGGGCGATTATCTTCCCGGAGCTATCCGCAGGTTTCAAGCCCTGGAACTCAAATTTAAGCAGAACCCTGCTCTTCACAAAGACTATAGCGCATTCATGCATGAATATTTAACTCTTGGTCACATGTCTTTGCTTGATGCATACGATTTGTCAGTTAACCAGTCAGACACTTTTTACTTGCCGCACCACTCAGTTTTTAAAGGCTCTAGTGTAACTACCAAATTGCGAGTTGTTTTCGACGGCTCTGCCAAAATGACAAATAATTTGTCCTTTGAACGACACATTGATGGTTGGTCCCACGGTCCAGCAGGATCTGTTCTCTATTATGGCTCGATTTCGTACTCACCGATATGTCCTCATCTCGGACATTGAGAAGATGTATCGGCAAATTTTAGTTAATCCGAAGGATTCCAATATGCAGCGTATTGTCTGGCGCGACGCCCCCCATAGGGAACTCCAACATTACGCCTTGAGGACAGTCACTTATGGGACTGCAAGTGCGTCATTTCTTGCTACAAGATGTCTGGCTCAAATAGCCCAGGAAAATAAAACTAAGCACCCTATAGCTTGCTCAGCCATCGCAAACGATTTTTATGTGGACAATCTCATGACCGGTTCAGATAACCCGCACGTCTTATCTAAAATGAAGTCCGACATCACAGCTTTATTAAGCCAATACGGTTTTATCTTGCACAAATGGTTTTCAAATGATCAGACCATTATAGCTTCGCACGCTTATTCTTCCCTCGACCTTAGCAAAATCAAACTGTGCGTACTTTAGTTATTCAATGGAACATTGACGAAAGATAGTTTCGTATATAGTGTCCAGAGACATGTCAGTGTAGAGGTATTCAACAAGAGAAGGGTATCAATTATCGCATGAATTTACGACCCTATGGGACTCATTGGGTTACGTTCTGGTGTAAGCATTTCATGCAGATATTGTGGTTGACAGGTACAAGTTGGGACGAACCCTTATCACATTCATTATCTAATCAGTGGGTAGAACTTTATTCTCAGCTGATTTCAGACACTTACTTTAAAATTCCAAGGTCTGTAAAGAGTTTGAATAATTCGCAAATCATTTCATTCCAGCTCCATGGATTTGCCGACGCGTCAGCAAAAGGTTACGCGTGTTGTATTTATGTGCGTACGGTCTATTCAAACTACGTCATCTCATCAAACTTGTTATGTTCTAAATCTAGAGTCGCTCCCTTGAAGCAGATAACATTATCCAGACTTGAACTTTGCGCCTGTCTCTTATTGGCTCAGTTGGCTTCCAAGGTTATAGACGCCGTGAGTTACAAATTCGACGACTTATATTTTTACTCAGACTCGATGATAGCCTTACACTGGATCCACCAGCAATCTTCCAGATGGAAGGTATTTGTCGCCAACCGTGTTGCGGAGATACAGCGTCTCACTACAAGGCGTACCTGGCATCATGTCTCGTCACTGGACAACCCTGCCGACATTTTATCGCGTGGTTGTCTCCCTCGGGTTTTACACAGTCACCCACAATGGTGGCATGGTCCATCCCATTTGTCTCATGAGTCATCATCATGGCCCATCTGTGCCTTCGATGCCCATTCACCCTGCACTCATCCCGATCTTGAGCAGGAACAACGTAAGAAGGTCCAAACCTCATTGATTGTCGCTACATCTACGTCTTGTTATTTTGAAAACTACTCATCGCTCTCAAGGCTCCTTCGTGTATTTTCGTATTGCCGTCGATTCATTCGGAACTCTAGGCTCCCCATAGCTGATAGGGACATTTCCTTTTTAACTGCCCAGGAGTTGCATGATACACTTTTGGTTTTTATTCGCCAGTCCCAGCGATTGCACTTTAGCATCGAAATTAAGGAACTTGAAGCACAACGCTGCATCCCTAATAATAGTAAAATTCTCTCACTCAACCCCTTTCTGGACAATGCGGGGATATTACGCGTGGGCGGATGTCTTCAGCACTCTCAGCTTACCTGTGATAGCAAACACCAGATCATACAAATTTTCGTCGTGCTAGTAGCTCACTTCACGAATTGTACAAACTTTTTCATTCTAATGGTTTTGAACAGACCACTCAGGATTTTACCACTGCCCAAGGCATCAAATGGTCCTTTATTCCCCCCTCAGCACCTCATTTTGGTGGCCTGTGGGAAAGCGGAGTCAAGAGCGTCAAATTCCATTTGCGGCGCGTTGTCGGCGGAACCATTCTTACGTTTTAGGAATATTAGTAGAGGGAAAATGAGGTTCCTGACTCACAAAGGAATGCCGCCTTTCCCACGGTATATATCAAAGAGATGCCGCCGTTCCCACGGTCCAAGACTTTTTCCCACGCTCCCCCCACCACCGCAGGACCACAGCATCCCAAAGGAGAACAGCATCCGCGAATTTCCGCGAATAAAATTTTTTTATTTGATATTTTTATTGTTTTAATTAAATTGATTTGCATATCAAGGGGTGGGGGTGAGGTGGGGTTCAATGGACCACCCGCATCCGTGAATTTCCGCGAATATAATTTTTTATTTTTTTAATAAAGTTGATTTGCATATCAGCGGTGGGTGGTGGGTGGGTGGGGTTCCAACTTGATGCAATATAATGTATATTAAAATTATATGATCAGGGTTACCAACCTTTGCATGAGTTCAAATTTGTTACGTGTTATAATGTATATTAAATCTATATGATCAGGTTTACCAACCTATGCATGGGTTCAAACTTGGTGGGTGGTGGGTGGGGGGTTCCAACTTGATGTAATATAATGTATATTAAAATATATGATCAGGGTTACCAACCTTTGCATGAGTTCAAATTTGTTGTGTGTTATAATGTATATTAAATCTATATGATCAGGTTTACCAACCTATGCATGGGATCAAACTTGATATGTGTATTATAGTGTATATATTAAAATATATGATCAGGGTTACCAATCTTGCATTATTGTGTATAGAACAGATCTGCCAACATTTTTCTGTGGTGGGAAATTCAAACTATATGAGCAGACGCATTATAGTGTATAGTAAATTATATGACTGTTGACGACTACGATATCAAGTTATCAACTCTCCCCCTTCCTCTCTCTCTTTGTCTCTAGATAACGTCTCTCTCTCTCTCTCTCACACATTTCTGATTACTATACACGGAATTACATATTGTTATCTGCTCGTACGCAAGGGTATTCGTCATTGTAAGATTTTAATAAAAACAATTATCAGTTTAAATAATAATTTTCGTGATTGCAAGATACAACCTGTGTACACGTAAACTTAAAATATAGTTTACCGCTGTGGTAGGAAATTCAAACTATATGAGCAAACACATTATTAAATTGTCTCTCTCTCTCTCTCTCTCTCTCTCGCTCTCTCTCTCACACATTTCTGATTACTATACACGAAATTACATATTGTTATCTGCTCGTACGCAAGGGTATATCCTTTGCAAGTAAGTGATATTTTAAAAAATTATTTACAACGTTCGACTAAAATCATATTTCAAGATAAAGGGTTGTGTCAAGAAATAAAATCATACTACGATCACACACACACACACACACACACACACACACACACACACACATGACATATGTTTATGCGTTGTATACATGTAACAGAAATAATGTATTGCTGTCTCTATGTGTTTATGTAACGTCTCTGTCTCACATCTCTAGACACAGTTACCGATCACAATATTATTCCTCAAAAATCTGTTGTACAACATCTCTCTCTCTCTCGCTCGTAGATGTCTGAAGAAATTCCCAGTTTATAATGTAATTACCTGTGTGTATGCTGTTACAGATGACAAATCCATATGTTAACAACTTCACAATAAATGTTAGCCTATTGTGTGTGTGCTATGTAAATTGTTTGTACAACAATGAATAATATAATCGTGCTACAGAAATAATGTATTGCTGTCTCTATGTGTTTATGTAACGTCTCTGTCTCACATCTCTAGACACAGTTACCGATCACAATATTATTCCTCAAAAATCTGTTGTACAACATCTCTCTCTCTCTCTCTCTCTCTCTCTCTCTCTCTCTCGCTCGCAGATGTCGGAAGAAATTCCTAGTTTATAATGTAATTACTAATATTGTTTTAAATGATTAAATATATATTTACAACACTGTACACAAACTTAAAATATAGTTTACAAACCGCTGTAATACAATTATTCAAAAATACATTTTACATTGATTAAATATATATATATCGCAAACAAACATTGTTATATAAAATAAATACAATATTAATAATAATAATATTGGTTTAAATGATTAAATATATATTTACAGCACTGTACACAAAATTAAAATACAGTTTACAAACCGCTGTAATACAATTATTCAAAAACACATTTACATTGATTAAATATATATATATCACAAACAAACATTGTTATATAAAATAAATACAATATTAATAATAATAATAATTTTTGACATTGTAAGATTTTTAAATAATAATTTCACGGCTGTGGATACAGTTTACAAGGAAGTTTATCTGTAACATAACAATACAGTCGATATTAGAATCACTGATACGATAAATATTCAATTATCACATGCACACACACAGTCAGTGGAAAGAAAGAATCAAATGCGTTAAGTAAGTAAACTTTTTCAAGTATGTGTCATTTTTCATAAAGTTAATGTACTTTCAAATAATTTCTAATCAAACCAAATATTATTCACTGGAACTTTGTAAATACTACTTAGAATCAATGATACATTTATCACATAAAGTTAATGTACTTTCAAATAATTTCTAATCGAACCAAATATTATTCAACGAAACTTTGTAAAAAAATATTAATTAGAATCAATGATACATTTATCACGTACATACAAATTCAATTATTAAAGTGTTAAGTACAGAGAGTTGAAACTACACACACACACACACACACACACACACACACATCAATAAATTGTTTGTTAACACGATTGCTACTTACGACGTTAGGACACAATCTCCACCTGCGTTGTTTGATTCCTCGTCCCTCGATACACTAAATGTAGTTCTTTGGGTTTGATATGCCTGAGCTCCTCATTCGTGAAGACACCTGCATACCTCTTGGGAAGATAGACACGATACTGGCGGTCGCCATCCTCCAACGTAGCAAGCACAGAGTTCCCATATTTTGTGTCCACATTTGTTAAGACCATGATGGGATATTTTTTATTCACTGTCAATTCTGAACATCGCTTGTACTCGATAGCACTTACAGCATTAAACTTTACAAGAAACAACATTATTAGAAGAGAGAGAGAAAGACGCTAGTGAACACGTCTGTATCAAACGAGAGAGAACCAAACAATGACAGAATATTCGACACAAAAGGACAGTACAATGTGATAGTGGTGGTGGTAACGTCGTCATCAGAAAAGTCTGTGTCCCACTTTCATTTACAGCTTTGCATGTATGAACATGTCCCCCCAGACGAAATTAGAGACACCAAAAATATAACAATGTCATTAGGAAAGTCCACATTCCACTTTCATAAGGAAATAGTCACCGCTTACAGCTATGCATGTATGTACATGTCCACAACAGAATTAGAGATATAAATGTCATCATTCGCTGTGACCTACTTTCTAAATTTTGTCGTGCTCACATTAAAAATGTTTGTTTAAAGCAAAAATCATGAATCATCCATTCCCGAATAGCATGCACTTTATAGTTGGCACATCGGTCAGAAAAATTGAAATGTCTAAGACATTCTGTTCCATGAAATAGATACGGTATGTTTTTAGGACAACCTAAGTCATCGAGATTGATGATATTATTGTGTATTATCTGAGATTGTAAAAAACGTTTTTTTTCTCAAAACCCTTCACAAACACATATTTATGTATACGTGTATGTGATGTTAACAATCAAACAAGATGTCTCTCCTTCGCTCCATCTAAGTCTATCATAATTTGACGTTAACCAGTGGTTTGTCCTAGCGTATTTTGGATTCGTAACGGATGTAGCAGGCGGAATGAAAATCCAATGTCTACCAGCAAATCTCAGAACGTCCATGATTGACAGTTCCTTCACAATATATTTTCCGTTGTCATCGAAAAAGCACTGGAAGTCAATTATAACTGCAGTGTTATCCATAATACTGTAAGACAAAGAAACTACACATTACAAACTCTATATATATATTATGTTTAAACACACAAATATCGTTGGGCAGGTGAAGTCAGACATTTATTCAATCTTATAAATGACCCTGAGGTCTATCAAAAGAAGGCTCTAGATTCCACATCCAACTTTACATAAACTTTATTATTTTTATTTGCATAATGAATAGTTAATAAAAGTTCAGAGCATAACAAAAAGGTTTATAACAAAGATTTATAACAACAGATTTATAACAAAGAACATAAAACTCATTAATCTCTCAAATAAATGGTAATTAGAGAAACCATATTTTATCATATTTTTATTATATAATTAAAATCAAGTAAATGTAACGTAAAATCAAGTAAGAAATTTACTTCAATTGTAGATTTTAATTAATTGAGACATTAGGAGTGTAGTTAAATAAAGTAATATAATGGTCTCTATTAGAATTTGTATAAATGTTTAAATATTTTTTTTTTTTTAATTAAGTGGTACATAATAAAAAACCACACTTGCTAAGTCAATATTAATATTCAATTTCGTACGTGTTAATCACGCATTCTAATAATATATGTGTTATATATTATATGTCTGTGTAAATATTCCAGGTCATATATGTCTTATTTTTGTGTATAACGTGTCATAGACTATAGGAGATAAGATTTTGCCACGTTATAATTATACGATATTCGTATAAGTGAATATAAGGGTTTCAATATTAGTTAACCCACACACTAATTAATAACATGACAATTTGCAGTTTTTAATTAATAAACAAAATGAATATAATTTTATTAACAAAGTCGTACTAATTTCACAACCAGTATTAATCCTTTGTACTCTTTACTTGTAACGATATTCACGTGATTATCCACCCTCAATTAACTATCAAAGCCTGCGACCTAGCTGGGAAACATCAAGGTAAATACTGCAGAAGAAGTATATACCTTCGAGACGTGGGCAAGTGCGCACAAATGAGTAATAGCATATGTGCAAAAGTCAGTTGTTAAAAGAATCGTTGGGTCATAATTAATGGCGTGCCCAACGTGTTGCTCGATATATGTTAATTACCATTACAAGTAAATGGCGCCCAGAATATAAATAAAGTCAAATAAATAATTAGCCCAAGTGTTGTATAAAAAATAATAATAAATTCAAGTAATAAGTAATATTACAAATGTTAAATATAAGTATAGAGAGAAAAAATTTGTGAAATTAATACTAATTAATAAATAATTAAAATAAGCTATAAATAAAGAAATACAAAGTCACGGTGGAACAATAATTAAACACATATTTAGCATAACGAATCAGTTAGGACACCGTAGTCTACAATGACGAAGCAACCAACAATGGACTTCGAAACGATGTTTCAACGACTGCAAGAGGAGTTAAAAACGAATAGTGCAGAACTAAAAACTCTGTTACAAAGTAATAATGATGAGCTAAAAATAAATTAGAATGTAGCAATGAAAAATTAGAAAATAAATTAGGAAAATTAGAAAATCAAGTAGAAGATAGTCGTAATAGAATAGAAATCACTATTGAAGAATTAAGACCTCAGTTAGAAAGTAATATAGATAGCAATAATGAAAAGTTAGAAGCTAAGATAGAACTCGTCAGTAACACTTTGAAAACAGAGATTACTGCACGCGTTGAAGCCGTCGAACAGCGTGTTCAACAGTCACTTAATGAACAAGCTGTAAATATCGATAGCAAGTTCAGAGAGCAGCGTGAATATACAACACGTGAAACAAAAGAACACATTAAACAACTGGCTGAACAGTGGAATGAAAAATTTAAAATTACGAAGCAAAAGCAAAATCTCAAAAACAAGGACTTAAATGAGCGCATCCTGGACAACACAAACGGAACAAAGGAACTCACTGTGAGGACCCAGAGAGTAGAAATAGCCGTGGAGGAGGTCACTAGAAAAACTACGCACCACTCCATGGAAATTAACAACATGAAAGATGGACTGCAAGAGGAGGTAGAAAAACTACGAGCGGAGGTCAAGAGACGACCAAGTGCTATAATGATGTGTGCTGCAAAAGTAGAGGATCGAGAGAAGATCAGCTTTAAGGCAACAAATGGGAGAACCCCACAGAATTTTTACAAAAGTGCGAACGAGAAATGGCAACAATAGGGAGCAACCTAAGCGACGGAGAACGTATAGATTTTGTAAGTCGACGTTTCCAGGAAACAGCATCCAAATGGTATACGATTGTTCGGGACCTAACAGAAACTTATGAACAGTTCAAGGCATCCTTCGAATGTCGGTACTGGAATATACATACCCAGACAGAGGTACGAGACCAGCTGGAGTATGGGCGGTATTACGTCAACATCAAACGATCCATAGAAGACTACATTATACAACTCGTCGAACGTTGTAAGCACCTTAGACCAAGTTTCACTGAGCACGAATTAGTATTAAAACTAAACTACCATTTTGATAGACACATTAGACTCGCCGTATGTACCCAAGGAGTTAAAACAATTGAGGAACTTCTTATCCTTGTGACGCAATCATCACAGATTGTTAATAAAGAGTACGAAATGAGAGACAACCGGCAGCGGCAGCAGCAGCAGTAGTCTACGCAAAATCAAATACACCACAAATCGCCGCAGTTCGAGACTAAAGAAGAGGACATACGGAAAGATAAGTGCAAAGTCTATAAACAAGCCTATGGAAAAGGTAACCCGACTCCGAATAAAGGAGCGTACGCCCACCCATTTTCGTCGAAAAAACACGTAAAACCGTACAATTCCAATGTATAAAACATTAACACAAATAATAAGCATAATAATAAAAATAATTATGAAAATAAAATTGTGCAACAGCCGACACACCCGTCAACGTCCAAAGAGGAAGGGGGTGATCGTAGAACACCAACCGATAAGAAAATTGTATGACTACAGAAGGGTAACAAAACGCCAGTACGTACAGGTTTAATAAACGACCTGCAAATACATGATTTACGTGACACCCTAAACAATACAGATACACAACAAGAAATAACGTTATCTAAAACCTATTGTCCTATGTTAGGGGGAACAATAAATAAGTGGAACGATGTTAGAATATTAAACATAACATATCAAACAGATGATAAATTTAAATATTTATTAAACAATATAGCAAATGAACAAAACAAAGATATTCAAATAAGTCACTAAAAGTTAACACCACTATCTAGTAGATATACAATAAAAATTGTATATTGTACAAACTCGTCAATTATGATTGGAAAATAGTACTATCACCAGAGATGCTGAAAGCACTAATTATACAATGTCATCAAAGTGTAGAACATGCGTCAGCTTTAAAATGTCATTTAGCTTTAAAGGAAGACTTCATTGCTGAGTAATATGTTTAGAAGAATAAAAGCAATCTTAAAAGGATACTACGAATGTCAAACAGCCCGACATCCGAATCTTCACACCTACGTAGATATGCAAAATATCAAGACACAAGAAAAGGGAGAATTAGTAGCAGTAGACTCCCTGGGCCCCTTTACGAGAGCTATTCACGGGGGTACAATACACATACTTGTATGTATAGATGTGTTCACCAAGGCAGTTCGACTCTACGCTATTCGAAGACCCACCACTAAAAGTGTACTGAATGTCATACTACGCAAATACGTACCGACGTACGGTCAAATCAAAAAGATATTGAGTGACCAAGGTAAACAATTCTAAAATACATGGTCAGAAACGCTAACGCAGCACGGCATACAACCAGTGTTAACGTCAATACGACACCCACAAGGAAACCATGCTGAAAGGGTAAACAAAGAGTTAGGAAAACATTTACGCATCTACTGTAATGAACAACATAACCGATGGGCAGAGTACTTATCATTTTTCGAACAAGCCATAAATGCTACATACAGTGAAGCTACGGGATATACACCGTTGGAACTTGAAACGAATAAAAAACCTACTAGATTCTGGTCGAAAAACGTTGATAAACCTCCAAACCAAAACCTGCAAATTCAATTGATTCACAAGTACGACAATGCGAAGAAAAGGATGGAAAATCTTGGAGAGAAGAGGATCGAGAGGTTCAACAGGACTCACAAACTCATCACATTCCATGAAGGAGAAATAGAGCTACTAAGAAGCAATCCAGTGGGAAAACGAATCGACAATACAGCAAAGAAACTGTACGAGGAACCCAACTTATTACACAGAAGGAATGGACGTCACAAATTTATCGTCTATGATCCGACAAAAAGAAAGACTATTGGAAAGTACCATGCAACAGCATTCCGTAAATTCTATGGATAAAAAAAAATAAATAAAACCAAAGTCAACTTATAAATCCATGTGAGGGACGTAATCCAACAGGGTACATTTAGATACTAAGAGGTCTATGATCGTGGGAACCGTCCAGCTACAGTGTGAAAATTTGCCATAACTTCCATAGTTTACACACCTTAATGTTCATAATTTGCATAGGGTAAGTTTATTAATGTACCTAACGATTTGTCAAATAATATTTATAAAAAAGTGTGCGGTTCATAGAAAGACGCGTTGGTTGTTATTAGTTAATAAACCGACGCGATGACTTGTTCAACTCTGTCCGAACAGTTTTCAACAGGACTGGAACGCCGGCAGGGTAATAAAACCCAGCGAGCGACACACGCTTTCTCAGATCATTAACAGACAGTACGTGAAATCCACGCATCTCGCCACCGCAAATTTTACAAGGTTTAAGTAATGTTTTAAATCGTATTACGTAAACTAAAGTGCGATGGAACCAGCAGTACGTCGGTGAAAATAATTACTGATATACACGAGTGATGTAAAAGACAATAATACCGTAAACTACGAGGAGTCGAAACGTCGTCGATGAACTTCAAGAAGTCCACGTAGAACTTCAAGACATCCACGAGGGGAAAGACGAGTAGAGGAGAGGAACCAGAGCAATATACTAGAGGACGCAGGGACAGCCACACGCAACTACATCCAGCCGTACATCATCACGACCAGAAGTCCATGTCAGAACTCAGCATCCATTAGACGGAGAGAGTAATTACAAACGACGCAGAGACAGAGAAGGTGATACCGGAAGGGGATCCAAAAACTCGAGAGTCCAGGTGACGGTAACAACACAGTTAAATGGTTGCAGAAATATGCAGGTGATGTCAGACATTTATTCAGTCTTATAAATGACCCTGAGGTCTATCAAAAGAAGGCTCTAGATTCCACATCCAACTTTACATAAACTTTATTATTTTTATTTGCATAATGAATAGTTAATAAAAGTTCAGAGAATAACAAAAAGGTTTATAACAAAGATTTATAACAACAGATTTATAACAAAGAACATAAAACTCATTAATCTCTCAAATAAATGGTAATTAGAGAAACCATATTTTATCATATTTTTATTATATAATTAAAATCAAGTAAATGTAACGTAAAATCAAGTACGAAATTTACTTCAATTGTAGATTTTAATTAATTGAGACATTAGGAGTGTAGTTAAATAAAGTAATATAATGGTCTCTATTTGAATTTGAACTTTTTTTTTTAATTAAGTGGTACATAATAAAAAACCACACTTTCTAAGTCAATATTAATATTCAATTTCGTACGTGTTAATCACGCATTCTAATAATATATGTGTTATATATTATATGTCTGTGTAAATATTCCAGGTCATATATGTCTTATTTTTGTGTATAACGTGTCTTAGACTATAAGAGATAAGATTTTGCCACGTTATAATTATACGATATTCGTATAAGTGAATATAAGGGTTTCAATATTAGTTAACCCACACACTAATTAATAACATGACAATTTGCAGTTTTTAACTAATAAACAAAATGAATATAATTTTATTAACAAAGTCGTGTTAATTTCACAACCAGAATTAATCCTTTGTACTCTTTACTTGTAACGATATTCACGTGCTTATCCACCCTCAATTAACTACCAAAGCCTGCGACCTAGCTGGGAAATATCAAGGAAAATACTGCAGAAGAAGAGTATACCTTCGAGACGTGGGTAAGTGCGCACAAATGAGTAATAGCAAATGAGCAAAAGTGAGTTGCTAAGAGTACCGTTGGGTCATAATTAATGGCGTGCCCAACGTGTTGCTCGATATATGTTAATTATCATTACAAGTAAATGGCGCCCAGAATATAAATAAAGTCAAATAAATAATTAGCATTGACGAAGCAACCAACAATGGACTTCGAAACGATGTTTCAACGACTGCAAGAGGAGTTGAAAACGAATAGTGCAGAACTAAAAACTCTGTTACAAAGTAATAATGATGAGCTAAAAAGTAAATTAGAATGTAGCAAAGAAAAATTAGAAAATAAAATAGGAAAATTAGAAAATCAAGTAGAAGATAGTCGTAATAGATTAGAAATCACTATTGAAGAATTAAGACCTCAGTTAGAAAGTAATATAGATAGCAATAATGAAAGGTTAGAAGCTAAGATAGAACTCGTCAATAACACTTTGAAAACAGAGATTGCTGCACGCGTTGAAGCCGTCGAACAGCGTGTTCAACAGTCATTTAATGAACAAGCTGTAAATATCGATAGCAAGTTCAGAGAACAGCGGGAATATACAACACGTGAAACAAAAGAACACATTAAACAACGTGAAACAAAAGAACAATTAAAGAACACATTTACATGAGAATTCCTTATTTTTATGTTAAGTTCCTCACACACACACACAACATGTGTCTACCTGAGGACATCCAAATGAAAAGGAGTAGTCTTTAAAAAATTGTATGTAGGTCTGGTAGCTGCATTTAATTCCTGGATGTTTCTCCAGAAACATTTTATGCATTTTTTCACATTAAGTCTGGAATCCAAGAATCTGTATGTCCTACCAGAGTAATGGGATTCTTTCACCGGAAAGCTTTCAATATGTTGCCTTATAACTTCACGAGATTCGGGTGGCAAGGCATTTCCACTAGGATTTTTTCCACGTCTGTCACAAGGGCTTTGTCCCAACAATGCTAGCTTTCGCAGTCTCTTTACTCGTTTATCAGTTATAGCTAACAGAGATAAAAATGCTTTGTAACATACCTCCATACGTTCATTACCAACATAAATGAAATATGAAAATATCCACATGCCGTGTTCCCTCACTGTTCCGTGTTCGATGACGTTGAACATCATTACTTTCTATTAAGCCTTGAATAAATAGATCCTGCTGATCTTTTGAAGGAAGCTCATGTACACGTTGTAAAATGTCAAACTGTTCTTCTTCACTGATGTTATCAAAACATTTCAACCTCTTACATCTGAAACATAAAAAATACCCATAGATATTAGCCAAATTTTTATAAAAAATATTTTGCAAATAACTACAAAATAAACAGTAGGAATAAAGAAACACGCGTGCCTAACTATCAAGGAATACGTCAGCGCTCTAGCCTCTTGACCAATCAGACAGGCAATTACGCCACTTTCATATCATTATTACAGTTACAACACTAGGTATTGCTAACAAACTGTTACTAATGCTAGTATTTAAAAAAGTTAATTTAATTATTATAAAATTATAGTAAAATTATAGGTTATTTACCTGCAAGATTCTCCTGTGGTTTTAGATGGTACTTGTTGTCCTTTGTAATTTGTGAACTCTTCACCCCTTAATCTGGCAAACTTAGTCTTGTTTCTTTTCCATTCCGTAGGAGTTTTCTTCCTTTTCTTACTTGATTTCTTAATAACGGCACCTTCTTGATTATAATCACTGTCTTCATCCATGATTTCACAAAAGATGTGCTAGCTAACTGGTTGACTACAAAACAAGCACAGCTGACAGGTAACTAGTCAGCTGAGAGGTGATGACAATTTCCAACAGTGATGCCAACACAATTCCGTGCACAAAGGTCTTCAGTTCCCTATCTGCTTGGAACAGAATACAATACATACCTCTTACACATAACCTAGTAATAGATATATAGCCCTTTTTGCATGGAATTGTAGATAGATCTTCCATATTAAAGAAAATGTACACAACTCAATTTGGAAAAAAATGGACTGAAGCCCTTTCTGCATGGAGCGATTCAAAAGGGAGTTGTTAAGAGTATCGTTGGGTCATAATTAATGGCGTGCCCAACGTGTTGCTCGATATATGTTAATTATCATTACAAGTAAATGGCGCCCAGTATATAAATAAAGTCAAATAAATAATTAGCATAAGTATTGTATAAAAAATAATAGTAAATTCAAGTAAAAAGTAATATTAAAAATTGTTAAATTTAAGTATAGAGAGAAAAAAAAGTTGTGAAATTAATACTAATAAATAAATAAAATAAACTATAAATAAAGAAATATAAAGCCACGGTGGTCCAATAATTAAAAACATAATTAGTATAACGAATCAGTTAGGACACCGTTGTCTACAATGACGAAGCAACCAACAATGGACTTCGAAACGATGTTTCAACGACTGCAAGAGGAGTTGAAAACGAATAGTGCAGAACTAAAAACTCTGTTACAAAGTAATAATGATGAGCTAAAAAGTAAATTAGAATGTAGCAATCAAAAATTAGAAAATAAATTAGGAAAATTAGAAAATCAAGTAGAAGATAGTCGTAATAGATTAGAAATCACTATTGAAGAATTAAGAACTCAGTTAGAAAGTAATACAGATAGCAATAATGAAAAGTTAGAAGATAAGATAGAACTCGTCAGTAACACTTTGAAAACAGAGATTACTGCACGCGTTGAAGCCGTCGAACAGCGTGTTCAACAGTCACTTAATGAACAAGCTGCAAATATCGATAGCAAGTTCAGAGAACAGCGTGAAACAAAAGAAAACATTAAACAACTGGCTGAACAGTGGAATGAAAAATTTAAAATTACGAAGCAGGAGCAAGATCTCAAAAACAAGGACTTAAATGAGCGTATTCTGGACAACACAAACGGAACAAAGGAACTCACTGTGAGGACCCAGAGAGTAGAAATAGCCGAGGAGGAGGTCATAAGAAAAACTACGCACCACTCCATGGAAATTAACAACATGAAAGATGGACTGCAAGAGGAGGTAGAAAAACTACGAGCGGAGGTCAAGAGACGACCAAGTGCTATAATGATGTGTGCTGTAAAAGTAGAGGATCGAGACAAGATCAGCTTTTAAAGGCAACAAATGGGGGAACTCCATAGAATTTTTACAAAAGTGTGAACGAGAAATGGCAACAATAGGGAGCAACCTAAGCGACGGAGAACGTATAGATTTTGTAAGTCGACGTTTCCAGGAAACAGCATCCAAATGGTATACGATTGTTCGGGACCAAACAGAAACTTATGAACAGTTCAAGGCATCCTTCGAAAATCGGTACTGCATTATATACATACCCAGAGAGAGGTAAGAGACCAGCTGGAGTATGGGCGGTATTACGTCAACAGCAAACGATCCATGGAAGACAACATTATACAACTCGTCGAACGTTGTAAGCACCTTAGACCAAGTTTCACTGAGCACGAATTAGTATTAAAACTAAGTATTAAATATCCAAGTTTACATAAATTTTATTACTTTTATTTGCATAATGAATAATTAATAAAAGTTCAGAGAATAATAATTTATAACAAAGAACATAAATCTTATTAATCTCATAAATAAATGGTAATTAGATAAACCATATTTTATTATGTAATTAATAAGATTTTGCCACGTTATAATTATACGATATTCGCATAAGTGAATATAAGGGTTTCGATTTTAGTTAACCCACACAATAATTAGCCTAATAACATGACAATTTGCAGTTTTTAATTAATAAACAAAATGAATATAATTTTATTAACAAAGTCATACTAATTTCACAACCAGTACTAAATCCTTTGTACTCTTTACTTGTAACGATATTCACGTGCTTATCCACCCTCAATTAACTACCAAAGCCTGCGACCTAGCTGGGAAACATCAAGGTAAATACTGCAGAACAAGAGTATAACTTCGAGACGTGGGTAAGTGCGCACAAATGAGTAATAGCATATGTGCAAAAGTGAGTTGCTAAGAGTATCGTTGCAATATATATATATATATATATATATATATATATATTATAACGATTCATATTAGCGTCCTATCTGAGCGTTATATGAAAGTGGCTGACGGAGGGAGTAGAGCAGCGTAAGCAAGAGAGAGAGCGTACAATCGCAGCCATCTCACTCTAACCTCGTCACAGCGACATGCGATACTGGTACGAACATGAAATTTTACTCAATACAAATTATCAGTTCAACCTGTGATAACTTAAAAACTAATAAATATACGGCAATTCTGAAAACAGCATTGTATTCAGCAAGTGAAGCTTTATAAGTAGCCGCAATCTCAGTTAATATAATTAACAATTGAAGAAGTTATACGGAAGACGTACGCCAAAAGGAATAACGAGAGAATTATGCTACGTAGGAATTAGGTGTTTTCACACACACACACAGATAAAGACCTAAGCAACAATATTCTGTGGTCAGAGCTTTGAAAACACGTTTGCAAATACCTGTAATCAATCGATTTGCAAACACAGGAAGTACGATTTTAACTAGAAATTCTCTGCAGTTTCAAACCTGTCACGGGGTGTTTCGTCGACCTGTTCGAGATTGTCAAAACTGGAAAAACGCATGATTTATTTGAACAACCAATCAGCATCCAGTATTTAAAACTGACGCCAACTCAAAGCGAGGGGTAGCATCACTCTTCGTTCGGATCTTCAATGCGCTAGTCGTGTATAAATAACGTACAGAAATTTTTCAATCACGCAAAAGCGTAATTAAGTTTCAAATTCGAGAACTAGTCCGCAGTGAATATGAACTAATACCGTTCAACAACTCTCGCTGCGTAAAACAACGTTAATTAATTAAATTATTAATTAATTAATCATCATCCGTGAAGGACCTGTGCGACAGAAGGCTACAGCATCTGTAATTGCCAGGGCATCTTCTACAGCATTGATCAACATCAATTCTTCCGTGCAAAACCATCAAAAGGAGGACCCCTACGGATTCCTATCTTCGGTCAACGCATCAAACAGTAAGAAATAGATTCATTGATCAATGAAATAAGCACTAAACAAATAGTAAAAGCAATAAACAATTTTTAAAAGACACTAAGAATTTTACACTTTGTAATTTTAATTATAAGATTAGCTCTAACATAGTATAGGAGTGTTGAATGGAAAGTGAGGTGTAGTATTGGACGTGCAAATTATTGCAGACCTGTTCTTTAGCACTGGTTTGGGAGATAGCAATCTCTTAATTAAACCAGATAAGAGCCATAGGTCGTTTGAACGTCTTAATCGTTACTTTTCACACTCACTCAGTAATTATAAGTTTTAGGGTAGAAATAAGTCCTACCATTAGCATTTTCAAGTTTAATAATAATTGATTTAAACGTTAATTAAAATAATCAAGCAAATATTAAAGTGTTATTTGTAACGATTCCCCTTGAAAACCACAATCATTGAACGAATCCTGAGAAAGAGTGTCTCCATGCGCTGACCTAGCTGAAACCGTGTCATTTGAATCTGGGATTTGTTCTGGCGCCCAGCTAAAGTAATATCACGGGTAAGTAACATTTTATCTAACATACAAATATTAGATAATTGTGTTAGATAAAAGGGAGCGTGGTATAGATTTGTCGCCGCAACTAAGGGGCACGAGTAAATCACAAAATTTATATATAGAAATAAGTTATGTATAAATTTGGCGCGGCGAACTAAGAAGCTCGATTAAATCACCAAATTTAGCACAAAAGAAAGTTATATAATTTGGCGTTGCTTTTACCCAAGTGATTAGTTAAATTGTAATATTAATTAATTGAAAAGAAGTGGAATTCAAGGTTACAAATAACTGTTAAATAATTGTTAAACTAATTTGTTAAAAATAAAATTTTAAAAAATGGCTAAATCATCAGCAGTAGATATGGCAGCAATTGAGCAAATGTTTAAACAGTTGACCACTAAAATGGATGAAAATAAGAATCAATTATCTTGTGAAATTGAAAAAACTAATAATACACTTGAAAGTAAAATTGAAAGTACAAGTAGTCAATTAAATAGTAAAATTGAAAGTACCAATAATAAAATTGATGAAAATAATAAAAGTTTAAAAGAAAGTTGTTAGGAAGTTAATGTTTTAAATGTATTTTCCAGGATGCAGAAAATAATGATGAGCGTGGACTGTATTTTAATAAACTTATTAATGTTTCGTATACAATTTAATTTGAATTGTAAGATTGGCTAAGTCTGACAAGCATTTGAATTTTGAAAAAAACACGTCGGGTAAGAAATGTTACATGGCAAAATTGAGGCGCAAGTGCGCAACACTCCAAGCTACATGAAAATGTTTAAGGCCTAAGGCCTACATAAATTGTCGCGACAACAAGAAAAATGAAAAAATGACAGAACAAGGCAGCAAACGTGATTACGTCCGCTGCCCGCCGACGTACGTTGCACTGTACTGTGTTTTAGCTCGTTCGCGATAAGCGTGAGGCAGAGCGTACAGATTAGCCAACCTTTAAATATGAAAATTACCACATTACTGACCATAGCTGCCCGCAAAAATCAAAAGATTTTTTAATACATTTTAATAATTTATTATACGAAAACACAATGTGTGTTCTTAATAATAGATATCAACCTCAATAAATTGTATTGAACATTGAGATTGAAATGTTAGATAACAGTTGTAACATTAAACTGTTCAGAGATAAAACCTGAATAATGATGATAACAGTTGAGCAGGCCACAGTTGGCTTACAAACTGATTTATACATGAGTATAAATGCAAGAATTAGCAATGTATTGCTAATATATATTGTATGTATACAATATAAGACAAAATAACACATGAATAATAAATAGTTTGACAATGTTTGATGATGAATAATCGGTGACTCATCACATGATGGGCCCGATACAAATAGCAAATATTTAATGCAAGTCATGATGGACAGCTTAAACCAGTCAAGGCCAGTTGACTTATACATAATAGTATTGAGTGTAAAATGAATAGACAAAAATTATTACAAAATTATGCATGTAAAAACATAGATTTAGCATAACGCTGTAATATAATAATTAAATGGTGCATGCTATACCTGACAGTTGCAGGAATGCACAATAAATTGACATGTGAAAACAGATTATACATTGTTGAATGATTACAAGTACATAAGTGTAATGACATGTATGTCATAATTGAAAGCATGAATAATAATTGTGCAATACGTGATCGCAAAATACAAATACAAAATATAAAATTATGTGCGTGGCGCATGATTATAGACAGTAGATGCGGGTAAAATAATGTGTTTTACATAGATACAAAGTTATACATAATAAAATACAATAGAAATCGGTTTCGATAATTACAAATACATGAATACAAGGCACAATAGCATAAGTGACAAGTACAGCAAATGTGTTTATACAAAATGTAATGCATGTGTTGAACAATTGCAAGTAATACATAAATTCATAGAGTAATAAAATGGCACACATATTAACAAAAAATGTGCAAGAACGATGCATACATGGTTTGTATAGCTGCAAACCATGTGAATATTATATAACAAAATTATGACATAAGAACAATACCAACAATGACATGACACATAACACATTACCAATATCAAATATAAGTATGCAAAGGACATAGTATGTCTCACAAAATTATCAATATATAAATACAAGAATAGTAAAGTATACCACCATAACAATATAACAAGTATACATATAATATCATAGTGCATGGTTGTACAATTACAAGCCACATGCGAATTTAGTGTATGAAATACGCAATAATGCAATATTAACATAAAAATGTTTGTGATAATACATATCACCAAATGAAGTCGAAGAAATTGTCAGACAATAAGGTAATGAAAGCTAGTGGCCAGGTGAAATATAGCATTGTGCTAAGTAATTATATTAACCTTGTGTCTAAGCCTCGTCCCGCGCTGGGAACAAACATAACTTGTGAACTGGTCTGCGAAAGGTGCCAGTAGGCGTGCGAACGTCAACTACTCTAATTAAGTTGTCTGGGTCGGGAAATGTGACGGTAATTACCCCAAATTTCCATGCTAATGGAGGCAAGTTATCCTCGATCAGCAAAACCAGGTCACCAATGGAAACGTTTTCCTTTGCGAATTTCCATTTGTGACGTTGTTGCAATTGGTGTAAGTAGTCGCGAGACCAAGATTTCCAAATGACTTGGACAAACTTCTGGAGAAGTTGCCAACGTCCAAGACGAGAGATGGGAACGTGAGATAAGTCAGGATTGGGTATTGCCGTTAATGGTGCGCAAATTAAAAAATGGCCAGGGGTAAGTAGCACTGGATCGTTTACATCCGATGAAACGGCAAATAATGGACGTGAGTTTAGACAGGCCTCTACCTGTGACAAAACCGTAGTAAACTCCTCAAAAGTGAGTATGGACTTGCCGACCACGCGGCGCAAATGATACTTTAAACTCTTTATACCGCTCTCCCAAAGACCACCAAAATGAGGTAACGAGGGCGGAATAAATGACCACTTAAAACCATGAAAAGTCGTAAAGGATTGGATTGATGAGGTGGCATCCTTATTATGCCAAAGATTGTAAAGGTCATGCAGAACGTTGCGGGCCTCCCTAAAGTTAGTGCCATTATCAGAATATAACTGGCTGGGTATGCCCCTACGGGCCATGAAGCGACGTAAGGCAGCTATAAACGCGTTAGCCGTAAGGTCGGAAACCAATTCCAAATGAATTGCCCTGGTGGCTAAGCAAATGAACAAAGACACGTAAGATTTTGACAGAGTCCTAGATCTCTGCCCGCCATGACGAATCATGAAGGGACCACCATAATCAACTGCGCAGAATAGAAACAGCCGCGAAGGAGTAACCCTAAGATTGGCTACGTCTGACAAGCATTTGAATTTTGAAAAAACCACGTCGGGTAAGAAATGTTACATGGCAAAATTGAGGCGCAAGTGCGCAACACTCCAAGCTACATGAAAATGTTTAAAGCCTAAGGCCTACATAAATTGTCACGACAACAAGTAAAATGAAAAAAGTGACAGAACAAGGCAGCAAACGCGATTACGTCCGCTGCCCGCCGACGTACGTTGCACTGTACTGTGTTTTAGCTCGTTCGCGATAAGCGTGAGGCAGAGCGTACAGATTAGCCAACCTTTAAATATGAAAATTACCACATTACTGTCCAAAAGTAATCAAAAATTAATAAATGATGTTAATAATAAAATAGAGCAAACTAATAAATACTTGTCTAGCGAAATGAAACAAATAAATGAAAATTTGTCTAGCCAAATAGAACAAAGTAGTAAAGAAGCTACATTTAAAATAAATGAAGAAATAGCAAATTTAGCTACTAATTTTGCTGGTAAAATAGATGAGAGTAATATTAGGTTTGATAAACATACCGAAGAGGTTAAAACTACGCTAGAAGAGTTTAGGAAACAAGTAAACACTAATTTTCGCCGTCAAGACGAAAAACTAAATAAGTTTAAAAACGAATTTCATGAAAGGTTAGAACAGAAAATAATCCTCATTAACCAACAATTCAGCGAAGTAACAGCTGAGTTAAAAACACAATCGCTTCTAAATAAAGAAGAAATCCAGAATACTAGGGAAGAGTGTACCCAACTGGGAGAAAATATTAAAGAAGTTAAGAAACAGGTAGAGAGTAAGGCTAACAGTGACGAAGTACATCAAAAGATGGAACAGCAATTAAAGGTAATGTGGGAGGACCTGACTAAAGCAATGAAGTCACAGCAAACCAAACTCGTGAGGTGTGGCGGCTATAAGGAAGAACCGGAAAACCTTGCATTTTCAGGAAACCCACATGAGAATCTTGTGGAATTCTTAAAGCTGTTAGAAGCTTATGTAACTCGTGTAAATCCACTGATGTACGACGAGGACAAGAAGGACATGTTAGGCCGATTTCTCAAGAATTGGGCAGGTACGTGGTGGAAAGTCATCTCGGACAAAGCCCAAACCTACTCAGACTTCAGAGAAAAATTCCTGGCTCAGTACTGGAATGTTCAGATACAAAGAAGGGTACGTGATCATCTAGAATTTGGTAAGTATCACCCGTCAATGATTATGACAACTACCAATTATGTGCTAAATGTAATGGCGCAAGTTAAACATCTAACACCACCAATAGAAGAAAGAGACCTAGTATATAAGCTAGCGCGTCATTTCTCAGAACGCACTAGAGTAGCAACCACTACTAGAGGAGTGGATACTCTAGAAAAGTTCATAATGGTTGTAGATGAGTGACAAGATTTAGAGAGGGACCTACAGCGTGTAAGTAATCAGCTGAGTAACTACTCTAGAGGCGATCATCAAGAACCAACTTTCTACTCAACTAAGAAGAGAGACAACGAACGCCCGAAAGAAAAAAGGTTTAACCCATATCCGGGTAATAAAACCCAAAATCGACCGGAATTGCAGGAGAAGGGTAGAAGTAGGAGTGTAGAAAACAAACCAAATAAAGGGTATAAAGTATGTAAAACAACTATAACCTCTACCGAGCAGCAACCGACTAGTAAAATGAATACGGGAAACGAGAAACCACTGCAGGTAGAAAAGAAACAAAACTAAACCTACCATTACCTGCAGTGAAACAACAAAAGAAAACAGGTAAAAAGAACGTAACTAACAATATAAAACAAGTGAGCGATAGGGAGTTCTTGTTAAAAGAAGAGCAAGAAGTGGGTAGAAACCATTACTCTGAATGTCCGGAAATAATTTGTAAAATCAGTAATCTACTAGTAAGAGCGCTTATAGACACTGGCAGTGAAGTTACCTGTGTCAGCTCAAAGTTTGTAGATAATTGTCAGTTGCGAAATTGTCCCAGACTACCCGTAAAACTTTGTAATGTACAGGGAGCCACTGGAGCCAAAATGCAAAAGATAACTGAACAAATATATTTACCTGTCAATTTAAATGGTAACCAAACCCAAATTGTAGCTCTTATAGTCCCGAAACTCATTCATGATTGTATTATTGGGGTAGATACGTTACTTGAATGGAAAGCAGAAATAAATTTTAAAAGAAATACCATTACGATGGAAATAAATACAAATAAAATAAATGTAAACATTGAACAGTATAAGCATTGGAAATCGGTAAGTGTAATAAATAACTGTAAGCAGCTAAAGTCATTTCTAGGTTTAGCTAACTACTATCAGAAGTTTACAAGTAAATACGCGGAAAGTACTGTTCCATTGTTAAAGTTATTAAACAAAGGGATTAAATGGAAGTGGACAAAGGACCACGATGAAGCGCTGCAACAAGTGAAAAGTCTTTTTATAAATACTGTTGTATTAAATCATCCAAGGATAGGAGAAAGATTTTACTTGCAAACAGACGCCAGCAATATTGCTATTGGAGCACACTTGTATCAGATCGATGAGAAGGGCCAAAAAGCGGTATTAGGATTTGTAATTCGCACACTTAAAGGGGCAGAATTAACCTATTTTACGACAGAAAAAGAGCTATTAGCGATAGTGCATAGCCTGTCAAAGTTTAGAAGTTATATTCTGGGTGCTAAACTTACTATAATCACCGACAATAAGGCGTTAGTATTTTTATTAAAGTGTAAATTGTTAGGTGCTCGTCTGACTCGTTGGATCTTGGCTATAAAAGAGTATCAATTTGAAATACAATATTGTAAAGCGAAAGACAACTTGGTAGCAGATGTACTCAGTAGAAATCCACCATCAGAAAACAACATGGAAACAGATAACATTAAACGTAGTAGCAATGATATTGGTATTTACGCGGTAAAGCATATAACAAAACCTGAAGTAGTTAGACGACTTAAGGAAATAGGGACTCATCAACAACAAGACCCTAGGATTAGTGTAGCTTGGAGGAGTGCAGTTACCAACTCCAAACCAGGATTTTCCATATATGACGGTAAGCTATATAAGCTATGTTCCCATAAGTGGAAGTTACTATTACCTAGCTGTATGATAGGTGAACTTATTTGGGAATGCCACTTGTCATTGGGCCACGCTGGATTTAAGAAATGCCATCTAGCCTTAACAGAAAGTTTCATTGGAAAGGGGTTAGCAAAACGCATGAAAAGATTATTGTCTACTTGTGACCTGTGCCAGAAGTGTAAACACCCGAACTTAGCTACAAGAGTAGAAATGCAAACAATCCAAGCAAAAGAGAAAGGAGAGTTATTAGCTGTGGGTTATTACGGGCCCCTACCAAAAGCAAAAGGAGGGGTAAAGCACATTCTAGTGACGGTAGATTTCTTTTCTAAGTTTGTAAAATTATACCCAGTCCAAAGAGCCACGACAAAAGCGAGCCTTAGAGCATTAACGAAGTTCTACATCCCACAGTATGGTAAACCAAGGAAAATATTGTCCGACCAAGGAAAACAGTTCACCCATAACCTATGGAGAGAAACCTTGGAAGAACTAAATATAAAACCTATTCTTACATCCATACGTCACCCTCAAGCCAATTTAGCTGAGAGAATAAATAGAGAATTAGGGAGGTATTTTAGAATATTGTGCAGTCAGAACCATTCTGCATGGGTAGACTACTTGAGTTTTATTTCAGATTGTATTAATAATACATGTAATGAAACAACGGGGTACACACCTTCAGAATTATTTATTAATAAAGAACCTGTACATGTATGGACCAAAACCATAAAAAGTCCACCCAACAACAAACTACCTATTCCATATGAGGTAAAAACCAGGATAGCAGATGAAAGAATACAGAGAGAAGGTCAGTAGAGAGTAGAACGGTATAATCGAACTCACAAGTTGGTAAGGTTTGTGGAAGGAGAGGAAGTGTTAGTGAAAGCGAATCCTGTATCCTCTGTCATAGATAATACCACGGCCAAGTTCTTTCCGATATTCATGGGACCTTATAGAATAGAAAAACAGATTGCAAGGTACACATATATGTTAAAAGATGTGGAGAAAAATAAAATTATAGGAAAGTACCATGGGGATAGTTTAAGGAAATATAGACAAAATATTGACCCATAAAGAAATAATAGTTTGAGCCAATAAGGTATGTGAGTCAAACATGGTCAAATAAAATAAATATATAATTGTTTTGAATCAAGGGCAATGATAATAATAATAAATTTTATTTAAATAAATGTTAGTATTGTTATTTAAATTATTGACATTAATTAAGCTAAAATGATGATTAAAATATTAATGGTCATATAAATTTCCAATATACCACGTTAGTTTAAGTAACATTGTAATCTTTAGTTATAAGATAGATGTAAGGAAAACTGTATTAGTGCAAGTTTTGTGCGGGAAAAAGTGCGAAAGAATACGTGCAAATTTTTCATCAGTGTAAAACTGTACATTAGAAAAAAATTAATGATTTATAAAATAATCAATTTTTTTCATACCGAGTGGGGGTATATATAACGATTCATATTAGCGTCCTATCTGAGCGTCATATGAAAGTGCCTGACGGAGGGAGTAGAGCAGCGTAAGCAAAAGAGAGGGCGTACAATCGCAGCCATCTTACTCTAACCTCGTCACAGCGACATGCGATACTAGTACGAACATGAAATTTTACTCAATACAAATTATCAGTTCAACCTGTGATAACTTAAAAACTAATAAATATACGGCAATTCTGAAAACAGCATTGTATTCAGCAAGTGAAGCTTTATAAGTAGCCGCAATCTCAGTTAATATAATTAACAATTGAAGAAGTTATACGGAAGACGTACGCCAAATGGAATAACGAGAGAATTATGCTACGTAGGAATTAGGTGTTTTCACACACACACAGACAAAGACCTAAGCAACAGTATTCTGTGGTCAGATCTTTGAAAACACCTTTGCAAATACCTGTAATCAATCGATTTGCAAACACAGGAAGTACGATTTTAACTAGAAATTCTCTGCAGTTTCAAACCTGTCACGGGGTGTTTCGTCGACCTGTTCGAGATTGTCAAAACTGGAAAAACGCATGATTTATTTGAACAACCGTTTATTTATTAAAGGACCTGTGCGACAGAAGGCTACAGCATCTGTAATTGCCAGGGCATCTTCTACAGCATTGATCAACATCAATTCTTCCGTGCAAAACCATCAAAAGGAGGACCCCTACGGATTCCTATCTTCGGTCAACGCATCAAACAGTAAGAAATAGATTCATTGATCAATGAAATAAGCACTAAACAATAATAAAAGCAATAAACAATTTTTAAAAGACACTAAGAATTTTACACTTTGTAATTTTAATTATAAGATTAGCTCTAACATAGTATAGGAGTGTTGAATGGAAAGTGAGGTGTAGTATTGGACGTGCAAATTATTGCAGACCTGTTCTTTAGCACTGGTTTGGGAGATAGCAATCTCTTAATTAAACCAGATAAGAGCCATAGGTCGTTTGAACGTCTTAATCGTTACTTTTCACACTCACTCAGTAATTATAAGTTTTAGGGTAGAAATAAGTCCTACCATTAGCATTTTCAAGTTTAATAATAATTGATTTAAACGTTAATTAAAATAATCAAGCAAATATTAAAGTGTTATTTGTAACGATTCCCCTTGAAAACCACAATCATTGAACGAATCCTGAGAAAGAGTGTCTCCATGCGCTGACCTAGCTGAAACCGTGTCATTTGTATCTGGGATTTGTTCTGGCGCCCAGCTAAAGTAATATCACGGGTAAGTAACATTTTATCTAACATACAAATATTAGATAATTGTGTTAGATAAAAGGGGCGTGGTATAGATTTGTCGCCGCAACTAAGGGGCACGAGTAAATCACAAAATTTATATATAGATATAAATTATGTATGAATTTGGCGCGGCCAACTAAGAAGCTCGATTAAATCACCAAATTTAGCACAAAAGAAAGTTATATAATTTGGCGTTGCTTTTACCCAGTGATTAGTTAAATTGTAATATTAATTAATTGAAAAGAAGTGGAATTCAAGGTTACAAATAACTGTTAAATAATTGTTAAACTAATTTGTTAAAAATAAAATTTTAAAAAATGGCTAAATCATCAGCAGTAGATATGGCAGCAATTGAGCAAATGTTTAAACAGTTGACCACTAAAATGGATGAAAATAAGAATCAATTATCTTGTGAAATTGAAAAAACTAATAATACACTTGAAAGTAAAATTGAAAGTACAAGTAGTCAATTAAATAGTAAAATTGAAAGTACCAATAATAAAATTGATGAAAATAATAAAAGTTTAAAAGAAAGTTGTTAGGAAGTTAATGTTTTAAATGTTTTTGCCAGGATGCAGAAAATAATGATGAGCGTGGACTGTATTTTAATAAATTTATTAATGTTTCGTATACAATCTAATTTGAATTGTAAGATTGGCTAAGTCTGACAAGCATTTGAATTTTGGAAAAACCACGTCGGGTAAGAAATATTACATGGCAAAATTGAGGCGCAAGTGCGCAACACTCCAAGCTACATGAAAATGTTTAAGGCCTAAGGCCTACATAAATTGTCGCGACAACAAGAAAAATGAAAAAATGACAGAACAAGGCAGCAAATGCGATTACGTCCGCTGCCCGCCGACGTACGTTGCACTGTACTGTGTTTCAGCTCGTTCGCGATAAGCGTGAGGCAGAGCGTACAGATTAGCCAACCTTTAAATATGAAAATTACCACATTACTGACCATAGCTGCCCGCAAAAATCAAAAGATTTTTTAATACATTTTAATAATTTATTATACGAAAACACAATGTGTGTTCTTAATAATAGATATCAACCTCAATAAATTGTATTGAACATTGAGATTGAAATGTTAGATAACAGTTGTAACATTAAACTGTTCAGAGATAAAACCTGAATAATGATGATAACAGTTGAGCAGGCCACAGTTGGCTTACAAACTGATTTATACATGAGTATAAATGCAAGAATTAGCAATGTATTGCTAATATATATTGTATGTATACCATATAAGACAAAATAACACATGAATTATAAATAGTTTGACAATGTTTGATGATGAATAATCGGTGACTCATCACATGATGGGCCCGATACAAATAGCAAATATTTAATGCAAGTCATGATGGACAGCTTAAACCAGTCAAGGACAGTTGACTTATACATAATAGTATTGAGTGTAAAATGAATAGACAAAAATTATTACAAAATTATGCATGTAAAAACATAGATTTAGCATAACGCTGTAATATAATAATTAAATGGTGCATGCTATACCTGACAGTTGCAGGAATGCACAATAAATTGACATGTGAAAACAGATTATACATTGTTGAATGATTACAAGTACATAAGTGTAATGACATGTATGTCATAATTGAAAGCATGAATAATAATTGTGCAATACGTGATCGCAAAATACAAATACAAAATATAAAATTATGTGCGTGGCGCATGATTATAGACAGTAGATGCGGGTAAAATAATGTGTTTTACATAGATACAAAGTTATACATAATAAAATACAATAGAAATCGGTTTCGATAATTACAAATACATGAATACAAGGCACAATAGCATAAGTGACAAGTACAGCAAATGTGTTTATACAAAATGTAATGCATGTGTTGAACAATTGCAAGTAATACATAAATTCATAGAGTAATAAAATGGCACACATATTAACAAAAAATGTGCAAGAACGATGCATACATGGTTTGTATAGCTGCAAACCATGTGAATATTATATAACAAAATTATGACATAAGAACAATACCAACAATGACATGACACATAACACATTACCAATATCAAATATAAGTATGCAAAGGACATAGTATGTCTCACAAAATTATCAATATATAAATACAAGAATAGTAAAGTATACCACCATAACAATATAATAAGTACACATATAATAACATAGTGCATGGTTGTACAATTACAAGCCACATGCGAATTTAGTGTATGAAATACGCAATAATGCAATATTAACATAAAAATGTTTGTGATAATACATATCACCGATTGAAGTCGACCAAATTGTCAGACAATAAGGTAATGAAAGCTAGTGGCCAAGTGAAATATAGCATTGTGCTAAGTAATTATATTGACCTTTTGTCTAAGCCTCGTCCCGCGCTGGCAACAAACATAACTTGTGAACTGGTCTGCGAAAGGTGCCAGTAGGCGTGCGAACGTCAACTACTCTAATTAAGTTGTCTGGGCCGGGAAATGTGGCGGTAATTACCCCAAATTTCCATGCTAATGGAGGCAAGTTATCCTCGATCAGCAAAACCAGGTCACCAATGGAAACGTTTTCCTTTGCGAATTTCCATTTGTGACGTTGTTGCAATTGGTGTAAGTAGTCGCGAGACCAAGATTTCCAAATGACTTGGACAAACTTCTGGAGAAGTTGCCAACGTCCAAGACGAGAGATGGGAACGTGAGATAAGTCAGGATCGGGTATTGCCGTTAATGGTGCGCAAATTAAAAAATGGCCAGGGGTAAGTAGCACTGGATCGTTTACATCCGATGAAACGGCAAATAATGGACGTGAGTTTAGACAGGCCTCTACCTGTGATAAAACCGTAGTAAACTCCTCAAAAGTGAGTATTGACTTGCCGACCGCGCGGCGCAAATGATACTTTAAAATCTTTATACCGCTCTCCCAAAGACCACCAAAATGAGGTGACGAGGGCGGAATAAATTACCACTTAATACCATGAGAGGTCGTAAAGGATTGGATTGATGAGGTGGCATCCTTATTATGCCAAAGATTGTAAAGGTCATGCAAAACGTTGCGGGCCTTCCTAAAGTTTGTGCCATTATCAGAATATAACTGGCCATTATCAGAATATAATATAAATGGCCTACGGGCCATGAAGCGACGTAAGGCAGCTATAAACGCGTTGGCCGTAAGGTCGGAAACCAATTCCAAATGAATGGCCCTGGTGGCTAAGCAAATGAACTAAGACACGTAGGATTTTGACAGAGTCCTAGATCTCTGCCCGCCATGACGAATCATGAAGGGACCACCATAATCAACTGCGCAGAATAGAAACAGCCGCGAAGGAGTAACCCTAGGAGATGGCAGAATACCAAGCCTTTGAACCTGATGTTTGGTGTTAAATCTGAGACACTTGACGCATCTACGAATGATGGAACGAATGACTATCTTGGCGTTAATGATCCACCAACGTTGACGAAGTGAATGATGGACAAGTTGAGCACCAGCGTGGAGTAGACGAATATGCTCGCACTCGATTATAAGGCGAGTGATGTGAGCCGATGGATCCAAGACAATAGGATGCTTATTGTCATAGGGTAGTTGCGACTGCTGTAAGCGTCCGCCGACACGTATGACGCCAAACTTATCAAGAAACGGGTCCAGAGAAGACAACTTACTCCTAATAGAGACAGAAGACCCATTACGAAGGCAATTAAGCTCAGCAGCGAAGTGGATGGACTGGGATTGCTTTATGAAGAAATTAACAGTAGAATGAATTTCGGCGGGGGTAAGAACACCTGTGCCGGCGTAATGCCGGCCGTTAATAAAATTTTAGTTAAAGCCGTATTCTAATTGTAAAAGTGAGCAAGGGCGGGCGAACTTTGTTCGCTGCAGTTAAGGTTGCGCGCGCAGCTCGTGCTGAAGGGTCGTCTAGCTGCGCCGCTAACGGCCAATTGAACTCACCGCCCCCACGGAGAAATACACCGGTCTGGCTGTCTCCCTCTCCGAATTGTACGACGTAGTTTCTATAACTTATGGCTGGCTAAGGCGTAAATGACTCCCGGTAAGTTTTCCATTAATTGTCTTTATAAGTAATTATACATGTATGGATAATTAATAACAATATGCAACCGTATAAAATACGTAGTTAAGTGTGTACGGCCCGACACGTTTTATGTTAAGAGAAACTCATTCTTTACTGATTTACGTAACTCCCAGTATATAGCCCATGCTCTTTTTATTATTTTCTGTAATAGTGCGAGAAGTTTTTCAAGAGTCATTGTCATAGTAAAAGTGTACTACATTAAAAATTAATGACTAAAAACTTGGTGCGCAGTCAGGTCGTGAACTGTGTCTGTGCATGCAGTAAACTGTCGCAGAGTTTGTTAATTAACTTCACGAGTAGAGAATTAAGTGTGAGAGCTTTTATGTATGAAATTTAATTGAATGTAAAACATTCTTAATGATGTGAGTGCCTTGCTGTTAAATTTTTTTTGGTCAAATAATGATTACCGCTCTCCACGTGGCCGGTTTAACCTGCAAATTTATGTCGAAGCAGGTTGGCCTTGTGCAGATCACTTTTATTAAGCCATATTTAATGAGGTCTGTTCATGATTCAAATTTACTTATTCCATGGCTGGTTTTTTGACTCTTTAAGCTGGTTGTAAAAACTTTAATTAATGAATATTGTGCTTTTATTGAGAGTTAGTTGGCGGCCCGTTAAGAGGTTAATTACCTTAACTCGGGTGTACATTTTTAATAGACTGTTCTCTAATTTACTTGAATGCATAGGGTTCTCGAACTAAGCCGGATTCCTGGCTTGCTGATGGCTGTACACCTGCCTAAGCTGTGAACCATGTACAAGATCTTATACGAAGAGGGAGATGGAGACTGATTTTCTATGTTGCACTCGCCAGCACTTATAAGGTGATATTCATGCATTTATTTCATTTTTTGGGGCCGGGCCGGCAGTGTGCCCGTTTACTGTAAATAGCCTAGAAGCCTGGTAGACCACGTGTACAGACTGTCTACCGGAAAGTTGAGCAGTGATCATGACTCTGAACACTATAACTGAAATTCATAAACATTTTTATAACTCATTTACATAACACTAAATGCAATGCCTGTAAGTGTGTGCTGCACTGGGGAAGCGCGCCAGTGATATTTTACTCTTGTACCATTTTACAGTTGCATTTCATTTTCATTTAACTCTTTACAAAATTTATGTTACAGCTCAGTAGCTCTGTTCCGGCTGGAACAGCTGTGTATAAAATTTAATTTGACTATGGGTTTCACATTTAAGGGCTGGGGGCTTTCCTGGGTTTTTTTTGGGACGTTTTCAGGGGTTACAAAAGGGGACTTAGTTTTTCGCTGACACACGCTGGTGCAACCTCAGACAGGTTGAATGCCTGTCAAATTTTGTCAACTACATGTGGGCGCGCTCCCACAGATGCCAGAGCACAACCACCTTATTTTATTCTTTTCTTTTAATTATTTTATATAGTCATTTGGGGCTAATAGAAATAATTTACTATTTGTCTGGAAATATTTTAGTTGATTTTGCCCCTTGCACTAGGGGTATACTGATTGTTTTCTTAACTGGTAAACACATCTGGATTGACTTCCACTGGTAGTATTTGCTGTTTAATTTTTGACTATAAAACATGTATTCAGCATTTTCTTTTTGGGTAAATCATATATTGTCAAAATTTTCTGAAATTGTAAAGCCTCAAGCAGTTAATTCCTGTTTGTTAAAGTACATAAGGATTTTAATTCCTTTCGGAATTTTGTGAAGTCAAATAACTGTTTAGAATTCTATAAAAGCTGTTTGAAAGTAGGTGATGTAGTTCTGTTAATTTTACTTAATGATGTGAAAGGAACTTAAGGTTCACACGCTCGTGATGGGTCATTGATCAATGGAATGCTAGACAAATGGGCGGTCCGGTTATTTATGCGTCATGAATTATTCTCATCCTTCCTGGGGTTTTGGCTTTTATATAATTCTACTGAACGGGTTGCCGATGGGCGTATATTTTATCACTGCTGGGTTATAAGATTGTAGTTACTCTACCTGGCAGGTGGGTGCATTCCAGGGGCATGCGTGTTAAAATTAATGTGATTGTGAGTTTGTGTACCTTATGTTCTGTGTGTGTTGTTATGTGTCTAGCTAGCCACGAGATGGGAGAGAATTTTATAATTATATATACAGGTGTTCACTGATTTATATACACTTGTTGTGCTTAATATTTTTACACATTTGTTATGCTTAAGATTTATACACACTTGTGATGTTTTACATTTATACACATTTGTTATGCCTAAGATTTATACACACTTGTTATGTTTTACCTTTATTCATACTTGTGATTGGGCACACATGTTGTTCTAGTTTAATAATATTAAATCAGGGCATGAAATAAAATAAATTGTTATCGTTCTGTTACGGCTGAGTTTTATTGCAAGTCCCGTCATACTGGACCCAGCATAATTTTAGCTTCTCTAGGCTCTCGCCTAGTTCTAAATAACTTGTAGCCTCTCTTTCAAAAGAATAAATAAGAACATAGAAACTTTAAATTTAAATATAAAATAAAATAAAATGAGTAAGAAAAGAATAAAAGGAAAGAGGGGTTACACACCCGAGAATTTCTCAGCCCTAGAGGGTCTAGTATTTTTGATGAATCGAAAGCAGTAAGCGTATACGCGAGTCAGACGGTGCAATGAAGAAAAGTCCTTTGAAAGATCAATAGGTAGGGTAGAAATTAGAGAGAGTTTGCGGGTTTGTTTCTCCTCCGCAGAGCATTCAGAAAATGACGGATTAGAAGGTGAGAAAGGTGAAAAAGGATTGGGCTCAGAAGATTGAGACAGACAAGCGGTAGCATAGGACTCACCCAACTGGGGATTGTCAGATTCGAATGGTAATGAGACAAGGAACCTACCCTCATCATTGCGATGAGTGGACTTAACAAAATGTTCCTCACAAACTGAATCGTTACTAATGGGTGCATTATCAAGGATGGTTTCGGTCTCCCAAAATTTCTCAAGAGACGCTAAAATTTGACTGTCGTTGTTTCTTGCCAAGAACGAAACAGCAGGACCCATAAAACGGCAATGTTTGAGCAGATTGCCTGCTAGAATGTAGCCTAACTTTGTTTCTTGTATAATAGGAAAGTTAGGACCACGTACATATTTGTTAGCTAAAATCAAGTCTAAATAAAATTGCGCTCCTAAAAGTATATCTATGTCAGCTGATACGTTGAAATATGGGTCAGCGAGGAAAACGTTATCTGGGATATTAAAATGATTTATGTCGAAAGATTGTGCTGGCAGTTTATGAGTCAATGCAGATAAGACTGCACACGTAGCGTCAAAGCTGAACCTTTGATAGCGAGAAATAATACGAATAGATGCCAAATTAGTGGCACAACATGTCGCATTATTAATACCTGTAATCGGTATATTAGATTCAGTCAAGTTAAGTTGCAATTTTTTAGCAAATGATTCAGTACAAAAGTTCACTTGTGACCCGGCATCTAATAAAATTCTTGCAAGCTGTCCGTTACCAGCCCGGTCGATGACGAACACGACTGCTGTCGACAAAAGAACATTGTTTGCTGACTGGAGCTTAAATGAACAATAATTGCTGCTGCTGGCAGAACCTTGTTTTGACACATTATTTATGTGCAGCAATGTATGGTATCGTTTTGAACATATCTTACATGATTGTTTGACCTTACAATTAGGTAAAAAATTATCTGGTCTTAAACAATTAGTACAGCATTTATGCTTTAATATAAATTGCCCTCGTTCTGATATGCTTAATTCACGAAATTTGTCACACATATAAATTGGGTGACTGACATTGCAGCATGGGCATAAATAATTATTTGAAGTTGAATGATAACTCTTAAATGCAGTGCTGCCAGCAGAGTTTCGTAATTTATGTTTTTCAGACTTATTATTAAACCTTACAGTCGGCTTGTTAAGCTGCATCTATCGGTAATGTATTTTCTAATAATTGTCTACGTGCGTTTAAAAACTGTGTAAAGCTCTGAAAGTTAGGAATGTTATCGGGATTTATAGACTCCTTCCACAATTTAAACGTGGAATGGTCAAGTTTTGCTGACAATAGTTGTACAGTAATGAGTTCAAATGAATCCACTGACAATTGCATAGCTGCCAGCGAATTGACTGAAGACGTTATTGTATTTATAAATTCTGCTAAGCTCTGTACAGAGTCTTTGATTGTAGACTTTACTTCTAGCAAATTTTGAATATAATATTTCGCTAATATGAATTTGTTATCATATCTAGCGGACAGCAAACTCAACGCTATTGAATAGTTCTCATTACAAATAGGTAAGGCCTTAATTAGATCTAATGGCTCATTTTTGAGAGATGAATACAAATAATGTAGTTTTTGCACTGAAGTTAGATCAGATCTGGCATGTACCAAGTCCAGAAATATTGAATAAAAGTGCTGCCATTCTAAAATGTTGCCTGTGAAGCAGGGCAAACTTATAGGTTTTAATTGCATATTACTTGTTAATACTTGAGATTCAGTCTGAACGTTGAAAGTTTCTATTAATTGCAAGATGTTAGCTTCGGTTGAATATAAAAGTTCTTCAGCCTCAATTCTGTCTTCTTGAGCAGCGTTTATGTCCTTAGAAATTAATTCAATTTCAGACTGTACCTCATCATATTTTGTTGCTAAACCCTTTAGACCTTCCAATCTAACAGTTAAAAAATGTTTAGTGTTACTGTTTTTATCAAAATTAATTATAGCAGAATTGATTCGCACTATGGCAGACTTTAAGACGCCTCTCTTTCTAACCAACACTTTGAGGCCTTCTTCCGCCATTCTACGCACCTGTTAGTGATGTCGTTGACGTCGTACCTTGTGTGAGATGTCCTGGAGCGTCGAGGCCGTGGAATAGATGGCAGATACACCCGGACTGGATAGATGACTGCTCAATCTGGTGTGTAGACGTTAACACATGGATGGTCTTGTAGTGGTGTTGTCACGAGGCTCAATGGCGACGAAAGAAATGCTGAATAACTCCCGACACGGTCGGATCAGCGAACATGCTGAATCGCCCGTGATGGCCAGAAATTGAGGTGGAAAAAATGATGAAAGTCGCTCTGGTATAAGTTGAAAGAAGGTAAAATGATGAATCCAGGCACGGAGCGACCAAAAAAAATGTTAGGAAGTTAATGTTTTAAATGTATTTGCCAGGATGCAGAAAATAATTATGAGCGTGGACTGTATTTTAATACATTTATTAATGTTTCGTATACAATTTAATTTGAATTGTAAGATTGGCTAAGTCTGACAAGCATTTGAATTTTGAAAAAAACCACGTCGGGTAAGAAATGTTACATGGCAAAATTGAGGCGCAAGTGAGCAACACTCCAAGCTACATGAAAATGTTTAAGGCCTAAGGCCTACATAAATTGTCACGACAACAAGAAAAATGAAAAAAGTGACAGAACAAGGCAGCAAACGCGATTACGTCCGCTGCCCGCCGACGTACGTTGCACTGTACTGTGTTTTAGCTCGTTCGCGATAAGCGTGAGGCAGAGCGTACAGATTAGCCAACCTTTAAATATGAAAATTACCTCATTACTGTCCAAAAGTAATCAAAAATTAATAAATGATGTTAATAATAAAATAGAGCAAACTAATAAATACTTGTCTAGCGAAATGAAACAAATAAATGAAAATTTGTCTAGCCAAATAGAACAAAGTAGTAAAGAAGCTACATTTAAAATAGATGAAGAAATAGCAAATTTAGCTACTAATTTTGCTGGTAAAATAGATGAGAGTAATATTAGGTTTGATAAACATACCGAAGAGTTTAAAACTACGCTAGAAGAGTTTAGGAAACAAGTAAACACTAATTTTCGCCGTCAAGACGAAAAACTAAGTAAGTTTAAAAACGAATTTCATGAAAGGTTAGAACAGAAAATAACCCTCATTAACCAACAATTCAGCGAAGTAACAGCTGAGTTAAAAACACAATCGCTTCTAAATAAAGAAGAAATCCAGAATACTAGGGAAGAGTGTACTCAACTGGGAGAAAATATTAAAGAAGTTAAGAAACAGGTAGAGAGTAAGGCTAACAGTGACGAAGTGCATCAAAAGATGGAACAGCAATTAAAGGTAATGCGGGAGGACCTGACTAAAGCAATGAAGTCACAGCAAACCAAAATCGTGAGGTGTGGCGGCTATAAGGAAGAACAGGAAAACCTTGCATTTTCAGGAAACCCACATGAGAATCTTGTGGAATTCTTAAAGCTGTTAGAAGCTTATGTAACTCGTGTAAATCCACTGATGTACGACGAGGACAAGAAGGACATGTTAGGCCGATTTCTCAAGAATTGGGCAGGTACGTGGTGGAAAGTCATCTCGGACAGAGTCCAAACTTACTCAGACTTCAGACAAAAATTCTTGGCTCAGTACTGGAATGTTCAGATACAAAGAAGGGTACGCGATCATCTAGAATTTGGTAAGTATCACCCGTCAATGAATATGACAACTACCAATTATGTGCTAAATGTAATGGCGCAAGTTAAGCATCTAACACCACCAATAGAAGAGAGAGACCTAGTATATAAGCTAGCGCTATACCGAAAACAGGTAAAAAAAACGTAACTAATAATATAAAATAAGGTAGCGATAGGGAGTTCTTGTTAAAAGAAGAGCAAGAAGTGGGTAGAAACCATTATCCTGAATGTTCGGAAATAATTTGTAAAATCAGTATTCTACTAGTAAGAGCGCTTATAGACACTGGCAGTGAAGTTACCTGTGTCAGCTCAAAGTTTGTAGATAATTGTCAGTTGCGAAATTGTCCCAGACTACCCGTAAAACATTGTAATGTACAGGGAGCCACTGGAGCCAAAATGCAAAAGATAACTGAACAAATATATTTACCTGTCAATTTAAATGGTAACCAAACTCAAATTGTAGCACTTATAGTCCCGAAACTCATTCATGATTGTATTATTGGGGTAGATACGTTACTTGAATGGAAAGCAGAAATAAATTTTAAAAGAAATACCATTACGATGGAAATAAATACAAATAAAATAAATGTAAACATTAAACAGTATAAGCATTGGAAATCGGTAAGTGTAATAAATAACTGTAAGCAGCTAAAGTCATTTCTAGGTTTAGCTAACTACTATCAGAAGTTTACAAGTAAATACGCGGAAAGTACTGTTCCATTGTTAAAGTTGTTAAACAAAGGGATTAAATGGATGTGGACAAAGGACCACAATGAAGCGCTGCAACAAATGAAAAGTCTTTTTATAAATACTGTTGTATTAAATCATCCAAGGATAGGAGAAAGATTTTACTTGCAGACAGACGCCAGCAATATTGCTATGGGAGCACACTTGTATCAGATCGATGAGAAGGGCCAAAAAGCGGTATTAGGATTTGTAACTCGCACACTTAAAGGGGCAGAATTAACCTATTTTACGACAGAAAAAGAGCTATTAGCGATAGTGCATAGCCTGTCAAAGTTTAGAAGTTATATTCTGGGTGCTAAACTTACTATAATCACCGACAATAAGGCGTTAGTATTTTTATTAAAGTGTAAATTGTTAGGTGCTCGTCTGACTCGTTGGATCTTGGCTATACAAGAGTATCAATTTGAAATTCAATATTGTAAAACGAAAGACAACTTGGTAGCAGATGTACTCAGTAGAAATCCACCATCAGAAAACAACATGGAAACAGATAATATTAAACGTAGTAGCAATGATATTGGTATTTACGCGGTAAAGCATATAACAAAACCTGAAGTAGTTAGACGACTTAAGGAAATAGGGACTCATCAACAACAAGACCCTAGGATTAGTGTAGCTTGGAGGAGTGCAGTTACCAACTCCAAACCAGGATTTTCCATATATGACGGTAAGCTATATAAGCTATGTTCCCATAAGTGGAAGTTACTATTACCTAGCTGTATGATAGATGAACTTATTTGGGAATGCCACTTGTCATTGGGCCACGCTGGATTTAAGAAATGCCATCTAGCCTTAACAGAAAGTTTCATTGGAAAGGGGTTAGCAAAACGCATGAAAAGATTATTGTCTATTTGTGACCTGTGCCAGAAGTGTAAACACCCGAACTTAGCTACAAGAGTAGAAATGCAAACAATCCAAGCAAAAGAGAAAGGAGAGTTATTAGCTGTGGATGACTACGGGCCTCTACCAAAAGCAAAAGGAGGGGTAAAGCACATTCTAGTGACGGTAGATTTCTTTTCTAAATTTGTAAAATTATACCCAGTCCAAAGAGCCACGACAAAAGCGACCCTTAGAGCATTAACGAAGTTCTACATCCCACAGTATGGTAAACCAAGGAAAATATTGTCAGACCAAGGAAAACAGTTCACCCATAACCTATGGAGAGAAACCTTGGAAGAACTAAATATAAAACCTATTCTTACATCCATACGTCACCTTCAAGCCAATTTAGCTGAGAGAATAAATAGAGAATTAGGGAGGTATTTTAGAATATTGTGCAGTCAGAACCATTCTGCATCGGTAGACTACTTGAGTTTTATTTCAGATTGTATTAATAATACATGTAATGAAACAACGGGGTACACACCTTCAGAATTATTTATTAATAAAGAACCTGTACATGTATGGACCAAAACCATAAAAAGTCCACCCAACTACAATCTACCTATTCCATATGAGGTAAAAACCAGGATAGCAGAAGAAAGAATACAGAGAGAAGGTCAATAGGGAGTAGAACGATATAATCGAACTCACAAGTTGGTAAGGTTTGTGGAAAGAGATGAAGTGTTAGTGAAAGTGAAACCTGTATCCTCTGCCATAGATAATACCACGGCCAAGTTCTTTCCGATATTCATGGGACCTTATAGAATAGAAAAACAGATTGCAAGGTACACATATATGTTAAAAGATGTGGAGAAAAATAAAATTATAGCAAGTACCATGGGGATAGTTTAAGGAAATATAGACAAAATATTGACCCATAAAGAAATAATAGTTTGAGCCAATAAGGTATGTGAGTCAAACATGGTCAAATAAAATAAATATATAATTTTTTTGAATCAAGGTCAATGATAAAAATAATAAATTGTATTTAAATAAATGTTAGTATTGTTATTTAAATTATTGACATTAATTAAGCTAAAATGATGATTAAAATATTAATGGTCATATAAATTTCCAATATACCATGTTTGGTTAAGTAACATTGTAATCTTTAGTTATAAGATAGATGTAAGGAAAATTGTATTAGTGCAAGTTTTGTGCGAGAAAAAGTGCGAAAGTATATGTGCAAATTTTTCATCAGTGTAAAACTGTACATTAGAAAAAAAATTAATGATTTATAAAATAATCAATTTTTTACATACCGAGTAGGGGTATATATAACGATTCATAATAGCGTCCTATCTGAGCGTTATATGAAAGTGCCTGACGGAGGGAGTAGAGCAGCGTAAGCAATTGAGAGACCGTACAATCGCAGCCATCTCACTCTAACCTCGTCACAGCGACATGCGATACTGGTACGAACATGAAATTTTACTCAATACAAATTATCAGTTCAACCTGTGATAACTTAAAAACTAATAAATATACCGCAATTCTGAAAACAGCATTGTATTCAGCAAGTGAAGCTTTATAAGTAGCCGCAATCTCAGTTAATATAATTAACAATTGAAGAAGTTATACGGAAGACGTACGCCAAAAGGAATAACGAGAGAATTATGCTACGTAGGAATTAGGTGTTTTCACACACACACAGATAAAGACCTAAGCAACAATTTCTGTGGTCAGATCTTTCAAAACACGTTTGCAAATACCTGTAATCAATCGATTTGCAAACACAGGAAGTACGATTTTAACTAGAAATTCTCTGCAGTTTCAAACCTGTCACGGGGTGTTTCGTCGACCTGTTCGAGATTGTCAAAACTGGAAAAAAGTATGATTTATTTGAACAACCAATCAGCATCCAGTATTTAAAACTGACGCCAACTCAAAGCGAGGGGTAGCATCACTCTTCGTTCGGATCTTCAATGCACTAGTCATGTATAAATAACGTACAGAAATTTTTCAATCACGCAAAAGCGTAATTAAGTTTCAAATTCGAGAAGTAGTCCGCAGTGAATATGACCTAATACCGTTCAACAACTCTCGCTGCGTAAAACAACGTTAATTAATTAAATTATTAATTAATTAATCATCATCCGTGAAGGACCTGTGCGACAGAAGGCTACAGCATCTGTAATTGCCAGGGCATCTTCTACAGCATTGATCAACATCAATTCTTCTGTGCAAAACCATCAAAAGGAGGACCCCTACGGATTCCTATCTTCGGTAAACGCATCAAACAGTAAGAAATAGATTCATTGATAAATGAAATAAGCACTAAACAAATAGTAAAAGCAATAAACAATTTTTAAAAGACACTAAGAATTTTACACTTTGTAATTTTAATTATAAGATTAGCTCTAACATAGTATAGGAGTGTTGAATGGAAAGTGAGGTGTAGTATTGGACGTGCAAATTATTGCAGACCTGTTCTTTAGCACTGGTTTGGGAGATAGCAATCTCTTAATTAAACCAGATAAGAGCCATAGGTCGTTTGAACGTCTTAATCGTTACTTTTCACACTCACTCAGTAATTATAAGTGTTAGGGTAGAAATAAGTCCTACCATTAGCATTTTCAAGTTTAATAATAATTGATTTAAACGTTAATTAAAATAATCAAGCAAATATTAAAGTGTTATTTGTAACGATTCCCCTTGAAAACCACAATCATTGAACGAATCCTTAGAAAGAGTGTCTCCATGCGCTGAGCTAGCTGAAACCGTGTCATTTGTATCTGGGATTTGTTCTGGCGCCCAGCTAAAGTAATATCACGGGTAAGTAACATTTTATCTAACATACAAATATTAGATAATTGTGTTAGATAAAAGGGAGCGTGGTATAGATTTGTCGCCGCAACTAAGGGGCACGAGTAAATCACAAAATTTATATATAGATATAAGTTATGTATGAATTTGGCGCGGCCAACTAAGAAGCTCGATTAAATCACCAAATTTAGCACAAAAGAAAGTTATATAATTTGGCGTTGCTTTTACACAAGTGATTAGTTAAATTGTAATACTAATTAATTGAAAAGAAGTGGAATTCAAGGTTACAAATAACTGTTAAATAATTGTTAAACTAATTTGTTAAAAATAAAATTTTAAAAAATGGCTAAATCATCAGCAGTAGATATGGCAGCAATTGAGCAAATGTTTAAACAGTTGACCACTAAAATGGATGAAAATAAGAATCAATTATCTTGTGAAATTGAAAAAACTAATAATACACTTGAAAGTAAAATTGAAAGTACAAGTAGTCAATTAAATAGTAAAATTGAAAGTACCAATAATAAAATTGATGAAAATAATAAAAGTTTAAAAGAAAGTTGTTAGGAAGTTAATGTTTTAAATGTATTTGCCAGGATGCAGAAAATAATTATGAGCGTGGACTGTATTTTAATAAATTTATTAATGTTTCGTATACAATTTAATTTGAATTGTAAGATTGGCTAAGTCTGACAAGCATTTGAATTTTGAAAAAACCACGTCGGGTAAGAAATATTACATGGCAAAATTGAGGCGCAAGTGCGCAACACTCCAAGCTACATGAAAATGTTTAAGGCCTAAGGCCTACGTAAATTGTCGCGACAACAAGAAAAATGAAAAAATGACAGAACAAGGCATCAAACGCGATTACGTCCGCTGCCCGCCGACGTACGTTGCACTGTACTGTGTTTCAGCTCGTTCGCGATAAGCGTGAGGCAGAGCGTACAGATTAGCCAACCTTTAAATATGAAAATTACCACATTACTGACCATAGCTGCCCGCAAAAATCAAAAGATTTTTTAATACATTTTAATAATTTATTATACGAAAACACAATGTGTGTTCTTAATAATAGATATCAACCTCAATAAATTGTATTGAACATTGAGATTGAAATGTTAGATAACAGTTGTAACATTAAACTGTTCAGAGATAAAACCTGAATAATGATGATAACAGTTGAGTAGGCCACAGTTGGCTTACAAACTGATTTATACATGAGTATAAATGCAAGAATTAGCAATGTATTGCTAATATATATTGTATGTATACAATATAAGACAAAATAACACATGAATTATAAATAGTTTGACAATGTTTGATGATGAATAATCGGTGACTCATCACATGATGGGCCCGATACAAATAGCAAATATTTTATGCAAGTCATGATGGACAGCTTAAACCAGTCAAGGCCAGTTGACTTATACATAATAGTATTGAGTGTAAAATGAATAGACAAAAATTATTACAAAATTATGCATGTAAAAATATAGATTTAGCATAACGCTGTAATATAATAATTAAATGGTGCATGCTATACCTGACAGTTGCAGGAATGCACAATAAATTGACATGTGAAAACAGATTATACATTGTTGAATGATTACAAGTACATAAGTGTAATGACATGTATGTCATAATTGAAAGCATGAATAATAATTGTGCAATACATGATCGCAAAATACAAATACAAAATATAAAAGTATGTGCGTGGCGCATGATTATAGACAGTAGATGCGGGTAAAATAATGTGTTTTACATAGATACAAAGTTATACATAATAAAATACAATAGAAATCGGTTTCGATAATTACAAATACATGAATACAAGGCACAATAGCATAAGTGACAAGTACAGCAAATGTGTTTATACAAAATGTAATGCATGTGTTGAACAATTGCAAGTAATACATAAATTCATAGAGTAATAAAATGGCACACATATTAACAAAAAATGTGCAAGAACGATGCATACATGGTTTGTATAGCTGCAAACCATGTGAATATTATATAACAAAATTATGACATAAGAAAAATACCAACAATGACATGACACATAACAAATTACCAATATCAAATATAAGTATGCAAAGGACATAGTATGTCTCACAAAATTATCAATATATAAATACAAGAATAGTAAAGTATACCACCATAACAATATAATAAGTACACATATAATAACATAGTGCATGGTTGTACAATTACAAGCCACATGCGAATTTAGTGTATGAAATACGCAATAATGCAATATTAACATAAAAATGTTTGTGATAATACATATCACCAATTGAAGTCGACCAAATTGTCAGACAATAAGGTAATGAAAGCTAGTGGCCAGGTGAAATATAGCATTGTGCTAAGTAATTATATTGACCTTTTGTCTAAGCCTCATCCCGCGCTGACAACAAACATAACTTGTGAACTCGTCTGCGAAAGGTGACAGTAGGCGTGCGAACGTCAACTACTCTAATTAAGTTGTCTGGGCCGGGAAATGTGGAGGTAATTACCCCAAATTTCCATGCTAATGGAGGCAAGTTATCCTCGATCAGCAAAACCAGGTCACCAATGGAAACGTTTTCCTTTCCGAATTTCCATTTGTGACGTTGTTGCAATTGGTGTAAGTAGTCGCGAGACCAAGATTTCCAAATGACTTGGACAAACTTCTGGAGAAGTTGCCAACGTCCAAGACGAGAGATGGGAACGTGAGATAAGTCAGGATCGGGTATTGCCGTTAATGGTGCGCAAATTAAAAAATGGCCAGGGGTAAGTGGCACTGGATCGTTTACATCCGATGAAACGGCAAATAATGGACGTGAGTTTAGACAGGCCTCTACCTGTGATAAAACCGTAGTAAACTCCTCAAAAGTGAGTATTGACTTGCCGACCGCGCGGCGCAAATGATACTTTAAACTCTTTATACCGCTCTCCTAAAGACCACCAAAATAAGGTGACGAGGGCGGAATAAAATACCACTTAATACCATGAGAGGTCGTAAAGGATTGGATTGATGAGGTGGCATCCTTATTATGCCAAAGATTGTAAAGGTCATGCAAAACGTTGCGGGCCTTCCTAAAGTTCGTGCCATTATCAGAATATAACTGGCCATTATCAGAATATAATATAAATGGCCTACGGGCCATGAAGCGACGTAAGGCAGCTATAAACGCGTTGGCCGTAAGGTCGGAAACCAATTCCAAATGAATGGCCCTGGTGGCTAAGCATATGAACTAAGACACGTAAGATTTTGACAGAGTCCTAGATCTCTGCCCGCCATGACGAATCATGAAGGGACCACCATAATCAACTGCGCAGAATAGAAACAGCCGCGAAGGAGTAACCCTAGGAGATGGCAGAATACCAAGCCTTTGAACCTGATGTTTGGTGTTAAATCTGAGACACTTGACGCATCTACGAATGATGGAACGAATGACTATCTTGGCGTTAATGATCCACCAACGTTGACGAAGTGAATGATGGACAAGTTGAGCACCAGCGTGGAGTAGACGAATATGCTCGCACTCGATTATAAGGCGAGTGATGTGAGCCGATGGATCCAAGACAATAGGATGCTTATTGTCATAGGGTAGTTGCGACTGCTGTAAGCGTCCGCCGACACGTATGACGCCAAACTTATCAAGAAACGGGTCCAGAGAAGACAACTTACTCCTAATAGAGACAGAAGACCCATTACGAAGGCAATTAAGCTCAGCAGCGAAGTGGATGGACTGGGATTGCTTTATGAAGAAATTAACAGTAGAATGAATTTCGGCGGGGGTAAGAACACCCGAGAATTTCTCAGCCCTAGAGGGTCTAGTATTTTTGATGAATCGAAAGCAATAAGCGTATACGCGAGTCAGACGGTGCAATGAAGAAAAGTCCTTTGAAAGATCAATAGGTAGGGTAGAAATTAGAGAGAGTTTGCGGGTTTGTTTCTCCTCCGCAGAGCATTCAGAAAACGACGGATTAGAAGGTGAGAAAGGTGAAAAAGGATTGGGCTCAGAAGATTGAGACAGACAAGCGGTAGCATAGGACTCACCCAACTAGGGATTGTCAGATTCGAATGGTAATGAGACAAGGAACCTACCCTCATCATTGCGATGAGTGGACTTAACAAAATGTTCCTCACAAACTGAATCGTTACTAATGGGTGCATTATCAAGGATGGTTTCGGTCTCCCAAAATTTCTCAAGAGACGCTAAAATTTGACTGTCGTTGTTTCTTGCCAAGAACGAAACAGCAGGACCCATAAAACGGCAATGTTTGAGCAGATTGCCTGCTAGAATGTAGCCTAACTTTGTTTCTTGTATAATAGGAAAGTTAGGACCACGTACATATTTGTTAGCTAAAATCAAGTCTAAATAAAATTGCGCTCCTAAAAGTATATCTATGTCAGCTGATACGTTGAAATATGGGTCAGCGAGGAAAACGTTATCTGGGATATTAAAATGATTTATGTCGAAAGATTGTGCTGGCAGTTTATGAGTCAATGCAGATAAGACTGCACACGTAGCGTCAAAGCTGAACCTTTGATAGCGAGAAATAATACGAATAGATGCCAAATTAGTGGCACAACATGTCGCATTATTAATACCTGTAATCGGTATATTAGATTCAGTCAAGTTAAGTTGCAATTTTTTAGCAAATGATTCAGTACAAAAGTTTACTTGTGACCCGGCATCTAATAAAATTCTTGCAAGCTGTCTGTTACCTGCCCGGTCGATGACGAACACGACTGCCGTCGACAAAAGAACATTGTTTGCTGACTGGAGCTTAAATGAACAATAATTGCTGCTGCTGGCAGAACCTTGTTTTGACACATTATTTATGTGCAGCAATGTATGGTATCGTTTTGAACATATCTTACATGATTGTTTGACCTTACAATTAGGTGAAAAATTATCTGGTCTTAAACAATTAGTACAGAATTTATGCTTTAATATAAATTGCCCTCGTTCTGATATGCTTAATTCACAAAATTTGTCACACATATAAATTGGGTGACTGACATTGCAGCATGGGCATAAATAATTATTTGAAGTTGAATGATAACTCTTAAATGCAGTGCTGCCAGCAGAGTTTCGTAATTTATGTTTTTCAGACTTATTATTAAACCTTACAGTCGGCTTGTTAAGCTGCATCTATCGGTAATGTATTTTCTAATAATTGTCTACGTGCGTTTAAAAACTGTGTAAAGCTCTGAAAGTTAGGAAGATTATTGGGATTTATAGACTCCTTCCACAATTTAAACGTGGAATGGTCAAGTTTTGCTGACAATAGTTGTACAGTAATGAGTTCAAATGAATCCACTGACAATTGCATAGCTGCCAGCGAATTGACTGAAGACTTTATTGTATTTATAAATTCTGCTAAGCTCTGTACAGAGTCTTTGATTGTATACTTTACTTCTAGCAAATTTTGAATATAATATTTCGCTAATATGAATTTGTTATCATATCTAGCGGACAGCAAACTCAACGCTATTGAATAGTTCTCATTACAAATAGGTAAGGCCTTAATTAGATCTAATGGCTCATTTTTGAGAGATGAATACAAATAATGTAGTTTTTGCACTGAAGTTAGATCAGATCTGGCATGTACCAAGTCCAGAAATATTGAATAAAAGTGCTGCCATTCTAAAATGTTGCCTGTGAAGCAGGGCAAACTTATAGGTTTTAATTGCATATTACTTGTTAATACTTGAGATTCAGTCTGAACGTTGAAAGTTTCTATTAATTGCAAGATGTTAGCTTCGGTTGAATATAAAAGTTCTTCAGCCTCAATTCTGTCTTCTTGAGCAGCGTTTATGTCCTTAGAAATTAATTCAATTTCAGACTGTACCTCATCATATTTTGTTGCTAAACCCTTTAGACCTTCCAATCTAAAAGTTAAAAAATGTTTAGTGTTACTGTTTTTATCAAAATTAATTATAGCAGAATTGATTCGCACTATGGCAGACTTTAAGACGCCTCTCTTTCTAACCAACACTTTGAGGCCTTCTTCCGCCATTCTACGCACCTGTTAGTGATGTCGTTGACGTCGTACCTTGTGTGAGATGTCCTGGAGCGTCGAGGCCGTGGAATAGATGGCAGATACACCCGGACTGGATAGATGACTGCTCAATCTGGTGTGTAGACGTTAACACATGGATGGTCTTGTAGTGGTGTTGTCCGAGGCTCAATGGCGACGAAAGAAATGCTGAATAACTCCCGACACGGTCGGATCAGCGAACATGCTGAATCGCCCGTGATGGCCAGAAATTGAGGTGGAAAAAATGATGAAAGTCGCTCTGGTATAAGTTGAAAGAAGGTAAAATGATGAATCCAGGCACGGAGCGACCAAAAAAAATGTTAGGAAGTTAATGTTTTAAATGTATTTGCCAGGATGCAGAAAATAATGATGAGCGTGGACTGTATTTTAATACATTTATTAATGTTTCGTATACAATTTAATTTGAATTGTAAGATTGGCTAAGTCTGACAAGCATTTGAATTTTGAAAAAAACCACGTCAGGTAAGAAATGTTACATGGCAAAATTGAGGCGCAAGTGAGCAACACTCCAAGCTACATGAAAATGTTTAAAGCCTAAGGCCTACATAAATTGTCACGACAACAAGAAAAATGAAAAAAGTGACAGAACAAGGCAGCAAACGAGATTACGTCCGCTGCCCGCCGACGTACGTTGCACTGTACTGTGTTTTAGCTCGTTCGCGATAAGCGTGAGGCAGAGCGTACAGATTAGCCAACCTTTAAATATGAAAATTACCTCATTACTGTCCAAAAGTAATCAAAAATTAATAAATGATGTTAATAATAAAATAGAGCAAACTAATAAATACTTGTCTAGCGAAATGAAACAAATAAATGAAAATTTGTCTAGCCAAATAGAACAAAGTAGTAAAGAAGCTACATTTAAAATAGATGAAGAAATAGCAAATTTAGCTGGTAAAATAGATGAGAGGAATATTAGGTTTGATAAACATACCGAAGAGTTTAAAACTACGCTAGAAGAGTTTAGGAAACAAGTAAACACTAATTTTCGCCGTCAAGACGAAAAACTAAATAAGTTAAAAACGAATTTCATGAAAGCTTAGAACAGAAAATAACCCTCATTAACCAACAATTCAGCGAAGTAACAGCTGAGTTAAAAACACAATCGCTTCTAAATAAAGAAAAAATCCAGAATACTAGGGAAGAGTGTACTCAACTGGGAGAAAATATTAAAGAAGTCAAGAAACAGGTAGAGAGTAAGGCTAACAGTGACGAAGTACAACAAAAGATGGAACAGCAATTAAAGGTAATGCGGGAGGACCTGACTAAAGCAATGAAGTCACAGCAAACCAAAATCGTGAGGTGTGGCGGCTATAAGGAAGAACCGGAAAACCTTGCATTTTCAGGAAACCCACATGAGAATCTTGTGGAATTCTTAAAGCTGTTTGAAGCTTATGTAACTCGTGTAAATCCACTGATGGACGACGAGGACAAGAAGGACATGTTAGGCCGATTTCTCAAGAATTGGGCTGGTACGTGGTGGAAAGTCATCTCGGACAGAGTCCAAACCTACTCAGACTTCAGAGAAAAAGTTCCTGGCTCAGTACTGGAATGTTCAGATACAAAGAAGGGTAAGCGATCATCTAGAATTTGGTAAGTATCACCCGTCAATGAATATGACAACTACCAATTATGTGCTAAATGTAGTGGCGCAAGTTAAACATCTAACACCACCAATAGAAGGGAGAGACCTAGTATATAAGCTAGCGCGTCATTTCTCAGAACGCACTAGAGTACCAACCACTACTAGAGGAGTGGATACTCTAGAAAAGTTCATAATGGTTGTAGATGAGTGTCAAGATTTAGAGAGGGACCTACAGCGTGTAAGTAATCAGCTGAGTGACTACTCTAGAAGCGATCATCAAGAACCAACTTTCTACTCAACTAAGAGGAGAGACAATGAACGCTCGAAAGAAAAAAGTGGAGGAGAAGGGTAGAAGTAGGAGTGTAGAAAACAAACCAAATAAAGGGTATAAAGTTTGTAAAACAACTATAACCTCTACCGAGCAGCAACCGTCGACTAGTAAAACGAATACGGGAAACGGGAAACCACTGCAGGTAGAAAAGAAACAAAACTAAACCTACCATTACCTGCAGTGAAACAACAAAAGAAAACAGGTAAAAAGAACGTAACTAACAATATAAAACAAGTGAGCGATAGGGAGTTCTTGTTAAAAGAAGAGCAAGAAGTGGGCAGAAACCATTACCCTGAATGTCCGGAAATAATTTGTAAAATCAGTAATCTACTAGTAAGAGCGCTTATAGACACTGGCAGTGAAGTTACCTGTGTCAGCTCAAAGTTTGTAGATAATTGTCAGTTGCGAAATTGTCCCAGACTACCCGTAAAACTTTATAATGTACAGGGAGCCACTGGAGCCAAAATGCAAAAGATAACTGAACAAATATATTTACCTGTCAATTTAAATGGTAACCAAACCCAAATTGTAGCTCTTATAGTCCCGAAACTCATTCATGATTGTATTATTGGGGTAGATACGTTACTTGAATGGAAAGCAGAAATAAATTTTAAAAGAAATACCATTACGATGGAAATAAATACAAATAAAATAAATGTAAACATTAAACAGTATAAGCATTGGAAATCGGTAAGTGTAATAAAGAACTGTAAGCAGCTAAAGTCATTTCTAGGTTTAGCTAACTACTATCAGAAGTTTACAAGTAAATACGCGGAAAGTACTGTTCCATTGTTAAAGTTGTTAAACAAAGGGATTAAATGGAAGTGGACAAAGGACCACGATGAAGTGCTGCAACAAGTGAAAAGTCTTTTTATAAATACTGTTGTATTAAATCATCCAAGGATAGGAGAAAGATTTTACTTGCAAACAGACGCCAGCAATATTGCTATTGGAGCACACTTGTATCAGATTGATGAGAAGGGCCAAAAAGCGGTATTAGGATTTGTAAGTCGCACACTTAAAGGGGCAGAATTAACCTATTTTACGACAGAAAAAGAGCTATTAGCGATAGTGCATAGCCTGTCAAAGTTTAGAAGTTATATTCTGGGTGCTAAACTTACTATAATCACCGACAATAAGGCGTTAGTATTTTTATTAAAGTGTAAATTGTTAGGTGCTCGTCTGACTCGTTGGATCTTGGCTATACAAGAGTATCGATTAGAAATACAATATTGTAAAGCGAAAGACAACTTGGTAGCAGATGTACTCAGTAGAAATCCACCATCAGAAAACAACATGGAAACAGATAACATTAAATGTAGTAGCAATGATATTGGTATTTACGCGGTAAAGCATATAACAAAACCTGAAGTAGTTAGACGACTTAAGGAAATAGGGACCCATCAACAACAAGACCCTAGGATTAGTGTAGCTTGGAGGAGTGCAGTTACCAACTCCAAACCAGGATTTTCCATATATGACGGTAAGCTATATAAGCTGTGTTCCCATATGTGGAAGTTACTATTACCTAGCTGTATGATAGATGAACTTATTTGGGAATGCCACTTGTCATTGGGCCACGCTGGATTTAAGAAATGCCATCTAGCCTTAACAGAAAGTTTCATTGGAAAGGGGTTAGCAAAACGCATGAAAAGATTATTGTCTACTTGTGACCTGTGCCAGAAGTGTAAACACCCGAACTTAGCTACAAGAGTAGAAATGCAAACAATCCAAGCAAAAGAGAAAGGAGAGTTATTAGCTGTGGATTATTTGGCCCCTACCAAAAGCAACAGGAGGGGTAAAGCACATTCTAGTGACGGTAGATTTCTTTTCTAAATTTGTAAAATTATACCCAGTCCAAAGAGCCACGACAAAAGCGACCCTTAGAGCATTAACGAAGTTCTACATCCCACAGTATGATAAACCAAGGAAAATATTGTCCGACCAAGGAAAACAGTTCACCCATAACCTATGGAGAGAAACCTTGGAAGAACTAAATATAAAACCTATTCTTACATCCATACGTCACCCTCAAGCCAATTTAGCTGAGAGAATAAATAGAGAATTAGGGAGGTAAATAAATATACGGAAATTCTGAAAACAGCATTGTATTCAGCAAGTGAAGCTTTATAAGTAGCCGCAATCTCAGTTAATATAATTAACAATTGAAGAAGTTATACGGAAGACGTACGCCAAAAGGAATAACGAGAGAATTATGCTACGTAGGAATTAGGTGTTTTCACACACACACAGATAAAGACCTAAGCAACAATATTCTGTGGTCAGATCTTTGAAAACACATTTGCAAATACCTGTAATCAATCGATTTGCAAACACAGGAAGTACGATTTTAACTAGAAATTCTCTGCAGTTTCAAACCTGTCACGGGGTGTTTCGTCGACCTGTTCGAGATTGTCAAAACTGGAAAAACGCAAGATTTATTTGAACAACCAATCAGCATCCAGTATTTAAAACTGACGCCAACTCAAAGCGAGGGGTAGCATCACTCTTCGTTCGGATCTTCAATGCGCTAGTCGTGTATAAATAACGTACAGAAATTTTTCAATCACGCAAAAGCGTAATTAAGTTTCAAATTCGAGAACTAGTCCGCAGTGAATATGAACTAATACCGTTCAACAACTCTCGCTGCGTAAAACAACGTTAATTAATTAAATTATTAATTAATTAATCATCATCCGTGAAGGACCTGTGCGACAGAAGGCTACAGCATCTGTAATTGCCAGGGCATCTTCTACAGCATTGATCAACATCAATTCTTCTGTGCAAAACCATCAAAAGGAGGACCCCTACGGATTCCTATCTTCGGTAAACGCATCAAACAGTAAGAAATAGATTCATTGATAAATGAAATAAGCACTAAACAAATAGTAAAAGCAATAAACAATTTTTAAAAGACACTAAGAATTTTACACTTTGTAATTTTAATTATAAGATTAGCTCTAACATAGTATAGGAGTGTTGAATGGAAAGTGAGGTGTAGTATTGGACGTGCAAATTATTGCAGACCTGTTCTTTAGCACTGGTTTGGGAGATAGCAATCTCTTAATTAAACCAGATAAGAGCCATAGGTCGTTTGAACGTCTTAATCGTTACTTTTCACACTCACTCAGTAATTATAAGTGTTAGGGTAGAAATAAGTCCTACCATTAGCATTTTCAAGTTTAGTAATAATTGACTTAAACGTTAATTAAAATAATCAAGCAAATATTAAAGTGTTATTTGTAACGATTCCCCTTGAAAACCACAATCATTGAACGAATCCTGAGAAAGAGTGTCTCCATGCGCTGAGCTAGCTGAAACCGTGTCATTTGTATCTGGGATTTGTTCTGGCGCCCAGGTAAAGTAATATCACGGGTAAGTAACATTTTATCTAACATACAAATATTAGATAATTGTGTTAGATAAAAGGGAGCGTGGTATATATATATACATACATATATATATATATATATATATATATATATATATCACAACGTAACAAGTTGCAATTTAATAAAACATGTACGTGTATTTGGCGTTCAGGTGTAATTATAATAAGAGTATTGTATTTATGAGTATTTAAATTTCATATTTATTGTTTACTCAATCTTATAAATAATCATAAACATCCTTAATAATCGTCGGTCACGATATTGCTCATTATTAAATGTTTATATCTTATACTATGCAGTGTTACACATATTTAAAAACCTCTTACATCTAGACATGTTAATAAGCTTAATCTAGACATGTTAATAATTTGATTTACTAATAAAATATAAAATTAAAATGTAATTTGAATTGAATTCTCTTAATTCAGATCTGACCTCAACTCGCTCAGTATATACCAATGTAATTAATTAATTTGTATTTATATTAATTTCTTTTAGACTGGCATTTGTTTTAATATTCAAATCTAAATTATTCTTTTCTATAATTCAAATATTAAATCAATTTAACTATTTATTTTGATAACAACTCTACTCTCTCAACTTTAAATTCTCTTTTTATTTATTATTTCTTTGTATGCGATCGCTCATTCTTACGACTAAACATTTATCAACATTTCTAAAATATTATTACTAAGTATAAATTTTTCTTTGTTTTAATTTATTGTCTTTTGATATAGTCTTTATGAGCTCTTTTTAAAAATCATTTAAAATGCATTACGCATGTCACCTCGAGTTCTGATGGTCTTACGACTTGTTGTCGGGGGTCCAGCGTTGTCCAGAGTTAGTTTTCCATTCCTCCTGTCCTGGCGTGGTCCTGGATACGTCTAGAGTCCAGCGTCGTTCTACAGCAGTGTGGTCCTCATCAGAGAGTTGTTATCTGCTGCAAGGTAGATCTTAAACATCGTCTAACGTCCAACATCCCTCGTCGCTCTGGTAGCTTTTCTGTAGATACTCTTGGTAGACTTGTGATTCCGGTATTTACGTTTTCCGGAATATTGTCACGAAATTAACGAACGTTTTATTCTTTCGTTACTGCGACTTGTAATAGAAATAAAAATAAAACTGTTCAGCCGACGGACAGCATGTCCGACTGCAACTGTGTCTTGAAATGAAGAGAAGGGTTTTTGGTCGAACCCTCAATTTATACCCTCTCGAGGTTCCGCGCCAGTTGGCTCCAAAATCGTCCTGTCGATACCTGTATATCGCGTGATAGCCCCCACTCCCGAACCTTTTCATCTATTTGCAATTATTAGCAAATAGCAATGTTTCGCACGGAATCGAGATAGCACAAATCATAGCTAATTCGATTAAGCACTCACTATATTAATTTGAGCGTCTTAGGGTAATTTGCGTATTTTTTTGCAAGTTTATTTCGCACTGTCTTCGCATAGCGTGTTCTATTAACGTCATCTTTTCACTGGGGATAACTATAAATTTTGCACACACTTTGGTGCCTTTGGTTTTTTCATACACTAATTAGTTTTCGCACAGTGAATTAAAATAATTATTTTATTAATTACTTGGGGCGGGTTGCTGAGATTCCTGTCTTTACATGCATCACTCACACACACAAGATACACGTGTAACACACATACAATTGAGCAGGTGTTCACTGCCTGTCGGAACAGGTTAATTTCTCCCCTAATCTAACAATGAAATATTTTACAATCAGACCTGTCCATTTACCCGTAACTTATAAAAATTCTACAAATTTTATATTTAGTCAAATTAATGCCTAATACAGCGTATGGCTGTATCGTTGCAATATATGTATATATATATATATATACATATATATATTCAATCACTTTCTGCTACAGACCGTTTCTTGATGTATATAATACATTTAATATTTATAATGAATTTACCTCAAGATATTTTTTTCCTTATTAGGATCATGTTTCGGGTACCATCTTGTACCCATCCTCAGCCTTCCGGTTTTTGTGTCTGGTGAAGTACATATGTGTTGGTTGACTATTATTATTGTGGCTTCTTGTTGGCTTCTAGTACTTCAAATTGGTTTTATTGTGTGTGATTGTGGTGTATGTGTTATCAGTACAAAACATGACACAATATTCAAAGCACTCAACATCAAAAATACACAAAAAACTAACACATACACCACAATCAATCTTGCATCACAAATATTAATTAACATTAAGAACAAAATTCTTATGGAATGTTGTTCATAAATGTCAACCAATTTGTTTCCATTGTCATTTATAACATCTTCTCCAAAAGGTCCTGTTGACTGTCCATTTGTTTTCCAGTTCTACCATTAAAATCTCCAGCTGTGATAACTTCTCTTGTGCTTCCACTTTTGTCTATTATATCACTTAGTTTACTGAAAAAGACATCTTTTGTATGCAGTATTTCATATTCACTAATTGAATATACACCTATTATTGTACTTTTGTATCCATGCAGACCATATATGTTTCCGCACCATTCCCTTTTATTTATTTATTTTTTTTTGTTTTTTGTTCAGATAATACAACCACATTGAGGCTTCTACTTTCAAATTTGTTAATAACATACTAGAAATTATCCATTACAAAAATTCAGACAATGAAGGTGTTTTTTAGTTCCTCTCGATGTTTGGCGAGAGAATATTAATACTTCTGTAAAAAATATACCATATTTTTGTGTATATAATGTGCCTAATTTGCCGTCATGTATAACATGCATCCCCATTTTATCGGAATGTTATACAGATTATTACAGATTGGAAGGTGTTCAGAGAAAAGAAAAAAGGAAACAGGAAAAACTGGAAGAAAGGAAACAAGTTGGTATTGAACTGACTGTAATTTGCCTTTATGTATGCCAGAATGTTTCCAATTGTACCACACAGTTGCTAATTACCTCTAGAACCCGGGCATTCAATTTTTTTTAATTTTATAAAAAATTGACTTTTGAAATAAGAGTGTTATTTTATTTGTAAATTTGTATATATATATATATATATATTGTAACGTATTTAACGTTGCAAATATAATATAATTTACATTTGTGATGCCCCACGTTGGAAGCGATATTTCTTATGCAACGATACGATATACATAGAATAGGCGTGACTGGTCTCATGTTCAAGATTGACAAATTATGTAACAATATAACATTTAATTTGGATTTCAGGTGTATCTGTAATAAGAACTCTATGTAACTTGTCACGGTATTTCAAATTTATTTGATATTAATAAAATTGTGCACATGGCACTTACTTCGACTTAAAACATTCGTTATTATTTCGTTATTATGCCATAAGGCTTATGCTGTATACATCCTTACTGACTAAATATTCTATTCTACTAATTATTGCATTAAAGAAAAATCTCATTTCCAGATTACTCAGTCAATTAGTGTGTTTCAAAATATCAATATTTAAATATTTTCTTATATATTGCAATGTAACTCAAAATATCAATAGTTACTGAATGTAACTTTTGTTTCTCAGTACTGATTTATATTTAATGCTAATTTTTACTTAAATGCTTTGAATTCTTTTCATTTCAATACTAATTTGAGCTCTTATTTACGTTAATCTTATTTCAATAGCATCTATGATTTTAATTCAAATTTTACAATAAACATAGACTCTTACTTTTAAAATAAAACAAGAATGTCTTTAATTGTCTTTGAGTTCATTGTTCGATTAAGAGATATATAAGTTGTTTATCACCTTATTGTCGTCAATCATACTCGATCATTTGATCCATCTGTAGTCGTCCTCGTCTCGCACTCCAGCTCCTCTTGTCCAGCATCGACTTGCCTCTTGTCCAGCGTCGCCTCGCTCCTCTTGTCCAGCGTCGTATCACTCTCTGGAACTTCTCCTCGTGCTGTTTCTGACGTCAATGGATCTTCTTATGTGGATCTTCATATGTAATTTTGTTATTATTTAAAAACAGTTGGTTTGACAATTGAGTTACATAACTGTATGTAACTGGAAGGATGAAATTATTTACAAAAATTTAAATATTCTGTGTGGACGGGCATAAGCTCCCGCTGCACCGTGGATGATTTAAGAAAGAGAACCACTGAAGCTTGTGTGTCCTATTTATACCCATGTCTTGGTCGACACCTGCAGTGGTACGAAATCGACATGTCAGAAACTGTCTCTGGATTCAGTTCCCCCACTCTTTGTCAATTTCGCTATTTCTTATATTTCTGCGAATTGCAGAGTCCTGTAAGTATACTCTTATACTTATCTTATAACTATTTTTACAACACATGTTCACTGTAATTTTGGACATTGCAACTTAACCCTTTCGATTTGTACACAGTTATTTCACTATTACACTCGTACGGTGTGGCACTTTCACATGGTTTTCGTACACAGTATTTAGTAAATTTTCTTACATTTTATTGTGTTTTTGGATTTTACTCTTTAATTATAGTTTATGAATAATTACGGAAAAACAGTAATTATGCAATTATTCATCTTGGGGTGGTAAACTTGCCTGCATAGACCTGCGTTCACAAACACTAGCAAAATACTGGTGTACACACTTTCAGTTACATTTGTGTGTGTGTGCACGTCAATTCAGGTCGAAACACCTGTTCATATTTTTGCCTGAGCCAAGCTTGCAATCCCTGACATGCTTATTTCTAATATATTATTAATTATTTACAGTTTATTAGGTATATTTAAATTTTTATATTCAATGCTCAGTACATCACTTATTTGTACTGTTGCAATATATATATTGTACTGTTGTTTTTTTACTGATATAATATATTTAAGAAATGTACCTACTGCTATTATGTTGTTTTGTTTACCAGTACATGTAAAGAAACTCTTTCTCTCAGGGTTAATGATTATTAAGCTGTTTGATCATATTTACGATTGTATCTAATATTTTCTTTTCTTTAAACCAAACCAAATTCAGTTAATATGTAGTATTTTGAAAATTAACCATGTAAAAAATGAATACCAGACTAATGTAACTTGACCGACTCTGAATTCTTCCAACTGCCACGGGTTCACTTCTGGTTGTTGTTTACCTTTTTTCAAAAGCAATGTCAGGCTTGGCGATCTGTTCCTTCACACAAATTTCTTATTGATCTCACCACTGAATACCGCTCTCCAGGACGACTGCAACACAGATGTCTCCTCGGAACACTTAATTATCCTTTATGGCCACTTAAACTCTTCTTCAGTCCAGGATTTCCCTCTTCTATCGTTCTATTAAGGATATATTGTTATATTTCTCGTAATTTTGTAATATTTTGTAATCTCGTAATATTTATTAGATATTATAATCAAAACTCTGGTATCACAAATTAAATTCCTTTACTGTATGTTCTTTTCCATATTACATTAACTTGATGATGTACAAATGTTATTTTATGAATTTAGACTCTTCAAGCTATTTTTAATAGATATAATTTTAGACTCTTCATGCTGTTACTATTCGATATAAAATTAGACTCTTCACGTTACTCGTATTGAATATATTTTAAGACTCTTCACGTTACTCTTATTGAAAATAAAATTAGACTAATACACATTTCCTTCATCACTATACAATACAATTTTTTAACAATTTACAAATTTGCCACTATGATAATTCCCTAATTTCTTTACATCTGTTTATCATATACCTATTAAAACATATATCATTTTTCTATTTCTTATTAAACATCTTTATTTTACCTCTAATATTCGTAATCCTAGTTGTTATTTATTAAATTATAATTTTATTACACTTTACTCTTCTTATAACATTCATTCCAATTTCATATATTCTTTCCATAACATATAACTGAATATTGTTTTATATACAACTACCTTGTATTCTGATTTTTCTGCTGCGAAGTCTTCACTCATTTCAAGACCTCCTGTTGAATTTCCAATCAATTCTGTCCTAATGACATATGTTTCGATCACTCTGTACTGCACTTTTTCGAACACCAAATTTTCAATGGTATCTTCGCCTACTTTTAACACTTTATTCTCTAGTTCATTAACCAAATATGTCACTGGTATATCAACTATTGATGATATAGCTGATATTTTATTATCCCTTTCTTTTTCTGTTGTATTCATTTTAAATATAAATTTCCTTAAGTTTTTTATATAATTTGTTAATTCTGTTCTTTCCCTGTAATTAGCGATTGGGAGATTACGTACATTAACTAGCCCACTCCTAATCATATGTAATTCTTCCGGTGTATTTTTCTGTTTCTGGGGACGTCTTTTACCTATTTTCTTCGTCTTCTTTATCACATACTTATTATTCTCTTTGTTTCTGCTATGTTTATTCTTATCTAATAATATACTTTTATCTTCTTTATTTTCTATTTCCTTACTACTCTCTATTTTCTGATTTATTGGATCTCTGATTTGATCGTTTGGTATTATTTCTATCTCCGTTATCTTATTCAATGTTTCCACATTTTGCTTGTCATCTTGTATCGTTGTTTCTTTTGACTGGTTTTCATCACTCCTTATTTCTTTCTTATACTCTTCTAACTGTCGTTTCAATTCCTCTCTATTTCTCTTACTCTCTTCTTTCAACAGTCCTTTTAACTCTTCGTTACTTTGTCTAATCTCCTCCTTCAACTGTTGTTGTAATGTTTCATTACTGCTTTCTATTTTATCATTCAATGTTTCGTTATTTTCTTTCATTTGTTTCTTTAATTCCTCATTATTTTGTTTTAATAAGTTTTCATTATCTATTCTCATTTGTTTAAACTCTTCTTGGTTACTGTCCATTTTCTTGTCCATTTTCTCATTGTTTTTGTCCAACTTCTCATTTATCTGTTTCAATAATGTTTCGCTGGTTTTGTTATTCCCTTCCATTATAATTCTCATCATCTCCTGGAAATTTACGTCTATTGGTTGGTCCCCTTGGGCATCCCTTACTATTATTTCCATTTCAGTTTCTTCCTCTTCAGCACTATTACTCCTTAATTCATGTCGTTGCTCTGGTTTGTTAGGCATTTTACAATCTTTAACTTAATTTAATTACAAGGAAAAAATGTTTTATGCTAATTAAATTTAACAAAATTGTGTTATTTGGTGCTGGTTTAAAGAAAATCTTTGCTTTCACGTATGGGCGCCATTATTTGTACTGTTGTTTTTTTACTGATATAATATATATTTAAGAAATGTACCTACTGCTATTATGTTGTTTTGTTTACCAGTACATGTAAAGAAACTCTTTCTCTCAGGGTTAATGATTATTAAGCTGTTTGATCGTGTTTACAATTGTATCTAATATTTTCTTTTCTTTAAACCAAACCAAATTCAGTTAATATGTAGTATTTTGAAAATTAACCATGTAAAAAATGAATACCAGACTAATGTAACTTGACCGACTCTGAATTCTTCCAGCTGCCACGGGTTCACTTCTGGTTGTTGTTTACCTTTTTTCAAAAGCAATGTCAGGCTTGGCGATCTGTTCCTTCACACAAATTTCTTATTGATCTCACCGCTGAATACCGCTCTCCAGGACGACTGCAACACAGATGTCTCCTCGGAACACTTAATTATCCTTTATGGCCACCTAAACTCTTCTTCAGTCCAGGATTTCCCTCTTCTATCGTTGTTCTATTAAGGATATTGTTATATTTCTCGTAATTATTTATTTATTAGATATTATAATCAAAACTCTGGTATCACAAATTGAATTCCTTTACTGTATGTTCTTTTCCATATTACATTAACTTGATGATGTACAAATGTTATCTTATGAATTTAGACTCTTCAAGCTACTTTTAATAGATATAATTTTAGACTCTTCATGCTGTTACTATTCGATATAAAATTAGACTCTTCACGTTACTCGTATTGAATATATTTTAAGACTCTTCACGTTACTCTTATTGAAAATAAAATTAGACTAATACACATTTCCTTCATCACTATACAATACAATTTTTTAACAATTTACAAATTTGCCACTATGATAATTCCCTAATTTCTTTACATCTGTTTATCATATACCTATTAAAACATATATCATTTTTCTATTTCTTATTAAACATCTTTATTTTACCTCTAATATTCGTAATCCTAGTTGTTATTTATTAAATTATAATTTTATTACTCTTTACTCTTCTTATAACATTCATTCCAATTTCATATATTCTTTCCATAACATATAACTGAATATTGTTTTATATCATATAGGAATCGACCTCTATGTTGACTGGGTGAGTCGATAGTCCCAATGTTTTTTGTTTACATTTTAAAACATATGTTACATTCAATACAAAATCTGCATCCTTTCTCTTTTAAAATTTATTAACTCCCTATTATGTACTGTGTGCATTTTAACAGCAGTACAATATATATATATATATGTGATATTTTAATAAAGCAATGTTTGAGTTTTTATTTCGTATGAAATACATGTAAAAAGTGTAAAAATATAGTCCCAGGAAAGTAAGCAAAATCGGCCAGACTGGAAGGTAACTATACACTCAAGACTGGAATGTGTTTACTGTAGTGGCCAAAAATCGTTATGAATGTTAAATTCTATTACTGATGATATACAAGTAATTGTAATGGTTGTTAGACTGCATTGTATTCCCGGCTGTTTGTAGGCTACGTGGATATTTTTGATGGCATTGTGTCATCTAATGACCATTTCTATGGAGTGTGAATATTTATAAATTGTAGATACAGTAAATAAACTATGTAAATGGCTTAATCATTTATTTAACATTTACATGAGAAAACTTTACATTTTAATGTCAATGTGCCTAATAAGCTGCCCACTTCTACCTCTAATTGTGGCAGAACTTGTGGTATAAGACAAAATATTCAAATAAGAACTTAAATTCATATATTTTTCTACACCTTTCCAACTGACAAAGTGTTTCAGACACAAAAAATAGAAACAACTTTCTCTCACAGTGACTGTTTGACATCAAAATTGTAAAACATTTGACTTACAGTAAATTCTATAACTTATTTTAATATGAAGAGGCTGTAAGTATAACATAGGCTGTAAGGATAACATTTAAGTAGAACTCTGAGTATTCATCAGTTTTTTTTAGATATATGTGAACTCTGAAGAGTTTATGTAGTTGAATGTTTCATGTTTTTGTTGTTGCTTTACTGTTTTATGACTGACCAACATGGCCCTTGCATACAGTTAAATGGGAATGTTATCTCTATCTTAATATGTGTTTGCTGGATTCTGACTATGTATCAAAATTTAAAAAAGACTCTTAATTGACGATTTAATGAGATGGTAAATAAATGGAATAATTTTCAAACTTGTCAGGGTGGTACAGCCTACATTTACATATCTAAAATGGATCCACATGGAACAAGCTTCTGACAACCATGATCAGTGTCCAAATTCCAGTAGGAAGAAGGAACTAATTGAATGCTGAGAATCACAAACATGAAAGCGATTACACTTCATACAATTCCCAAGAAATTGGAAGCATAGTGAACAACCTGTGTATTCTGGCAAAATAAATACTATTACGCCATTACGCCAAAGTGTTATAGATGTGGGGAACCTGGACATCTACAGTGAGATTGTCAGGTTAGAGTTCAGCAGCAGAGAAATGAGCATTAGTCAGTACAACACAGCAGTAGTCAGGGTGTGTGCTGACTAACTGGAGTAACGAAGCCTCTAGACAATACACAATTTCTACACTTCAGAAAAATAACAGAAGCTTGATGGTTATCGGATTTGTTCAAGAAAGGGCAACCTCAATTACAGTTGACACAGGTGCAACAGTTTCCATTGGTAAAAAATCTTAAGCCAATCTGGTGCTCTTGCAGTTTGCAAACAGCTACTGGTTGGCCTGTAAAAGTGTTTGGAAAAGTGGAGATACACCTACGCTTTGGTCGACTTGAGTTTGATCATCAAGTACTTGTTGCAGACATTGTGGATGGAGCAAATCTTGGTGTGGATGTTATGAACGCATATGGATTTATAGTCGACTTCAAAAACAATGTCTTGAGAATCGGAAAGGAAGAGGTAATGCTCTACACAATGAATACATCAGAAAAATCAATGGACATAATAAATCAATTGGCCGTAACTGTTCCACCAAATTCCGAGAAGATCATCATGGTTAGAACTCAAGTAGATACTAGAGGAAACCAGTGCTCTATATTCAAACCCCAGGTAGTCAGCACACCAGGCATACTAATTGCCAGAAATTTAGTAAAACCTGACGAAACTGGAAATGTACCTATTAGAGTGGTGAATATTTTGGATCAAGCTGTGTAATGAGTCAAAAAAGGGGACATTAATTTCTTTCAAATTAGAAAAGTGAATATTCAAAATAAAATAAATTCCAGTGTGGAAATAAAGTTCAGCGGTGGCAACGGTGAGTCATTGTTATTTCAGTACATTCCAGCAGTGACGTGACTTGGTGTCATTGTGAGGGGAACCAATCAAGGGACGTATTCACTAATATAACCATATACGGACAGCAATACGTCATAAACAATTAATTTTTCGTCATTATACGATGACATGAACGATCGGAAAATAAGGAAGCTGCGTCACTGAGGCCGTGAAATTATTCCGAAAAACGTAAGCAATGACGAAATTCTAGGGGGCAGGGCAGGGCGTAAACGACAAAAAGTGAGATGCCGCATTTCCGGCATCTTCCCAGTCCGATAGATACAGCACAAGCAGCCAGATGTGTTAATCAGGTCTGGCTGCTATTTTCCAAAATTTCACAGTTAAAAACAGTGTAAAAATGTCACAGTAGCAGCAATTATTTAACAAAGTACAGTGTGAGTGAGTGCAACCTGAGGGAAATGTTCTAAACTACCTTTTTGAACAGTTCGACGCATAAACGAGGCGAGTCCGCAAAGAACCAGATGGACCACGTGGAACAAGATAAGTACTGAAATCTTCGGAAAACCAGGTACCTGGTGACAGGCGTCACAACAGAAATTATTTTGGCCTTTTGCATTTGTTTTTTATTACAATGTGAGCTCAAAAATGTAAAAGTATGAAAGTGTGTGTGATTGTGTGAACGAAGAATATCTTGTGTGTAAGAAGTGTTGGGTTTGCAAAATATATACGTCGTTAAACTGATGATTCAGTACAATCTATTTTGATGTAATAATTACTTGTAACTTGTTTTACGCCTCAGGACAGAATAGATGTGTTCATTTTGAGGGAATGTCAGTATAAAGAAAATAAAATAATATTCAATTTTAACTCTATAAATATGTATTGTGTTCAATTATTTGTATTTGCCTATTATTCTGTGCCAAGTACACTAAACGACATCCTTGGTTAACCTTAACACGTAAAGTCTATTATTATGTAATTTTAAATACAATACAGTTCAGTTGGAGTCTGAACTAGGGACAAAATTAATATTTAAATACTGAACTGTAACAGCTGTCACTTTACAAAGCAATACGCTCCTAGGCAAATTGACTCCTGTGGCCTGGGTAGCCTGAATGACGCAACAAAGATGCAGTACTATGGACACTTCCGAATTACCAGAGGAACTGCAGGAATTATTGAACCTATCTTCTAATGACCTCACAAGTGGTGAGGTAAAAGAACTGACGTTTTTTACTGAATTCAAAGATTCTTTTGCAGTTCGAGGACAGTCATTGGGAAAAACCTCTCTTGTACAACCTAGCATCAATACCAGGGAATCAACATCGATACTCTAATTTCCTTGAAGGCCTCCATTAGCTAAGCAAGAAGAAATGTCTCGGTTAGTACAGGACATGTTGACAGAAAGATTGAGCCTTCGTCAAGTGCTTGGTCTTCTCCAGTAGTGCTGGTAGTGAAGAAGGATGGTGGATTACGTTTTTCCGTAGACTACCGGTGGTTGAATGATGTGACAAAGAAAGATTGCTATCCATTACCTCGTGTTGATAATAAACTCGACACGCTGTCTGGAGCACAGTGGTTTTCCACATTGGACCTAAAGGGTGGATACTGGCAAGTGGGTCTTCATCAAGAAGACAAGGAAAAGACCGCATTCTCGACTCCAAGTGGCTTATTCCAATTTAACGTCATGCCATTTGGACTCTGTAATGCACCACCAACATTCGAAAGATTGATGGATCTGGTACTCCAAGGCCTGACATGGAAAACTTGCCTAGTTTATTTAGACGATGTCATAGTCATCAAGAAGACTTTCAAAGACTATTTGGAAAACCTTAAGGACCACTAACTAGATTTCACGGTGCCCAACTGAAGCTGAACCCAAAGAAGTGTTCTCTATTCCAGAAGGAAGTACAGTATCTGGACTATCTGGTTTCGGAAGCGGGTGTTAGCATGGATCCTAATAAAGTAGACACCGTAAGAGACTGGCCAGTTCTGAAGAGTAAACACAAAGTTCAGAGTTCCCTTGCGTTATGCTCATATTACAGACATTTTGTAAAAGGCTTCGCTACTATTGCTAAACCACTACATAAGCTAACAGAAAATAAACGACACTTCCAGTGGTCGAGAGTGTGATCAAGCATTTAGGACTTTGAAAAGTAAATTATTCTCGCTTTCCCAGCTTCCAAAGAGAAGTACATCGTAGACACAGACGCAAGCAATACTGGTCTAGGAGCAGTTTTGTCGCAACTGCAAAACAGTGAACAACGAGTAATAGCATATTACAGCAAGACGCTTCCTAAACCAGAGAGAAATTATGGAGTTACAAGGAAAGAGTCGCTGGCAATTGTCCAAGCTTTGGAGCACTTCTATAAATACCTCTATGGGAGGGAGTTTTCACTACGCACCGACCATGCTGCGCTTGCATCCCTCTTGAGATTTAAAAATCCGGAAGGGCAGGTGGTAAGGTGGCTCAAATGTCTCCAACAGTACAACTTCAAGGTACAACATTGGCGGAGGCGCCCCCATCGTAATGCAAATGCCTTTCACAAAGACCGTGCCCAGAAGACTGCCGACATTGCCACAGAAAGGAAGAACAAAACGCAAGTGAATATGTTCAAGCCATTACTGTAGATTTTCTGGCAGACGGCTGGACAACACAAGATTTTCGACAAGAACAGACGACTGATGAAGACATTGGACCGATCTTGACTACAAAAGAGGAAGGTCATCGCCCAGTTGGGAAGATATCTGCCATGGTTCGGAAGTGCTGAAGGGCTACTGGGCACAATGGGAACTCGTACCTTAGAGAACGGATTGCTGAAAAGGGCTTGGGAAAGTGCAGATAGACCGGACATGGTCATGCAGTTGATACTTCCCTGAAGTAAAGTGCAGTGTTTTGAAGGAGATGTATGATGGAATGTCTGGAGGCTATCTTGGCGTTAACAAAACACACTTGACACAGAAGCGTTTCTATTGGCTTCATCTTCACCACGACGTAGAGGAATGGGTTCGGACATGTGAAATATGTGTTGCAAGCAAGGGCCTACAAACCAGAAGTAGGGGAAAAATGAGACAGTATAACGTTGGACTGCCTTTCGAGAGAATTGTCATAGACATTGCTGGACCTTTCCCAGTTAATGACGATGGAAACCGGTACTTCATGGTTATAGGTGACTACTTTACTAAGTGGGTGGAAGCCTACACAATTCCAAACCAGGATCTTACCACTGTGGCAAAGGCATTAGTTCACAACTTTTGTTGCCGTTATGGAGCTCCTATGGAAATCCGTACGGATCAAGGGAGAAATTTCGAATCAGGAGTGTTTAAAGAATTATGGCATCTACTTAGAATTCGAAAGACCAGGACAATGCCTCTCCATCCTCAGTCAGACGGGGTGGTTGAGAGATTTAATAGGACACTTGAGCAACATCTCTCGAAAAATTGTTGACTAGAATCAAACAGACTGGGACCAACATATACCACTATTCCTCATGGTGTATAGGTCATCAGTACATGACACAACCTGCATGACTCCACCAAAATTTGTGTTTGGGCAGGAGATTCATTTTCCTGGGGACTTGATTTTCAGATCACCTGAGACTCAGTCCCAAGAGCCACAGAACTATTCCTCGCAATTAGAAAACCAACTGCGAGAAATGAATCGCTTGAAAAGAGGGCGGTTGAAAATAGCCGGTGATAAAATGAAAACTCTGTATGACATTTGCAGTAACAGTGTGGGTTTCCAAGAAGGAAATCAGGTTTGGTTATTCAACCCAAAGCGCCATCATGGTCGCTCACCTAAACTTCAACCTAACTGGGAAGGACCCTACCCTGTGAAAAAAAGAATCAACAATGCTGTCTATCAGATTCAACAGTAAGGACAGTGAAAGTTTAAGGTCGTCCATGTAGATCACCTGGCTAAGTATTACTTAGAGATGGTTTGCCAGGTCGGGATGAACAGGCTTAAGGAGGGGGCAGTATTACGCCATTACAGAACGTTCCACTTGTTTCTCAGCTATCCTAGAAGAGTCCAGCTGTAATGTCTGTGTACGTGACACTCAACACATGAGGCAGTGTTACATAATGCGGAACAATCTCATATATTCAATAGCGTTGTTCAAGAAACTTCTCAACTAGTCCAACCGTGCGTGTTTCTGCCAAGGTCGGACTGAAGTACCATCTCGAATTTTCAAGTGTTTGTTAAGGATGCCTATTATGGAACCCTGCGGATTATAAATACTCCAACCGTCCACTTAAGAGTTCAGTTGAAGTGGCGATTTATTCCAGTGTGGTTCGAAGTATTGTGACGAAGTGTTATGTGTTTTATAATTGTGCGGGACTCTACTAGTTGACATTTTTATTGTGTGTGAACAATTTTTATTTGTTTTTTTGTAAGAGACTATCTTGTTGATTACAAACTGTTTAATTGTGATAATTAAATCTGGTGATTAGTGACTTGATTGGTGTCTTGTATTTGGTTTTCCACTGTACCATAAGACGATCACTAGACAGTCGTAACAATACCTTGGGTATAAGATTTCAATGATGCAGAAAACGTTGCCAGCAAGGGAAGGCTGGCCCTTAGTTTTCAGTTATCTGAACGTAATGATGTGTTTGAAGTCATTGTGGAAGGAAACATGATTACGTGGAAGTAAGTACTATTTAGACTGTTTATAAAATTTAGTACAGTACTTAATTGTTAATTATGAGCTATAATGATAAGTATACTTAATGTGTTAAATTGGTGATCTGTTTTGTTTCTTTGTAGTGCAAAATAGTAAATAGTAGCGTATATTAAAAATAGTAAATATGTACAAATACCACAGTGCATTATCTGAAACATAACATTGGCTGTTTTTATTTAATCTACAAATATAACACCATACAAATGACCAAATTCAATTAATTAGCTGATTAATCGATTAAGTGCATATGGTAAATTGATTAACACTTTGGTCAATTGGCAGCTACAGAAAGTACTCGCTACTCAGTCAACAACATCAATCAAAAACGCATGAGTAGGAATATATAAAATTGATCTTCAAAGTTTATAAAGAATACGTTAAAGTCGATGTCAGTAATATTGTATATATATTTCAATTATTGGAACACATATATACAAAAATCATGCGAGTGTGCAAGGGATATTATCAACAACAAACACACTTCTATAAGAACAGTTCTATATTTCAATAAATAAGATATGAATACAATTTTTAATAACACCCAACAAAGTGTTTTTAATTCTGAAAGACTTAAATAGTGAAAACTTCTAACACAACACAATATAACTTTTCAGATATACAGTACAATATTTGATTGAGCAATATCATTAATACCATAGTGATGGTACGTATATTATGCAGCAGATAAATCAACTCGAGTTGCTCTAAATATTTTACATGAAAACAAGATCCTTTCTTCATATACAAATTATATTTTACTTTCCAAAAAAGAACACAGTGTATACAACAATCTCTTCAAACATGGGACTTGTGTACAACAGAATATTTTATGTTAATTAGCATTAAGTTACAAATTACCACCAAAATCTTTAACCCATATCTGTACACTTAAATTTTAGGTCAGGTAAAAATGTATAAGCAAGAATCTCTAACCCTTATGAAACTGAGGTAAAGGCAATAAGTTAAATACTTGTATTATGTTTAATCCACATAATAAAAAACTGTTAGTTTCGTTCATTATAGCTATAATTGTATTTGAATATTTATAAAATTCCAAAAGTTAACATTATCATAAATATAATTTAGCTGACTAGATTTGTTAACTAACAATACATAACAGTGTGATGTGTACACATTTTAATTCATATGATTGCACTGAGTAAAGAGGTAACTACACAAAGGAATAACTGAAGTTTACCTAGTCACTGATAATATAAATCTGATGTATTAAAATGTACAAATCACATCTTCTGAAAACAGCATAGTAATATATGTTCACTTATTTATACCTCAAAAATTATTTGTTCGTACATTGTGATCAGTGTTTTACCTTGCTTACACTGTTACATCTTACAAAATGTATACAAATGAAAATATAATACTTCTAATATAAACTCTAAAAATATTGTATTCGAAAGATATAAAATTGAAACTTGTGTTCACTTCTGAATGTATTTTACAATACAAACATTCAACATTCACTTCTCAAACTCAATAATGATTAAACAACTGAGGTTCCCAGGACGACAGCACACATTTTTTGACCTGTCATCTGTGGAGCCCACATAAGGGAAGTTAACGAAATAAATAACAAAAAATTAATTATACTGAATTGAGAACAGCCACTTGTACAACAAAATTGGTCTCCCAACTCGGTGAAAAGTTAAGATGCAATATTATGAATTCTTAAAAAAACTACAGAGCTTATAACGTTTGGTGTCATGAACAAGATAACACCTGGATTCACGTTACATAACCATCAATCACTTTGCACAGACTGATTAGCTGACACAATGACAGTACTGTTCAAATGGCATTGAGCAACAACATGTTAGCTTCATAAATAATAACTGTAGTCATTTCACATGTCTTCTATATGGTGAAACAATTTAAACATACAAGCCTGTGTGTCCCTTTTCACAGTTTACTAACCAATATACTGGTGGGTTGAAGTTCATTAACATCTCTGCATTCCTTTGACTTTGACATTAAAAATACTAAACAAAAAAATGTTTATATGTAAAAAAAACATAATGTATGTTTGTGGTCAACATTTCACATGAGACAGCGCTGGTCACGATCTGGCATTGCAGATGCTTCATCGATTTTAAAACCGAAGTAGTCTTGGTCAAGTAATTCTGCAGGCGGATTCCCACACTTTTTTAACTGAAACAGTAAACAATGCATATATCAGTTATGCCAAGCAATCACATGACTACACACAAGCAGTTTAATTCAAACACCATAATTCTACAGATTATTTAATGTTGTTTTTAATACAATAATTTAATTTAAAAAAGACACATAAAACACAAGTCTTTGTCTGTATCGCACTGAATTACACCTTTTGAGAGTTTACTTATTTCTAATAAAATAATATTCAATAAACAGACACATTTCTACATCTCTTACCTTGTCTCAGGTCCCAGGGTCTTCACGTGAACTCGACCTATAAGTGATTTAGGGTTGCGCTCTTTAATAAATTATACTCTCATTGCAGTATTAGATAGTTGTGTTTTATTCAACATTTCTTTTATATGCATTCCTTTTTGTTTTAATCTCTTTATAAAAAATTATGTTTGGTTTTATCTCTGCTACATTTCTTAGAATTTGTTTAATAACAACTGGTTGACCTGACTAAATAGAATATGACTTACGACTCAATAAACAGTAGGAATTAATGCATATTATATCTTAACTAATAACTATATTATATATATATATATATATATATATATAAAGACAACCCAGCATTTGCTCACACACACTTTCATATCTTCTTCCCCTTTTAATTTATTTAGAGCTTTTTTAAATGGTTATATTTTTTAATTAGTTTTGAAGTAATTACTTTCCTGGTTTTATCTGATATGTGGTAGCAACACTCCCGAATTCTGTCTCTCGATCACATTATCTGCCGAAAGATGATTACACAATTTCATGTGTGTAATTTTGAACACTGACGACTTATTACTGTTTCACTATTGTCCGAAATTATTTCTCCAACTTTTAAATTTTGACGTCACTGAATTGTTTTGTTCTCACATTGTTATGTAATTTTAAATTATAATGTAAACAAAATTTTTAAAAGTTTACATAATTTTCGGCTCGCGAGCCTATATACAGAACCTCGCCGCAGCCGCCGCTACGTACAAAAACACTGTTCTTTATTCACATTCTCATATGCGGGCGAGATGGAAACTGTCCCCAGCCGGCGACGCACACCACTGCTCACGTCCGTTACCTTCAGATGTTATTTGCCGACTGTCTTTGTTCTCCGCACACCAGGCGAGAAAGAATGTACCTGTGCGTTCCCAAACGCCTGAGAACATTGGCCACCTGAGCGCGCACTTGTTTGTGAATACACACCCTCGCTGAAAGTCTGCATTCCAATGCCCATTCACACCAGCCTTGAAGATATAGTTGGCCCACCTTCTATTTGATGGAATAAAATTGAAACGATTAAACAAACACTGTTCTTTATTCACATTCTCATATGCGGGCGAAATGGAAACTGTCCCCAACCGGCGACGCACACCACTGCTCGCGTCCGTTACCTTCAGATGTTATTTGCCGACTGTCTTTGTTCTCCGCACACCAGGCGAGAAAGAATGTACCTGTGCGTGCCCAAACGCCTGAGAACGTTGGCCGCCTGACGCCTGAGTGCGCACTTGTTTGTGAATACACACCCTCGCTGAAAGTCTGCATTCCAATGCCCATTCACACCAGCCTTGAAGATATAGTTGGCCCACCTTCTATTTGATGGAATAAAATTGAAACGATTAAAATTATAAATACCCCTAGGATTGTACCGTTACACTTTCGTTATGGTAGTTACACTGGATGTCCAAGATGTTTATGTGTGAATGAGAGCATAAACACTCAGTATGGGATTTATTATTATGTAAGAGACATACAACTGCATAACTTGAGATAATACATTTTTACGAGTTTATCATCTATTTCAGTTCTATAAGATATTATATTAGAAATCTTGTATGGCTTGTATGTACTCCATAATGCAGAGTAAACAAATTTTCTTATGATTTGCAGTACAAGGTCAGTACTGTATTTATGTTCTAGTGAACAATGTTGTTTGGATTTCTAAACAAATTTCTAAACGTGGTTGTGAAGAAGCAAATGTTAATGATGTTGATGTTAGAGGACGACAAAGTATTCACAGACCAAGAAATCATAAAAATGGTGACTCAAGAGTCTGGAAATATCTCTGAAGAGAGTAACAATGAAGCAGATGGCACCACTGAGCAGTCAGTATCTCACACAGACGCCACTGCCGCCTTGGCCCTATGCTACGCTTCCGCTACTCCAGGACATTGAAATTTGTGTTCATTTCTGAATGTATTTTAAAGTACAACATTTACTTCTCAAACTCAATACCTGAAAAGACACTGGTACAATATCGCATCAACTTGTAGGTATTCGTCACTTTGCCAGAAAAATATAACAGACTTTTTTAAAAAATAAAACTGAAAGATTAATACAGTAATTGTGATGAAAGTGTAGAACTGCATATATGCTAAGTTACAGTCAGGTATATTTACAGACCATATAAAAATACAGTCAGGTTTTTGTTATAAAGTGCATTTTTCCTTTTCTGAACCTTTTTTATTTCACTGAATATGGGTTTCGGTTTAACCGGACTTTCGGATTACTTGGACTCTACTGTATATCTTTATAAAATGTATACAATTCAATTACTTTTGCTAATACAAATTGGAAACTAAATAATTCACATAACGTAGGGATTACTTTTATTTATGTATTATGCTTTCTATTACACATTCTAAAATATGATTTGCTTAAAAGTAATGTAAATCATTTTTATGGTCACGAATATTACAGTTTTAATTATAAGAATCAATATAAAGAAAGCTACAGTGAAACCTGAACTAACGGCCACCTTTATTCAGCAGTCACCTCTATGAATGGCCATTTTTCTGAGGAAGGGATTTTATTTGTTGTAAGATCAGTGTAAATTTCCCCTCCATTAAACGGTCACCTCTTCCCTCGGCCAGCGGTCAGCCCCTAATGGTATCTTCCACTTGTTTAAACGGCCACAGAGATGCTTAGTCATCTGGAATTCAGTAGTCTACAGTAGACAAAACATGGTAGTTTGACAATACAGATTTCTAAGAATAGGTTATGCATACAGTGCAGGCCGGCACGACACAGTCACCAGTGTTTAGACAAGAGCACGTATAGTGGCGGCAGGCACCGGCACACGCGCGGAGGTAGTCTGACTCAAGACAGTTTGCCGGAATGAGATGTTCATTCTGGTTTCCGAAACTAGCGCCGAGTCGGTGTTTACTCAAGTAATGTTTATACCTAACGAACTGAAACGACATAGCCATATGTATCTGCATAATTGTTAAATTTACAAAATCTTATTTGTACACAATACACTACTGAAGTTTCCACAACGCTGAAACAGTAGCCAGCAATCAGTTTGTCAGCGTGAACGTTTTAAACTGTTGAAACCTTTATAACGTTGAATTGGTGTAAACGATCTGTGTGTGCTTAAGAGGTGTTCTCATAATTTGTAGTGTAATTTAACAGTAGTTAAACAATAACGGTAGTTTAATAGTGTAACAATGTGTCAAAAATGAGTAGCAAAGGAAGAGTGTGTTTGAATTTAGAGGCTAAGCTAAATGCTATTTTTGAAAGTGATAACGGTGTTTCAGCAAGGAAACTCGCCGCCGTTTTTAAATGCGGAAGAACACAGATTAACAACATAATAAAAATTAAGATCCTATTTTAAAAGAGTGAGAATCCAATATGAATCGGGGAATAAAAGGAAAGTGAGAATCAAAGTGTACACACGTAAACAAAATTCTTTATGAGTGGTTTAAATGTCTTCGCTAAAACAAAACTCGTGGTTAGTGGAAGTATGTTATGGGTGAAAGCACTCAAAATTGCTACAGAAATTAAAGTCAAAAATTTCATAGCTAGCAATGGGTAGTTGGAGCGTTTTAGAAACCGACACAACATATCATTCAAAACAATTTCGGTTGAAGGGCTGGATGCACCTGTTAACGAAGTCAATGACTGGAAAGACAGGTTACCAAGTATTCTGGCAGAATAAGAATTGAGTGATATTTAAAACACTGATGAGACTATATTGCAACAGTACAATTATGTTGAGTACTGTGCATTGCATTGAGTATTTTAAATAAGCAATTAGAAGATATAAATAACGCATTTGAATAATAATAATCATTCAGACTGCAATATAAATTGTAATGGAAACACCTGACTTGCGTGTTAGGACAGGGAGCAAAGCAGCTGCTCTCTGCATGTGTGTACACATGTAAGTGTATGTGTGTGTGATGACCGGTTCATTCATGAAAGACGCCAACCTTTCGATAATGATATAAATTAATTGTATTTAATTAATTTACTAGGCTTATGTACATAGTAGCGAAAAACTGAAGACACCAAAATGTGCGTTAAAATAACACAAACACATAGATAAAAAATAGTGCGAAACGAACAAAAAGTGAAATGATAAGAAGTTAAAATTTAATAGTAATTAGAGTAATTAAGGCAAAGCGAATCGGTTTTGTGCATGATGAACGCCTAAAAATTAACGATCGAAGGAATATTGTATAATGTGTCAAAGACTTCGCAATTTGCGAAGACGAGCAAATGAAGTGTCATTAGAAAGCGGGATTAAAAGTGACGCGCTCGACAATTGCGAACAGGCAGAATATTGTCGAGACACGATTTCGGCGCCTTGGGTATAAATGCGGGGACGAGCAATCATCGCTTCTCTTACTCGTCAGACCATCATAGCAGCCGGAGGCGCTGTCCAAGGACTACAACTTTTTTTGGTTCAATCATCAGAACTGCCGGAGGCTATGTCCAACTACTAGAACGTCTAGAGTTGATTGACAGCCAGAGCAGCTAATGCAGCAGAGTACGAGCAGTCAATGCAGCAGAGTACGAGCAGCAGGCTCCCACACGCCATCTGTCAAACATTGGTGGTGACCCTGGGTGTTTCCTCTTTGTACCACTACAAGAATTAGTTTTGTATACATGTCTACTGACATCAGTCCAGGCAGAATATTACAATATTTAGATAGCACGTTTTATTACAGTATTGTACAGTTTGATTAGCAAAAGTTACACACAGGTGACTATTGTCTTCAGCGGAATGGAGATTCATGACATAAGTACAACAACAAATATTATTTGCATTTCTTTAAACAGCATTTACTTGGTCTTCTTAACAGCAGTAATAAACATTTTAACAAATGCAATTTGTTCAACTCAACTTTCAACCACTGAAATCTACATTATAATCACTGCACAGAATCACTTATAACTATAAAAAGTAAATTATTTTAAGATACCCTACTACATTTAACAATTTAATACTGCCACTGCCACCACTGTCGCCTACTCCTCCACCACCACCATTACTACTATTACTGCTGCTGCTGCTGCTGCTACATTCTAATTTACAATTAAATATTCCAGTAGGTTTAAAAACTATTTGCCAACAAGTTATACATAATGCATAGCAAGGGACCCAATAATTTACTTCGTAGTTTACTTCTCATTATGAAGAAACAAAAATACAAACATATTTGGCTTACTTGCAAGAAATGAAAACTTGAGTTAAGGTGTTACGAATTCAGTAATAAAAGTACAAACCTCATTTATTAAATCCAATATGGTTTTGAAGCGCTGACTTTTGTCGTCCTCTGAATCAGTGGATTTCTCATTTTCATATTCAGTACACAGTCTTGTCAACACATCTAACTGCTTAACTCGCTGGTTGTATGCTTCTAAACTTAAGGACGCTTCATTTGTTGAAAGCCACTCTGGATACTACAACACAGTTTGTTCACATTCTCTGTATTAACTGCTGTTTTTACTGATGGTATGAAAACTGCATTTAGCTTACACACTAGTGGTTTTTCTTATATGTGTATATGCATTTTATAAATAGTCAAGCTGGTATGTTTTCTGACTTCCCTATAATAATTTTCAGGTATTCTATCAATTCAGAAATTTGTTGGACTTTAAAGTTTCATTATTCACAAAACTCAATTTCATATAAATTTTTGCCACTTACTACTTCTACTAATATCAGTACTAAGTTAATATTTCTCGTGTGTACTAAATTTAAAATACACACTTGAAATTTCTAAAATAATATTCTATGCTAACCTTAGACAATAAATTGGTGAACTACAAAATTGTTCATACAATTATTACAATTAAATTGTAACAGGTTATCAAAGAGACAATAATAAATTAGAATTTCATGAATTTATAATCCAATTTTCTTACGGTTTACATCAACCATGTTGTCTTAGAAAATACGATCTGCTTCAAAAAGTCACATCCGATAACAACCGAATAATACACTCTACTGACATTACAGCTATCAGAATAACTATTTTGTTTGCTTTGAGTTGTATATAAATGTCCTTTATGTTGAGCTATATATTAGCTCAGTTTGGGACCACTGCTTGGTCCATGCCCAATTGTTTTGGTCAAACATACTTTGCACATGTCACATACTACATATGGTAATCTCTACAAGCATCTTTTGAAAATACTTTGTTGGAGTGTTTGTAGTATACGGATTTTGAATGTTTACTACATTGTAAAGCATCTGTAGGGCAGTTTAAGAAATATGTTGATAACAAGTCCAGCTTGTGCATGATAGACATTTTATGCCTCCAGTTCATCTGTTCTGAGTTTGCTGAAGTGTCCTTTTGTATTAATTGCCTATTTACAGTTTATTTTTATAATTAACAATTAGTGTATTAAATGTGGTAAATAATTCATGTTAGAATAAGATCACTAAAAAATAAAGAAATCTTTAATTACCTAACAAAATGAATGACAGTTCTGGATCAGAAGACATCTGAAATATTTGGACATTGCACACAATGACCATGACTTTGATCCCAATGAATTCAAATTGTAATTTTTGTTCTATAATAATTACTGAGCAATTTTTTTTTGTTCACTACTCAGCATCTACTGTATTCAAAATTTATATTAAAGCAGTCTTAGGCAGATGGATTAGGCACTGTCATGAAATGGGAAACTTAATAAATGATGACTGTCTTTACATGCTTCTGTTTGCAAATGATCAGTTTGTGGTAACAGTGGACAAATAGAATCAAAATTACACGATCCAATCTTGGGGTCACAACATAAATTTTGTAAAACCAAACAGCTGCTAATTAGAGGTGGAGCCAGTATGACGGTATATTCACATATTACAAAAAATAAAGCTATTCTTTAGGTATCTTGAGGTGATATTAACAAAAGACAGCAGAAGTGATGAAGATATCAGTGGTAATATAAATCAAGTGATATAGTGATAGGCCAGCTGAATTGTGTGCTTTGTAGTGGGAAAATAATATACAAAACTCAAAAGATGATTTACTCTGCTATCTTGGTTCTAAAACTTGGGAAATAAATCAAAGAAACTCCTAAAGGCTCCCGAAGTGGAAATGGACTTCTGAAGATCCTGAGGGGTGGCTAGGATCCAACTGTTAAAAATGAAGATGTCAGGAAGCAAATTCATGTTAACAAAACAATTTTAGAGACAATAAATATGGCTACATGGAATGGATACTTGACAATGAGTAGTCCAAAAAGTTGTTAAACTAGGCTCCACCTGGAGGTAGACCTAGAAATGGGGTAGACCCATAAGATTATGGAAGGAGGATGGAAAGAAAGAGGCTTGCAATGAGGTGAGTACACAACACAAGCCTCTTGTATGCAGGATCCAAGGAATGACTTAGCTGCACAAATGGACATCTTTTGCAATAATGTTTTATGTATACAGGAGTGAACAGCTCCAAACACACATTTTTCATCATTCTACTACAGTACATTCTGTCTGATTCTCTAATTTACATTGTAATATGAGATACAATAAAATTCAGAAATTACTGTTATTGCTATTTAGAATTCGATGGTATTATTTTTTTGTATTTACTGCTTTAATTAGTTTTACATAATTACTGAAAGACTCTGAATAAATAGTACAATTTTATTATTTTTTGTTTACAGTAGATTTACAAAAAACTATTTAATAGCATAAACACTGGTCATCAGAGTTTTTTTCAATAACAATGTACATAAGTATTTATAAAAACTCCTGGAAGAAATTGTGTACTGTACATGTATTATGGCTTGCTGGAATATATACAATCAGATCTGAAGGAAAGAACACTTTTTTAATCATGAAAATACTACGCTTTCTGGTATTTTTCCAAACCAGAAGGCTGGGACTCCAAGTGGTGCTACTGTAATGCTTTTAGTAACATACAATTTGTGTTTAATTCCACTGTAAAAGAATGTAACTCCAGGTTTTTCTTTTACCGTTTATTGTTAATACAATTTTTGCAGAACAATGTATTCCTCTCCACTCTGATTTACAAAATCCTTTAAAAACTCCATTCTTATTACCACAGCTCTGTAATGTCTCTCCCAGCATAGCTAAGCGTATGTTCAAACTGATGTACATGTATGTGGCAAAAATGTGTGCTATTCCACAGAACATGTAACACAGTGGTTATAGTGAGATAAAATAGGTCTAGTGTGTTAAAATTATAATGTCAATTGTTATACTTAACTACTTAACTAAAAATGAACTTTTTTCATGTGAAAAACTTACTAATTTTATTGGACGCGTTTCGGCTTAGTATCCGCCTTCTTCAGCTTTGGTAACAGACTGCCAGCATTTTGTAACGGTTGTGTGGAAGGTGAAGTGGGGGTGGTGTGTGGAGGAAGGGGATTGGCACGGGGATTCAATTTACTGTTTGTTTTCTGTATAATTGTGTCAATTGTTATATTAAAGCCTCTAAGCAATAAATTTAATGGGCCAAAGATTTTGCACTTGAGTTTGTCATTACTACTCATGTTACTGTGGCTTGCTGAAAAAACAACTAAAAAAATAGACCATGATCTTACTACTCGGAACCTAAGCATACTTGACCATGAAAACTAAACTAAGCACAGTATTAACACTTTCACCCGATGCCCGTTAATTTTATGTTTGTCACTTCACGTGCATTTAATGGGATTTGTATGAAACATTGTTTGTACAGATTGGACTTTGTAGTTGCCAACTGAATACACAGATGGCAGTACAGTTTTCTGTTCTGTGATTTCTGCCTGTTGTGAAATTTGCAATGTTGGTTTGTGTTACCATGACTGTTTCATTTTGTACCATACAAACGCAGATTATTCCAAATAGATTGATTTTTACTATATTCTGTGCCTTAATATTGTAAGAAAAGTAATTTTTGTACAGTAGTTACTAATAAAAACCATTTATTATGTGAAAATAGCTGGTATAACTTTTTTATTTTTCAAAAACATGATTCTGATCTAGATACTAAAAATTAATTCCACCTACAGAAAAAATAAATATTGTGTCATTTTATGAAAACAGAAAGTATAATCTTTAATTTAACATGTAATTTATGTTGCTTTTTAACAAATCTTCATTTAAAAAAAGGGGAAAATATGGAAAACAGCCAGGCTGCTGGGACATGCCTATGCTGAAATGGCCAGGGTTGAAAGTGTTAAATACAATATTTGGGGAGGGGGCAGAGTGTGCAAGAGATGAGAGAAGCTGCATGATATCTTCTGCAGGAGCTTGCGAAACCTATTTTAAGATGCCAATATGTGTATTTACTTGACTGATCAATAAGGAAAACATCACACATTGCTTCAATGGTTATAATTACCTATATAAAACCATCAAGATAATCACTGACTAGGAATAGCCAAAACGTCTGGTTGAAAATACAGCTAATAGCAGACCATGACCCATAAAACCAAACCAAAAACAAAGAGTTTCAAAGTTCTAAACTGTCAACATCTTATAAACTGCTAATGTCTGTTATGTATTACACACCTGTTTTCATCATTTTATTATACATCTGTCACACAATATAATTTATTTCAAAAAGCCTAATGTCAGGTGACAGACATTTCAAGTTATAAATATACAGATACAGTGGAACCTTGATTTAATGCGACCCTTGAAGTAATGCTCATTTTTCATGGTCCCGACCAGTATCCCACAGAATGTAAAATAAACTTTGATTTTACGCTCTGGTTCAGTACAGGACCCTTGTCATAACACACTTTGCCAGCTGACGGCAAGGAGTTTTTTAAGGTCATAACACCCTTTATTTGAATAATCATGTGAAACACTTTCAATTTTCAAGTATACGTATTTGTAGATGGATGCTTCTATTACAAGGAATGGGTGTCCAGGGGTAGGCTACTTTGACATTGGAAACACATTAACTTGATTTGTTTTGTTCAGCAGTTATATGCTGTGCAGGTTATGTGTCATAGTTTTGATGTCATAGTTTGTGGTAACAAAATTTTATCTTTTTTTTTTTAGATTTGGGTTTGTATAGCTTCATTGTAAGAGATAAGTCATTATTACCAATAATGTACAATTTTTATTGTTAAATATTGTGTACTTTAATTACTTTATAAAATTAATTTTATAATTTTTAAGAGGCCAATTAATTATCCAAAATTTAATTCACAGTGAAAATTTTGGAAGCTTGGCTAACAGGGACTGCTGTATGAATGGCAGCAATTTCTGTCTTCAACAATTTTTTGTTGTACATTAAACGCTGTATTTACTTGCATAATTTCACTCTTGAATAATTTTTGCATCTCTGTTTTGTATCTATTTTTTATTATCCCCTAACTGTCTTCACAGTATCAAATACGCTAATCGTAGAAAACTGTCAATTATCATATTGTTACGACATTACAGAACAGTCTACGTGTTTGTCGAATGTGCCAGAAGAATCTCGCTCTAATGTATGTGGCATATGTGACTGTCAACGCATCCGCAAGAGTTATCTCGAAATCGCCACCCGCGCGGACTGTGTCAAGGCCACAGTTAATTATGTAGTTCACGCGGGTGCTAAGACGCAATTAGGAACGTTCTGGTCTGTGAGCACAGGTATAAATACATGGCAGCAGTGGCCTAATTTTTTCAGTATTAGTGGTGATTTATTTACAGTGCTGTTCGAGTTATTACTGTGCGCGTTCAAGTGGTTATTAGTTAAGTGTTTTATAATTGGACGGTATAATTGTAACAACAATTGTGTTTAATTTAGTTGACATAAAATTTCCGTGTGAACAATTTTTATTTGATTTGTTGTAGAGACTGTATTGTTAATTACGAACTGTTTAACTGTGAAATTAAAGCTGGTGATTAGTGACTTAATTGGTGTCTTGTATGTTGTTTTCCACTGTATCTATGACGATCAAGTAGACCGTAGTAACAGTGGTGTCAGAAGTGGGATAGAACGGTTAACAGTAGAAACAGTGGACAGTTTGTACAAGACGAGTGTAATTCGTAATTAACTGGTAAACATGGACGCCAGTCAGATGATGGAAGCTTTACAAACCCTGCTGCGACAGACAGTAGCGTACCTAGGGGGGGGCGAAGGGGGCGGCCGCCCCGGGCGCCGCTTGAAGGGGGGCGCCAAAATGCCAAAACATAGTTTTTATTTCTACTTTAGGACAACAATATAGGGTTAGGAGGAAACATGCAATATAATGTACATGTTACAGAATGTGTTTTAGAATAAAGTTATAATGAAATTTCATGTGGTCCCATGCATTGTTAGCTATTTTTAGCTCGTCGGGTCAGTCAACTGAAGCAAACGGACGGATATTCAGTGTTGCTGTAGACTTCGAGAGTGTCAGATCGTGATAGTGGCGGTGTTTTAAATAATTTTAAGTGCTAATTGTTTATCACATTACTTACTTCATCCAGGTAAGACTAGTCTATCATTTTCAGCTTGGAGGTGATTTTAATGCTACGAGTAATTACGATACCCACCGACGCTGAATTACGCGGTAAATGTATTAGTACACACCACGTGTTTTAGTGTACTTTGCGCTTGTTAACTAACAGAATGTCGGTAATTTATATGGTACCGGTAATTATAGTAATCTAAAACCAGCGTGCCTGTCAAATAAAACTGCGTGTCAAATATTCGTGCGTTTGTTAATTAACCGTGTTAGTAATTACAGTAATCTAAAACCAGCGTGTCTGTCCAATAAAACTGTGTCCGTTGTTCGTTTCAAAATATAACTTTTAAGATACTTAAGATATTATTCGTGCGTTTGTTAATTAACCGTGTTAGTAATTATAGAGATCGCAGTTTTTCTGTATGCGTCACATTTGTAGAGATCTTAGTCATAGTCTCTCTGTATGCGTCAAAGTTATAATATTTTTGTTAGCCTACGACGCATACCAGCCTCGACGAACACACACGGAACGAAACGAACATACGCGAAGCAGTCGGTATGCGTCAGGCGTTTACACGCTCACACAAATTTGCGCATACGTGTTTGTATGTATAAACGGAAGTTTGAAGATTACCGGTATCTTTTGTTTCCCACAGCGTAAAGTATAAATACGAGATTAAAATGTAAGATATTACATTAAGAACAACTACATAATAGTTTCGCTAGTTTTGTTATACCGGTATTTAGGTATAGGCCTATAATTTTGTTTTCATATAGGCTAACTTATAGTTCTTCTTATTCATTCATTTATCGAAAAGTCGCCGCAAAATGCTAATTATGTTACTTCATTAGGTGAGGCATACGGAGAAACCAATATTTCTTTTTTAAACGCATAGTAATATTGATTATAGCCCTAATTTATTTACGTGATAAATGACTGGTATGCATTAATCGAATGTGAAGTATCCTAATATTTTATTTAAACTGATGTATACAATTATTTTTTTTTACTTCTTCTTTCTTCAACCTAACATTCGTATATGACCATATTTCCAATGTGTTTTGTTATTATACTTTGTATATTAATAAATTTCATTTTTATATTTACCAACACCATAATTCATTGGGATTTTCTGCTTTTCTAATGCTTTTAGTTGTTTCTCGTTTAAATAAAAACCATGTTTTAAAAACAACCAACAGCCTCCTAAATATATTCATACTTGAGCGCGACAGAGAAAAAAAGGCGGATACGCGAAAACAATAGCTAGATTTAACAATCTGCTAATAATGGTTGGATCTTTATAATTTAAGGGCGATTATTACTCGTGACGAAATTCGCAAAAAATCCCTAAAGCTGAAACCAAGTTTAACCAATTAACTTTGTTCTATTCCAGATCCCAAAAATGAAACGACAGAAGCCAAGTGGGGCTCAGTATCGAAAACTGAAACAACAACGTACTAAATCAATCGAGAGTTGCAAGTCATTTATACTTGAAATAAATAGATGAAAGCTCATCTATGAAAGCTTTTATAGAAGGATCATCGTCATCGACCTCTACAACTCGAAATGAACCTGAACTTGACAGCGACGAATTGAATCTTGAATTTGAAGCATCGAACATTGATAGTCAAAAAGATGATGGTTCTAGTACTTCCCGGCTGAAGGACTATTCTCAAATTACAACATCAACCAGTGACTTTGAAGAAGATGACTCAAATCAAAACTTAGAATCAAGTAAAGTAGGACCTTCACGTGAAAACTCAGCACCTGAAAATGAAAGTTTTGACAAAATTGAAAATAGGCCTACCAGCTTGAATGAAATGATTGAAAATAAGGCTAATCCACTTGACAATGATAACTGTGAAAAATTGATGTTGCACGACATTGGAGTGTGGCCGACGAATATTTCAAAACAATTTCGTGGCTCATTTGTAATGAAAGGTACATACCAACTGCAAAACAAAGACTCTGTTTTTCCTGAGGATGAATCTGGACGATCTCTGCATAGGCATTGGTTTAAAAAAACTTTGAAAAATGGAGAAAAGATTAATCGGTCATGGATGTGTTTTTCCCCATCTAAGAAATCCCTGTTTTGTTTTTGTTGCACGCTTTTTCCGCAGAGAAATCATAAATCTAGCTTTAATAATGAAACAGGATTTTCAACATGGCGAAAGTTAAATCCACGCGTTCAAGATCATGAGAACAGCCCCGTTCACAGGGTTGCGTTTTTGGAATGGAAGGACTTAGAACGTGCCTTACAAAAAGGGACAGTTATTGATGACCGCCTTCAACAACAGGTTCTAGAGCAAAGTAGAATTTGGAGAGTAGTTCTTGAACGTGTAATTGCTACTGTTCAAACATTGGCTCAACAGAATTTAGCTTTAAGAGGCCACAGAGAGTCGATTGTAGACGATGACAATTGTAGACCTGGGAACTTTTCGCTCTCTTGAAATGCCTAGCTAAATTTGATCCCGTTATGAGGTCTCATTTGCAATCAGTGTCCGAAAATCCAGGAAGTGTATCATATCTTTCTCCTCGAGTGCAAAATGAGGTTATAAACCTCCTAGGTGAACATGTTCGAAAGACAATTATTGCTTCCTGCAAGCATGCCAAGTATTTCGGTATTATGTTTGATAGTACACCAGACACATCACATGAAGAACAAATGTCGCAGATTGTAAGTTTTGTCGAAGTAAAACAAGGTTTAGTTGAAGTCAGGGAAGGGAATGTTTCATAGATTTTGTTCCAATTGAAGACAAAACGGCTGAGGGCATTGCTGAAGTGATAACGAAGAAATTGGAAAAAGATGGTTTAAATTTTGCAGATTGTAGGGGTCAATCTTACGACAACCAAGCAACGATGGCTGGAATTCATTCTGGCGTTCAAACAAGGTTATTGGATCTAAATCAACAAGCCGTGTTTGTTCCCTATGACAATCATTCACTTAATTTGGTTGGTGTTCATGCTGCACATGTTAACGTAAATGCAGTTACTTTTTTCGGGACTGTTGAACGCGTATATGCCTTTTTCTCTAGTTCAACTCACCGGTGGAGTGTTCTTAAGGAACATGTGAAATTAATGGTGAAGGGGCACTCTGACACGAGATGGAGTTCAAAGGCAGAAGCTGTGAAAGCCTTATCATCCCAGTTAGATGGAGTATTAAGCGCTTTAGAGAAATTGAGAGATACACTATCTGAAACCATTGATACTAGACTGTCTGCATCACTGTTGATAAATGCCATTGAAAGATTCGATTTTGTGAGTCTACTCTTTTTCTGGTCTGAAGTCCTCCCCAAGATTGACAGAATTCAAAAAACCCTGCAAATCAAAGGTATTTCGTTTACCTATGTCCTAATCTGTCTACAGTCTCTCCAAGATAAACTTAGCGAATGGAGAGAAAACCTTCCTGATGACGTGGTGACAAAAGCTGCTGCTAAGTGTGAAGAATGGGGAGTACCTACAGAACGAAGAGAAAGAAAAAAACGAAAAATGCCCAGGGAAATAGCTGAGGACGTTGGACTTTCCTGGAAAGATGAAGTAAAACGAAGCATAGTAGAGATATTGGATAAGCTTCTATTGGAATTTGGTCAACGGTTCTTAAATGTTAAGCAACTGGACTCACGCTTTGGATTCCTTTGTAATTTTGAAGATTACATGGATATAAAATACACAAAAAAGAGATGGAAGAGCTGAGAAAAAAGTGTTTAGGACTTGCAGAAAAGTACCCTAATGACCTAAATGGAGATGAATTATTTGAAGACATAAAATATATCATAACTCTATTAAGAAGATCAAAATCAAATGGTGAAGAGCTTGATTTAAATAATCCTAAAGATATCTTATTATACTGTACATATCCATATCTGCTATGGGATTAGAAGCATATAGCACTTTAGTCATAGCACTTAAACTTCTTCTAACTATACCAGTATCTGTGGCATCATGTGAGAGGTCATTTAGTAAACTAAAACTAATACAAAGGTACTTAAGATCCACAATGACGCAAGAGAGACTAACTAATTTAGCAATTCTGTCAATTAAAAGTGACGTGGCATCTGCTTTAGATTATACTCTATTAATAAATGAGTTTGCATCACTGAAGGCTAGGAAAGTACACTTATAAAACTGCATGTTGATTGAACAAAGTTATAGTTAAAGCTATAGTTATTTTCTAGTTTAAATGCCTGCATAAATCAGTACATATACAATTATTAATAATTCAATAAATTGTTATAAAAGTGTTTTCCAACACTGTAAAAATCTTGAATCTAAGATATTTTATTTGAGAAATTATATATTTTTCATGTATTTTCAAAAAATGCAATGCTACTTTCATTTTGTGCAATATATTTACATTGCAATATTTTAGATATGTAAGGTTTTTCAGTTCTTCTTATAGTTAGAGTTTAATTTTTAAATATAAGTTGTATCGTATTATACCAGATTTGTCAACTACTTATTAGCCAATTATAATAGTTTGTTACAAATAAACTGAATCTTTATTGAAAATAACCAAGTCCTAATGAAACTTATAAATATTTAATTTATAATTTTATAAAGAAAACTACAAACTTGTTTTCGTGATTTTCACTCGTCATATATTTAAAAACTATAATAACCACGACAGCTGTTTCGGCACACAGTGCCTTCTTCAGATGGTAAGAGCTGACTAGTTACGTACAATAAAATATCACATAAAGCCAGTGCTATGAAAACGATAATCGACTTAAGTTAGAACAATAAACAATACACATAACATATACACAACTATATACAAATTAGAAAGGAACGTACATTTACTTATATAATTTCAAATTTAAAAGCGGAGAGCTATTTAAATCAGTTTGGTTATTCAAAAGCAAACCTAAATCTTTACGCTTATTAATTTCGAGGGCTTCAAGTAAATCAAGTTTTTTACCTTTTTCCCATACATGTAAAATTTTAAAGTTATCATTAAAATTATGATCATTTTCCGACAAATGATTCGCATAATTAGATTTACCATCCTGATATCTCAAACTATAATTGTGATCGTACATACTTTTTGAAAACGATCTTCCAGACTGGCCAATATAAATTTTGTCACAAGACCCACACGATAACTCATATACTCCTGACTTTTGAAATTTCTCTACTTTACTCTTATTGTTCTTAATATATCTACCTAGAGAAAATGTCGTCCTAAAAGCTATATTTACATGCTTCTGAGTAAAGTATTTACCAATTTTATCTGATACAGTACCTATATAATTAAGTGTGTGGAACTTTTCCTTATGTGTTGGAATAGGATACACCAATCTTAATGTTTGTAAATATAATTTTTTATTCAACAACTGATCTATTAGATTTGACTGATAACCGTTGTTAACTGCTATTTGTTTTATAATGTTAAGTTCTTAACATTACAAAATGCATCCTATTCCAACACATAAGGAAAAGTTCCACACACTTAATTATATAGGTACTGTATCAGATAAAATTGGTAAATACTTTACTCAGAAGCATGTAAATATAGCTTTTAGGACGAAATCTTCTCTAGGTAGATATATTAAGAACAATAAGAGTAAAGTAGAGAAATTTCAAAAGTCAGGAGTATATGAGTTATCGTGTGGGTCTTGTGACAAAATTTATATTGGCCAGTCTGGAAGATCGTTTTCAAAAAGAATGTACGATCACAATTGAATCACAAATTTCAGAAACGACACATGTGACATTTTCATTGTTGTGAGAAAAACAAAAAACTTTTTTTTTTCGAAATTGCTTGGAATAAAATTTTGGAAAAATTACCTTGTATTTAATTAACTATCTGACACCGTGCAAACTAAATTAAATGTCAATCTGTCATTATACAAGCCTATACGTTATGTTTGAAAATTTTGCACATGTGTCGTTAATGCACTCTACAAATTTTCCGAATATGTTTGAATGGTTTTAAATAAAGAAAAACGTGATAAATGAATATTACAATATTTATTTACAAATTACAAGGTATTATTGGTAGAATACAAACTACATAGAAGTGAAAAAGTATTTACAGAATCTCAGGTTTTGTGAATCATCAACCTTGTGATGAAGTAAGACCGACCAGTTAGTCGTCGTGGACTGTGCCATCGTCATCACTGCAGTCAGCTGCTGTTGTTGAGGGCCAATTCAAAATTTCATCATAAAAATCTTCATAGCAATAATGTAATTTTTTAGCTTTCCTATATCAGCAATTTTTTTGGCATTGATTGGAATTTTGCCCATTGGATAAGCTTTTAACGATGGAAGAATAGGCTTCAGTTTTGGCAAGGGAAAATGCGTTAGATGTCAGACCACCTATGAACTCCTTAGCTGTAACTGTTCCTTTGTTTTCATTCTTATAGATAAATTGTCTATAAGTTGAAACCTTGAAAGTTACTTTGGCCATTTTTGGAATTCCACGACCTGCTGTTTATTCTGAGCAAACTGTCTTTTTGTAGAATCTAGGCCACCATGTATGGAAGATTATTATTGTCTCTGTTTCAACATAATGTAATTTGAATCTACCTTCCTTACCTGAATGTAAGAACAGTTCACCATATTGTCCTACCAAGTAGATTCTGCCTGTTTTATTTAAAAAACGTTTTAGAGAACCGAAATCACGGTCACAAGGCATGAATGAGTGTCCTCGAAACGGGAAAAAATGAATGATGAAGTCAAATCTTCCTGTGTCACATAGGCTCAGAAGAAACCGCACCACCGTGTGGTTTTTGTTCTGTCCACCTGTGCCATCACTGAAAAGGTGGAGTTTTTTCACCGAACTTGGTAAAGTTTGAGTATATTGCCACAAAAAAGTACATACTTCGTTTGGTGACTTACTTGCTTGTCCCTCATGATATAGATACAAGTCAGCTATAGATACCAATTAAATCTAGGAACAATGAAAAATTCGTCCAGTGCAGAAAAAACACATGTGATTTCACTTGTGTTGTTTCTGCATTGGACGAATTTTTCCAAGTAGATTTTAATGCCTTAAAAGTATAGCACATGTGTCATTTCTGCACTAAACGATGCGCCCAGAAATACTGAATAAAACTCCATTCTTAACTCAATACCGCCAAAAATGTCACATGTGTCGTTTCTGCAATTTGTGATTCAATTATAGTTTGAGATATCAGGATGGTAAATCTAATTATGCGAATCATTTGTCGGAAAATGATCATAATTTTAATGATAACTTTAAAATTTTACATGTATGGGGAAAAGGTAAAAAACTTGATTTACTTGAAGCCCTCGAAATTAATAAGCGTAAAGATTTAGGTTTGCTTTTGAATAACCAAACTGATTTAAATAGCTCTCCGCTTTTAAATTTGAAATTATATAAGTAAATGTACGTTCCTTTCTAATTTGTATATAGTTGTGTATATGTTATGTGTATTGTTTATTGTTCTAACTTAAGTCGATTATCGTTTTCATAGCACTGGCTTTATGTGATATTTTATTGTACGTAACTAGTCAGCTCTTACCATCTGAAGAAGGCACTGTGTGCCGAAACAGCTGTCGTGGTTATTATAGTTTTTAAATATATGACGAGTGAAAATCACAAAAACAAGTTTGTAGTTTTCTTTATAAAATTATAAAAATGGATTTTCATCAAGTAAAGGCCTCCAGTATAAATTATTTAATTTATGACAATTATTATGTGCTGACATAGATAATGGTCAGTGTAGTGTGATCAGAGATGTAGCACAGCAACAGCCGACAGTAAACAACAGAAGAACAAATGGGCGAGGAATGGGAGTTGGAAGTAGGTAAGTTGATTCTACAGTCACAAATTGTGAAAGGCCGGGGGGGCGGCAATCTTGAAGTTCGCCCCGGGCACCAGTTGGCGTAGGTACGCCACTGGCGACAGACACAGGAAGAAGCAGAAAAACGACACGATGAAAAACGTAAGCAGGAGACTGAGGAACGGAAGCGTGAAACAGAAGACATCAAAGCATTAATACAGGAGCAGAAACAGATGCAAGAACATAGTATCGCAGAATTGGGTCTCCTACGAGGTGAGCTTAATAAACAAGTTACTAAAATATCGGAGGTACAAGAATCAATGACATTAAAAATAGTTGAAATAGAAAAATCTGTCTCGAGTGTTGAAGAATCGATGTTTAATAAAATAGCTGAAGTAAAAAAATCAGTCACGAGTGTGGAAAAAGCTATGTCAACAAAAATAGAAGACTTGATTACAAATATAAAAGAGCATATTAAAAATGAACTCGAGCAGTGCGTGAAGTTACAACCAAAACAACTTTGTGAACAGACTGTACCAATGATAAAGACAGAAAAAGACACAGAAAATAAGTTAATAGAGAAAGTCACTTTGCCTGCGGTAGGGACAGTTCATGTCAAAGCTCCAACCTTTGACGGAATCAGTCACTGGGCAATGTACCTCCGCCAATTTGAAGCTGCTGCATTTGCAAATAATTGGACGAAGACAAACCACTCTCACTCGTTCTCGCATTAAAAGGACCAGCGGCAGAACTACTACAGAAAGTCCCACCTGACAGCTAGAACATCTATGCCGAGTTGATAAAAGCTCTAGAATTACGGTACGGTGATAAACATTTGCGAGATGTGTACTGCACCCAGTTGAGAGCAAGGCAACAGCATTCTGGGGAGAGCCTTCAAGAGTTTGAAGCAAGTGTCTACAGACTAATTAGACTGGCCTATCCTGAAGCACCAGAAGATTTTCAAACGAGTTTTGCAATGCAGACATTTACTGCCAGTGTCCGAGATAACGAACTATAGCAAGCGTTACAAATGGCAAGACACCAGAACAGTGTGGACGCACTGGTACATGCTTTGCAATTTGAGGCCACCAAATCAGCGTCTGGTTGGACAAGTCATAAAGTGCGCGCTAAAAGATCGCGACGGCACAGACGATGAGGAAGAAGAACAAGGAACAGAGACTCGATGGTCGGCGCCACAGAATAAAGTAAGAAAGGATGGAAGACCGAAGTGTTATCGATGTGGGAAACCTGGACATCTACAACGGGGCGTGTGCTGACTAACTGGAGGAACAAAGCCCCTAGACAATATGCAATTTCTACACTTCAGAAAAACAGCAGGAGCTTGGTAGTTACCGGATTTGTTCAAGAAAGGCCAACCTCGATTACAGTTGACACAGGCGCAAGTTTCTATTGTGCGCTCTGACGTGGTTAAAGATATCAAGCCAATCTGGTGCTCTTGCAGCCTGCGAACAGCTACTGGACGGCCTGTAAAAGTGTATGGAAAAGTGGAGATACCTATGCCTCAGTTGACTTGAGTTTAATCATCAATTACTTGTTGCAGACATTGTGGATGAAGCAATTCTTGGTGTGGACGTTATGAACACATACGGATTCATAGCCAACCTCAGAAACAATGTCTTGCGAATCGGAGGCAAAGAGGTAATGCTATCAACAATGACAACAGCAGAAAAATCTATGGATGTCATATAAACGAAGTGGCCATAACTGTTCTACCAAACTCCGAAAAGATCATCATGGTTAGAACCGAGGTAGATACTAGGGGCAACCAGTGCTCTATATTCGAACCCCAGGTAGTCAGCACACCGGGCATACTAATTACCAGAAGTTTAGTAAAACCTGACGAAACCGGAAATGTACCTATTAGAGTGGCGAATATTTTAGATCAAGCTATCACTTTACAAAGCAATACGCTCATAGGCAAATTGACTCCTGTGGCCTGGGTAGCCAGAATAACGCAACGAAGATCCAGTGCTTCGGATAATTCCAAATTACCAGAGGAACTGCAAGAATTATTGAACAGATCTTCTAACAACCTCTCAAGTGGTGAGGTAAAAGAACTCAGACAGTTTTACTGCATTCAAAGATTCTTTTGCAGTTCGGGGACAGTCACTGGGAAGAACCTATCTTGTACAACATCGCATCAATACCAGGGACACAACACCGATATGCCAACCTCCTCGAAGGCCTCCATTATCTAAACAAGAGGAAATGTCTTGGTTAGTACAGGACATGTTGACAGAGGGAGTAATCGAACCTTCGTCAAGTGCTTGGTCTTCTCCTGTAGTGTTGGTAGCGAAGAAGGATGGTGGATTGCGTTTCTGCATACACTACTGGAGGTTAAATGACGTTACAAAGAAAGACTGCTATCCATTACCTCGCATTGATGATACACTCAACACGTTGTCCGGAGCACAGTGGTTTTCCACATTGGACCTGAAGAGTGGATATTGGCAAGTGGGTCTTCATCAAGAAGACAAGGAAAAGACTTTTCTCGACCCCAAGTAGCTTATTCCAATTTAACGTCATGCCATTTGGACTCTGTAATGCACCGGCAACATTTGAGAGATTGATGGACCTGGTACTCTGAGGCCTGATGTGGAAAACTTGCCTTGTTTACTTAGACGATGTCATAGTGATCGGGAAGACTTTTGAAGACCATTTAGAAAATCTTGAGGAAGTTCTAACTAGAATTCACAGTGCACAACTGAAGCTGAGCCCGAAGAAGTGTTCTCTATTCCAGAAGGAAGTACAGTATCTGGGCCATCTGGTTTCGGCATCGGGTGTTAGCATGGATCCTAATAAAGTAGACACCGTAAGAGACTGGCCAGTTCAAAAGAGTAAACACGACGTTTACGAAACACTTCGCTACTATTGCTAAACCACTACATGAGCTAACGGAAAATAAACGAAACTTCCAATGGTCGAGAGAGAATGACCAAGCATTTAGGACTTTGAAGATTGCATTATGTTTGCAGCCAATTCTCACTTTTCCAGCTTCCAAAGGGAAGTACATCGTAGACACAGACGCAAGCAATACTGGTCTAGGAGCAGTTTTGTCTCAAGTGCAGAACGGTGAAGAACGAGTAATAGCATATTACAGCAAGACGCTTTCTAAACCAGAGAGAAATTCATATTTAGTAGGAATAAACCTGTTTTAGTACCAAGCCACGTGTCCGTTAACTATATAAAAAATATATTGTACTAACCGTCTGTTACTTCTCGTATATGATGTCCTTTCCTATTGCCTATTGCCTAGGAAGAGCAATAGGAAAGGACATCATATACGAGAAGTCACAGACGGTTAGTACAATATATTTTTTATATAGTTAGAGAGAAATTATTGTGTTACAAGGAGAGAGTTGTTGGCAATTGTCAGAGCTTCGGAGCACTTCCATAAATACCTCTCTGGGAGAGAGTTTTCACTACGTACCGACCATGCCGCGCTTGCATGGCTCTTGAGATTTAAAAATCCGGAAGGACAGTTGGGAAGGTGGCTCAAACGTCTGCAAGAGTACAACTTCAAGGTACAACTCTGGCAGGGGCGCCTGCATGGTAATGCAGATGGCTTATCACGAAGACCATGCCCAGAAGATTGCCGACACTGCCATAAAAGGGAAGAACAAAATTCAAGCGAACATGTTCAACCCATCATGGTAAATTTCCTGGCAGATGACTGGACAACACAAGACTGTCGACAAGAACAGATGACTGATGAAGACATCGGACCAATCTTGACAGCAAAAGAGGAAGGTCGCCGCCCGGATTGGCAAGATATCTGCCATGGTTCCGAAGTGCTGAAGGGCTACTGGGCACAATGGAAATCTCTCACTTTAGAAAACAGATTGCTGAAAAGGGCTTGGGAAAGTGCAGATGGACGAGACGTGGTCATGCAGTTGATAGTTCCCCGAAGTAAAGTGCAGTCTGTGTTGACGGAGATGCATGATGGAACATCTGGAGGCCTTCTTGGCATTAACAAAACCCTTGACAAAATACGGAAGTGATTCTATTGGGTTCATCTTCGCCACGACGTAGAGGAATGGGTTCGGACGTGTGAAATATGTGCTGCAAGGGCCCACACACCAGAAGCTGGGGTAAAATGAGACAGTATAACGTTGGACTGCCTTTCGAGAGAATTGCCATAGACATTGCTGGACCATTCCCAGTTACTGATGATGGAAACCGGTACATCATGGTTGTAGGTGACTACTTTACTAAGTGGGTGGAAGCCTACGCAATTCCAAATCAGGAGGTTACCACTGTGGCAAAGCAGTTAGTTCACAACTTCTGTTGCCGTTATGGAGCCCCTATAGAAATCCATACGGATCAAGGGAGAAATTTCGTATCAGGAGTGTTTAAAGAATTATGCCGTCTACTCGGAATTCGAAAGACCAGGACGCCTCTGCATCCTCAGTGGGACGGGATGGTTGAGAGATTCAATAGAACACTTGAGCAGCATCTTTCGAAGGTTGTTGACGAGAACCAAAGAGACTGGGACCAATGTATACCACTATTCCTCATGGCGTATAGATCATCAGTACATGACACAACCGGCATGACTCCAGCAAAATTGGTGTTTGGGCGGGAGATTCGTCTTCCTGGGGACTTAATGTTTGGATCACCTGAGACTCAGTCTCAAGAGCCACAGAACTATTCCTCGCATTTAGAAAACCAACTGCGAGAAATGAATCGTCTGGTAAGAGGACGGCTGAAGATTGCCAGTGATAAAATGAAAACTCGGTATGCCATTCGCAGCAATAGTGTGGGTTTCCAAGAAGGAGATCAGGTCTGGTTGTTCAACCCAAAACGCCGTCGTGGTCCCTTACCTAAGCTTCAGTCTAACTGGGAAGGACCCTACACTGTGAAAAAAAGAATCAACAATGATGTTTATCGGATTCAACAGGAAGGGCAGCGAAAGTTCAAGGTCGTCCACCTAGATCCCCTGGCTAAGTACTACTTCAGAGACGGTTTGCCAGTTTGGGATGAACAGGCTTAAGGAGGAGGCAGTGTTACGACATTACAGAGTGTTTGTCGAATGTGCCAGAAGAATCTCGCTCTAATGTATGTGGCATACGTGACTGTCAACGCATCCACGAGAGTTTTCTCGAAGTCGCCAGCCACACGGACTGTGTCAAGGCCGCAGTTAATTACATATTCACGCGGGCGCTAAGACGCAATTAGGAACGTTCTGGTTTGTGAGCACAGATATAAATACATGGTGGCAGTGGCCTTACTTTTTCAGTATTAGTGGTGATTTATTTACAGTGCGGTTCAAGTTATTACTGTGTGCGTTCAAGTGGTTATTAGTTAAGTGTGTTTTATAATCGGACGGTATAATTGTAATAACAATTATGTTTAATATTACTTGACATAAAATTTGCGTGTGAACAATTTTTATTTGATTTGCTCTAGAGACTGTATTGTTAATTACGAACTGTTTAACTGTGAAATTAAAGCTGGTGATTAGTGACTTAATTGGTGTCTTGTATTTTGTTTTCCACTGTACCTACGACGATCAAGTAGACCGTCGTAACAATATAAAGGAAGGCAGGCACACAGCAACACAATTTCATATTCACTTGCTCCCCACCTTGAACACCGGTGATAAACTAGAGTTGCATTTCTTCTACTTCAGCACATGTTGACTTTCATATAACTCTTATCCAGCCTATTCATATTTTCATATTTACTATACAAGCATAATGTCAAAAGCACTATACATGCTCTTCAAGTCAAAAGTGTAAAAATACATGAAATATAGCTTTAATTTAACAGTTTGTAACTGCTTAGTGAGTTTTTTAGATAGAAGAAAAATGCTGAAAATTAAACAGAAAAATTGCCTATTTTGGACAATTTGACCTTCCAACAAGTATATGCCACCACAGGTTACAAAGTTTATAAAAAACATAACTATGTATATTTGTAATACTATATTTAATTTTTTCTCATAATTTACATACCGGTACTACTATTTTAAGGTGAATCTTCCCCTAAAATGCCCCCCCCCCCCCAATGAAGTAATTTTCAACCATAATTTGCACTAAGCTGTTTTGAAATTTGTTGTTGCAGCACCAAAGGATTTTAGTATGTTTTTTTTTAAGATTTACTGTAAATCGCTTAGTTCATGAAAGTTTAGACTGCCAAGTTTCATAATAATAATAAATATGAGGTAAACAAAGATTTTGGAAGGGGATACCATCACATTTCTTGGTTAAACCTGAAACCTTGATATAAAGCTCTTTTTGCTCGGTCTGCTAAGATTGTTATATAAAGGTTCCACTGTATTTTGTATATATAAAATTATATAAATTTGTCAGAAACAAGTACATTACCAAATTAACACTTGTAGTTGTGCAAGTTAACAATGTACTCCATACTGAATACTATGTTATTTGCTTGTGTATTTTTTGTATACTTTAGTATATTCACATATTTTTGCAAGAAATTTTTATACATATGACAAACTTATCACATGAGGACAATTCTGTTTTATCAGGAAAACTAATACAACACAACCTCTTTCATACAAACCTCATTGAACACGATTCCTCTGTAATCCGGATTGCCAAAAATTAAGCCTATATGGTACATATATTCTTTTTATTTTGAAATTGTTATTTAAAGTACAGAACTCCAAATACAGTAGTACATTATTTACTATACCTGAATTCGGTTAGTAATATAATACATACTGTATATAATTTTATAACTATGTGTTGAACTTTACGACTTTGCTTATCACATGTAAGAAGCAACAGAATCCCCACAACAAAATCAATTAAACAACCGTTGGGAGTGCACTGACACAACATTTCAATGTACAGTTACAGTATAGTATAATGAGATATTTTTAGAATGACACAGTTAGTGTACTGTAGTGTATAGATCTGTGCTGTCTGCAAACCGTCTTTTCCAAGAATTCCTCAACACATGTTTTGTTTTCACTCGTCAGCCTGTCTCTTCAAATACTGTCCAGTCCAAAGTTGTGTGTGCAAATTCCTTTCTCTCACAGCAGTGTCTGATTTGATAGTATCAGGTGTGTATACCGCTGTGTTGTGCTGTATTAGAGTATCCCGTGTTGTTGTGTGAAGACTATGTGTGAAATGGCATCAATGCGGAAAAGAATGGCCGTGTCTGTGGACAAAAAGTTAGATGCACTTAACAGAATAGATAAATGTGAACTAATGAAAAACATAGCTGTGGAGTTCAGAGTTGGGACTTCAACGGTGTCCAATTGGAAGAAAAATCGGAAGGAAATTGAAGATTTTTGCTTCAAAATGATAACAAAAGACAATTTAGAGGGCTGCGAAACAATAAGAAAAGCCAAAACTGAATCGCTAGACCAGCGGTTCCCAAACTGCGGAACATCTCCTAGTGCTCCTTGAAGAAATCGGAAGAAGCATTTTTGGTCTTGCAACGTTAAAAATGGTTTAATGTACAAGATATATGAGGATATATTATGGATTTACAATACTTGCTTTTAGTTCGTTTTAAAATGTGTTGCCTTAATATGGTTTTTTTTAAATTTGTTTTGTAATGTATGTAGTGAAATTAGAGTTGAAAATATTTTTTTGTAATAAAATAAACTAATAAAGCATGTTTCATATGTCTAAAGTTCTAAATTCTGAATGTTTACCTTCTATCCTCAAATAGTATGGTCATATAAGTGCTAGGTGAAAATTAGTGCTCCGTGATGAACTTTTCTACTGAAAAGTGCTCCATGACCTAAAAAGTTTGGGAACCACTGCGCTAAACGATACATTATACATCTGGGTTTCTGCACAGAGCGTGGCGTTCTGGTCTCTGGGCTGATTGTGCAAGAAAATGGCGCTTATTTTAAACAGCAAGCTGCCAAACGGAGATCCTGATTTCCAAACTAGTCACGGGCAGTTAGATGAATGGAAAACTTACCATGGCATATGTCAGTTAACAGTGACTGGCGAAAGCCTCTCAGTAGATAAAGAGGCTAGTGAAGATTTATATAATAAATATATTTACCTTATTTCCTGTCTCGTGGCCACAATATAACGCAATGAATTATAATTGACGCGTTTCGAGACTATGTATCGTCATCAGAATATTAAAATTTTATCACTCAATGAGATTTCTCAATGAGATAACTCTGTTTCGTTAGATTTCAGCGTTATGCCCTTATCACGGCTGTTGAACCGTTATTTATACAAATAATAAATAAATATATTTACCTTTTCCTGTCTCGTGACCACATGTATTAACGCAATGATATTGTTTACGCGTTTCGATACTATGTATCGTCATCAGAATATATATTAAAATATAATCACTCAAAGAGGTCGTTAAAATTTTTTAAAACATTAAAATTACAAAATCGAAACCAAATCATATAAGCATTTATGTGAAGGGAGTGCGCACTCGATGAAAGCCGGCCGGACACTGATTGATATCAGTTATAGATAAATTTTAGTGCTGTGTCATATAATGGATTCGACTTGAAATGTAAGTAGTCGTTTAATATGAAATTACAGTAGTATTTGTCATTATGTGCTCTATATATTTCAAATTCTTCACGTGCATTTAAATAAGCGCCTTTACCATAGACATGTAAGGGTTTCAAATTGGTGTCAAAGCTTGTATAATTATGGTTCTCCTGTATAAGATGACAAGCGTAGTTAGACTTTATACAAGATTGTGTTGTCAAATCCTTTACATTATGCTCTGGAGTGTGCTCAACGAAACGTTTATAAAAACTTCTCCCTGTCTGACCAATATAAAAGCATTCACAGTCATTACATGAAAGCTTATAAACACCTGTTTTCATTTCCAATGGTGTACTGGTTCTATTATGAAGCTTATTAAACATATTGTTGCTGGTTTTAAATGTTACAGTTCTATTGTTACTATTTAATACTTTTGATAAAATTTTGGGCATAATACTGGCATAGCCTATAGAACAAGGAAGTCAGCTCACTCTCGCTGTTACCTGGCCCAGCCAGCAGATCGCACTCGTGTCGTTACAGATCCAACAAGCGAGACAATTTGTTGTTATGATTACGTTTAATGCAGACGCCAAATAATATCTGTACGGAAATCACTGCGAGAAATAAACTTAAGAGACACAGTTATCACACATATCGACGTATTATTATTTGAGGAATCTAATAACCAGTTAACTATCTGTGAGGTAACCGGATATGTTGCGGTACAATAAGCCAACACACATCAAGATAAAAACTGCTCACATTTCTAATATCTGTGTGTCAAACCATATAAAATTACCCTGAACTCACCGTGATTGCATCAGCTGTCGGAAACCTTGGACAACTTCCGCGAAGACTTGGCTTTCTTGGATGATAGGAGCTCCTTCCTCAGTTCCTTGGTGCGGAAGAAAAAACGACACTTGAGGTAGTGGAAAATTAACTTTCCCGCAAGTTCACTTCTGTGGTCACCACTGCATCCTAAATCTGAAGAGCCAACGAAGATAGAATCAATGCTATCCAAACAGTTGAAAAATATGTCGCCCCATAAATTATGTTCCGAGCGAAGTTTCTCTGAGATGACCGCCTCTGCTTGTAAAAGCAACTGGAGTACGCAACGGGAGGGGTATGTTAAATACCTGACATCTTTATCGTAACCATAATCTTTCAAGGAAGTAAACATTGCTACCGAAGGGTCAGGAACTTGTTCACTAGACAGTGTACGAATACACTGTGGACAATTAATATACTTGTCAGTTTTTTTCACTATGTAGCCTGCCAGATAGAACACTAAATTCTGCTTAACGAGGTCTGCTTGATATGGGAGGGTGATTTCATTTTCCCAGTCAGTCACTACAATTTTATCTTTGATTTTCATCTCTACACTGTCCTTAATTTCTTTGCTCCTCTGTGCACTTTCTCTAGCCATTGCGCGCATCTGATTTACAAACGAAGTAAGGGGTGCTTCTACTTTGGGTTCACTGTTTGCTGACGAATTTAGAACAAGTTTCGCTGGAACATATATGGATTGCAACATATGTAAATGTAAAAAGTCGATGGTCGAAGGATGATCATCACAACTTAGAGATCTCAAAATTCCGAAATGATGCTCTAAGGGATCTTGATTAAATTTAGCAGTTAAAACATAGGTAAATCCTCTAGCCCACAAAAATTCCGATATTTCAAGAGTACTTGTCAGGGTTACTCTCAATGATTCCATAGTTCTTGAGGACGCAAATGTGTTCTTCTGAGTTTTGATATTTTCTAAAAATTCTAATAGAAGTTTGTGTGAGGGAGAACCTTTGTACAGTCCTTTTACGGGCAACGTAGAGTTCAGGACATCCACAAGGTTATTGAGATCTCTGGTTAAACATTCAGTATTCTCACTGCCACGAAACTCATTAGGCTTCATTTCTCTGAAAAATCTAATTGCATTTGCTACACTGTTGCTGAATAGCTGAAAAGCCAACCTCGTGTTCATTCTTTGAAATGAGTTAGGGTCTATGTGGGAGGATGTCAACTTCGGGCAGCTTCGAAGACCGGCGAATTCACATGATGTGTCAATTTTAAATAACTTTCGATAAAATTCATAATTCACTTCTGTGCTTTTATATATCAAATTTACTTTGTTGTGGAAATGATTGCGAATGCATTTAAAAATATGAACACTATCGGAGAACGCCCATATTTTCCTTTTGTGGTCAACTGGATTTTCAATAAAGCACTTTGTTTTCCCCTCCTTTCCTGAGATCCCTAGAATCGTCCAGACCCTTTTATTAGACTGGCTACCATCACACGTGAATGCTATCACTTTCACTCCAGATTGTTCTAATTGAATAACAACTTGAATTAATATTTTTGAAAGTATGTCCCCAGGAGTGGCATTTTTACTTGCATAAATTGCCACGGGCTGGATCAAATTACACAGCAAAGGAACGAACATAAACACAAGGGCATGATTTGCTAGAATATTCTTATTGCTGTCCGGAGTCTCATCACCTAAATCAACAAAACCATCAATTTTCAAAGTGGACGAATTGAATCTAATGTCCTCCCTTAATTTTACTTCATCGAAAATGAGAATTCCTAACCGTTTATTTTCATCTTTCTCATTTGCGTAAGCTTCCTTAATCGCATTTATGGTGTTTCCGTTCACACCATAATTACTCTTAAAACCTTTACACAGTTTTCTCAGGTGAGATTCTGAAGGCAAAGGTAGTAATCCATGCTTCAGACAATGTCTGTAACCTCTAGGCGATTTTATTTTACAGCAAACTGTCCAATATAAATTCATTTGAATATCGCATGCCTTTGAAACGAGCATTACATTTCTTCAGCATCGTGTCAACCATAAGTTTTTGTTTCTTACTTAGACAACTTAAGCGATCCTCTGCTTCAGTCGAATTGATTTGGCGCGTCTTTCTTTCAAGCAAATTTATTTTAGCTTTGTAAACTGCTAATTTATTTTGTGTTCTTTTTAAGTTCCTGTTTAAGTTTCTTATTCTTTTCTTCAATTTTGAATAACTGGTGGATCATGAGCACTAGAATTGGTTAATTTAGATGTAGAGGGAAGATTATGATTAGGGTCGATTACTTCTAAAATATTGCATTTAGCGCTGTTGCCACTAGCTGCGGACTCCTCGCGTGATTCCCGTTTCACAGGGGATTTCCGAACCTTTAATTTTTTACTTAAATAAGAAGGCAAGCTAGGAAAAATATGTGGAACAGCACCCGGCTTCAAGGTCCATCTAATTCTCGGAATTTCCACATGTTTCCCATCAATAACAAAGGAATCTGCTTTAATTAAAAGAGCATCAGCAAAATGGCATTCACAAACGGCAGATTTACGCGTACGTGGGATATCTTTCCTTGGAATCGCCCTAGCCCACGCTGAAAACAGCTTCTCATCTTTAGGAGGTGTAAAGAAATGTTTACCTTTATCTGTTCTATATCCAGAGTGACATCCCGGCACGAAACAGGCCGGCATTTTTATTGATAATGATCTTACGAATATATCACACACTTCGGCTTACACACTCACACGTATACGACTTTATTTTGCACTTATCTTTTACAAAAATAGCCAGCATACATGCACGTGCACAGCCTAGCAACTACACATCTGGATCTGAGTCGACTGTGGCGCACTCTCTACAGCGTGCCTTCAGCCGTCCCATTGTCGCAATGCTTTACAAGCGGGAGTGAGCACACTTCCCCTTCTACTCGCTATGATACTGGTGTAGGCAGTTTAAATAAAGGTTGGTTCATTATTTTTTATCATTCGAGGTTTTGACAATCTACGCTTATGCTTTTTAAGGAGGTTATCAACCATGGATGATGTGTAACCATTGGCAACGGCAATGTGTTTTATAATATTTAATTCAATCTTAAAATCATTTTCATTGAGAGGTATCGTTAACAACCTGTGTATGAAATAATTATAAGCCGCCATTTTCTGCGAGAATGGGTGGTGTGAGTCAGCAGGTATGGTTACATCTGTGGTAGTGGGTTTCATATACTGTATATACCATATTTCAATTTAAGTTATCATCACATTTGGTGATGGTCAAGTCAAGAAAATTCAGTTTGTTATCTATTTCTGTTTCATGTGTAAATTGAATGTGTTTGTTGATATTGTTTAAAAGATTTTTAAAGTTTTCTATTTGACGTAATGTGCCCTTGTATATTATGAATGTGTCATCGACATATCGTGCGTAGAACGTGCCTCGTCTTGCATTTTTGGATCAGCGATGGTATGTCATCTGATAAAAAACTGGTTCAGGAGATTCATGTACACACACATGTCGTCTAGCTCATCTAATCGTTTAACTAATAACAATAGTTCTAGAGAAAACTATAAAATATTGAAACAGATAAAAACCAAATTACTTGATAATAATGTGATCATTAGTAAGGCTGATAAAGGCAGAACTCTAGTAATAATGGATAATACAACATACACGAATAAAGTTCATAACTTCATTTCAAACAATAATATTATAAACCTAGCATCAGACCCTACACACTGGTATGTCAAAGATCTTAATATACAGATTAATAAAAGTACAAGTTTATTTGATGAACGTACTTGCCGTTACTTAAAACCTTGTAACACTAAAGCCCCGATATTACCTGGATTGCCAAAAATCCATAAAAATGATATGCCAATTAGACCGTTAGTTAATTTCACCACAGCGCCAGGGTCCCTTACAGCTAAGAAATTAGTAAAGATCATTAAGGATAATTTAACTATAGAAAACAACCACACTGTCAAAAATGTAACTGATTTTATACGTAAAGTTAATGATATCAAATTATTTCCTAATTATAAATTAGTGTCCCTCGATATTGTAAATTTGTATACAAATATTCCAACAGACGATACACTAAACATTCTAAGGGACAATTTTATGAAATGCAACAAATTAAACACTCAAGCAATAGATGAATTATTAAACCTACTTGAAGTTATTTTAAAGCAAAATTATTTTGAATTTAACGAAAGATTTTACAGTCAACGCGATGCTTTGGCAATGGGCTCGCCGCTATCAGGCCTTTTGGCAGATATTTATTTAAATCATTACAAAAACACACACTTGTTTTCTAAGAATAGTCATAAGAAAAACATCATGTTCTATGCACGATATGTCGATGACACATTCATAATATACAAGGGCACATTACGTCAAATAGAAAACTTTAAAAATCTTTTAAACAATATCAACAAACACATTCAATTTACACATGAAACAGAAATAGATAAAAAACTGAATTTTCTTGACTTGGCCATCACCAAATGTGATGATAAATTGAAATATGGTATATACGGTATAAGAAACCCACTACCACAGATCTAACCATACCTGCTGACTCACACCACCCATTCTCGCAGAAAATGGCGGCTTATAATTATTTCATACACAGGTTGTTAACGATACCTCTCAATGAAAATGATTTTAAGATTGAATTAAATATTATAAAACACATTGCCGTTGCCAATGGTTACACATCATCCATGGTTGATAACCTCCTTAAAAAGCATAAGCGTAGATTGTCAAAACCTCGAATGATAAAAAATAATGAACCAACCTTTATTTAAACTGCCTACACCAGTATTATGCCCAAAATTTTATCAAAAGTATTAAATAGTAACAATAGAACTGTAACATTTAAAACCAGCAACAATCTGTTTAATAAGCTTCGTAATAGAACCAGTACACCATTGGAAATGAAAACAGGTGTTTATAAGCTCTCATGTAATGACTGTGAATGCTTTTATATTGGTCAGACAGGGAGAAGTTTTTATAAACGTTTCGTTGAGCACACTCCAAATCATAATGTAAAGGATTTGACAACACAATCTTGTATAAAGTCTAACTACGCTCGTCATCTTATACAGGAGAACCATAATTATACAAGCTTTGACACCAATTTGAAACCCTTACATGTCTGTGGTAAAGGCGATTATTTAAATGCACGTGAAGAATTTGAAATATATAGAGCACATAATGACAAATACTACCTGTTAAGTTTCCGGTCCGAGTGGACCAAAAACTGTTTTGTTGAAGAATGTTGAGTGTGAAATTTTCTACTTATAGTTGATTCGCCAGGATGCAGAAATGATGAAGCGAGTGGACTGTAGTTAATTCATTTATTTGATGTTCACAAGTACATTAGAAATTGTTAAGCAGTTAGAAGTTGTTTTGAATGATAGATTGGCTAATAAGCATAATGTGGATACCATTCGTATTAAATTGTTCTGATGAAAGGGCCTAATGGGCCATATGAAGTGTGGCCTAAGGCCTACATTAAAAGTCGTAAAGAATACGATATGCGCGAATACGCGGCACTAGAATACTTGAGTTCAAGTATTTTAAATGACAGTAAGGCTGCGAGCGAGCCGAACGCTGCTGACGAGCGTCTGAGACGTACTGTGCAGAGCACCGACATGAATGATCAGATTACCGTAAAAATTAAAGCGCAGATTAGCCAACCTATAAAGTATAATTATCGCGCTACTGTACATAAGGCTGCCCGTCAAAAATCAATAGATTTTTTTTACTATATTTAGTAAATTATTATACATTTTGGTAACTTAGTTTATAACATACAGTGTTCTTAATAATGAAAGTTAATTTCAAGGCTGAATTGAACCTTGAAATGTAATATTAGATAACAGCTGTACGCTAATGGTTTAGCGATAAGCATGAATAAAGATAAGCTTTAAAGATAAGCGTTTGTAAGCCAAGGTTGGCGAACAAACTGACTTCATGCATGAATAAAAATGTATGCGTTGGCAAAGTATTGCCGTCATATATTGTATGTGTACAATATAGAACGTTACGAAACATGAAAAATACATAATTAGACAATGTTTAATAATGTATGATCGGAAGCTCATCACATGATGGCCCGACAGCTTGTAACCCTATGCAAGTTATAGATGGTTACCGTGAAATAGTTGATGCCAGTAGACCTGTACAGAGTATTGTTTACATGAACAAAATTGCCACAAATTACATGTTTAAGCGTAAATTTAGCATGGCGTCATGTATTGACCAAGTCATGCTATTCCCGAAGTTTCAGGAACTTACAATATGTTGTTGTGTGAGAACAAGCTATAGATAGCTGACTGAATGCAAGCACATATATGATGACATGTATGTCATAATTTAAACAGAAATAATAATTGTGCAATGCTTAATCACAAAATACAAATACAATATAACAATACAATATAAAATAAACCTAGGCGTGGCATGGTTACATACAGTAGACGCAAAAAACGATATGTTTTACAAAAGTACAAGTTATACAATAAATATAATAAACAACAATTTAGTTAATTACAATATGAATACATATATTGAACAATCGTGAAAAATAAGTTCAGAGATAACAAAATTTTTAGACAATAGTAAGTAAGACATGAGGCATAAATCAAATGTTGCATATACGAAAATACAAATAATAATGAAAGCCTTGCATATTAACTAAATTAACACTTGCTTGAGTAAAACAAACAGTTGCTGACTCAAAAATATACAATTAAAGCTTATGCTAAAAACAAAAGTGCTTATAACTAACAAGTATTCTTGAACATTTGATTTATGTGTCTTTAGAAATTATACAAAGGAAAATAAATCCCTTTTCCTTATTGTTCGTCCCTAGTAGGGACCAAACATAATTTATGGATTGGTCTGCGCAGAACACCTGTAGGAGTGCGAATGTCTACAACTCGAATTAAGTTATCTGGGCCGGGAAATGTGGCGGTAATTACACCAAATTTCCAGGCTAATGGAGGCAGATTATCCTCAATAAGTAAAACTAGGTCCCCAATGAAGACATTAACCTTAGCGAATTTCCATTTGTGACGCTGTTGTAACTGGTGTAAATAGTCGCGAGACCACGCCTTCCAAATGCCTTGGACAAACTTCTGTAGAAGTTGCCAACGCCCAAGACGAGAGATAGGAATATGAGATAAGTCTGGGTCCGGTATCGCCGTTAATGGTGCGCAAATCAAAAAATGGCCAGGTGTGAGTGGCACCGGAACATTTACATCCGAAGAGATGTCAAATAAAGGTTGAGAGTTCAGACATGCCTCTATCTGAGACAAAACTGTCGTAAACTCCTCGAAGGTGAGTATAGACTTGCCTACCACGTGGCGCAGATGAAACTTCAAACTCTTTATGCCGCTCTCCCAAAGGCCACCGAAATGAGGTGACGAGGTCGGAATAAATGACCCTGAGATCCCCTGAGAGGACGTGAATGATTTGAGTGATGAGATGGTATCCTTATTATGCCAAAGGTTGTAAAGATCATGTAAACTATTGCGGGCCTTCCTAAAGTTTGTGCCATTATCAGAGTATAACTGACTGGGTATGCCCCTGCGGGCCATAAAACGACGTAAGGCAGCTATAAACGCACTGGCTGTAAGGTCGGAAACCAATTCCAAGTGAATGGCCCTGGTTGCTAAGCAAATAAACAAAGACACGTATGCCTTAGAGAGAGTTCTGGATTTCTGCCCGCCATGACGAATCATGAAGGGACCACCATAATCAACCGCGCAGAATAGAAACGGCCATGATAGAGTGACTCTAGGAGATGGTAAAATACCAAGCCTCTGAACCTGCTGTTTGTGCAGACTCATTGAATCGGTGAACGAAAAACACGTGTCCAGCCGGAGTCTCGGTAGTGAACAGTTAAATCGAAATGATTTTGTAAAATAAAAACAAGGGGTAAGGTGTTAATATAGTGTGTGTGTGTGAGCGGAAAGGCAGACTGGGCGGTCTGATGTCTGTATTAAGGTAATTAAGGTAAGATGGTAATATAAGATAGAATAGTAATTATATCAATCATGTAGCGAGTAGCGGAGAACCATTATACTTATATTTCATTTCAAATTTTGACGAAATGGTCTAACAAAAGTTTTTTTTTTTTTAAAGTAAAGAAATAAACTCATAATTCTCTTCAACCAATGAGTAGCGTAAGTTATTCCAATAACCCGTAAAACATGTTTGCATCCTACGTTCGTGCGACCGAATCCTGGACCAAGAAAGTTTTTTAACAGGTAGGTGGAATTTAATAATGTATTTGTATTTATATTTGTAAGGAGTAAATTAACATAACACCGCATGCTTTAAAAGATGTGAATCAGGAGTCCTTGCCTGTTTTATATAAATCACAAAAAATGCATGGATGGATTATAAAATTTTTTTAAACTGGTTTCATGAAGAATTTGTGCCCGGAGCACAAAAATATTTAACAAACGAAGGTTTACTGTTGAACCCCGTGTTGTTTATTGATGACACCCCCGTCATCCGGACATAGAAGAAGTTAAAAGTGGCAACATTACAGTGAAGTTTTTCTGCCCAATGTAACAACCACTGGATCAAGGTGTATTAGAAAACATCAAAAGATTGTACAAGAAACCAACTTCTAAGAATAGTATTGAAGTAATAGATGAAAGCGACATGATTACACAGCTGAAAGAAATCAACATAAAAACTGTGTTGTACATCTGCTTGTTTTTGTACATAAAAATTGTAATGGTTGCATCTGCTTGGGATCAAGTTGCTTGGTTAACAGTTAACAATTTTTGGAAAACATTATGACCAACGATTTGTGATAACATTAATTAAGTCTGTGCTTCAAACACAAAGGTTTTGATAATGTTAGTTGTTTGGAGTTCATTGAAATGTTTTCAAACATTTTTGCTTGTTCGGAAGTTAACATTAAAGATACAAGTTCCTGGTTACAATCAGACAACGTTGGTGGACATGGTGTAATGACAGATGATGGAATTACAGCTTCTTGAATAGCTGCAGATGACACCAACAATTGTGGATCAGAATATGAGACGGGTGGAAAACCAGACAAGATGATGATTCATGCTGAGGCAAAAGTGTAAATTGTGAAGGTTTTAATATATAGTGTAGTGTTTATGTAACCTAATTTGGAAAAATACAGTAAAGGTAGTGTAGTGTTAAATAAGCAATAGTGTAGTGAAACTAATACAATAAAATAATATATAGTGTAATGTTTCTGAAAACTATTTTGGTAAAAATAAAAATTGGTAAGTATTGAATTTTGAATATACTGTAGTATATTAATTAAAATTAAAATATTAGATCCTCTATTATCTGGATTTTCGTTAATCCAAAAGACCTCCAGTCCCAGTTAATCCTGATAAAAGAGGTTGTACTGTATTTAAATTTCTGAGGACTGGGTTGTCTTAGGCCTTCAAAATAAACTTCATTGTTTTCAGTACATTCTAACCTACAACTTGGAGCCCTGTTTACTGTCCTAGTGTGTTTCTGTACAGATGAACTTTGTATCTGATACTGTCGAGGAGTAAGGAAAAAAAATTAACTTTCACTGTGTAATTTCTCAAGGAAGTAAAAGAATCTCAGCCTTATTTTTTACATGCTTATGAGCATAGTTATATATATATATATATATATAATCACGTTTATCCATCATTAGCTAAACATGCAAGTTCTGACCAGAGAAGTTGATCTTTTTGAGACCCCATATATAAAAGTTACGAGTAAGCTTAGACATTTTATTCTTACATATTCGTAATCAGCATAAAAAACCGTAAAAATATACATCCGTTTCAAGATAGTTTGTTGAAAAAAGTTGAATAATAATTACCCTGTTAACATAATCGTTACAAACGACTCACACGTGTAAAAAAATGCATTACTATTTTATCACGGATATCGGTTTAGCTTTTAGTGATGAAAAATATGCACAGTGTTGCCACAAAATGTATATAAAGTCACGAAGGTCACAACGTTGCCAAGTCTACTGAACGTAAGCAATTCCTGCAATATTAGCAGGTGGTGTGTCTCGGCTGTTTATACAATTACTGCTTCCAGTCGCCTACGTTTAATTCCTGTATACGATCTTAGTTACTTTTAATTTCAGTACCGTAGTAAAAATAATCTTTGAAAGACGTAATCAACTATTTTTCAACACTGTTATTAAAAAGTGGGTTAATCATTCAATGACAGAAAACATATAAGGTATAAAATGTTGTGATCACTTTATTCACACGTTCTTTTCTTGACACGTAAATAACTATATACTAAATAAAGATATAATAAGTATATCTTCATTGTACATTAGTATAATATGTAGTTAAAAAGTACAGTACAACCTGTCACATCCGGACCTGTGATATCCGGAACCTCCCATATCCTGACGTATCTCCAAACTAATTTTTGCAATTTTGGTTAGCGAAATGGTTAGGGATGTAAAGATACTACTCAAAAAACATGTTCTTCTTCTGTGTATCTTCTGTAATTGTTAATTATATTAATTGAGATTTTGGCTACTTATAGAGATTTAATTACTGAACACAATGCAGTTTTCAGAATTGCTGTATATTTATTGGTTTTGAAGTTATCGCAGGTTGAACTGCAAAAATGAATTGAATAAAATTCACTCATCCGCCCGCGAGCTTCACTGACGAAGTTAGAGTGATATAGTTGCTTATTACACGCTCTCTGTCTAGCGTACGGCGCAGCGCACAGTGTCCCTTTCAACTAACGCTCAGATATGACGACATACTATGAATCTTTATAATATACCCCGACGATAACTTCAATGAGTTGAACTGATTTTGTGTATAATACAGTATATTTAATGTATCTTTTAAATGTCAATAAATTTCAAAAGAAATTTGGGTATATCTGAAATCCTTGAATAATTTACGCACCCGAAATTTTCGCCGGTATTTTTCGTCAAAAAAGTGCGTTAATTATGCGAGAAAATACGGTATTTATAAATGACCTTGTGATATCCGGATTTTTCCATATCTGGATCGGCCGGTCGCCATATTAGTCCGGATATGACAGGTTGTACCTGTACTGGTAAAAGTATGAATACGGTACAGATAGACTTTTATTACAAATATTTTTTGCTACGGTTTTCTATAAATAGTAACTATTCTCGGTAAAATAAAAATAAAATAAAATAAAAGATTAAATACAAATATCTAATATTTTCTGAATAAAATATATGTATATTTTAACAAATAATAATTATGTAACTCTGAAAAAATTTAAGACAAATCTTCATTAACTCTTGTAGGGAATTAATTAAATCTTCATGAATCTTTAAAACTCTTGTAGGGAATTCGTTTTACACACTTAGGCCTATATGTATTGAACATAATTATTATAAAACCATTTATTATTAAAAGGGATTGTTTAAATTACATATTTATTCCTACCATTCGCCCACTCCGATTATTTCTTTTGTTAAATAAATCTTATGACATGTCTTTTATATGTTTTGTACACCTCAGATTTTGTGTACACTGTATATATTTCGTATTTTTAATGTTTTTAGCTAAGTTTTCATTGGCCTAGGACACCGGTCCTTTTCAAAATTTGCATATAATTTTACCCTGATTAACGAAACAGCTCCTCTCTGTCTGTGTACCTCTGTCTCACTTTCTTGCTCTCTCTCTCTCTCTCTCTCTCTCTCTCTCTCTCTCTCTCTCACCCCTTCTCTCACTCTCTCTCTCTCTCTCTCTCTCTTTCTCTCTCTCTCTCTCCTTATCCGTTCTATTTCTTTCCCTTATTTTTATTAAAGAATGAGCCAAGGAGGTTATGTACATTTACACCTGCCGGACACCTCTAAGGTTGCCTCTGTAAGAAACAATAAAATTTCTCAAGTGTTTATGAAATAAGGAGGACACTGGAACATGGTAAACGCATAGTAATGTTTATTTGGCTGAGACAAGATAAACGAGAAACGTGATTACATTTCTGGCGGGAACGATTATGCATTTTGCAAACTGGCGTCTACGTCACACACGTCCATATTTTCTACAAACATTGTGCACAGTTTAATCTGAGTTGTGGTATCTCGAACTCAGAAATGGTTAATATACGTCAGCCACTGCTATGTACAGTGATATGTGTTGTGTCTATTCAGCGCTAACACCACAGGTCTCCAGCACAGAGACAAGATTTCTCATTCCCGTCAACATGAGTACCTTACTCAAGGTCAAATAACAGTCTTAATGTTGTAATGACAGACGTGTACGTTTACAAAACACTGTTTTGGCTGACACATATATACACATCTACGTCTGAACTCGCAACCTCTTATTTATCAGCTGGCCGGTTTTACGTTTCCACCAAACGTGTTCCAGAAAATCATATTAAAATAATATGAATATTTTATAGTAAAAACATAATAAAAATAATAATAATATACAATTTAAAAAGTTAATACACTACCTCTTGCTTATCCTAAGTTTTGTGCGGAGAAATACTTGACCCAGTCAGTTTTCCAAGGATTCATAAAATTGTTATCTCGAATGATACATGGATCTTGTAGAGCTCGTAATCCTAATGTTCCTTGCATGATTGATGGAATATGTACACATAATAACCGAGCAACATTTTACGTTAAACTATTGAAAATAACAATGGTTTTCCAAAGTACCGGAGACGAGATGACGGAATTGTTGAACTAAAAGGAATACCGTATATCATTTGATAATCGTGATTCGTTCAATACAATCGCTTCCTAATTCTACAGTACAATGCTCGCATCAATATTGAAAACCGATCAATACATGTATAAATAGGCTTACCATACGTCCCGGTTTGACCGGGATTGTCCCGGTTTGACGACCTGATCCCGGGGTCCCGGCCAGTTTGTCAATTGTCCCGGTTTGAAAATTGACGAGAGTAGTTTCCGTCCGGGCGAAGACGTTGTGCAAGCTAAGCTCCCGATTTTTGGTTAAATCAATAGAAAAGAGAGTTTGAAAGATTAAAAGTAATTTTTCATGAATGGAAAATTCAAAAGCTGCAGTAGTCACTTTGCACGAGTATACACATTCAAATGACTTAGGGAGCACAAAAATCCTAATGTGTGCTATACTTGCTTTCCTTCGAAAAGATGTAGAATGTGGCTGGCAGTATATCCATGGTCAAGTTCCAGAGGAAGAGAAACTCGATTAATTCTTTAATTGTTTCGTAGAACAATAGCTAGACAATGATTAGTGCCACAGGAGTTACGGAACTGCTACTTCCGACGTCATACAATGAATAATACCGTACAAGCACGCATCAGAAACTAAACAGCCACGTTGGAAGACCACATCCAAGAATAAAAAACATTATCAAATGTTTATAATCTGAGGCAGAGAAATCTATTCAGAACACGATGTAACGATGGAGTGAAATTTTTAAGCTATAAAAAGGACGAAAAAGTATACTGAATTGGATAAACTAAAAGATATGAAAAAGATTCTGAAGTTGGGATGTTTCTCAAGATCACGTCGTCCGTTCTACAAGTTGACTAATAAAAATAAATAAAAAATAACCTTCCTTTTTAATTTAGAGAGAGAGAGTGAGGGAGCGGCTATGCATGTGTGTGTGTGTGTGTGTGTGTGTGTGTGTGTGTGTGTGTGTGTGTAACTTGGTAAACGTAGTTGGTAACAAAAAATACATTTAACGAATTATAAAAACATAAACACAATACAGGGTGGATGTACATACATCGTTGTTTGTGTGTTCGCAAGTGGGAGGTACTCTCACGTATCAAAAATTAATTACGTGTCTTATCTACTTGAGTGTTCGCAAGTGAAACGAGTTGCAAGTGCCACTGTTCGTAAGTGGGAGCACACCATCGTCGGCCGGATACGAAAAGCAGATTAATTTACCTGGTTTCTTCGAGACAAAAGCATCAACATGAATCAAAAAATTTAACTTGCAACCATTATTTTAGTAAAACGTAGATGATTGTGGGTACCATAGCTTAGGCTTTTAGAGCATAGGCTTGTACATTTATCTAGGATTTACATTATGTAGCCGATGATAGAAGTTCAAATGCGAGTTCCTGGTCCTAAAAACATGGGTATCTCAGCTGGGAGAGTGAACTCCAAGACAAAATACTGATCCTTCAAATGTGTGTGTGTCGGGTAGGTATAAGCCTACTAGTAGGCCTACTCTGGGCTCCTTAAAAAAGCTACTGCTAAAATAACAATGATTTGTTCTAATTTTGTTTGCTACATAATAAGGTGACGCCGTATAACATTAAAATTTGGGTTTGGCAAAGATTATCAGAATTGGCACATTCAACAATTAAAAGTTTTGTACGAATGAGCAGAAAATAATGGTATTTAAAAGGAACTATAAAGACATATCTTATGGTCATAAACAAACCGTAGAAGAAATTACTATTGTAATCAGTATAGTCATATTTGGACAGGTGTAGAAAAATATGGAGAAGCCTGTACAGGTGTGTCGGTGCTGATGGGAACACACATAAAAACGTTTGTATGAGATTAAACGTATGTATCCAAGATAAATACCGTTTTATCTACAACAGGTGGCTTCGAAATATGAATTTGGGGATTTCCCTTTTATTTAGGGGGAATTGTTATAAGGTAAATACAGTACAACCTGTCACATCCGGACCTGTGATATCCGGAACCTCCCATATCCGGACGTATCTCCAAACTAATTTTTGCAATTTTGGTTAGCGAATGGTTAGGGATGTAAAGATACTGCTCTTGATGTTTTGGCTGATCACCACTTTTTCTTCACTACACTTACGTCATTCTGCGATATGGTTCACTATTTTTGAATATTTAAGTTTTTACAATTGAAATACTTTATTTGGGGCAACTGAGTCTGGGGCAGCGGCGTTAGGTCGACTCACTTTGGCTTCATGGCTTCCAAAAAACGTGTGCATTGTATGAAGCAGCCGAATCACAAACTTTTTCAAAAACTGATGTAGGCGTACTGTAAGTAAAACTTTTTAACCAATTTTACTTTTTGTATTTTAAAGAGTACAGTGTACAAATGCAACTGCTAAACCAATAGAAACGTCTAAAAAAACACGTTCTTCTTCTGTGTATCTTCTGTAATTGTTAATTATATTAATTGAGATTTTGGCTACTTATAGAGATTTAATTACTGAACACAATGCAGTTTTCAGAATTGCTGTATATTTATTGGTTTTGAAGTTATCGCAGGTTGAACTGCAAAAATGAATTGAATAAAATTCGTCTAAAATCATCCGCCCGCGAGTTTCACTGTGAGGAAGTTAGAGTGAGATAGTTGCTTATTATACGCTCTCTGTCTAGCTTACGGCGCAGCGCACAGTCTGTCCCTTTCAATTAAGGCTCAGATATGACGACATATTATGAATCGTTATATATGTAAGATAATCAATTTTTGTGAAACCTATAATATACCCATTAAATAGTGTAGACTAGACAAGTATGATAGTAGCTTAATACAGTCTTTTTTCCGGGATGAAAGGGAAATTATAATATTGTGCGCTTAAGAATGAAACTTTTTTTGTTACTAGACCAACGTTTATGAAAATCTATTTGTCTTCATTTCTCAGATTGTAATAAAATTGGAATCAATTATAGCCTATATCAAATTAAAAATTTTTGCCAAAATTATTTGTTACTAACCAAGTTTACTTTATTTTCTTAACCGATGGATTTTTGCATATCAAATTCCGTTTATTAGACATCGATTTTTCAATATAAAATTGGTCTCTAGATTACTGATTTGCGTTAATGCGTCCAAGAAAAATAGTAGTTTGATAAACCTTATTACTAAGTTTTAATGTTTGTTTACATACGGCGTTTTCAAGAAACTGTAACAGTGTTAGAATAAATAGGCCTACTTAAAAATTTGATTACATACCTGCACCTAGTTTCGTATACAGAAGCAGTGTAAAAAGTATTTTGTAAAGCTTTCTTACAAAATTATAACATAACTGAAGCCCAAATGATGTTTAAGATTTTGCACGTTAAGTCATATGAAGTTTACTTAAGAACCTGTTACGTTCAGACTTCCTGAGATACAGTTATTGAGAAGAACAAGAGTAACAGAAAGAAAGAGAGAGAGAGAGAGAGAGAGAGAGAGAGAGAGAGAGAGAGAGAGAGAGAGAGAGAGAGAGAGTGAGAGAGGTCAAAGTACATGATGTTTACTACAGTTGGCTACTTATAAGGAACTTGAAAATAATTAAACTTATTGTAATGTAGAAAGTTAACGAAACATGAACCAAAAGCGAGGATTATGTGCAGCAGACTCAAGAGTTTTATTAACAGGATCCAAACAGCCTTTGGTGAAACGATTATTACGTTCAATAATTTATTCGCAATTAAGAAGTGGTACATTTTGAAGAAAGGAAAAAACCGAGGATGAGGAACTTATAAGTTGCTATTAAAATATGTAACTTACCTTTTGGATACCTAATTATTTTACAAGCAAGTTACGGAAACTATAAAAAAAAAAGTAATTCTTAATATATAAGCCTTCACGTATTATTTCAAAAAAATTAGATTACTGCTCACTGTGATATACGAAAAGCAAAAATATAATTAATGTAACATTACAACTCTTCAACTCTGTAAGATATAAACTCTTCTGCTTCTGCAGGTTGTTATTTATATTATTGGTACTTGTAGAAATTTTTATTAATCAGAATGGTGAATAAATTTCCAACGGATGGGAGTCAACTTGAAACATGTTGCTTCGGTACTTCTGTATACCAATAACTGCATAACTATATTCTTACAAATGATATTCGGTATGAATGAGAATAATTAAAAATTCGTAATTCTCTCTCCCCCGTCTCTCTTCTCCCCCTCACTCTTTCTCTGTCAATTTTCCCCATCTACCTCACTAATAGGGACAAACCTCACTACTACCTTTAATTAAACATGACTACCTCACTATTAATTTCCTTTTATTTTCATTAAGTTAGCACGGCAGGTCCTTCTGCGACTGCACCCAAAGCGCGCCTCTTTAAGTGTTTGTTGAAATGTTACACTGCTACAAACAGATTACTCAAGTTTGAATGTGTAGTCTATACGAACACAATGAATGATTAAACAAACACGCACACCACACTACCTTGGACAGGCATATGTACATATGACTGTCATCTCACGTTTCTTATTTAATTTTTATTTTAACTTTTTAATACTTTTATATGTTTAATTATTATGTAATCGTTAAGGATAAATAGGAGAAATAACTCTTTTTAATTGGCTTCATTATATCAAAAAGTAATTCCTTGCTGGATCGTGAAATATTTACAATTCATCTTTATTTACGTAGGTCTTGAATGTTGTGACACCGATCCTTTGAAGTATTCTCCGATATTTATATGTACGGTATTCTTTTCCGGATGTCTCTCTTTGACTATGATCCCAGGCATTCAAAGTTTTGTGTTTGGACTCCTATGATTTTCTGGCCTACTATTATTATACATTTTTATGTGCAAGAAAGTGGCTGAAGTTTCCATTTATAAACTACCTGATCCCTGTCGAACAGTCAGTGATTACTATAGACCGGGGTGACACGAGTTCTGGAAAGATACTCTAGAGAGTATCGCTGTATCTCTTCTGTACCGTTTTGCTTCTTCCATTCACTTAATGCCCACTCTATTTTTGTTAGTCTACGACAAACAATCTTTGGTATTAGATTTCTAATGACCAAAAATACTTCCAAAGAATTTGATCTTCTTGCCTGTCCTTTCAAACGGAGCACTGTTTCTATTTTAACAGGACGCACAATACCCTACAGTTTAAGAATATATAGACGAAGAAGTGTATGTAGCTGCAGTGAGGCGAACGAACCCGACAGTATCATACCGAGGTTATCTAAACGAATACCGGAGAGGTGCGGACATGGAGATTTGCGAACACAAGCTATTTCCGGAGATTTGCGGACACTAGGCCTTTTGCTACCTGAGAGAGGGATGACAAAATTCCAAAAGTATTTCTATACCGGAGGCTTGCGGACAGGCCGTATCTGAGGTGCGCCCGCTTGAATAGCAACAAACTTTCGTCAAGTACTAAATTTTCAAATGGATTTAAGGCCTCTCTAAATTTTTTTCTTGTGTGTTCGACAATAAGCCGTATTTTTACAAGGCTATCTTGAGTAGGGCTAGAATTGTCACAAAAATGTAAAAGTCGCAGAATTAGTTTGAATCGGTCCCTAGACATAATTTGGGGAAATATCGGCGTCAGTAATAGCAAATCCTTTGCCCAATATTCGTCTATTTCTAATTTGTTTACTCTTGGCATCAGCAGTGAACACGCCAAGAAGAAATTAAATTCTGCAGGCTCTATATCTTTCTATCGGGACAATCGGGATATTAATGTCAATTTTGCGGTAACAAATTTGTAATAATTATTTAATTCTGTGCAAATGACAGAAATAAATTCTAAGGGGAAAAATATTTAAAAAAATCTAAGTGAGTTGCCGTGTCTTCGAAACTAATTCGTAATCCGCTAACTGCTTTATCAAAAGAGTGACGTTTTGTCGCAGGACTGTTGGCCGACCAATCGTAAATTCTTTTTCGCTTCTGAAGATTTCTTACCTCTTCTTCTTCTTCACCATCATCTTCTCCTGCTGATGTTTCATTTTCTGATGAAGCTGCACGTGGTGTTGAACGATTATGAGAAGGCCCGGGAGCATCCATATCTTTGGCTGAGAAAATGTTGTCTTCCTCGTCACTACTCTTCATCAATAATTCCATAACTTCCTTCTCGGATTCTGTGCCATTGTAAACACAATATTCACACCTACTGTTTGCTAAAGAGAATCACAAACAAGACTGAATAGATGTTCTACAGACAGAAAGTAATTATACCTTGCACCCAATGTTGAGAACAATAGCCGTGGTAAGGAATTTGAACAAAGAAAATGATTTTTCTTCATGTTTTGAGGGTAGTACAATCAGAATCTGCCCTTATCTCGAACACGATGTTTTTCGCGATAACCATACTTCCATTCCTTACGAAACATGGAAGTAAAAAAGTTGCTAGCTGAAAAAATAATAGAAGAAGAGAGAGTGAGTGAGTGAGTGAGTGAGAGGACTGAAAGAGAGAAACATGGGCAGATATAAAAAAATCTGTCGCATTAAATTCACGCCAACAACATTCTTAATGTCGTAATGACACAACAGTCTATGTTTACAAAAATTACTACCGTTTTGACGACACAAATATACAGATCTAATGTGTGTTGGCAGGCTGACGCGTTCGTACTACTAATTCATTCGAAGGCTGTATTCACTCCTGTCTGTATTAAAATAATACAAACGTTGTTTTATAGTAATAATATAATAATAATAATAATAATAATAATAATAACTATCACGATTTGTAGGCTTAAGCATTCATAACATAAACAGTTTTCTAACGTTCCCTCCTCTCAAGACTTCTACGAACTTTTTTTAACCTATTGATTTTACTCCATTTTTAATAATTCACCAATCCCTTCAGTTTATAACTTACTGCTTACATGTCGGAGTCATGTGATAGTATGAAACTTTTATTGAGCAGAATTCAGTATGACGGATATTCGTGGCATACCTACGGAGATGTGAAAGTAACGTAGTTTTACTTCGATTGCAGCTTGGATTCACTAAATTCTGTTGCCTTCTGTACGAGCGGGTAAATTCTATGCAGGAATGGGAAAATTATTATGTAAAAAAAAGCAGTGATCATTAAAGACAGAGGCACTGAGTGTAGGAGATCAGACCGTTGTAGGTCAAGTACTAGTAAAACCTGGAAAAGCTTACACTACTACATATTAAGTAGGTTTAATGAAAATTATGTAAATGGAACGGATGTAATTTCGAAACTGTTAATTTCCTTCAAGTGTGTACTAAAGTAAAGAATGTTACAATTTATAAGTTGGTAATTACACTAGGTAGGCTTAAACAGATAATGCTAACAACCAGTAGCCTACTGATTCGAATGTGTGTGTGAAGAGGGCTTTTGAGTCGATAATAACGCTATTACCTACTTGACACAGAAATTCCCGTGTCACCTGCATTTTGTATTATGCAAACGTTCGGAGGATGTAAATTTTTCAACAACATTGTTGGAGTGCCAACCTTTAGAATGAACCGTTGTGGCGGAATGCAAGATTGATTTAAAGAATTAAAAAATTCTTGGAGATAGTACACTATATTTTCAATATTAAATACGGTGTTCATAGATTCTTCGGACTTTTTATTATCCCCAGAAAATTTTTCCAAACTTGTATCATTATTTTCCTTCACAGATTCGATTCTTTGGAAATAACCACTTGTAATTTTTATCAAGTAAGCACTTGACGTTTTGCACAGAATTTAGCAATTAATACAGTGTTGTACTATTTACTATGTCCCAGTTTTTCGTCAATTTCTGTGAAGCTATCGTCATTAGGAACACTACCGTCACCGAGGTGCAGTAAGTTTGTAGAAAAATCACCATCTCCTCCTCCTCCTAAATGGGCTCTCATATTGCTTTGCAAATTTAGTCTGAATAGCATTCCACATCGCCGAGGACTTTAAACACACTGAGACAATATCAGCGCGGGTTCCTCTTGCAGTTACCGGTAATCTCTAGCGAGAATCCTCTGAAATAACAAATGTTACGCTACCCACTAATTTGTTACAATTTCTTAAGTCTTGGAGAGTTTGATTGACCGTTTCTATACAGTCCACAAATAGCCTTCGTTTTACCGTTCATGATTAGTTTCCGTTTTGATCCCTCTTTCTTTTGTCATGCCTCCTCTTCAATACGAATTGCTTTTTTAATAGGAGTCAGTGAGAATACTTGACTTTTTCTTCTTGGCGCATTTTTATTTTATTTTTGCAGTCGCTTTCGGATAAGGGCGAATTTATTCTGGTGTCAATTGTGATAAGGTATTAGCAGATGTCTCGTTTATTCCCGACGTGGGAGGTCCGGCTACTGTGGTCTCTTGACAATCTTTTGTTGGTGTTAATCTTCCTTCATAATTACTTTTGTCTCCTATCTCTCTGACAATTACAGGTGAACACAGAAACTCTTCGATACTGAATATATTTTCATTTAATGGCCAAATTCCAGTTGAACTAAAACCTGCTGTCAGTTAGATGGTGTAGCTGCCTTTGAAAGAGTATCTTTTGCTAGCCCAGGTATGTCATGGTTTTACCTGGGTTTATTGTCATCCAGCTCTCAGCGGCTGCACCGAAACAGGCCATATAAACACTTGTCTAATGGCTGAAGTCAGGTTGTAACGGGTATGAGGTATAAACTGTTTCATAAATAGTAAAAAAAGAGAGGCTGTAATTTATCTTGATGGATGTGCTACTCCAATACAACCTGCTGGTCCATAAATAATCAAAGTGATATCTACATAACACTCTGTGGATATAACGATAAGTGGTGGTTTCCAGCTGCCATCTATGAAAATACCACTGGTTTCACCCTTTTCCAAAGGGGTAACCCTGCTGACTTGTTTATTTCCCTTCAAACTGACAACTTTGTTAGGACAGTGCACTGTTGTTATGCTGCCTGGTTTCCTTCACATTCCAAATATTGTGACAATAAAAATGAAGGCGACTTATCACAGAATTCCAATATTGAAGAAAGTTTTATGTTATGTTTATTAAAACTAAATGCTATTGCAAAACTTGTTGCTTCAGCCTCTCTAAAAGACAACCTTGAATGTCGCTGCATGAAGCCAGTAAAACAATCTTTTACCGGCCCAGTTCACCATAAAATCGACATTATTTGCAAACACGTATTCGGAGGCTAACATACGAATATTCTTAGGGTACAAACCATAATAACTAACAGAATAGTGCAGATCATAACACAGAAATCTGATTTTTCTTTTTGTTCTTTCCTAAATACAAGTTGTGGAAAACGCTGAGTCTTTGTAGGGTTTGTGAGCTACATCGCCCCAGAAAGTTTTTCACTTGTACGTTTGAACCAAATATGAAAAAAAGAAAACAGAACAAAATGTTTTACTTACATTGTACCAACATACCACTTTCCTTCTGGTGAAATTGAAGGTACACCTTTAATTTTAAAATTAGTGGCTGAAGTGTAGTGCTGCTGGCCACTCTACCTTTAGTGCGTGTGTCGAACACTCACTTTAGGCAACCTATTCTACCTCCTAAATTTCCTAGGCGACATAAAAAGGAGCCATTATTACTATTATCATTTTAAAAATTTTAGTTTTTTAGGATTTAATAAACACGTAATCTTCATTATAGGATCACAAGTAACTGACACATAATTAATTCTGAGATCTGTTAGGTTATGAATTAATTTTCTTTTAAAAGTTATAGAGAAACATAACTTGCCCTCATGTTGCCACATTGCTTTTGTATTAGTATGATTCAATTGTACACTTACCATGGATCCAACAAAGTACGTAGCTGTAAACACCCATAGCAAATTAGTGACAAAAAGGTTGCTTTACACGTTCTAAAATACAAAAGGGAACAAAGACTCATTTTACTGTACACTGCTATAATCAGACTGGAGGACCATGTACTAGAAGCTATAACAAAAACGTTATACAGTTGCAGAGATGCTGCGACTAAGGGACACTTGAAGAAGTACAAAGTATCAACTTATGTCTCTCTGCTCTCCCCTATATGGTAATACTGTCTTATAACGACTGTTAAACAAATCAAATGTATTGTATACCTTTATATGTGTATTTATACACAATATATCATAAACGTTTTTTGTGGCAAAAATACCTTTATATGTGTATTTATACACAATATATCATAAAAGTTTTTTGCGACAAAAATATCTGTCAAATTTTTGTATGTTGTAATGGTACATATAACACTACCAACACCAGCGTACCACAAATAAGTTGAAATCCACTACAATTAAGAATACCTACAAGGTCAAGCATACGATCATGGATAAAAAAGGAAGTATCATAAGCCAAAACCAAGTGAATTAAAATGAAGAAGGAATTACCAGTAAATGTGCAACTAAAGAAGATAAAGCAAGACTAACGACGAGACGACATACATAATTACCCAATAGATCAAACAGTGAGAAGGAAACCCATTAAAGACAAAATCAAGAAGAAACCTATTAACCGTGAGAAGGAAACCAGTGAAAACAACGCCATGAAGAAACTTATTAAGAGGGAGGAAGGAATCGGTGAAGAGAACAAGAAAATATCCAGATCAAACACAAAAAAGGGAGATAACATGAATTATAATGAACTAACATATGGCAATAAAAGAATTATTATAAATAATAATTTATTATAATATAAAAGAAGAAAGAATAAATGGAATAAACAACATGATTTAAACCCCTAAGCAGCAAAACAAATTGACACTGACCAAAACTTATTAAGTGAATACCTTCCTTGACAATGTAATACAAACAATAATCAATAAGAATGAATTATTGAACATAAAAAGTAACAAAGAGAATGAATAATAATAAGTTCTTAGCTAAATTATGTGTAGACATGAAAAGAGGGCTATGTCCAAAACACCAATGACCAATTGTAAAGTGGAATTGATATTAGAAATAACCACTAATTACCAATAGTAAAGACTGTAAAAGATAAACAAAATGTAATCTAATAATAACCAATAGATATACCAGTACTACATAAAGTCAAATAAATCAAATGTAATACAGAAACACAAAACCGACAATAATCCATTGTTGTATATTATAACTATATGCTTACCATAGAATGGATGCATGATGAACAAAATTATCTTGTAAACTTATCATAAAAGAGTAGGAACTAAACCAACAACATTGAATGAGGCAGAATACTATTTGAATAAGTAAATTCAAGGATTATAGCCACCCAAATACTAATAATAACAATAATAATAAATAAACCATGTTGACAGCTAGATGCAAGTAATCTTGGTTACTTTAAACCAAAGCAATTTTCAGTATAAATGCAGAATGAACTACTGCACAATAATAACAGTGCTATCAAAACAATGATAAGAGATATTCAAGCAATAATGAGAATAATTTGATAGGATTACAACCCATATAAAAAGGTAACTTCCTAAAGTATAGTAAACTCACTTAACAAACTATAGTTAAGGTAATAAAACCACAAGATGAAGAAAAAGGACACTATCAGAAGTGACAATGACCAATGCAGTATGCATAGGCCATAATAAAATGTTATTAACTATTAATGTTAGTATAATAGTAAGTATCATGTACATGTTGTGTTTATGTTAGTGTCTATACAGGAAAGTACAGAGCAACTCACCGCAGCTAATAATAGAAGAGTCAACGCAACTTCTTCAGAATCGAACTCATGAAATGGAACAAAAAACATTCTAAACTATTTAAACAAAATTAATAAACGATGTCAAAGAGTAAGTAAACCGATTTATTCATATCGGATTCAATAATAGATTGAATTGGGTAGAATAAATCAATAAACCAAAAATTAATAATAAAAACCAAAACGTTAAGAATAATAATAAAACAGACAATCTCGTCGTGCTAAAATGTTCATACACACTTTTTAAGAGAAAATTACTTAAAACTTCAAATCTAACAAGAAAAATATTGTGTCGAGTATTCATAATACAAACCCTTAGATATCAAATATGAAATGAAAATATAAGAACCAAGTAAAATGTATATTCTATAGCCGGCAGAATAAGGGAATGACAAATAAAATAGAGGCAGGATATCAAGAGAATGGAAAACATGGGACTACCTAAACAAGTAATAAGATACAGACCTCAGGGAAGACAAGATATAGGTAGGGCAAGGAAAAGAGATGCCTTCAGTGAAGGCAAAACAGGCTGTAATCCTATACCTTGACATGGAGAAGAATCCTAATACTTAATAGCACACTTAAGAACAAAATATTGGTATGGAGAATCATACACGACTTCCATGTTCTAAGATTTATATTTAAAATCATTTTAGAAATGAAATATTTCCATTGAAACTACTTCTTTCTACTTACTGCTTCAGCCACTTACTGTGGGCACTAACGTATACCACCTCACGTTATCGCACTTGATTTTCACTGATGATGGAAGTCGATGGCACTGGCGAAACGTCTGGTTTTGCAGAAAACATTGGTCTACGGCCAAACAGGCCGGGAAGGAATTTTAAAAACAAACTGCTTCTTTGTTGTCAATAACGTAGTACATACATACAAAAAATTATCAGGTAAACTATTACGTTACAACAAAAAAATGTTTCAGGTAAACTACCCTTTCCCCGTAACCGATCTTCACCAAAATCAATAGGCCTTGAGTCCTCTATAACTCGGGCACATATGTAAAAAAATATCTGATTCTGTTTGAATTTACGGCAGTTATCGTTCGTCATGAAAAAATTTCTCTTGTTACAACATAAAATATTGCAGGTAAACTACCCCTTTATCTTAACCGATCTTCACAAAAAACAATAGGTCTTGAATACTCTACAAGTCAGGGCTGTATGCAAAAAATTATTTGATTCTGTTTGAATTTGCGGCTCTTATCGTTTGCCATAAAAAATCTAGACAGACACACAGACACTTTTCGAAAAATTACTTTTTTTCATGTTTTGAGGGTAGTATAATCAGAATCTGCAAAAATCTCTAACACGATTTTTTTTGCCATCACCATACTTCCATTTCCTTATGGAACATGAAAGTAAAATCAAAGTAAAATTCTGATGGCAACAAAAATCAAATATTCTATCAAAAATTGGGGATATACATTTTTGGTAGGTATTTGGTAGGCCTACTTGCATTGCACAAGGAATGTGTTATTTTCAATAGGTTATTGATAAAAAATGACTTACAAGTACATTGATTTTTATTACAAAATTTATACAAAACAGTTTCAATTCTAAGGTATCAATAATTAATAAATATTAAGGATAATGAACAAATTATTTCTTCAGAGAAGATACATAAAAACATTGCAAAAATAATACATATCAGACAAATATTATTACAACAAAAATACCACACAAACATTTGGGCTTTGTTACTTTATCAGTAACTATAAGATTACATTAATAAAGTACATAGAATATTTATTTACAAGAACATAATTACAAAAAGTGAAAACACCTTTGATGAAATAAACATTTTATTTATTACATCAAACATAAATAAACTCAGATGACAATATAAATGAACTAAATATAGGTTTTTCTGGGAGGGAGTGTAGGATTGATTAGGGGTTCAATTAGTTCAAATTATTAAAAAAAAAAATAGCATAAACTATAAATAGAAAAACTAGACTGGTATGTTTACAACAAAATGAAAACTTCAAGTTACATTTAAGAGATATTCCGTGTCAAATCAACAAGTGCTACAACCTGACCCTCTTAGATTTATTTGAAATTAAGTATGCATGTAGTATTCATAAATAGTAACACAAATCAATTTTTTCACATTTTTCTGACGAATGGGTGCTCAAAAATGAAAAAAAAAATAAAATTTTTGACTTGCGCAACAATATTGATTTGTTCACAACTTGTGTTCTAATTAAGCTAGAACAATGACATCGAGTTCATTTGAAAGCTCTTTTAAAGGGCTTTCATATGATATAAAACATAATTAGTTGAAAATATATATATTTTTTATAAACACATCATTATTCCATTTACTGAATTTTGAAAAACTGTATTTTTAAAATTCTCAAAAAAATATATGTGAAAGATATTGTTTTCCTCTACATATTCTGAAAGTTTCAACTTGGGATGAGCATGGGATCACTATCAAAAGTAATTTTATGTTTATCACGATTCTGTAAAACGTCATTCAGATCGGTGAATTATTATTATTTTTATTTTCCTACCCGTGACAATTTTTCAGAATCATAGTTGGATTTATTACTTGGCCTACAAAATTGTACTTTTCTTTCATACAAATAACTGTGTTTTAAAGCTTAGCACTAGCTAAATTAATAGCTCAAAATTAATAAATTGACCTACATATCTAAAATATATATCTTAATACAGTGATCCAGGTTTTCCGTGTACAAGCAAAAAAATCTCATTTTAAAGACTATATACAAAATGGTTGGTTGGTGTGACTATCTCCCATCTGTTTAGTATTTTGTCATCGGATAATATTCAGTCAGCTGTTGTCAACTGTTGTTGAAAGTGACCTGTACATTTTCTTTTGGTGTGACATAGCCTATAAAGTGAAAAAAATGTGATTAATTCTGAAATGTTGTGTTTTGAAATTAGCTTAAAGGTACTTTTGTACAATTCTCACAACAGTGTATAAGTTTATATGCCTACAACCAGTTAATATTGTAACGAGACATATGAGCCCAAATATTTCAGTAACCCAAAATATTAACACATGTCAATAATTGAGTGAAAGAGACAAACCAAGTGTTTCTTCTAAAAGGCCAAGCATGAAACTACATGAGCTACTCATCACCAAGGATAAACTCACAACAATAAGAGTTAATAAAACTAATGGTAACTAACAAGTGAAATAACATTATAAGAAAAAGAAGATGCACCGAACAATGATTGTACCACAGGAACCAACAACCCAATAGTTTTCGGTCAGTAAGGAACCAATGAAGACAAGGAAGAAACATACTACGAGAAAGACACCTAACAACCATGGCATAAAATATAGATTCCAAGAGCCAGTCAACTATAGAACATCTTACCCGTATATGCAATGACTGAACAACTTACAGATTGAAGAGATGGACAAGAACTGACTAACTGAGATGACCAATATACAACAGATAATATTATAAATGTATAGGACAAGATATGTTATAAAAGAATGAAAGTAACTATACTGTTAACTGAATACAAGCTGTGAATAAAAGCATAGTAACATGTTATGCATAGCACCCATGTAACATAAAGAAGTATTAAAATTGTCTCATAATAATAACAAATATTACTCAAATAGTCAAACAATCATGTAAGATAAGAAAAGGCAATAACTAAAGAGTTATTAGTTATCATTAATAAAACCAAACTTGAGAAAATAAGGTTAAAAGAATGTAAATTTGTATCAACCTAACATACACATTGTTGGTACAAATTTCACCTAAATTCACATCTATCAGTAGGAAAAGCCTACCTAAACCAAAATGTTTTGTGCCTTAAACCAAGAAGAACTGATAAGCTTTCTACAGGTACCAATATAAGATACCCAAAATGGATTTTAAATAAGAATTTAAGTAAATAAAGTGAACCAAAACCGACCAAAAGGGGATTCACTAAGTAAAACGTGAACAAAACCACTTTATAATACCAAATAGAAGTAAAAGGTTAATGTCTATACCACAAGTAAGGTGTAATGCCACTATTGTAATAGTATAAGAATATTATAAGAAAGGACATAATGTATTATAATCGTAATTAAGAACACCTGTCATGTGACACCACATGTAAGTAATGTTAGTCAATGATATACACTAAGGGACAGACCAGTGTACAAAAAACACTAAACCAATTATAAAGAGACTACTATGATTAAACTATTGTAACTAAATAATAGTAGAAAGAGATAAAAGAATACCAAATAAGAATGGAAATAAGTGTACACCTCATAGTGCAAAATAGAGGTCAGAGAGAGATAACTATATAAGAATACAGCAGTTCTATAAGGAGAAATTTACCTCCAAACTTATAAATTTTGCACAATCATCTGGCGATATAAGAGCTTCTACAACAATGGACTCTGTAACAAAGAAAGAATGTTAGCTAACAGAGAAAAATAATTATCATTGCCAGTATCAACAAAAGTGCAAATTACTAAATGAAATAATTGCAATTTTATGGGAAATAATGTTATTAAACTAATTATGTACTTTATTAAGAACTTTTGTTTTCCAGCAGCTTCCAAAACTCTTTATATAAAAAATAATATAAACAAACTTATTTAGAGCTTCTAACAATACTTATCTTAAAATTATCATATGATTATACTTTCCAAAGGAAGCCCCTGATTTGAAAGCATTGACACATAATACTACTAATTAAAAATGATTCCAACTACTATGTTACTAAATTTTCTCATTTAAAATGTAAATGGGACTGTTAATAACTTTATATTGTTGTCATTAACAAGACAAAACAATCATTAATGGCTATTTTATCACAAACTTCAAAATCTCCTATAAAGCTTGCTCAATGAAATAGGACATTCCTGATGCAGAAAATTAACTTTGCCATAACACAAATTAAATAGGCTAACACCCAAACAAAAAAATGCTTTGAAAACAAAACATTAATGAAATATGGTATGAATTAATTGTGCTACATTCAAAGCTGATTTTCTTAATTGATTTAAAGTACCTATACAAGTCTAGTTTGTCAAGTAAAGATAATTTAGGTAAACCTAACACTACATATGAAACAAACATTAAATCAAATATGCTAATGTTACAAAATTCACAAACAGAAAAAAAAATTTTAAATTATCTATAGGCTAAATTGCTTTGATTATATTACCTTCTCCACTTCATATGTTTTCCACATCAATATCATCTGATGTCGATACTACTGATGGTGCAATAATAGTCATTTTTTCCCAGTCAATTCTGGAAAGTTCAGGAGAAACCTGAAAGATCATTACAAAACTCATACATAATTTTTCACTAAGTTAATAATTATAATAATATTAAGCTAATAATTAAGAGAATAATTTATTTTCTTAACCTAGCACAATATTTGTAGGTTAGCACTATGAATTTACAAAAAGTTAATGGATTTTGTGTAAATTTCTAAAAAAAATTAAATTTACAGCATAATCTAGTAGTTATTTTATAGTAATCTATTTTAATTTAAATGAACTCAAGTCACTATTGCTTGGTTACATCCCTGCACTGAAGATTCCTGAAAAAGATTTCTAATATAATCATACAAACTCGAAAAACAAAAACTGTTCAAATGATTAACATTGAATAATATAATCCTGATTATAACGGTATTATAACTAGCAAATACATTACGGATAATTCATCCATACTCTGTATCATTTAAATCTACTATTAAGTATAACACACCCCATAAAATATTTTAGAATATTAAGATACTAATTTTTTTAAATTTCATGTGATATTAGTTGAGTATCATTTAGGAGGTTAAACAATATAAATACAATTCTACACATTAAGTTACAGATTATAAATACAGATAATAAGAAATTAAATAAAAATAACACTATAGGCCTACATCAATTATCGGGTTTAAGAACCTGCTGCTGTAAGCAGTGATAATTTTAGTTTAGTGAGCTTTAATCAGACTTGCATGCAATAATAAATTTTACATAAGATAAAAGAACGATGCTTTCTTTAGTCACCAGCAAAACCTTTTCTGTCTGCAAGTTAATATTATAAAATTTAAAAACAGCACAATTTTATTAAAAAATTTAATCGAGATTAAAATGCATGTTTAAGTCAAAAATTAAAGAAGTCACAGGTCAAATTCTCTTTTCAATTTTTCTTTTACCTGACAAATGTTAGCCCTTAATTTTTAAAGCAGAGCTGTGTTAAAACAAAATTTTTATGACAAATATATTACAATTTAATGGACTCAATGGTATGAAAGTAACTATGTGTACAAAAAATTACAACAGTTTGCTTCAGTGAGGATATAGTACACATAGGCCTATATTATAAATTTTGTTATATTAGGTCTTAAAATTAACCTTAACTTTCTACCGTTGTTATATCTTATCAAGTAATTACGTTTCTCTGAAAAATGCTGAATTTGAAAGTATATTTAGAGTAATATAGCTGGACTGAAGAATTAAATAAAATATGTAACTAGTTAAATACGAGCAGAGTTCAAATTAAATATATTATGGTAAGGCCTATCATCTTGTGTTAGGTAGGACGACATTTTACGAATAAAATGACTTACAAACTGGATACATTACACAAATATAGGTAGGCTAGAGTAGTAATTGTCAGACTTACAGGAGTATCTATAATAAAGAAACATTATTCAATTAAATTGCAGTCAGTGCCTTACAGGGACTTTTTTTTTAAAAATGAGTTAATTACCCCTTGGGTAATTATGAAGATTCTCATCAATGCTGATATTGCGCTGATATATTTTTATTATATTCTTCTATGTTATATAAACACGAGAAAAATAATTTTAAACGGCGGTCGAACCTATTTACGGAGACAAAAAATTAAATTTTTACTCCCATAAGAACGCATGGTGTTAGCCTAGGTATATTGTATTAATTAAATTAGAATGCTAATTTGCTCCATTATTAAATTTTGGACAGAACACAGTGATATTATGTATAGTTGGGTCTATAACAACTGGTAGGCCTAGTGTTACAGACCCAAAGTAATCGAGACATTCATACATAACCTAACACAGCTAATTTCCTACAAACAACGGACAACATACACTAAATAAATGATCATCTTACCTTTCATTATTATTCCTAGCGCCTCCAACATATTTTTACTTCGACTTGCAATCACAAACACTTCATACGAATAACAAAATTCTGTCCCACACACGTTAACAAACGAAAACGAATTACCGCACAGCGACGACTAAACAGAATAAATATGGCAGGTCACAATATTTTGTTATACCAACTAAACAGAATAAAAACACACTTCCCTCTGTAGTGTCTGTCTTTTTTACACATGTTACAAATTTTATGGAATAATTATTATGAATGCCAATATGGCCGACTAACTACCATATTTCATTATATACATTTGTATATATCGAACAGGTTGTCTGGCTTCAGCGTACAGCAAAAATACAATGTATAAAAATTTGTATAAGTTTTTCGTACGCTGACACACCATAACTTGGGCAAAATAACTTCATCACCTAAAAATGTACTTATACAAGTTCGTCAAATTTGTTTTAGATACCCTGGGTAAAAATTGGGGTGTGATGAAGAAATTATGCGGCGCTAAGTCTATATATATATATTATAACATCTTAACTTGTGTTATAACGTAGGGAACCCGCGTTAATTGGTTATGCCAATTATACAGGCTGCCTTTCGTTGTGACGAGCTGAAAATTAATCACAACAAATAAAACAATTCTTATATCAGGATATTGGGAAGGGGAGACTGTTGATTTATGCACTCAGTTTACTTGGTACTCAGATGACATCTCTTTATTACATTATGAGATAAAGTTCTCTATTTAAAGTTCTCAACCTATATAGTTTACAGTATAATTATATATATTACTCTTTCATAAGGGCCCTCAAAATATGATGTACATCTATTTAATTTATTCCACGGATCCGGGATTGAATATATATTAAGTTAATAATGGTCACCTTGCCATATACAATATTGAAAATTGAGCCATTTGAAGAATGGACTTTATTAATCTTTTGAAACAAGAAAACTTTTAGTTTAAACATTTACTCTTTTGCTATAACCAGTGTTATTAGATTACAGACTACATGTTACATATAATGTCTGTCTTTTAAAGTCTTAAAAGTGGTGAGTTAAATTGTCTTTTGTGGGTAATAATTTTAGTAACTCATAACCATGGAAGACAAGCCTCCATGTCACCTGGTTTTCAGTATTTGCTGCAGAATTGGTTCTTCGGTCCTTGGTGTGTTTCCTGAAGGTCTGTCGTTGCCTTAGTATCCGGTGACGGTGAAGTTCCTAAAGACTGTTATATCATTCGGGGTGAAGTACTCTCATCTTAGGCAACTGTAGTAATTCTTGTAGGATACTCTCATCTTAGACGACTGTTGTAATTCTTGTAGTTATAATAAATAAATAGAAAGTTTGTTTCACAGTAATACACTTCACATGATTATTTATTAGTTGAATATCACCTTCATGTTTGTAGTAATGTATGAATTACATAGTTTGTTATTTATTCATTGAGAGAGAGATGTCATCGCCGCACAAATTTAGTTATTTAAATATTCATTGAACCAACCATTCACATAATTATACACGCGTCGCGAAACAACGCTGTACGCAGCTTACGGCGTGAGCGCTCCATTGCAAGTGGGCAAAAATAGTTAGGGGAGAGAGTAGTAATCTCGCGACAATTACTAGTCAACATAAAAGTAGTTCCATGTTTCTAATTTAATTAAAGGACTAAAGTTTGATTAAATAATTAAATAGAGATATTCTTAGTTACAGACGTTATCAAAGTACATTACAGTGGTCTTATTTAATTATTTAAATAATAACAAAATTTACAATAATATTTAGTTTGTTTAGGGGTCGGAAAACAAGTTAATTCTGGTCAGTGCCTGTATATGCAGGATTAATTAACAAGCTTTACCCTTTCTGTACAATTGTATTCCCTTTTATTTTATTATTAGACTTTCTATTAAATATTATTATTATTTACTGATAGCAATAAGATTTAGTATAAAATGTGAGATTTTATTAAAAATTTAAAATTTCTCAGCTTATACATTAACAATTTAATTAATTAACATATTTTTATTAATGAAATCGTCACATACTCCGCCGCTTAAGACACAGCCTCCGGCTTATTTGTCCAGGAATGTACCGGGAGTATGTTTGGGGATTTCCGTGTGAAATTATTTATTATTATTATTATTTATTATTAGTACACGGTTTGTTTTTTTTTTTTTTTTAAATGATCTTGTTCTCATTTAAATGTTCTCCTTCGTGAAATTCCCTTTTTCTCATTACTTACAATGCTAAGTTATATCTTAATCCTTAATACTAATTTCCCTAATTTCACGTAACTCACAATGTCGTGGCCCGACTGACATCAGCTTACTCTAACTCTACAAGTTAGCTTTCAGCACGCACTCTTTTAATGATCTGTTGGCACCTTTCTGCCTCATCATTATCCTTTTCAGTCGGCGCCGTTGTGACTTGTTACTTTACATGTATATAATTCTTTCTTGATTATATACCATAGACTTACTTCTAAAATAATCTAAAGAGGATCCCATACTCCACCTTAGATTACTGTTACTTGAGAGAAGCGGAATTTCACGAAGATAATTCTCTTTTATCTCTTTAACAATAACTAAACAAACTAAGCGGAAGGGGAGACACTTTACACAACTCATTGTAATACACAGGGGTGGTTTTCAATTGTTAGGGACTCTACCGTTTATACAACAGAGAGAGGGTGGCTGCTTACTACTTTTCTTAACACGCTTTATTGTTCTCTTACAGGCCACAACTGGTTGTTCACTATTCAACTATACTTTTATTATTATTTACTTTCTCTTATTTACTGCTACACGTTACACAAATTTAGTTTAACTTAAGATTTATTCAGCCTTATTATTTAAGCAATTATTATTCCCTTATTATTACTTTGGGGGTTTTGAAAAACTTACCTAGAATTATTTCTTATCGACTTACCATATTTATTTAGGACACTTTATTTACTTTTTTTTTTTTTTTTTTTTTTGGCTCAGTTTACAAGTTTACTGTTTTGGGACATGGGGTTTAATACTTTATCTAACAAGGGAGGGTTAACTAAGTCATTTATTCATTTGAAATTTAAGTCATAATATTATTTGCTCTACTATACAATACACAATTATCGCCTACACACTTTAGTACATGGTAAACATTTATTAACAGTTATTATTAAACATTTGCATTAGTTTATATTTAAACGATCAGCTGTTACGCTGGAATGTAGGTCAGACTAGTTTTAAACAATGGCATTGTTTTGCTTACAAAGGGGGAGTCCTCGGTTACTAAACACAGGAACAGACACGCTTCTAATAACAATAGACCAAACAAAGAGGGTGGCGTATTGTCTAACTTAACTTGAGGGAGAGCAACTATGACAGTTTTAAACAATCGGCAACAGGAAATTTACATGTCCGAGTTTGTCGTTAAATTGACACGTTGAAGAATGAAACTTTTAGACAAGCACCTACATGGTTTTGTTTACCTGGGACAATATGTTAATATTACTTTACACATATTATATTTACAAATAAAGTTACCTATACTATTTTACTATAATAATAATTATTATTTTTATCTTATTTAAAATTCTGACACATATTAAAATACATGAGTGAATAGATCAACAGCTTGTACGTGCGGGATATCGGGACACAATTACTTCTTTCTTTTCTCTTAAGCAAATTAGCAAATTAATTAGCAAATTAAGCAAAGTGGTGCAATTTATAACATCTTAACTTGTGTTATAACGTAGGGAACCCGCGTTAATTGGTTATGCCAATTATACAGGCTGCCTTTCGTTGTGACGAGCTGAAAATTAATCACAACAAATAAAACAATTCTTATATCAGGATATTGGGAAGGGGAGACTGTTGATTTATGCACTCAGTTTACTTGGTACTCAGATGACATCTCTTTATTACATTATGAGATAAAGTTCTCTATTTAAAGTTCTCAACCTATATAGTTTACAGTATAATTATATATATTACTCTTTCATAAGGGCCCTCAAAATATGATGTACATCTATTTAATTTATTCCACGGATCTGGGATTGAATATATATTACGTTAATAATGGTCACCTTGCCATATACAATATTGAAAATTGAGCCATTTGAAGAATGGACTTTATTAATCTTTCGAAACAAGAAAACTTTTAGTTTAAACATTTACTCTTTTGCTATAACCAGTGTTATTAGATTACAGACTACATGTTACATATAATGTCTGTCTTTTAAAGTCTTAAAAGTGGTGAGTTAAATTGTCTTTTGTGGGTAATAATTTTAGTAACTCATAACCATGGAAGACAAGCCTCCATGTCACCTGGTTTTCAGTGTTTGCTGCAGAATTGGTTCTTCGGTCCTTGGTGTGTTTCCTGAAGGTCTGTCGTTGCCTTAGTATCCGGTGACGGTGAAGTTCCTAAAGACTGTTATATCATTCGGGGTGAAGTACTCTCATCTTAGGCAACTGTAGTAATTCTTGTAGGATACTCTCATCTTAGACGACTGTTGTAATTCTTGTAGTTATAATAAATAAATAGAAAGTTTGTTTCACAGTAATACACTTCACATGATTATTTATTAGTTGAATATCACCTTCATGTTTGTAGTAATGTATGAATTACATAGTTTGTTATTTATTCATTGAGAGAGAGATGTCATCGCCGCACAAATTTAGTTATTTAAATATTCATTGAACCAACCATTCACATAATTATACACGCGTCGCGAAACAACGCTGTATGCAGCTTATGGCGTGAGCGCTCCATTGCAAGTGGGCAAAAATAGTTAGGGGAGAGAGTAGTAATCTCGCGACAATTACTAGTCAACATAAAAGTAGTTCCATGTTTCTAATTTAATTAAAGGACTAAAGTTTGATTAAATAATTAAATAGAGATATTCTTAGTTACAGACGTTATCAAAGTACATTACAGTGGTCTTATTTAATTATTTAAATAATAACAAAATTTACAATAATATTTAGTTTGTTTAGGGGTCGGAAAACAAGTTAATTCTGGTCAGTGCCTGTATATGCAGGATTAATTAACAAGCTTTACCCTTTCTGTACAATTGTATTCCCTTTTATTTTATTATTAGACTTTTTATTAAATATTATTATTATTTACTGATAGCAATAAGATTTAGTATAAAATGTGAGATTTAATTAAAAATTTAAAATTTCTCAGCTTATACATTAACAATTTAATTAATTAACATATTTTTATTAATGAAATCGTCACAATATATATATATATATATATATATGAGCATAGTTAATTTATGGAATGTATCAATGGCGAGTAACGTATTGTTTAAAAATTACAATCTCTTAAAATTGGTGAGTATTGAACTTTGAATATACTGTAGTACAGTAATTTACACTAAAATATTAGATCCTCTATTATCCGGATTTTCGTTTATTCAGATGACCTTTGTTCCCAGTTGATCCGGGTAAAAGAGGTTGTACTATATTTATATATACAATTGCCCATATAATTTCTGAGCATTTAAGGTTAAATACACCAACTCCCACACACTGTCTGTGAGTTTTTTATAATGATTAGACAGAGAATACCAAAAATAATACTTTCTGGTTTCACAAACAAAAAATGTATTAAAAAGACTACATATATTATTCTCTTCTTTCATCAGTCAGCAAACTGAGTTGAAGCAACATGCCAGCCTTGTCTACCCTCTTTGCATATCAACTAACTCCAAATTAAATAGTGGTAAATATTTTAAAATGCTGTCTCCACTGAAAAATTTACTTCTACAAGAATGCTTATTCTGATTTAATTTAGTAAATTGAGTCAGCTGTATAGCAAATTTTCTGTATAATTAAGAAAGGAAAGTTCACTCACATACAACATTTATTATTTCCTGATACCCATTGCTCCCAAATGAGAACTTCACTTTGTATACAAATTATATGACAACTCACCCGTTCAACTAAGTCTTTTACTGGCTGATAAAATACATCTTTTGAAAAGAATATTTTCATTATTTCCAACAAATAAGGAGCCATTTCATTTTCAATTGATTTGGCTACATCATCAGAAGATAAACTGGTTGCACCCAGCATATGTGCCAAGCATCTTGCTCACCCTGCAAAAAAAAAAATCATTTACTAATACTACATGGCTACCAATATTAACTGACAATCAGTATGATTGACTGACAAGTAAAAAGATTAGCAATACCATTATTCCGCTATTTTCTGATGACAGATTCTGAACAGATTCCATGACGTTTCTCAGCCCACCATCATCTTCCCCACGGGATTCAACTGCCTCCGTTATTTTTGAAAATTCTGCCATCAAGGGTGTCAGATCATAATTTAAGTCCCCTTAAACAAATAATGAAAAACTTTAGAAACATTTCCCATACCAAATTATCATAATACAACTGTTTCCACATTTTTTAATGATCCATTTTGAGAACATAAAATGTTTACTAGATATTATTATTCAACATATATTATTTTGTAACACTGGATAATACCAAGTTGACACTGTTCAAACAAACATATGATTCAGTTTATAAAATCCATTGTACATTCATTTAAAAATTAATTGTTACAGATACAAGTAGTCAAAAAATTGTTAACAACATACAGTCTGAACCGTTTGACATTAACTTCATTAATTGTACATAGTATAAAGTTAAATTTTGATAGTTTAGTCAGTCTGCTGTTCATCCCAAGAATGTCCATTGATGGTCAATCTATTTCAAATCATCAAAATGAAAAATACAATAAACATTTCTAATATCCCCCAAGAGTTCCTTAGTGTACTAAAAGTTAAAAATCATAGTTTGAAAGCTGTATACTGTCACCCTATTGTGACCATTTTTCAACAGTGGTACACTGTTTTCTCCGGGGGGGGGGGGCATGTTTCAGGGAAGGCATGTAGCTCCATTATTTTTTACAGCTTTTGCAATAATTTTGAAACAAAATTCCTCAGTACAAAATGGTCTAAATTTTCAGCATTAGGTAATTTTTCTTTCATACTAACGAAATACTCCACAAAATATATAAACAATTTTCTTTTTTATTATGCTCAAAATGTTTAAAAAAATAATTTTTTATGAAGAAAATAAGATTAACTTTAACATTTTTCAAATGTTAAATTTGATCTTAAATATAACTTTTGTAACGGGACAAAATGGGCTGAACCATTGTTTTAATCATTTTCAATAATTGACCATTTCATGTAATAATTTTATTGTCGGAGACGTATTGGGAGTTAGAACAAAGCGTAGTTGAGTCAGAGGATGAGCACGTGGTCGTACTGCGTAATAAGAACGCCACTGTTTTAACGTAAAACGAACTTCCGTATTCTAGAGATATCTGGAACTTTCGATGTGTGAATGCAGGAAATTGGTGGACATCCATTTGGAACCATGTGGCGAATACACAAAGAACGAATAGCGTCACCACGGCAGCTAAGCTCAGCCCAGTTCAGCACAAGTCATCAGACAGAGCAGACGTAAGTGAAGCGTGGCCTCGTAAGTATTTTGTTTGGTAGGCCGAAAATGTAATAATAGGCCTACCAAAGAGTACAAAATGTAACAACAGTTGTTAAATGGTGAAGAAAAACAGCAGTGACGATTAAATAACAGTTTAACTTGGTCGGAGTGAAAATCAAGTGAAAAAGTGGAAAACGACAGGTGGTGTAACTATGGATACTTAATTCAGATAAGTACAAGTGAAAAGACCAATTGGCAAAAGTTTATATAATAAATAATAATAATGAGCTCAATAAACGGGGATCAGAAAGATTTGTAAAGAGAGTGAGAGAGAGTGTGAAAGTATAAAGAGAAAAAACCGAAGTACTGGTTTGTAGTAAAAGATGTCTAAATAAGGATTTGAAGTAGAGTAGTTCTGTATTATTTTGAACAGAAAAAAATAATTGTTCATTAAGAGAAAAATAAATAAGATTCGTTAGCATAATAACCATGTGTTAGAATAGTTATTACGCCACAACCCATAACCTGATTTCTGCATCAAAGATTCGTCTAAAACAAACCTGAGAATTATTTATTTAAGGGAATTAAATTAACTCAAATATTTCTTGGGAAAGAGTGCAAATGGTTTTCATATTTTCTCCTTTAAAAATGTGATGGCGGCCCTGGACCTTTGTGGATTTTGTTTTTTGAGTTAAGGTAAGTCGTACAGGATCGCAGTCGATGAGGTAAGTAAAGGAGTAAATTCTTGTGTTTTGTTGTCGTGTTTTACGGTTACAATTGGCGACCCTGCCAGGATCCTTGTATAGAATTTCTGTATGAGTTAGACCTATTTGAGATGCAGAATATGGTTTTGGTTAATGGCGTTTTTTGTATTGTTGGTATAAGTCACGAAATGTGTGATTAGAGGTTATGATTATTAGTTACAGGATATAAGTTATGATATAAAACATGTGTTTAAAATTATGAATTTTTGTTTACATAATTCATAAAAAAAAGGAAGATAATGAGAGTGAAATTAGTGTGACTGAATCAGCTATAATGAGTGAATCGGGGTTACACTCGAACCCCGGGTCAACAAAAGAAACCAAAGTCAGTTTCTTTGATAAATCATGGGAGGACGAGTTCAGGAGTATTATGAATAGAATGTCTGATGATTCTTGGCGTAGACTGAATGATGAGCTTAGACAAATTAGAGAACAAAAAACGGGATTATACGCTCAACTGGAAGAGCTTTGTGACAACACAATTAAAGATAATAAAAAACGAACTAGCGAGTTAAGAGAATAAATGGAAGAATGTAAACAAGAAAGTAAATTAAATCAGGTAATGGATAACAAGGTAAGTGAAGGTGTTAGTGAAAGTAACAGTGGTAGTGATATGATGATTAATAATGGTAAAACAGTTGAAGAGGTAGTGTTGGAGAATAAAACATTGAATAAACTTTACGATGATAGTGTAGTGGTGGTAGAAAATGATAGAGATGTAGATCAATTAAACAAGAACAAAGACGATCAGGTAACAGATAATAAGGTAAGTGATGGTGTTAATATAAGTTATAATAATAGTGATGATGTAACTGAAAATGGGGTATCAGACAATGATACATTAAGTAATAGTAGTGATGATGAGAATATAATGGGAGTTGATGTTAGTGAAGAGGTATTAGTGGTTAATGAGATGGAGAGAGTGTGTAAGGAGAGTTTAAATGAGTATGGAGGGCAGAGGGCAAATTTTCCCTATGTTGTAAGTGAAGTAAAGACTTCACAAGTTGTTTTTGAGGACGAAATTTCCTCCGAGGGAGACATGTGGTCTCCAAATGGTCCCTTTATGTTTTATGATGTACCTGGTAAAGCCAGATGGTGTTTTAATAATTTGTGTTGCCCTTTGCGTGGAGTGAGAGAGTTAAATGGGGTTGGGAGAGGTATTATGATGAGGGAAAGAGAGAGATAGAGATTTTTAAGGTGAATAGAAGTTATGAAATATTAGTGCAGGGTTTAAATATTGAGAGGTGAGAAAATCGAGTACTTACCTTATGACGTAATTAGTGCAGTAGTTGATGATAATATTGATGAGTAAGCACTCACCTGGTGAGAAAATGGGTGTAATAGTAGCAGATGATGATAATAATGGTGAAATTATAACCTACTTAATTGTGACGAATAATACTAAGGGAGACTTGACCATACCCAATGTTGACAAGTTATATGACATAGTAATATGGAATAATCCTGTGGATTATTATTATGGTATAGTGGATGGAACAAGTTTAAATGGGAATTATATTGATAGTGACAATATAATGGACTTAATAAAAAATGAATTGTACCGGTATAGTATAAGATTAATTTTTGATGATGGAGGTTAGATATATGGTGTTAATGGACATTTAATTATTTTAGTTAATGGTTTAAATACTTGGCTAAATTATGTAATGAGTTTTGGTAAACAATGACATTCGATATGACGTAGATTGTATATAAATTTGTATTGGTGTTACATGTGTTATGTATTAGGTTAGGTTATTGTTATGATAAGGTATCAGAGGATACATTATGTTGTACGTATATTGTATTTTGTGTAATTTCTGTTTATAGTTCTGATTGAGTTTATAACAATAATATTTTGTTTGATGGAATAATTCACATTTATGTAATTATGAATTTTATAATGAAATTAAATTAATTTGAGATGGTTTAATTAATTTGAAAACTGGATCTTGGTAATACATTTGAAAAAAATTTTATTTGACTTGTATAATAAATGGTAAATGATAAAAATTTGATGATTAAAATGTTTAATCTAAAGTCAGAGTTGAAGTTATAGTGTGACAATGGAAATATTTAATAGAAGGTTAAAACTAAAGTTATCTGATGTTTGTTATTTTTATTCAAATTCAGATTTGAAAGGTTTATTTTAATATAATGATGGTAATGTTTATTTGAGTATGAAATAATTGTGTATAGATACAAAACATGTATTGTATGTTTTAACTGTTGATTCCCCATTTTCAGGCGGTCACGGCCTCACCGAACCCTGACCATGGATTTGGCTTATCAGTAACAAGCTATGGGCAGACTTATTGTACCCTGACCATAGTTTGTTATTATTGAAATTGGTGGACCTAGAAATTTAACTGGGGAGGAAAGGGGAATCTAAATAAATTTGGAACTATGGCTATACACCTAATGGAAGGGTGTTAGACCGTTTAAGGGCTTGTAAATAATCATTTTTACTGTGGTTGCTGGTATCCTGTATACCAGTAATACCGAACTTGATGTAAAGCCATAGTAAGGACGGGGTAAAATAAAAGAAAAAATGTTTACTCCCAGCAGCTTCAGTCCTTGTGGAAGCAACTGGGCGAGACAGTCCAGCCAATGGGGGGAAATATGGATAGGTGGTAGCAACGTTACTAGCTACGTAAATAAATTTCATTTATGGAATTTGTGTAATGTCAAAATGGGAAGAGGCCTTGAGATTATTACACCAAATTGTAACGATAGGTTAAGGGGTTTTGAAGGGGGATTTTAAGAAACGATGTGAGTGAAGGAGTTTAAGATGAAGTATAGATAAATGTAAGTTGATAATTACAGTGTTATGATACTGCTAGTACTGGAGTACTGGAGTATATTTTTGGTTGTCTATGTATCTGTTGTATTGAATAATTTTCTGTTTTGTATAATCATATTTGTATTGTGTAAAGATGACAAAAGTAATCTGAATTGGTAATTGGAGTTGAATCTATTTGAATGAGATCATTGGAATCTTGAAAATGAAGGAGGATTGTATTTGTAATGAGATTTGAAAATTAATTTTTTTTCTAATTTGAATTAAATTGCAAAAAATTGGTTTCTAATAAGACTTTCAAATGTATATTAATGCTATGTATTCTAAACAAAATGTATTATGTTAAGTGATAAGGCTATATATTGTAGAGAAATAAGATTATAAGTGCATTCAGATAGGTAAGAGAACAAACCAGTACTTTGAAAAAGGCAAACCAGTACGTCTAGGAGGAACCCAAATCGGTTAAGGATATGGAATGGTGAAAGGCCATTTGTTAATGTTTTATTGTTTGTTACAGAATCTGGGTGGTACTGTGGAGGCAGACCTGTGCTGGCCCGTGCGTCAGGGCAGGGTCACCAGGTGCCTGTCTGGCTTTATGGTCTTGGGATCCTGAGGAAGGAAGTCCAGTAAAGTCATGCAGGTGCGGCCACAGCCACCGGATTAGGGGGGTGAGTAACCCACATTTTAATAAGGAAATAAGGGGGGTCATGGCGCCATATCCTAGCTGATCCTCTTAGGTTTAGTCAATGAGAGTTTTTATGTTTTTACATAAAACCTCTCATGGGGGGGGGGTATTCTAACAGGACAAAATGGGCTGAACCATTGTTTTAATCATTTTCAATAACTGACCATTTCATGTAATAATTTTATTGTCGGAAACGTATTGGGAGTTAGAACAAAGCGTAGTTGAGTCAGAGGACGAGCACATGGTCATACTGTGTAATAAGAATGCCACGTGTTTTAATGTAAAACGAACTTCCGTATTCTAGAGATATCTGGAACTTTCGCTGTGTGAAGGCAGGAAATAGGTGGACATCCGTTTGGAACCACGTGGCGAATACACAAAGAACGAATAGCGTCACCATGCCAGCTAAGCTCAGCCCAGTTCAGCACAACTCATCAGACAGAGCAGACGTAAGTGAAGCATGGCCTCGGAAGTATTTTGTTCGGTAGGCTGAAAATGTAATAATAGGCCTACCAAAGAGTACAAAATGTAACAACAGTTGTTAAATGGTGAAGAAAAACAGCAGTGATTATTAAATAACAGTTTAATTTGGTCGGAGTGAAAATCAAGTGAAAAAGTGGAAAACAACAGGTGGTGTAACTATGGATACTTAATTCAGATAAGTACAAGTGAAAAGACCAATTGGCAAAAGTTTATATAATAAATAATAATAATGAGCTCAATAAACGGGGATCAGAAAGATTTGTAAAGGAGTGAGAGAGAGTGTGAAAGTATAAAGAGAAAAAAACCGAAGTACTGGTTTGTAGTAAAAGATGTCTAAATAAGGATTTAAAGTAAAGTAGTTCTGTATTATTTTGAAAAGAAAATAATTAATTGTTCATTAAGAGAATAATAAATAAGATTCGTTAGCATAATAACCATGTGTTAAAATTGTTATTACGCCACAACCCATAACCTGATTTCTGCATCAAAGATTCGTCTTAAACGAACCTGAGAATTATTTATTTAAGGGAATTAAATTAACTCAAATATTTCTTGGGAAAGAGTGCAAATGGTTTTCATATTTTCTCCTTTAAAAATATAATGGTGGCCCTGGACCTTTGTGGATTTTGTTTTTTGAGTTAAGGTTGTAAAGGTACAATCCGGAACCTATAGAGGTTTTGGGAAATAACAAATGTAAATTTTATTTCAATTGCAAAAGCATAATTAATAGTGGTAAAGTGTTGTAAGGTTTTGTAACGACGTAGTAAGCTCAGTGCAGGAATTGTACCAAGGTCAACAGTGTACGTGCAAAACAACAACTAGATTTCGCCAGACGAACTCTGACCTATTATGTCATCAGGCCAAGCCTGCAAGACATCACATTGGAATGCAAAGCGCAATATGCCTCGCCTTAATATTTGAGACGTGATAACCGAAAACAATAAGACTTGGTGACGTGACACCCTCTCCACCTCGGAATTGAAGCCGTTCATCTCGTCCTCAGTCACGTAATACCATTTGTGCCGGCCGGACACATATAAAAGTTCCGAAACTAAATCTCGGGTGCACCCAAACATTACGTAAAATCGGAACCAAACTGTGAATTAAAACTTATTAACAGTTACCATGTAAAAATATTATTTCAAAAAGTGCGTGCGACCAAATATATATAATTTGAAATAATGATTAATGATGTTTATTTTGGTGGGAATGTAAAAATGTTAATGGGGATAATTATTTCTAACTTGATTTGATAAACTACGCCTCATGGACGAATAGCAATGTTCACATTTTTTTGTAGGATTCAATGTAAATGTATGTTCTAAGCAAAATAAAAGGTAATGCCATTGGTAAATGACAAAACTAGGAATAAAGTTACTGAAAATGACCTTGTTCTGCTATTTTCGGTTTGCTTAACCAAAGACTGGCCCAAAGGTAAGCAAAATTTTAGATTTCTGTATTGGTATCAATAAAGATGGTGTCCGGACGGAATGTTTACCATAGAAAGTAAACAATATTTAAACAAATATAAAGTAATAAAGTAAGTAAAGTTACAGTGTCGCCTTGCGAACAGGGTCTCGACATAAAATTTTAATTTTATGTGGAGTAGGCCTACTGGAAAGAGCAGAACGGTTATTTGAAGTAACGTAAAATTTTGAGGTACGTGACAATAGACGTACAGAGGTAGGGTTATGTTATAATAGTATTATTTACACATGTTTATTAGAAATAAGCACAACGAATACTAATGACAATAAGAAAGTAGATGTCAGCATAACTGACGAAACATTTACGAGCGAGATGGGCATTCACTCAACACCAGTTAGTCAAATCGGTGAGTCTAGTACCACTGAATCAGTCGAATTAGATACAATACAGGTAACACCCATCTCAACTCGGCATGAAAACAAAAAAGATGATGGTAACGATATGAGGAGTATGATGCAGGTATTGTTAAATAAATTTGACGAGAACTTTGATGAACAAAATAAGAAAATAAATAGTAATTTCGATGCTAAATTTGATGAAGTAAACAGTCGTTTTGACGTTAGTGATATTAAAATGAGTAACTTAAATGCTAGATTTGATGAAGTGAACGCTAAAATGAATGACCAAATTAACAAAATAAGAAATGAAATAAAACAACAAAAATTTAGTATTAACCAGCAGATTCACGAAATTAATACACGTTATGATAATATGAAAGAACAGATATTAGAATCATTAGATCAGAAGTTCGAGGAACAAAACGCAAGAATAGATGACATAATTAATAACTTTACAATGAATAAAGCAGACGATAATTATGAGATTATAGTGGGGGTAGAAAATGGTAGAGAGACATGCCAATTAAACGAAAATAAAGACGGTAAGGTAAGTGGGGTTGAGAATTATGATAATATAATTAAAAATATGGTGTTAGAAAGTAAGGTTGTGAATATTGAGAGTGCTGATGAAATTTTGGTGGGAGTAGAATTTGATAATGAAGTGATAGAGAGTGCTGATGAGTTAGAGAGAAAGTGTAGAGAGAGTTTACAGGTAGAGGGGTTGCAGAGGGTAAAATTTTCCCGTGTAGACATATGGTCTACAAATAGTTGTCCCTTGATTTTTTGTGCATCTGGTAGATGGTGCAGTAATAAAGTTGTAGTACCTTCTGCATGGGTTAGTAGAGAAAGGGTGAAATTGCAGTATGGTGGGAGATATTTTGAAAGAGAGTTGTGTGTTGATGGGGAGATAGAATTATTTAAGGTTGACAGAAATTATAAAGAATTTCTAGAAAGGTTAGGCATAGAGAGAGTGAATAATGATATTGAAGTCTTACCTAGTGTTGAAGCTGATATAGCAGCAGTAGATGATGATGTTATTAATGATGAATTTATAACTTACCTGGTGGTGACAGATTATACTAAAGGCGACATGACTATACTCTATGATGACCAGTTATATGATATAATAATATGGAATAATCCTATTAATTATAATGATATTGTGGAAGAATATGAAAAATTAAATAGCCATTATGTTGATAGTAATAATATAATGTATTTAATAAAAAATGATGTGTGTAGTCGTAAGATCAGATTGTTATTCGATGATGGAGGGTAAATGTTTTATTGTTCAGGAACTTTTAATTATGTGAATAGTGTGGTTTCGACATGGACTGTACTGTATTGTGAAATGATTTATGGTAAATGATAACAGATAACAATTTGGATTGTATATTCTTTTGTGTGTTGATGTCATGATGTTGATGTATTTGTGTATTACATTATGTTGTGGATTATATTTTAGGTAAACCATGTATGTAATAGGAATTGATTTAATAATAATTATAACATTTTCAGACTAAATAAATGATGAGAGTAATTAATTAATTAATTAATGTTGTACAGAAGAGCTTTGATAATGAATTTAAATGATTTTCTGAGATTTAGCTTCTATAATGAATAGTAAATGATTAAACATACAATATGTTCAAGTGTTGAGTTATATTGTTATTATGAGGTACTTATGAATTTTCTAGTGTAATTTCAATGATCATATTAATGTAAAATGTGGTAAACGATGGAGTTTGGGTGATAATTATTTAAATAAGGCATCTGAGTCAATCGAAGTTAATTTTAATGGGTGTTAGACAAAATAAGAAATTTTGAATAAAAGTAAGACAGAAACGGGTCAGTAGTAGGGACACAGTAGTGGGAGTGCATGTATGTAGAGAAAGCGAGAATAATGTAATAGGAGAATAAATAGGTTATGGTGAAATTTTGTAGTGAGGGTGATGTGTAGGGAGTGATCAACGTACGTCGTTGTGGCAGGTTTCACATGGAGAAGTTTCGAAGAGTGTTTGCCGAGATTATGTGGAGGGCAAAAGGGTATGAATGGAATTGCAGGTTCGGGAACACACATCCTAGGTACAAAGAGGGTATCAGGTATTTCATTATAAGAAGGGAAGGATTTAAGTGGAATTAGTGTTGAAGGGGGTTATTATTGAGAGATTGGTGTCACCCTATGCAAATCTGTTAGTGGTTGTTAGAAGGAAGAAAGGGAGTAAGGTTATATGTATAAATGCCCATTCAATAAATTGAATCATTGTAAATGGCAGAGAATCACCCAAACCAATTAAGGATGAAAATGTTACATAGAATTTCATAGTGGAAGCGTAATAATAAATGAGATGTGATGTAAAATGAATGTTGATAACAGATTTGAATTTGTGGAGAATTTAATGCTACAATAAATGATAAATAATTAAAGGTTGTTATTATATAATCAGTTATTATTATATCTGAACTTTAAATGTAATGCCGAAGCAAGGACAGGAGAAGACAAAATTCCTCCCTAACTTCAGTCTTTGTGGAAGAAACTGGGCGCTACAGTCCAGGGGGGCCATAGTGTGTGTGGAAGGAGGTTACTAGAATATTAGTAACGAATTAGTGGATGTTAAATATATTATATTGATGATGTTGATCAGAGGAGATAATTAGATGATTTTGTATTGAAGTAAGAAGTATTATGATAATGAAAGATAATTAACAATTTTAAGTAGATAATTTGTTTTGATGTAGTTGATTTAAATGTGTTTTGTTCTATATAAGAATTATATTAATGAATTGTTTGGTTTATTCTCTTAAACTTAATTAATTGTTTTGAAATAATATTGTGTTAGTGTAAGGATTTATACTTCTTGTAAAATGGGAAAGGCTTAATTATTGTCGATTGGAATCTAAAATTTTATAAAATATTTGGAGTGAAGTAAGAGAATGAAAAGTCTATATAATAAAGATTGTATTCATATATGTGTTAGGAGTTAAGGAAAAAACCAGTGCTTCTTAACGCAAACCAGCACATAGCTAAGGGGAGACAGATCAGTTAGGGATATGGTATTATACAAGGCCACTATTTCATTTAATTTGATGTTTCAGAGTCTGGTGATGCTGTGGCGGTGGTCCTGAGCTGGCCAGCACGTCAGAGCAGGAGCGTCAAGTGCCTGACTGGCCTTGCAGTGTTGGGATCTCGAGAAAGAAGTTCAGTAAGGTTATTCAGGTGCAGTCACGGTCACTGGATCAAGGGGTAAGTTAATTTTATTTATATATAAAACGTACAGGGGGTTGTGGCGACATATCCTGGCTGATCCCTTTAGGAAATATGAGTGTGTCAATAGAGTTTTTATGCTTCGGCATAAAACCTCTCATTGAGGGGGTCTTGTAATGGTACAATCCGGTACCTATAGAGGTTTTGGGAGAAAACAAATGTAAATTTTATTTCAATTGCAAAAGCATAATTAATAGTGGTAAAGTGTTGTAAGGTTTTGTAACGACGTAGTAAGCTCAGTGCAGGAATTGTACCAAGGTCAACAGTGTACGTGCAAAACAACAACTAGATTTCGCCAGACGAACTCTGACCTATTATGTCATCAGGCCAAGCCTGCAAGACGTCACATTGGAATGCAATGCGCAATATGCCTCGCCTTAATATTTGAGACGTCATAACCGAAAACAATAAGACTTGGTGACGTGACACCCTCTCCACCTCGGAATTGAAGCTGTTCATCTCGCCCTCAGTCACGTAATAACATTTGTGCCGGCCGGACACGTATAAAAGTTCCGAAACTAAATCTCGGGTGCACCCAAACAAAATGTAAAATATTACGTAAAATCGGAACCAAACTGTGAATTAAAACTTATTAACAGTTACCATGTAAAAATATTATTTCAAAAAAGTGCGTGCGACCAACAAATAGTAGGAATGTGCACAATAAGATTGGACTCACATGTAACCAGATCAGTACAACAACTAAAACAGACAATTTCTTCAATCAGTCGTCAATCAGATAAATTCAAACCATCTAAAAGTCTATTAAAAAATGCTAATTAAAAATGAGCTCAATTTGGGCAATACAGAAATTGTACAGCATGAATGAGTGCGTGATTGCGTGAATAAAAATCTATATTTAAGAAGTGCTGGGTTGTGTATATATATATATATATAATTTGAAATAATGATTAATGATGTTTATTTTGGTGGGAATGTAAAAATGTTAATGGGGATAATTATTTCTAACTTGATTTGATAAGCTACGCCTCATGGCCGAATAGCAATATTCAGATTTTTTTGTAGGATTCAATGTAAATGTATGTTCTAAGCAAAATAAAAGGTAATGTCATTGGTAAATGACAAAACTAGGAATAAAGTTACTGAAAATGACCTTGTTCTGCTATTTTCGGTTCGCTTAACCGAAGACTGGCCCAAAGGTAAGCAAAATTTTAGATTTCAGTATTGGTATCAATAAAGATGGCGTCCGCACGGAATGTTTACCATAGAAAGTAAACGATATTTAAATCAAATATAAAGTAATAAAGTAAGTAAAGTTACAAGGTAAGTCGTAAAAAGATCGCAGTCGAGGAGGTAAGTAAAGGAGTAAATTCTTGTGTTTTGTTGTCGTGTTTTAACGGTTACACTTTAATGAAGTCAATGACAGGAAGAAACGTTACTGTATATTCTAGGAGAAAATAATTTAAATGGCATTTATTATACATATGAGATTGGACTATATTGCTACAACAATTATGTAACACTCTCGACTTTTCTACATGTTTCTCGGCTAGTGGCGCAGAAGCAGCATCTCAGTCAAGGCTGTGTAGTCATGAAGCCTCCAGACTATCCAAGCACGTATAACTACACAAATTATGCCAGCATGTCACCAAAAGAATAGAAAATTATTCTGGAACCTCTGTGAGGTATTTATAAGGGTCTATAGATGGCTGACAAGTTAGTTACACCTGGCAAGTGCAGATCATTGTAGAGTGCAGATCAAATGCTTGTTGTGGATTAGTGGAAAGTGATTATTGTGTTAATTAGTACAGTATTATACAGTGACATTATTATGCAGTTAGGACAGTTCATGTCAAGGCCACAAAATTTGATGGAAGCACTCACTGGACGACATATCGTTGGCAATTTGAAGTCACTGCTTGCACAAATAATTGATGGAGAAAGGCAAGGCAGTTTCGCTCGTTCTCGCTGTAAAAGGACTGCGGCAGAGCTACTACAGAAAGTGCCACCTGATAGCCAGAACATCTGCGCCAAATTGATAAAAGCTTTAGAATTATGGTATGGTGATAAACATTTGCAAGATGTGTACTGTGCTCAGTTGACAAGGCGACAGCATTCACGGGAGAGTCTTCAAGAGTTTGAAGCTAGCATCAACAGACTCATTAGCTCATTAGACTGGCCTATCCTGAATCACCAGATTTTCAAATGAGGTTTGCAATGCAGACATTTACTGATGGTGCCTACATCAAGTGTTACAAAGACACCAGAATAGTATGGACGCCCTGGTACATGCTTTACAGTTTGAGACCACCAAATCAGCATCTGGTTGGGCAAATCATAAGGTGTGCACATTAAAAGATCGCGATGGCATAGACGATGAAGTGGGAGAACAAAGAACAGAGACCCAACAATCAGTGCCATAGAATAAAGTAAGAAAGGATGAAAGACCGAAGTGTTATAGATGTAGGAAACCTGGACATCTACAACAGATTTCAGCAGCAGGGAAACGAGCAGTCGTTGGCATAGCAGGGCTTGTGCTGAATAACTGGAGGAACATAGCCTATAGACAATACGCAATTTCTACACTTCAGAAAAATAGTGGGAGCTTGATAGGCCGTGAATCAAGAAAGGCCGATCTTGATTACAGTTGACACAGGCGCCACAGTCTCCATTGTGCGCCCTGATAATGTGAAAAATCTCAAGCCAATCTGGTGCTATTGCAGCTTGTGAACAGCTATTGGAAGGCCTGTAAAAGTGTCTGGAAAAGTGGAGATACACCTTTGCCCCGGTCAACTTGAGTTTAATCACCAAGTACTTGTTGCAGACATTGTGGATGAAGCAATTCTTGGGGCGGCTGACATTATGAACACACCTGTTCTTATATAGTTGACTTCAAAAACAATATCTTGAGAATCAGAAAAGAAGCGGTAGTGCTCTCCATAACAAATATGTCAGGAAAAAAATGGACGTGATAAAGTGGCCATACCTATCCTGCCAAACTCCACACAAATGATCAAGGTTAGAACTGATATAGAGACTAGGGGGCACCAGTACTCTATATTCAAACCCCAGGTAGTCAGCACATCGGGCATACTAATTGCCAGAATTTAGTAAAAACCAGACAAAACTGGAAATGTACCTCCTATTAGAGTGGCGAATATTTTGGATCAGTCTGTCACTTTACAAAGCAATATGCACATAGGTAAAATGTCTCCTGTGGTCTGGGTCACCAGAATGACACAACAAAGATCTCAGTGGTTCAGACACTTCAACATTACCAGAGGAACCAATGAACAGATGTTCTGAAGATCTCTCGATTGGTGAGGTAAAATAACTCAGTTTTTACATGAATTTAAAAATGCTTTTGCAGTTTGGGGCCAGTCATTGGAAAGAAACTCTCTTGTACATCCCATCAATACCGATATGCCAACCTCCTCAAAGACTTCCATTAACTAAGCAAGTGGAAATGCCTCGGTTAGTACAGGACATGTTGATGGAGAGACTACTCGAGCCTTTATCAAGTGCTTGGTCTTCTCTGGAATGCTGGTAGTGAAGAAGGATGGAGGGTTATGTTTCTTCGTAGACTACTGGACGGTGAATGATGTGACAAAGAAAGACTTCAATCCATTATCTCACGTGACAATACACTCGACACACTGTCTGGAGTTCAGTGCTTTTCCACATTGGACCTGAAGAGATGATATTGGCAAGTGGTCTTCATCAAAAAGACAAGGAAAAGACAGCTTTATCAACCTCAAGTGGCCTCTTCCAGTTTACAGTCATGCCATTTTGACTCTGTAATGCACCAGCAACGTTTGAAAGATTGATGGATCTGTTCCTTTGAGGTCTGACATGGAAAACTAGCCTTGTTTATTTAGATGATGTCATAATTATCAGGACTTTCAAAGACAATTTGAAAAACCTTAGGGAGGTTCTAACTAGAATGCATGGTACCCAACTGAAGCTAAGCCCAAAGAAGTGTTCTCTACTTCAAAAGCAGGGAGAGTATCTGGGCCATCTGGTATTGGCAATGTGTGTTAGTATGGATCCCAATAAAGTAAATGCCACAAGAGACTTGCCAGTTCGGAGTTTCCTGGGGTTATGCTCATATTGCAGTTGTTTTGTGAAAGGCTTCGCTACTATTGCAAAACTACTACATGAGCTACATGAAAATAAACAAACCTTCCAGTGGTCGAAAGAATGTGATCGAGCATTCAGGACTTTAGAAATTGCATTGTGTTCACAGCCAATTCTTGCTTGCCTAGCTTCCAAAGGGAAGTACATAGTCATAGACACAGATGCAAGAAATACTGGCCTAGGAGCTGTTTTGTCTCTTGTGCAAAATGGTGAACAAGTAATAGCATATTACAGCAAGAGGCTTTCTAAATCAGAGATAAATTACTGTGTTACAAGGAGAGACTTGCTTGCTATCATCCAAGCTTTGAAGAACTTCCAAAAATATCTCTATGGGAAAGAGTTGTCACTACACACTGGCCATGCCCCGCATTTGTATGACTCTTGAAATTAAAAATCCAGAAGGGCAGTTGCCAAGGTGGTTCGAATGTCTGCAAGAGTACAACTTCAAGGTACAACATCAGCACAGGCGCCTGCATGGTAATGCAGATGGCTTATCCCAAAGTCAGTGCTCAGAAGATTGCTGACTTTGCCACAGAAAGGAAGAACAGAATGCAATTGAACATGTTCAAGGCATCGTTGTAGATTTCCAGGCAGATGACTGGACGACACAAGATTTTCTACAAGAACAGATGACTGATTAAGACACTGGACCAATTGTGACGGCAAACGAGGACGGTCACCGCCCTGACAAAGAAATTCAGAAGGACGAGACATGGTCATGCAGCTGATAGTTCCCCGAAGAAAAGTGCAGTCTGTTTTGAAGGAGATGCATGATGGAGCATCCAGAGGTCATCTTGGTGTTAATAGAACAACTGACAAAATACGGAAATGATTCTATTGGCTTCATCTTCACAACGACATAGAAGAATGGTGTCGGACATAGGAAATATGTGCTGCAAGCAGGGGCCCACAAACCAGAAGCAGAGGGAAAATGAGACGGTACAACATTAGACTGACATTTGAGAGAATTGCCATAGACAAAGCTGGACCTTTCCCAGTTACTAAAAATGGAAACCAGTACATCATTGTTCCAGGTATCTATTTTACTAAGAGGGTGGGAAGCTTATGCAATTCCAAATCAGTAGATCACCATTGTGGCAAAGGCGTTAATTCACAACTTCTGTTGCCGTTATGGAGTCCCTATGGAAAAATGTACAGATCAAGGGAGGAATTTCGAATCAGGAGTTTTTAAAGAATTATTTAACTAAAAACAATTTAGTCTCAAGAGCTACTGAAACTAAAGTTACAATAAGATGCAAAATCAAGTTTGACATTCTTAACATTCCCATTAAAAAATTCACCGAATATGAAAAAAGTTTGTCCCAACTTGAAAAATGCAAATTGTGTTAACTGTGACATAACAAAAATGGCTACAATTGAGGGCAAAATATTTTTTAACAAAAATAATTACTGTGTTGTAAAATACGAGGGGGTACCCAAAAATAACCGGAATAGCGCTGCGATTGGCGGAGCTTACGTAGTACGCATTTCTCCGGCTAGGCGAGCGTAGCGCAACTTGTTCTGAGTTCAGTGCCGTCATTGTTGTCGCCTGGGAAGGTTGTGTCCGGTCACAGTAATTCGTTTTGTAAAAGCAGTTTCGCTTGCTCCTCGTTTTTTGTCATGGCGGATTTAAGTGAACAGCGCGCTGCTGTTAAATTTTGCTTCCTGCTTGTGGAAAACGCCGCAGAAACTGTTGTGATATTGAAAACAGCTTACAAGGATAGTGCTATGGGAAAAACTCAAAAGTGTACCAATGGTTTTCTCGTTTCAAAGAAGGTGAAATGTGAATTGTTGACAAACCTCATTCTGGACGTCCGTCAACCTCCAGAATTGATGAAAATGTTGAAAACGTTCATGCAATTGTGCTTGAAGACCAACGACAGACCATTGAAGAGATTAGTAAGTCATCTGGAATAACTTCTAGTTCGGTTCAGCGAATTTTGTCAGAAGATTGGGGATGAGAAGGGTCACTGCAAAATTTGTGCCTTGGGTCCATTTCAGTGCGCCAGCTTTAGCAAAAAACAACATGACTCCCTTGCCCCACGCCCCTTACTCACCTGACCTCGCTCCATGCGATTTCTTCTTGTTTCCGCGAATGAAGAGGGACATGAAAGGACAATGTTTTGACGACATGGAAGCGGTAAAGAAAAAATGAGGCAGAAGCTGTCAGCCATCACAACAGACAAGTTTGAAAAATGTTTCCAGGAATGGGATCGCAGATTGGACAAATTTATTAAGTGTAATGGAGAGTACTTTGAAGGTGATAAGGTTGTTTTGTAAAAAAAATTAAATACATAGCTTTAAAAAAAAAATTCCTGTTATTTTTGGGTACCACCTCGTATATCTAAAATTCAAATTATGTAACAATGGAACCTCCTGTAAATTGCTGTTGTAACTGTTATTTACTATTTTCAATTGTTTTACCTTATTATCAATTTATTGGCATACTGAAACGACATATATATACGTAATTGCAACTTGACCCCTCCCTTTTACATATTACGAACTAAAATGATTACATCATATATATGTATTTTAACTGTAAATTGACCTTCTTTTTTCTTTTTTTCTTTATGATTACATGATTCAAAAACATATAGTAAATTAACTCGTATTTTAAACAAATATAAATTTAACTGCCACAAAAAACCAGCACTTCTTATTTATTAGTTAAGTATATCCACACACACGCTTTCATACCATACATATCTTTGACCCCCCCCCCTTTGAGCCCATTATATTTTTTTAACTATATATAGATATTTATTAGGCTGCCATTTCTTTTTTAAATTTTGGGTTACTTTATAATTTCAAAATTTCTTTGTTTTACCCCTCCCCAGTTTTACTTATCTTGAAATTCTTTAGCAATCCGAAACAGTCCAGCCTCCTTATGTGGTTTTTGTCACTCTGCACATTTTTCTTACTTTCACTTTTGTTTATTTACCATTTTATCCGAACTGTTAGCTCCTTTTATACGATTTTAAGATAAAACTGATTTCTTTCACTTTACATTTTATATTCTATTCTTTTTTGGCGCGCCCGTAAATTTGTCTGCGGAACTTTTTTTTGTTTGTGGCCGATCGGCACAAGAGTGTAATTTCAACTGGGATTTTAGCCGGTGGACGCCCTTAAATTTTAACACTCAGGCTGCCCACCCGAAATTACGTCACTAGATGTTGGTTGGTGACTGCAACGCAGACAGACTGCTGGCGTCAATCCGTTGGGTTAGCGGACACTCCCGCATTCCTATGTGACATATGCTGGGCTCGGCTCATGACGTCGTGTAGCATGACTTCAAAAAGCAAAGTTCAGAGTTCGTTTGTCTAAAAATAGCTGTCTTCCTCCGCTATATTGCCGACCTTGATGCTAATAATTTTTTCCCATTAAATTTACAAATAAAATTACCCACATTCACAAAATATCCCTGGACGGTCTTACCTGTACCGTTACACTACCCCCTCAATGAGAGGTTTTATGCCGAAGCATAAAAACTCTCATTGAAACTCGCATACTTCCTACAGGGATCAGTCCAGATATGGCGCCATAACCCCCTTTACATTTTACTAAAACTCATGGGTAACTTACCCTCCTGGTCCAGTGACTGTGGCCGCACCTGAATGACCTTACTGGACTTCCCTCTCGAGATCCCAACACCACAAGGCCAGTCAGGCACTTGACGCCCCTGCTCTGATGCGCAGGCTAGCACAGGACCGCCGCCACAGCATCACCAGACACTGAAACATTAAATCAGAAACATTAAATGATGGCCTTACATAATACCATATCCCCAACTGATCTGGTCTCCCCTTAGCGGTGCTGGTTTGCGTTAAGAAGCACTGGTTTTTCTTAACTTCTAATACACATATATTCCTAATATAACATGAAACATTTTAAATTTTCAATACCAACATTGTGTATGCCACTTTCTCATTTATTCTTATCCCAAATTCAAAATATTTCCCTGATTCCAATAAGAATTTAAATAACCATTTCCCATTACATCATTACAAATATCTTTCATTACCCAAATCACATCTCAAAAATCACATCCCGAAATGTGGGAAATCGCATTTAAAACATACAATACATGTTTTATATCTCCACACACACTTACATACTACTCAATTAGACACTTTATGCTTCTCATAATCGACATAATAAACACTCAAATTGAATATTACCATTATTACATTAAAATAAACCTTTCACACTTTAATCTGAGTAAAATTTACAAACATTCCAACTTTAATTTCAATTTTTTTCAATTAAACATTTTAACTGTTTATCTTGCATTAACACTTCAACTTCGACCTTCTACTGAACCTTTTAATAATCAACCTTTAATTATTATCATTTATTATACAATTCGATTCTCCAAAAATTTAAATTTATTACCAACATTCATCTTACACAACATTTCATTTATTAGCTCCTTTCAAATTAATTCAACTATTTTATCAAACACATTTTAATTACTTTAATTATCAAATTGCTTTAATTACTTTAACAAAATTCACAATGACTGACTGTCAATTATTAAAGCTGAGTATACTTCATACAACACGTTGTATTCTCTATTGCCTTATCATGACAACAACATAACCTTACTACATAAGTACATTTAACATCAACAGAAAAGTATATACAATCTACATTATTATCTGTTATTGTTTAACACAAATCATTTCCTAAATTAAGTCCATTTCAAAACCCACTACACTCACATAATTAAATGTTCATGAACAATACATATCTACCTTTCATCATCAAACAATAATCTTATCTCACGTATACACAATTCATTTTTAATTAAGTACATTTTGTTACTACCATCAATATAACTATTTGCTTTTTCCAATGGTTCCATTACCACATAACAATGGTTCACATGATTACTCCACATTATTATCAAATCATATATCATGTTAGCTTTAGTTTTTCTATTCCAGTCTCCGTAAGTATTTTTTGTTAACCCCAGGTAAGTTATGATCTCATCATCATCACAGTTATCTACTATTACACCCGTTACACCGTAAGGTAAGTGCTTGTTATCATCATTTTCATCTACTACTGCTGTATTAATTACTTCACAAGGTAAGCCTTTTATATAATCAACTCTCTCACTATTTATTCTCTCTATTAACTCTTTATGATCTCTACTCAACTTGAATAACTCTATTTCTCTCTCATTCCCCAAATCACCTTCCCACTCCCATTTCTCATTTTCTCTCTCTATCCATGCAGAGGGCACTCCAACATCATAAAAACACCTCCTGGCTTTTCCAGGACAACTACAAAAAATTATGAAACTTTACAGATTAATTACATTATAATTAACTCTTACCTTAGGGTTTTCATTCCAAGGGTCGTTCAGACGAAACCGCTGCAAAAAGGATTATTTGGATTTGATATAGGCAAAGATCAAATACACCGTTTGTGCTAAAACAAATTGCCTCTGATTTATTATTCAAAATAACTACTTCGTCTCTCTTTCATGACATTTAGATCAAATACTTGTAGAATGAGCAACAATTTGTGAAATCAAACATAGTAACAAAATATTTCTTAATTAACTAGCTTATGACAACTATGGTATACCCCAACTATTTACTATTTGCAATGAACCAATACGTGCTTTAGCTACACACTCAAACACATTCGTTCTTTGATTTTATCGTTCTATTTAAACCCCACTTCGAGATCTCTGATGTACATTTTAGATTTACAATTTATTTATGTTGAACTATACTCTGTGGAAAAAGAGAAAATAATCTTGTTTAAACTCAGTTCATACTTAACGTCTGAAGAACTCCGCTGTTTTGCACCTCTGCTGTGAATGCACTGTTTAACACACCATGATTTAGTTTTTCACTGTTTAACCGCGGTACTGTTATTGCTTATTTCAAATTAAGTTGATGCGCCACTATTACTTTAATCCACTTTAAAATAGCATTCCGTTTTGTTTTGTCGGCCGACATAAATTTTCGAACACTTAGCTCGCTTAGGCTGGCCGCGCGGCCCTGTGTCACAACTGGCACTGGCGTTAGTTCGCTACATTGCATACAGTGTTTTTTTTTTTTGGTCACGTGATCGTGCATACGTGCTCCCATTGGTGCTGTTGAAAGAGCGCCTTAGCATAGGCGGGAAGGTGAGCAATGTTTCTACCGCCTGGCGCAATGTGCAGTTACATTACTCTCTTTCGTAATTCATGCCTGAGGCGAAGTTTGATGTTATTTCACAATCGGTCTGCGTTGCTTGAGTACGGAGACAAAACATAGCCTGTCTGGTTGACTAACTCGGGGTTCTACAAGGGTGAACAATGACTGTATGGAAAATATAATTTTAAAATGTTATCTTGGCCCTACAATCTCGTACCGTTACAATACCCCCCCAATAAGAGATTGAAGGCCGGAGCGTTCAAACTCTTATTGCCTAAACCTAAGAGGGTCCGTGAAGATATGGCGCTGCAACCCCCTGAACATTCTACTAAATCATGGGGTTTTACCCCCCTAGTCTGGCGACTGCGACAGCACCCATCCGATCTTACTGGACTTCTCTGTTCGAGATCCCAACACCAAAAAATCGAACAGATACCCGACCCAGTATCGCCGGACTTTATACCATGGAATTAAAAAATTGACAAACGGCCTTCCATCACTCCATATCCTACAACTGGTTCGTTTCCTCTTAGCCGTACTGGTTCATTGACAACGTACTGGCTCATTTTATATTATAGACCCTAAACAATAGTATTAATAAAACAATATTGGTTTACAATGGTATACATAAATTCCAGTTAAATTGAATAATATTCCCCGTACAATATTGCCCAGCCAAAATGACACATTAATTATACAAAATAACATTAACTCACAGGAAATACAAATTATATTCTTATTTGCCTACTCATGTTTATATAGAATAAACAAAAAAATTTTTTTTTTTTCTTTTACTAGATATATATATATACCCCCCTTTTAATCCCTTAACCCCTGATACCCGTTACATTTTAATGTGTTCTGCGCGAGGCTTCTTGGCCTTTTTCAGCCTCATCCTCGCCGTAAACCACATCTCCCTCGTGACCTGTAACTGGGTCACCGCCCATCCACACTCACTATTGCCCCCCCTAGACTGTAGCGTCTAGTTGCTTTCACAAGGACTGATGCGGAAGGGGTGGACACTTTTTTCTTTTATTCCACCCCATCCTTGCTTCGGCGTTACAATAAAATTCAGTGTTACACCTACTAGTTTTTTATTTATACACCCCTAATGGACTACCACCCCTATCTGGGTGAAAATAGCCCTGTTCCAAAATTTGGTAGATTCCCCAAAAAATAACCCCCCTACTAAGTCTAACAAACCACCGGGTTGACAAAATAAAACAAACCACAAGCCGGTTATATCAAGTAAAATTTATGATTTGCCACAATTAACTTCTTTCACGGTCATGGTCCGGTGAGGTCATGACCGCACTTAGGTGGGGAATCTACAGTTAAAACATAAAACATAGATTAGCCTTGATACAAGTTACTTGGACAGTAATATACACATCTTATTTTCCAGACACTATCTCATCCTAAACATTTTCCATCAGTTGTCAGTGTTAAATAAATGTTTTAATCATTATTGACATCAATTAGCATTTAATTTATAATTCCAGTTTGAATTTAAATGAATATAAAGTTAAGTTTATTGTTTAAAAATCATCGTTTCTGTTAATTTTATTACTAAATTAATTTAATTGTATTTAATTTACTTTAATTAATTCAATTAATCTCAAAAGTTACAGTAATTGCCTCATTATTATTTGGTCTGTAAAAAATTTAACTTCAATTCCTTTCTATCACAATAAGATACTGATTCAGCAACCTACAACATTTTTTGTTATTGTCACCAAGCATGACTACAGACATTAGTCTCAACATACCACACCTGTTTATATAAACACTTGTATGCCAGACTGGTGTTTTCATAAACACAGTTATAACCACTCAACATTCTGCTTACCTCACCTCTAACAGCTGTACTTCCCTTTTCACTTTTTTGTAAATCTTTTAGATAACATATTTGTCTCTTAAATTTTTTATTCCAATTCAGATCAGATATACTTCTGATTCAAAACAATTACTTTAATAACATTTTATTAAAAACATTTTAACTATAATTATATTATTTAAAACACTGAATATAAATACACAACACAAAATAGGCTTCATGAATATCTGTTATTATTTTAGTGGAATAAAGTATTATTATTTATTATTATACCTTCCCCTCTCATTGCAAACATAGGTTACACATAAGCTATAATATACATTGCAACAGAATACATTTAACATTAACACATTTATTTATTTACAAATTTTGTCATATCCAATTATTATTTGCCGTGCTTCAATATCTAATTCAGCCAGGTCATTACCATATATTAAAGTATTTAAGATGTCCATACACTGCTTTCAACCTCCATCATCGTATAATAGTCTTATTTTTGTATAACATTTGTCAATTTTATTTGCATTCATCATATGGCTCTTTTCTGTGTAATGGCCATAAAATTTTATTTTTTCCATTATATCAAAATAATAATCTATAGGGTTACTCCCCAAAATTATCTTATCATAAATCAAGTCAACATCAGTATTCTTTGTAAAGTCTCCGTCAGTGTTTTTTGTTATTACTATTGCATTATTATTACCATATTCATCAAAATAATTATCAAACTCTATGTTAATGAGTAAATCAATTTGCTCCTCTCTCTCCATACATAAATTCTGTACTAGTATTTCATAATTTCTCTTCACTTTAAATATTTCTACCATTCTCTCTCTCTCATAATCACTTTCATTACAATACTTCTCATAACATTTTACATTCTCATTCCACACAGAGGGCAGCACAACATTATTACAACGTCTGGCTTTACCAGATACACAAAAATAATTGAAAGACCTTTTGTCTTTTACAACAACTAAGGAGGAACCTTTGTCCTCCAACAATACTAGTGAAGCATTTTCTTCACCCATCTCACAAGAAAAATTTGCCCTCTTTTCACCCTCTACACTTAAACTGTCTTCACACTCTCTCTCATTCTCATTGACATTTGCTAGCAACACTTCATTACTAAACTCTACTTCAACAAAATCTTCATCACTCTCAACATTAATCTCCTTATTCTCAACTACCACGTTTTTACACATATTATAATTCTCATCTGTTTTATACTCAAAATTTTCAGTTACCTTTTGTATTTGTTTCTCAATTTGTTCTACCACTTGTTCTTTAAATGTATTGAAACATTCATTCGTCTCATTTAAACGTTTATTAATATTGTCTTCTAACTTAACACTCTGTTGTTTCATATCATATAAACGCTCATCAAATTTTGTATTCATTTCACATAAACGCTTATCAAATTTTTGGTCAATATTATTTATATCGCCCTTTAACTCATGGAGCTTACTATTCTGTACATCAAAACTACGCTTGACTTCGCTCACGTCACTACTCAATTTATCAAATTTATTATTCAAACTGCACAGTGTGCTACATAGATATTTCATCATATTATCTTCTGGTTGATTATTTTGATTCATTACGGGTGGGGTTACTTGAATCCCTGAGTCATCTATTTCATCTGACTTACTTGATTCTCTATTTTGAACTGGGATTGGGGTCGAATGGACCTCCAACCCACTCATGACCGTTGATTCGGTCAAACTAGTACTTTCCATTTTTATTTATTATTTTTACATATATAAATATGCCTAGTTTTGCTTTCACAGTCACAATTTACAGCCTCGCCCCACTCCCAAATAACCCGTTCTGCAGTTTAATTAGGTCTGGCGAATATAGGTTGTAACCTACAATCGCGTCCCTGTTCGGGCGCCAATGAAACTTTACAAATTAATTACATTATAATTAACTCTTACCTTAGGGTTTTCATTCCAAGGGTCGTTCAGACGAAACCGCTGCAAAAAGGATTATTTGGATTTGATATAGGCAAAGATCAAATACACCGTTTGTGCTAAAACAAATTGCCTCTGATTTATTATTCAAAATAACTACTTCGTCTCTCTTTCATGACATTTAGATCAAATACTTGTAGAATGAGCAACAATTTGTGAAATCAAACATAGTAACAAAATATTTCTTAATTAACTAGCTTATGACAACTATGGTATACCCCAACTATTTACTATTTGCAATGAACCAATACGTGCTTTAGCTACACACTCAAACACATTCGTTCTTTGATTTTATCGTTCTATTTAAACCCCACTTCGAGATCTCTGATGTACATTTTAGATTTACAATTTATTTATGTTGAACTATACTCTGTGGAAAAAGAGAAAATAATCTTGTTTAAACTCAGTTCATACTTAACGTCTGAAGAACTCCGCTGTTTTGCACCTCTGCTGTGAATGCACTGTTTAACACACCATGATTTAGTTTTTCACTGTTTAACCGCGGTACTGTTATTGCTTATTTCAAATTAAGTTGATGCGCCACTATTACTTTAATCCACTTTAAAATAGCATTCTGTTTTGTTTTGTCGGCCGACATAAATTTTCGAACACTTAGCTCGCTTAGGCTGGCCGCGCGGCCCTGTGTCACAACTGGCACTGGCGTTAGTTCGCTACATTGCATACAGTGTTTTTTTTTTTTTGGTCACGTGATCGTGCATACGTGCTCCCATTGGTGCTATTGAAAGAGCGCCTTAGCGTAGGCGGGAAGGTGAGCAATGTTTCTACCGCCTGGCGCAATGTGCAGTTACATTACTCTCTTTCGTAATTCACGCCTGAGGCGAAGTTTGATGTTATTTCACAATCGGTCTGCGTTGCTTGAGTACGGAGACAAAACATAGCCTGTCTGGTTGACTAACTCGGGGTTCTACAAGGGTGAACAATGACTGTATGGAAAATATAATTTTAAAATGTTATCTTGGCCCTACAATCTCGTACCGTTACAATTAAGGGACTACTTTGAGACATTTTGTCTCCGATTAAGGGACACTTGCCCTCCAAAAACACCTGTGAAAACCTTGTTTCACAATATACCCAGGAAAAATTTACCCTCTGCCCCATATTTCTACTTAAACTCTCTTCGTACTCCTTTTGTAACTCATGAACACTGACTACTACCCCCTCACTGCCCCCCTACTCCCATTACTCTCTCACTATCACTATTAATGTTTTCTGTATCACCCTTAGATACCCCTTTTTTAACTATCTTCCCACTATTACTTGATAATTCATTATCATAATTATCACTTACCTCGTTAATTATTTCTTCATTATTATTCGTCATCACATCACCATTATGATTATCACCCGTATTGACACTAATATCATCTGTTACTTCGTTACTTTCATTTATACTATCCTTACCTGTATCTATTCTCCACATTCCCATCCTCTCAATACTTTGTTCTAACTAGCTAAATTTAATTTCAAATGTCTCATTGGTTTTCTCAAAACATTTATTAATTTGCTTTACTTTGTCTCTAATTTCATTATTTTGTTCATTCATGTTCGTGTTTACTTTATCAAAACGACTATTTATTTTATCGAAATTACTCTTTTGTTCATCAAATTGCTTTTCTGAACTTTCTTTCATATTACACATCATACTATACAAATGTTTCAACATATCATTGTCATCAGCTTTTCTACTTTGGATTGGCGTTGATTGATTTTCAACGTCGTCCATTATTACCGACTCTGTTATGCTTATTTCTATATTTGGTTGACTTTCTGTACTAATGTCAGTTAGGCTCACTTCATCGTTATTTCTCTCCATTGTATTTATTTTTATTACTTATTTATAACATACATAAACAAATTATATCCATTAACCTTACAACATACGTCTATTCAGACATAACTAAAAAATGTATTTATTTCCCTCCAAAAACCCGCTCTGCTCTGCAAAACAGGCCCACATTTACATAAATAAATTTTTATGTAAACGTCTCTGTTTGACATGCCAATGTAACTGTTATTTACTATTTTCAACTGTTTTACCTTATTTGTTTACAAACAAACAGCTGTGCTCGCGTCTGCATTCCGGACTCCATCTTGAACTATTGCCAACTTCATCTAAAGTACTTACCCACAGTTCAGTTGGACGAGCTGGAGAGCAGAATGGTTATTTGAAATAAATAATTAGTCTACTTATTCTCGAATCAATCTATTGTTTATTGGCATACTGAAACAACATATATTTACGTAATTGCAACTTGACCCCTCCCTTTTACATATTACGAACTAAAATGATTACATCATACAGATGTATTTTAACTGTAAACTGACCTTACTTTTTATTTTTTTCTTTACGATTACATTATTCAAAAACATATAGTAAATTAATTCGTATTTTAAACAAATATAAATTTAACTGCCACAAACCAGCACTTCTTATTTATTAGTTAAGTATATCCACACACACGCTTTCATACCGTACATATCTTTGACCCCCCCTTTGAGCTCATTATATTTTTTTAACTATATATAGATATTTTTTAGGCTGCCATTTCTTTTTTAAATTTTGGTTTACTTTATAATTTGAAATTTCTTTGTTTTACCCCTCCCCAGTGTTACTTATCTTGAAATTCTTTAGCAATCCGAAACAGTCCAGCCTCCTTATGTGGTTTTTGTTACTCCGCACATTTTTCTTACTTTCACTTTTGTTTATTTACCATTTTATCCGAACTGTTAGTTCCTTTTATACGATTTTAAGATAAAACTGATTTCTTTCACTTTACATTTTATATTCTGTTCTTTTTTGGTGCGCCCGTAAATTTGTCTGCGGAACTTTTTTTTGTTTGTGGCCGATCGGCACAAGAGTGTAATTTCAACTGGGAAGTTCGGGCCCACCCAAAATTACGTCACTAGATGTTGGTTGGTGACTGCAACGCAGACAGACTGCTGGCGTCAATCCGTCGGGTTAGCAGACACTCCCGCATTCCTACGTGACGTATGCTAGGCTCGGCTCATGACGTCGTGTAGCGTGACTTCAAAATGCAAAGTTCAGAATTCAGTTGTCTAAAAATAGCTGTTTTCCTCCGCTATATTGCCGACCTTCACGCCAATAATTTTTTCCCATACAATTTACAAATAAAATTACCCATATTCACAAAATATCTCTGGACGGTCTTACCTGTACCGTTACACTATGACTTCACAGACTTTAATTTTTTTATATATAATGCAATGGTACAACCATTAACGGTACTGTGCATTGCGAAAATAAATGAAATAAATAATAAAAATAAATAAATATGAATTAACAAACATGATTCAGATTGCATAAGCTGTATCATAGTTAAAAATAGGGAGCACAGAATTCATGCATGGACACGCATTCCCGACGCACCTGTCGCTAGTATTGTGTACACGCATATTTTGTTTGTGTGTGTGAAGCCTGTCCGTTCCTGAAATGTAACCAACCTTGTTCAAGTAGAATAGTTTTATATTTTATTTTAATTATAAGGAAAATATGTAAGATAGGGTAAAACAAAAGACACCAAATTGTATAGAAATTAAAGGTCAATAAAGAGTTAAAATACCATGCCGAAAAGTGCAATTACTATACGTAAAAAGTGAATAGCTCTTTTTGTAATTACAATAAAGAAGTGTAATTTACGTATAGTAAACATAAAAATTAGTGATCGATTGAGCATCGAGTGATGTGAAACAAACTTCATAATTCGCAAAGATAAGCGAAAAATAGTGAATTGAACCAGAGTGGGGGAAGTGACGCTTCAACAAAATCTGACAAGTTAAAAATTGTTCAGACATGAGTTTTTGCACGACCTGACTATAAATACCAGGTCGCGCTAATAAAGCTTCTTCTTCTCGATTCAACCGTTGCCACAGGAGGCTATGTCAGTCGACGACGCTAATGTTAAATTTATAGTAAGAGGCACAGGACAAACTGAAGTCCAACCAGAGCAGCAGAGCACATACGAGGAGGTCTATGGACACACCCGCAGCATATGATGTGAGGCGTGACTAGTAAACCGTACATGCAGTAGAATCCAACCAGAGGACCAAGAGGACACAGACTGAGGACCAAAGGAGGACGTATGGATGATTAACCACGTCAAACGAGGTGATGAAAAACCAATGTAATTACAGACATTTGAAAGACACTAATTAAAGTTAGAATGCAAGACATTCAACCTGTATTAAAATAACTAATTGTACATAAATGTAAAATCAGAGTAAAATTTAGAATAATATCTCTTGTATAAAATTTAGTAATTGAGAGTAACATAAATGATAAGAGAAATATTTGATTTTTGAGTTAACGTAATGAATAAAGTCTTTGTTGATAAAGGAGAATGCATATGCAGCAGAAAGTTTTAAAACTAATTAATATTAAAGAAATTGGAATACAAGTAACTTCATTATTAAAGTAAATTAATCAGAAATTGCAAAAAGATGATCACACGATGAGTAAGCCGAGAGCAAAATAAATATTTAATTAATTAAAATTAGGTAATAAGATTTATGTATAACCTGTGTATGTAAATTGTTAGCTATAAGTTGTGTATGAAGGAGTCGTACAAATGATATAATAATGAGTAGTATTTCTATATGCGAAATGAAAAATTTTGTTTAATAAAAAATAAATAATGGAACAATTTCAAACTTAAATAACGTATCATCTTCTTATTACGATTACACCCATGAATTCAATACATTATATAATTTGTTATGTTATATAAATTGGCCCTGAACTTGGGGCTACACAAATTAAATTATATATCAATGTTTGTATTGTTATATAAATTGTCGCCAAGAACATGTGGCACGATCCCAACCATTTGACTATTTAAATTTTTTTTTTGTAGCTAAATGGCTGCTCTAAAAGTAAATGTGTTAAATTCTTGGATTTCGTTGTCCATGACGTGTCCGTTACTTAACTAAATATCACTATAATATTGACGACTCGGAACACAAAGTTTTTTATAAGTAAAAACGTAAAGTTTTACCTTACAGCCTAAACCGGCTTTCACCTATAGAAGGCTTCATCAGAGGCTGTCGTTAGTAGCGCTGCTCGTCTTGTTGTTGGCGACGAGAAAGTGTTTCGAAAGATTGAAGCTGTGTGTGTGTGGTGAGATGTGTTCGAATAATGCGTGCGATTTGAATTGTGTCTGTTCGTTTAGGATGTCGTTTTTATTTGTTTTTGTGTGTTTGTATATTTCTAATTGTTCTAGAGTGTCTAGTTTTTGGCCTTTTGTGTGTACGTGTAGTATGTTCATGTTATTGTCGATGTTTTTATATGTGTGGTTTGCTTCAATGAGGTGGTTTGCGAAGGTAGATTCTGTAGTGGTGTGGAGTGCTTTTGTGTGTTCAATGTATCTCTGTTTGAAGCTACGTCCTGTCTGGCCTATGTAGAATTTACTGCAATTTGAACAATTTAGTTTATATACACCGGGTAGATCGAATTTGTTTTGTGCTTTGGGCATGCGTTTTGATAGTGTGTGTTCTGTTTTGTTAGTAGTTTTGTAAGCGATTCTGTATCCTGCTTTTTTGAATTTGTGGGCAATTTTTTCTGTTTGTTTGTTGATGTATGTTAGTGTTATGAATTTGTTGTTTTCTGTCTTTGTCTGTTGTTTGTTTTGTGTTTTGTGTAGGAGTTTACTGACTATTGTTCTGTCATAACCATTAGATTCTGCTAGATATTTTATCGTGTTTAGTTCGTCTTTGTAGTCTATTTCATCTAAGGGGATGTTGTTAAGTCTATGTATCATGGTTCTAAAAGCAGCTAGTTTGTGTTGTATTGGGTGATTGGAGGTGTTGTGTATTAGTGTGTCAGTTGTAGTTGGTTTTCTGTATATACTGAATTTGTGCCTGTGTTCTAGTTTTGTGATGGAGAGGTCTAAGAAGTTTATGGTATTGTTGTGTTCGTATTCGGCAGTGAAGGTTATGTTTTTATGTATTTTGTTTATGTGCGTTAGTAACTGTTCACATTGTCTTTTGTTTCCCCTGTATAGTATTAGAATGTCATCAACGTATCTGTGCCAATATAGTATTTTATGTGAGTGTCTGTCATTGTTTGTGAGTATTTTTGTTTTTTCTAAGTGTTGGAGGAAGACTTCTGCTAGAATGCTGGATATGGGGGAGCCCATGGGTAGGCCATCGTTCTGTGTGTAGTATTTATTGTTATAAGTAAAGTAGTTTTGTTTTGTGATAATGTTCAGAGTTTCTGTTATTTCATTGATAAGTTCCTCTGGTGTGTTGTTCTGTTTGAGTTTGTTTTGTAGGATGGTGATTGTTTCAGAGATGGGGATGTTTGTGTACAGGTTTTTAATGTCAAAGGAGGCTAATGTGGCATTATGGGGGATGTGTATGTCTTTTATTTTTGTTACTAGGTCAGTGTTGTTTTTTACTGCAATGTTGTTGTCTATTTGTGTGTGTTGTCTAATAATTTTGTCTAGATATTTTGCCAGTTTGTGTGCAGGGGCATTACGGTAGTTGATAATGGGGCGGATCGGAATGTCTTCTTTATGGATTTTGGGAAGCGCTTGGAGTGTAGGTGCTGATGGTCGGATTTGTTTCATGTAGGGCTTTTGTTTATGTGTCATAATGTGTTTGGCTTTGTTGACTATTTGTTTTACTGAGTTTTGGTATCTGTCGGTGGGGTCGTGTTTTAGTTCTGTGATGTTGTTCTGTTCTATGAAGTCTTGTACTTTTTTGTGTAGGTTGTCTGTGGGGATAATTACAGTCGTGTTGCCTTTGTCAGCTTTTACAAATGTGATGTTGTGTTTGTGTGCCTTTTCCCTCAGTTTGATGGCTGTGTGTATTTCTGAGTTGTGGTTGTTGTTGTCTGGTGTCTTATGTACTCCTATTGTGTTGTATATATTATGTCTTAATGTGTCTTGATGTTCTGGTGCTGTGTTTTGTATATTTGTTTCTGTGTCAATTATGAGCTTTGTTAGTGTTTGGTTGTTATGTTTGTAATGTATGTTATGTTTTAGGCCTTTATCAAGGAGTGTTTGTTCGTTTTTTGTGAGTGTGACGTTCATGAGGTTTACTGTACGTGGGTAGAATTTGTGCGAGGGAATTATATCTGTTTTGATTGGTGTCAGGTTTTTTATTTTTCTGTCGTGTTTTGTCTGTATGATATGTATTTGTTTTTTTTGTCCATTCATTTGTGTGATGCATTAGTTCAGTCATGTAATTGTGTCCGTATGTGTTGGCGATATGTAGGTGTAGTGTTAATGCTTTACGGACACAATTACATGACTGAACTAATGCATCACACAAATGAATGGACAAAAAAACAAATACATATCATACAGACAAAACACGACAGAAAAATAAAAAACCTGACACCAATCAAAACAGATATAATTCCCTCGCACAAATTCTACCCACGTACAGTAAACCTCATGAACGTCACACTCACAAAAAACGAACAAACACTCCTTGATAAAGGCCTAAAACATAACATACATTACAAACATAACAACCAAACACTAACAAAGCTCATAATTGACACAGAAACAAATATACAAAACACAGCACCAGAACATCAAGACACATTAAGACATAATATATACAACACAATAGGAGTACATAAGACACCAGACAACAACAACCACAACTCAGAAATACACACAGCCATCAAACTGAGGGAAAAGGCACACAAACACAACATCACATTTGTAAAAGCTGACAAAGGCAACACGACTGTAATTATCCCCACAGACAACCTACACAAAAAAGTACAAGACTTCATAGAACAGAACAACATCACAGAACTAAAACACGACCCCACCGACAGATACCAAAACTCAGTAAAACAAATAGTCAACAAAGCCAAACACATTATGACACATAAACAAAAGCCCTACATGAAACAAATCCGACCATCAGCACCTACACTCCAAGCGCTTCCCAAAATCCATAAAGAAGACATTCCGATCCGCCCCATTATCAACTACCGTAATGCCCCTGCACACAAACTGGCAAAATATCTAGACAAAATTATTAGACAACACACACAAATAGACAACAACATTGCAGTAAAAAACAACACTGACCTAGTAACAAAAATAAAAGACATACACATCCCCCATAACGCCACATTAGCCTCCTTTGACATTAAAAACCTGTACACAAACATCCCCATCTCTGAAACAATCACCATCCTACAAAACAAACTCAAACAGAACAACACACCAGAGGAACTTATCAATGAAATAACAGAAACTCTGAACATTATCACAAAACAAAACTACTTTACTTATAACAATAAATACTACACACAGAACGATGGCCTACCCATGGGCTCCCCCATATCCAGCATTCTAGCAGAAGTCTTCCTCCAACACTTAGAAAAAACAAAAATACTCACAAACAATGACAGACACTCACATAAAATACTATATTGGCACAGATACGTTGATGACATTCTAATACTATACAGGGGAAACAAAAGACAATGTGAACAGTTACTAACGCACATAAACAAAATACATAAAAACATAACCTTCACTGCCGAATACGAACACAACAATACCATAAACTTCTTAGACCTCTCCATCACAAAACTAGAACACAGGCACAAATTCAGTATATACAGAAAACCAACTACAACTGACACACTAATACACAACACCTCCAATCACCCAATACAACACAAACTAGCTGCTTTTAGAACCATGATACATAGACTTAACAACATCCCTTAGATGAAATAGACTACAAAGACGAACTAAACACGATAAAATATCTAGCAGAATCTAATGGTTATGACAGAACAATAGTCAGTAAACTCCTACACAAAACACAAAACAAACAACAGACAAAGACAGAAAACAACAAATTCATAACACTAACATACATCAACAAACAAACAGAAAAAATTGCCCACAAATTCAAAAAAGCAGGATACAGAATCGCTTACAAAACTACTAACAAAACAGAACACACACTATCAAAACGCATGCCCAAAGCACAAAACAAATTCGATCTACCCGGTGTATATAAACTAAATTGTTCAAATTGCAGTAAATTCTACATAGGCCAGACAGGACGTAGCTTCAAACAGAGATACATTGAACACACAAAAGCACTCCACACCACTACAGAATCTACCTTCGCAAACCACCTCATTGAAGCAAACCACACATATAAAAACATCGACAATAACATGAACATACTACACGTACACACAAAAGGCCAAAAACTAGACACTCTAGAACAATTAGAAATATACAAACACACAAAAAACAAATAAAAACGACATCCTAAACGAACAGACACAATTCAAATCGCACGCATTATTCGAACACATCTCACCACACACACACAGCTTCAATCTTTCGAAACACTTTCTCGTCGCCAACAACAAGACGAGCAGCGCTACTAACGACAGCCTCTGATGAAGCCTTCTATAGGTGAAAGCCGGTTTAGGCTGTAAGGTAAAACTTTACGTTTTTACTTATAAAAAACTTTGTGTTCCGAGTCGTCAATATTATAGTGATATTTAGTTAAGTAACGGACACGTCATGGACAACGAAATCCAAGAATTTAACACATTTACTTTTAGAGCAGCCATTTAGCTACAAAAAAAAAATTTAAATAGTCAAATGGTTGGGATCGTGCCACATGTTCTTGGCGACAATTTATATAACAATACAAACATTGATATATAATTTAATTTGTGTAGCCCCAAGTTCAGGGCCAATTTATATAACATAACAAATTATATAATGTATTGAATTCATGGGTGTAATCGTAATAAGAAGATGATACGTTATTTAAGTTTGAAATTGTTCCATTATTTATTTTTTATTAAACAAAATTTTTCATTTCGCATATAGAAATACTACTCATTATTATATCATTTGTACGACTCCTTCATACACAACTTATAGCTAACAATTTACATACACAGGTTATACATAAATCTTATTACCTAATTTTAATTAATTAAATATTTATTTTGCTCTCGGCTTACTCATCGTGTGATCATCTTTTTGCAATTTCTGATTAATTTACTTTAATAATGAAGTTACTTGTATTCCAATTTCTTTAATATTAATTAGTTTTAAAACTTTCTGCTGCATATGCATTCTCCTTTATCAACAAAGACTTTATTCATTACGTTAACTCAAAAATCAAATATTTCTCTTATCATTTATGTTACTCTCAATTACTAAATTTTATACAAGAGATATTATTCTAAATTTTACTCTGATTTTACATTTATGTACAATTAGTTATTTTAATACAGGTTGAATGTCTTGCATTCTAACTTTAATTAGTGTCTTTCAAATGTCTGTAATTACATTGGTTTTTCATCACCTCGTTTGACGTGGTTAATCATCCATACGTCCTCCTTTGGTCCTCAGTCTGTGTCCTCTTGGTCCTCTGGTTGGATTCTACTGCATGTACGGTTTACTAGTCACGCCTCACATCATATGCTGCGGGTGTGTCCATAGACCTCCTCGTATGTGCTCTGCTGCTCTGGTTGGACTTCAGTTTGTCCTGTGCCTCTTACTATAAATTTAACATTAGCGTCGTCGACTGACATAGCCTCCTGTGGCAACGGTTGAATCGAGAAGAAGAAGCTTTATTAGCGCGACCTGGTATTTATAGTCAGGTCGTGCAAAAACTCATGTCTGAACAATTTTTAACTTGTCAGATTTTGTTGAAGCGTCACTTCCCCCACTCTGGTTCAATTCACTATTTTTCGCTTATCTTTGCGAATTATGAAGTTTGTTTCACATCACTCGATGCTCAATCGATCACTAATTTTTATGTTTACTATACGTAAATTACACTTCTTTATTGTAATTACAAAAAGAGCTATTCACTTTTTACGTATAGTAATTGCACTTTTCGGCATGGTATTTTAACTCTTTATTGACCTTTAATTTCTATACAATTTGGTGTCTTTTGTTTTACCCTATCTTACATATTTTCCTTATAATTAAAATAAAATATAAAACTATTCTACTTGAACAAGGTTGGTTACATTTCAGGAACGGACAGGCTTCACACACACAAACAAAATATGCGTGTACACAATACTAGCGACAGGTGCGTCGGGAATGCGTGTCCATGCATGAATTCTGTGCTCCCTATTTTTAACTATGATACAGCTTATGCAATCTGAATCATGTTTGTTAATTCATATTTATTTATTTTTATTATTTATTTCATTTATTTTCGCAATGCACAGTACCGTTAATGGTTGTACCATTGCATTATATATAAAAAAATTAAAGTCTGTGAAGTCATAGTGTAACGGTACAGGTAAGACCGTCCAGAGATATTTTGGTGAATATGGGTAATTTTATTTGTAAATTGTATGGGAAAAAATTATTGGCGTGAAGGTCGGCAATATAGCGGAGGAAAACAGCTATTTTTAGACAACTGAATTCTGAACTTTGCATTTTGAAGTCACGCTACACGACGTCATGAGCCGAGCCTAGCATACGTCACGTAGGAATGCGGGAGTGTCTGCTAACCCGACGGATCAACGTCAGCAGTCTGTCTGCGTTGCAGTCACCAACCAACATCTAGTGACGTAATTTTGGGTGGGCCCGAACTTCCCAGTTGAAATTACACTCTTGTGCCGATCGGCCACAAACAAAAAAAAGTTCCGCAGACAAATTTACGGGCGCACCAAAAAAGAACAGAATATAAAATGTAAAGTGAAAGAAATCAGTTTTATCTTAAAATCGTATAAAAGGAACTAACAGTTCGGATAAAATGGTAAATAAACAAAAGTGAAAGTAAGAAAAATGTGCGGAGTAACAAAAACCACATAAGGAGGCTGGACTGTTTCGGATTGCTAAAGAATTTCAAGATAAGTAACACTGGGGAGGGGTAAAACAAAGAAATTTCAAAATTATAAAGTAAACCAAAATTTAAAAAAGAAATGGCAGCCTAAAAAATATCTATATATAGTTAA